>NC_069402.1:19404550-19437540 GCF_026875155.1 Cherax quadricarinatus
TTATGAGTTGTGGTTGAGGGTTGATTCATAGCTCCTGGCCCCCCCTCTTCAGGGCCACTATGGGCACTCTCCCGCACCATGAGTTTATCATACCTCTTCTAAAGCTGTGAAAATCCTCCCCCATCATCGTTTCCCAAACTTTTCCCACTTCCTGACTACTCTGTGACTGAAAAAATATTCCTAAATCTCAACTTCTTTTTGCTGTGTCCATCTCTGGAACATCTGTCTGGGTCTTACTTTGTCAACCCTTTGGGTTATTTTGTTATGTCGTTATCAGTGTCCTCTCTTCCTGTCTCCAGTGTCGGCAGTCTTTCTTTTAACTTCCTCGTAGGCCATACCTTAGCTTGAGGATTGTCTTGGGGGTTAATCAACCTTTGCACTTCATCTAGTTCTTTACGTGCTTGGCTAGGTCTGTGGGTTCTCAAACTGATGCTGTGCAGTACTGTGTTGTGTGTGTGTGTGTGTGTGTGTGTGTGTGTGTGTGTGTTGTGTGTGTGTGTGTTGTGTGTTGTATCACCTATTGTTCTCGCCTGTTGGGTGTGTCGGGGTCGAGTCCGAGCTCCTGGCCCGCTTCTTCGCTGGTCGCTACTGGTCGACTCTCTCCTGCTCCTGAGCTTTATGTGTCTCCTTTATAGGCTATGTATGGTTCTTCCTCCAGTACATTACTCTTCAGATTGTCCACTTACTGATAACTTCATGACTGAAGAAAACCTTGCTAACATCCCTGTGACTCATTTGAGTCTTCAACTACCAGTTTGTGACCCTTTTTGCTGTGTCCAGTCTCAGAAACATCCTGTCCTCTTCCAACTTGTCAGTTCCTCTCTGTATTTTGTGTGTTATCATTCAATCCCTCCTTTCTCTCTGTGTCCAGAGTCGTCAGGTCGATTTCCGTTAACTTCTCCTCCTTAGCTACGGGGCTAGTTTGTTGCAAACTTTTGCACTGTCTCTAATATGGCCTGACGTAACAGGTGTACAGTCCTTGAACGATTCCTTACTAAGGTGCCGAAACGCTATTTGCGGTTTGCTAGGCGCCCATATGCTGCAGCAGTTATTTGGTTGATGTGCGCCTCAGGAGATGTGCTCGGTTTACACTCACCCCAAGATCTTTTCCTTGAGTGAGGTTTGAAGTCTCTGGACCTCTCCTAGCCTGTACTCTGTCGGCCAGTTTTCTTTGATCTTCCCTAATCTTAATGAACTTGCGTACTTGGTGGGGTTAAACTCAGGACCAGTTGCTGGACCAGGCTTACAGCTGTCCAGTTACCTCTGTAGTTCTGTGTGTGTGTGGTGTGTGGTGTGTGTGGTGTGTGTGTGTACTCACCTAGTTCTCACCTAGTTGGGTTGCGGGGGTCGAGTCCGAGCTCCTGACCCCGCCTCTTCACTGATCGCTACTTGGTCACTTTTCCCTGAGCCGTGAGCTTTATTCATACCTCTGTTTAAAGCTATGTATGGATCCTGCCTCCACTAAAATCGCTTCCCAAACTTTTCCCCACTTACTGCCCTATTCTGTGGTTTGAAGAAATACTTCCTAACATCCCTGTGATTCATCTGTGTCTTCAACTTCCAACTGTGCCCCCTTGTTACTGGGGTCCAATCTCTGGAACATTCCTGTCTTTGTCCCCTTGTCAATTCCTCTCAGTATTTTGTATGTCGTTATATTTTCCCCCCTTTATCTCTCCTGTCCTCCAGTGTCGTCAGGTTGATTTCCCTTAACCTCTCCTCGTAGGACATACCTCTTAGCTCTGGGACTAGTCTTGTTGCAAACCTTTGCATTTCTCTAGTTTCTTTACGTGCTTGGGTAGGTGTGGGTTCCAAACTGGTGCCGCATACTCCAATATGGGCCTAACGTACACGGTGTACGGGCCCCTGAAGGAACCCCTTATTAAGATGTCGGAATGCTGTTATGAGGTTTGCTAGGCGCCCATATGCTGCAGCAGTTATTTGGTTGATGTGCGCTTCGGGATGTGCCTGGTGTTTATACTCACCCCAAGATCTTTTTCCTTGAGTGAGGTTTGTAGTCTCTGGCCCCCTAGACTGTACTCCGTCTGCGGTCTTCTTTGCCCTTCCCCAATCTTCATGACTTTGCACTTGGTGGGATTGAACTCCAGGAGCCAATTGCTGGACCAGGTCTGCAGCCTGTCCAGATCCCTTTGTAGTTCTGCCTGGTCTTCGATCGAGTGAATTTTTCTCATCAACTTCACGTCATCTGCAAACAGGAACACCTCAGAGTCTATTCCTTCCGTCATGTCGTTCACAAATACCAGAAAACAGCACTGGTCCTAGGACTGACCCCTGTGGGACCCCGCTGGTCACAGGTGCCCACTCTGACACCTCGCCACGTACCATGACTCGCTGCTGTCTTCCTGACAAGTATTCCCTGATCTATTGTAGTGCCATCCCTGCAGTTGAGTTTCAATTTATATTATGTAACAACGTGTGGGCTGCTGTTTGCTGGAAATTTTTTGTACGCTAGTGGACAAGGTCAGTTGACACTGACCGTCTGTAGTCAGTGTTGAGGATTGTGTTTTTCCCTTTAACTATCTAGTCGAACGTCTCCTGAGTTTTTTTCTCATACATCTTTAGGTCTTTGCAGCATCTACGCATCATTATGAAATGATGATATAGTTATTGACAGTGGCTGACAGCACATTTGATTGTCGCAGCCAGGCCTCAGACCAGGGCTCCTTGTTGAGCACCAGGTTGATTGTACTAGTGGCCCGCAGGTGCCCAGAACTGTTACAGCTCGATTCATATGATAATTGTAAAGTAAAAGGACACAAGTGCAACTAATGTGACATTTTATTGTGGCAACGTGAAACAGCAAGAAACCTCGACACCCGCCTCAATGAACACATTTACGCATGTAGGAACGATAACTTAAACAACGCCTGTGTACAACACCGAAATTCCACCAATCATCTCATGAAATTCAGGGACGCCCAACTAGTGATCAAAGAAACTAATTTCCGCAGACGCAAGTGCCTTGAATTTTCACTAATAGCTGTTTCTAATACAATTAAACAAAACAAAGGCAGCTTCACCATCTCTGAAGTCTTAGCAAGAATCCTCCTGAAAACAGTAAACCCTGCCATCACATAGTCTCTCCTGTTAATACTACACAAGCACATTACAGAGAATGAACATTGAAACAGGCCTTCTCTTTCCAACCTCCAATAGAAATATTTGTCTAACTATTTTTATGTTTTCCAAGTAATAGCTTTTATATCCTTTTACTCATGTGCAAGTTAATTGTTCTTACATATTGTATTACTACTACTACTACTACTACTACTACTACTACTACTACTACTAGTATTGCATCTCACTGTGAGCCTATATATACCCTCTGTGTCCATGTACTGTTTGTAACGGCTTGATAAAGCTCCTGGAGAGCGAAACGTCGCCGCAATAAAATGTCACATTATTATTATTATTAAAGATTTGCCGGTATTTTCCCGGCCCGGGCCTTTTCCAAGTGGTGGCCCGGCCTTGACTCCCATGGGAGGAGGCACAAGTACCTCCTCATCTTTGGGACTAACTGTCCCAGGCCTAGCCACAAGCTTTGGCCTCTCTGGTCTGCCATCCCCGCCCCAAGGGGGCAAATGGGAATGACAGTCGTATGAGCTAAAGGCTCGGGCTCAGGCACCTACCCTACCCTAGAAGGGTTAGGCATGGTATCGATGCTCTATATGAATGTCACATTAGTTGCACTTGTGTCCTTTTACTTTACATATTGTCGGTATTCTGCCAACATTATTACAACATGTATAATTGTAGGTGTGTAAAACATGTATGTAACAATTAGTATCTTTATTCCCGAACGTTTTCGCCTACACGCTAGGCTTTTTCAGTCGACTACAGAGATGATTAAATGCAGGAGAAACAGTAGTAGTCACCTCGCCTCTGAAGAGGTCTGCTGTGGGAAACGAAACATTTCAAGAATAAAGATACCTAATTGTTACAATGTGTTTTACTAATTTACTGTCGGTATTGTATTAATATATTAAAGTCTAGTAATTATAGCAGGTAGCTGTCCAGCGATAGTTGTGATATTTGTTGGTATATTTCGAAGTCTTGTACTCAGTGCTGCCCTGGTCTTCACTTGGTTTATTACATACTTTCTTCACTATATGTCGACCCAGTAGTTATGTTCATCTTGTGTCTAGAGTTCCTTGTCACCTTCACACATGTTTGACACTGCATTTACGCTTCTCTGCTCCCAACAGGTATCAGTAAGGCTGATCCGTCATGCAGGTATTGTTTAAGCTAGTCCCTTCTACAGATATTGTTTAAGCTGGCCCTACTACAAGTATTGTTCAAGCTGGTCCCTCCCCGCGGCGTGGAGTTTGAACCATTCCTGGGTGTAAGTGCTCTTCAGGTGGCTGACCTGAATTGCGGAGAAAAGAAAATAAGAGGAAGCGGGGAACAGCCAGGGATCAGAGGAGCCAAGAGATGAGATGAGCTAGGGATGAGAGGAGGCAAGGATTAGAGGAGTCAGGGATGAGAGGAGCCAAAGGATGAGAGGAGCCAAGAGATGAGAGGGCCCAAGGGATGAGAGGAGCCAAAAGATGAGAGGGCCCAAGGGATGAGAGGAGCCAAGGATCAGAGTAGCCAGGGATGAGAGGAGCTACAGTGGCAAGGTGGCTGAAATAACGACCATCACCTCCAACACCTTCTCTGAACCTGTATTTGACCACTCTTACCAGCAGTTGCCCCCCCCCTCCTACCCTTCCATCCCTCCTTCCTTCCCTACCTTCTTTCCTTCCTTCCCTCTCCCTTCTTTCCTTCCATCCAGATAATTGCCAGGCTGCTTTAAAGGATTCTTTTCAACATGTACGAAAGTTGCCTCTCCATAATGCTTAAACTTAGTTGGCACATGGCTAGGATATTTGTATGTAATATCTATCTCTCTATCTCTCTCTCTCTCTCTAGAGTAAGGATTCCTAACTTCATTTGATATAGGTGAGTACAAATAGGAAGCGCGTCTGTCAGGCGCTCAGTAGACGGAGGATCAAGCCTTCACCACGTCTTGCGCTGAATGACCCACATGGGTTAAGCGCTTAAAATGAATTGACCATTAATTAACCTAACTTTATTTACAAGCTAAGAGCTGTTACCTACATCAGTTCATTTAAAAGCCTATTTATGGTTATGAGACATTCAAGTATGAAACAGGATGAAGTTGGAGCCATCTTTGGACCAGCAATTTCATTTGATCAGCTGACTGTATTTCGTTGATATTATGCTGTACACACACACACACACACACACACACACACCACACACACACACACACACACACACACACACACACACACACACACACACAAGGTGCAGGGAGGCAAAAACTAAGTGCACTACAGAATGGAAAAAGTACAGACGACAAAGGACCCAGGAAAATAGAGATTAGTCGGAGAGCCAGAAACGAGTATGCACAGATGAGGAGGGAGGCCCAGCGATAGTACGAAAACGACATAGCATCAAAAGTCAAGTCTGACCCGAAGCTGTTGTATAGCTACATAGGAGGAAGACAACTGTCAAGGACCAGGTAATCAGGCTGAGGAAAGAAGGAGGGGAGCTCACAAGAAACGACCAAGAAGTATGTGAGGAGCTGAACATGAGATTTAAGGAAGTATTTACAGTGGAGACAGAAAGGGCTCTGGGAAGTCAGAATAAGGGGGTACACCAACAAGAGATATGCCAATAAGTGCTGGACGAAATATACACAACCGAGGAGGCGAAGAAGCTGGTAAGTGATATTGATACCTCAGAGGTGGCGTGACTGGACAATATTTCTCCGTGGGTCCTTAGAGAGGGAGCAGAAACAGTGTGTGTGCCACTAACAGTTTTCAACACATCCATTGAAACTGGGCAACTACCTGAGGTATGCAAGAAGGCATATATAGTCCCCATTTTTAAGAAACGAGACAGACACGAGGCACTAAACTATAGAAAAGTGTCACTGACGTGTGTAGTATGCAAAGTCATGGAGAAGATTATTAGGAGAAGAGTGGTGGAGCACCTGGAATGGAACAAGCTTATAAACGACAACCAGCACGGATTCAGGGAAGGAAAATGTGTTACAATCATACTGGAGTTTTATGACAAGGTAACAGAAGTAAGACATGAGAGAGGGGTGGTAGATTGCATTTTCTTGGACCGCAAGAAGGCCTTCGACACAGTTTCTCACAAGAGATATATGTAAAAGTTAGAGGATCTGGCACACATAACAGGAAAGGCGCTGCAGTGGATCAGAGAATACCTGACAGGGAGGGAACAACGGGTCATGGTACTTGACGAGGTATCAGAGTGGGCGCCTGTGACGAGAGGGGTTCCACAGGGGGCAGTTTTAGGACCAGTGCTATTTTTGGTATATGTGAATGACATGTCCCTGTTTGCAGATGATGTGAAGTTAATGAGCAGAATTAAATCGGATGAGGATCAGACAGGACTACAAAGAGACTTGGACAGGCTGGAAGCCTGGTCCTGCGACTGGCTTTTCGAATTTTCCCCTGCCAAATGGCAAAGTAATGAAGTTCGGGGAAGAGCAAATAAGACCGCAGACAGAGTTTAGGCTATGTGGCCGAAGACTGCAAACCTCATTCAAGAAAAAGGATCTTGGCGTGAGTATAATACCGAGCACCTTTCCTGTGGCGCAAATCAACTAGATAACTGCTGCAGCATGTGGGCGCCTGGCAAACCTGAGAATAGCGTTCCGATACTTCAGTAAGGAATCATTCAAGACTACATCGTGTATGTCAGGTCTATACTGGAGTATGCACACCATTTTGGAACCCACATCTCATCAAGCATGGTCGAGAAATTAAAGTAAGCGTGAAGGTTTGCAACAAGACTAGTTCCAGAACTAAGGGAAATATCCTACAAAGAAAGGTTAAGGAATATCAGTCTGTTGATACTGGATGACAGGAGAGTCGGGAGACATGATAACGACATACAAAATACTGGGGGAATTGGGACTAAGGTGGACAGAGACAGGATGTTCCAGAGATGGGACACAGAAACAAAGAGGTCAAAAATGGAAGTTGAAGACTCGGATGAGTCAAAGGGATGTTAGGAAGTATTTCTTTAGTCATAGAGTTATCAGGAAGTGGAACAGTCTGGCAAGTGATGTAGTGGAGGCAGAACACCACACATAGTTTTACGATGATGATTGATAAAGCTCATGGAACAAGAGGAGAAAGAGGCCATAGTGATCAGTGAAGAGGCAGGGCCAGAGCTGACTTGACCCCTGCAATCACAAATTGATGAGTAGGTGAGTACACACACACATATGCACACATCAGACCCCCACAGCCAAACACGTTATCCCAACACAAACCACAATTACAATCCCCACCCAACACTATGCTTAAGCATCACCAACCCAACAACATAGGAGTCACATGATTTCATCGTCTACCCGTCCTCATCGGGTTTAGAGGTTGTTTTTGATAAGGACCTGCCTCGCATGGGCCAGTAGGCCTTCTGCAGTGTTCCTCCATTCTGTTGTTGTTGTTAAAGATTCGCCGGTATTTTCCCGGCCCGGGCCCTTCCAAGTGGTGGCCCGGCACTGGCTCCCGGGTCTAGGGAGTGTCTGAGACCTAAGTCTCCCATGGGAGGAGGCACAAGTACCCCCCTCATCTTGTAAGGTACATACTCGGGCTCTGGCACCAACCATGCCCTAGAAGGGCAATGCATGGTGTCGATCGTGCTAGCGCTATTCTCCATTCTTATGTTCTTATGTTCTTATGACATTCTTCAGGTCACGTGCGTCACTCACACCTCACTCTCCGCCTATATATATAATGTCTTTCTACCTCTGTATGTTAGAAGTGATCAAGGTCCCAGGACCGAAACGTTTTCTAATAAATATGTCATAGTGTTTGCTTACGTGTCTTTCTAAACCAACTGTCAGTATTTATTACCAAGGTTTATACCACTATGCTGTAGAATCCACAACACACTGGCTGGCTCTGCACCCCCACAAACCCCCCAGAACGCAGTGCTGGAGAGGAAACTGAAGGTATGGTACACCAAAGCTGATGGAATAACGAATAAGTGGGAGGAATAGCACGAAAGAAGGAAAGAGGCATCACCGGACATCATAGCTCTCACCGAAACCGAGTTCACAGGAATAACAGATGGCATCTTTCCAACAGGATATCCTATCCTGAGTTAAGACAGAGGGAACAGAGGGGGTGGAGGAGTGGCACTGCTCATCAAAAACCAATGGGATTTTGATGAGCTGGAGAGAGGAGACAGAGGAGAAGCAAGAGACTAAAATAATAGGAACACTTCAGTCTGGAGGTCCCAAGGTAGTAATTGCAGTGATGTATAACCCACCACAGCACAGCAGGAGGCCAAGGCAAGAGTATAATGAAAGTAACAGAATAATGGTTGATACACCAACTTGGAGCCACAATGGGGGCCCAGAAACTTAGAGGCTAAGATGATGGAGGTGGTACTGGAAAACCTCATTTACCAACACGTAAGGAACACTACCAAGAGAAAGGAGAGGATGAACCAGCAAAACTGGACCTAGTATTCACCTTGAGTGGTGCAGATATGAGTATATCACATATAAAAGACCCCTCAGGGCCAGTGACCATGTGGTTCTGAGCTTCGAATACATAGTTACAAGTGAAGAGGGAAGCAGGAAGGCAGGACGAACAAAGACAACTATAAGAGAGGGGACTATGCAGCCATGAAGAATTTCCTGCATGAGGTTCAGTGGGACAGCACTGGCAGGGAAGTCAGTATATGAGATGATGGAATATGTGACAACATTATGCAAGGAAGATGAGATGTTTGTACCCAAGACTAACAGAAATAACGAGCAGTCCAGGACGAGCCCTTGGTTCACTCAAAGGTGTAGAGAGGCCAAAACCAAGTGTGCTTGTGAATGGAAGAAGTACAGAAGGCAAAAGTGTGCTTGTGAATGGAAGAAGTACAGAAGGCAAAAGTGTGCTTGTGAATGGAAGAAGTACAGAAGACAAAAGTGTGCTTGTGAATGGAAGAAGTACAGAAGGCAAAGGACCCAGGAGAATAAGGAGAGCAGTCGTAGAGCAAGAAATGAATATGCACAGGTAAGGAGGCCCATCGACAATGCGAAAATGATATAGCAGTGAAAGCCAAATCTGACCCGAAGGTGTTGTACAGCCACATCAGGAGGAAACCAGCAGTCAAGGACCAGGTAATCAGACTGAGGAAGGAAGCAGGGAAGATCACAAGAAACAACCGAGAAGTATGTGAGGAGCTCAACATAGGATTCAGAGAAGTGTTCTCAGAGGAGACAAACGGGACTCTAGAAAGATGGGGAGGTGGGGTAAACCATAAAATGTTGGACACAGTTCATACAAACCGAGGAAGAAGTGAAGAGGGCTCTAAGCGAGCTAGATACTCAAAGGCAAGAAGGCCGGATAACCTCTGTGAATCCTGAGAGGGGAAGCAGAGGCACTGTGTATTCCCAACAACAATCAATACATCTGTCGAAACAGGGCGACTACCTGAGGTATGGAGACAGGAAATGTAGTCCCAGTTTTTTAAAAAAAAAGAGACAGACATGAAGCATTAAACTACAGACCAGTGTGTCTGACATGTATAGTATGCAAAGTCATGGAGAAGATTATCAGGAGAGGAGTGGTGGATTATCAGAAGAGTGGTGGAGCACCTAGAAAGGAATGAGCTTATCAACGACAGCCAGCACGGTTTCAGGGACGGGAAATCCTGTGTCAGACCTACCGAGTTCTATGACAGAGCGACAGCAGTAAGAAGAGAGAGATGGGTGGGTAGACTGCATTTTCTTGAACTGTTTACCTGGAGAGAGTTCCGGGGTCAACGCCCCGCGGCCCGGTCTGTGACCAGGCTTTTGACACAGTTCCACACAAGAGATTAGTGCAAAAGTTGGAGGACCATGCAGGTATAACAGTGAAGGCACTACAGTGGATCAGAGAATACCTGACAGGAAGGCGGTAGCGAGTCATGGTACGTGATGGGGTGTCGGAGTGGGTGCCTGTAATGAGCGGGGTTCCACAGGGGTCAGTCCTAGGGCCGGTACTGATTTTGGTATTTTGAATGAATTGATGGAAGGAATAGACTAAGAAATGTCTCTGCAGATGATGTTAAGTTAATGATGAGAATTTAATCGGAGGAGGACCAGGCAGAACTACAGAAGGATCTGGACAGGCTACAGGCCTGGCTTCTGGAGTTCAATCCCGCCAATTGCAAAGTCATGAAGATCGGGAAAGGGCAAAGAAAACCGCAGGACAGAATGCAGTCAAGTGGGGTCTAAGGCTTCAAACTGCCCTGGTGGAAAAGGATCTTGGGGTGAGTATAACATCGAACATATCTCCTGAGGCCCATATCGCCCAAATAACTGCTGCGGTATACGGGCGATAGCAAACCTAGAATAGTATTCTGACCTCTCGGTAAGGAGTCGTTCTGGACTTTGTACACCGTGTACATCAGACCTATATATGGAGTATGCAGCACTAGTTTGGAACCACACGCTGGCCAAGCACGTCAGTTAATTAGAGAAAGTGCAGAGGTTTGCAACGAGACTAGTTAAGGGGCCGACCGACACTGGAGGACAGGTTAAGTGGACCTGACGACACTGGAGGACAGGAGGGACAGTGGGGATAAAAATATACTGAGAGGAAATCGACAGGGTGGACAGGTACAGGAATGTTCCAGAGATGGGACACAGCAGCAATGGGTCACAGTTTGAAGCTGAGAACTCAGATGAGTCACAGGGAATGTTTGGAAGTATTTCTTCAGTCACAGAGTGGTCAGGAAGTGGAATAGTTTGGAAAGGGAGGTGGTGGAGGTGGGATCCATACATAGCTTTCAGAAGAGGTATGATAAGCTCACGGAGTAGGGAGTGACCTAGTAGCGACGGTAAAGGAGGGGGCCAAAGACATGACCGACCCGCTACCACACACTTAAGTGAGCGCCCACCACACCACACACACACACACACACACACACACACACACACACCTGGAGTTCTATGACAGGGTGAAGAACAGTAAGACGAGAGAGAGAGGGGTGGGTAGATTGCATTTTCTTGCACTGTAAGAAGGCGTTTGTTGACGGAGTTCCACACAAGAGATTAGTGCAAAAGCTGGAGGACCAGGCAGGGATAACGTGGAAGGCGCTACAGTGAATCCAGGGAATATCTGTCAGGAAGAAAACGAGTCATGGTGCGTGGTGAGGTGTCAGAGTGGGCACCTGTAACGAGCGGGGTTTCCACAGGGGTCAGTCTTAGGGCCGGTGCTGTTTCTGGTTTTTGTGAACGACATGACGGAAGGAATAAACTCCGAAGTTTCCCTGTTTGCCGATGATGTGAAGTTGAGAAGAATTCAATGGGATGAGGACCAGGCAGAATTACAAAGGTATCTGGAGAGGCTGTAGGCATTGTCCAGCAACTGGCTTCTGGAGTTCAACCCCACCAAATGCAAAGTCATGAAGATTGGGGAAGGGGAAAGAAGACCGCAGACGGAGTACACTCTAGGGGGCCAGAGACTTCAAACCTCACTCAAGGAAATGGATCTTGGGGTAGTATAACACTGGGCCCAACTCCGGAGGCGCACATCAACCAGATAACTGCTGCAGCATACGGGCGCCTAGCAAATCCAAAAACAGCATTCCGACATCTTAATAAGGACTCGTTCAGGACCCTGTACACTGTGTACGTCAGGCACATATTTGGAGAATGCAGCGCCAGTTTGGAACCTACACCAAGCCAACCATGTAAGGAAGCTAGAGAAAGTGCAAAGAGTTGCAAAAAGACTAGTTCCGGAGCTAAGGGGTATGTCCTACTTGGAAAGATTATGCGAGATCGACCTGACGACACTGGAGGACAGAGATAGGGGGGATATGATAGCGACTTATAAAATACTGAGAGGAATCGACAAGGTGGACAGAGACAGGATATTCCACAGATGGGACATAACGGCAAGGGGTCACAGTTGTAAGTTGAAGACTCGAATGAATCCACAGGGACATTAGGAAGTATTTCTTCAATCACAGTGTTGTCAGGATGTAGAATAGTCTGGGAAGTGATGTAATGGAGGCAGGATCCATACATATCTTTAAGAAGAGGTATGATGGAGCTCATGGAGCAGGAAGAGTCACCCAGTAGCGACCAGGAAGAGGCGGGGCCAGGAGCTATGACTTGACCCCTGCAACCACAACTAGGTGAGTATACACACACACACACACAACACACACCACACACACACACACAACACACACACACACACACACACAACACACACACACACACACACACACACACCACACAACACACACACACACTCCCTATCCCCACCACACGCACGCACGCATGCACGCGGCAGAGAGTGGATCTAGTAACGATCAGCGAGGAGGCGGAGCCAAGAGCTTGTAGGTGTGTACACGAGTACAGAGAGTGGATCTAGTAACGATCAGCGAAGAGGCGGAGCCAAGAGCTGTAGGTGTGTACACGAGTACAGCCTCGGGGGGACAAAATTTGCAAACAACCTTGAAAGTAGAAGGACCTCGTGGTGAACATAGTTCCGAGGATTTATCTGATTCTTATAACCGGATTGCCGCTGCAGACGATCAAATTTAAGGACAGCTTTCAGGAACGTCACAAAGGAGGCATTCACGACCTTATACACGGCAGGCCTGTCTTGGAGGTTGCAGCGCCTGTACGGAACTATCTGATTAAACATGTAGAGAAGCTGGGAAAAGTGCAAAGATAGTCCCAGAGCTGGGTCGTATGAGGTAATGAGAGGCTAGAGGAACTGAACCTGTTACCAGAGAACAGATGGGCTAGGGGGAGACATGATTATGACGTACAATACCAAGGAGAAGCAGGTCTCACTGACCACTGATTTATATTGCTTTACCACGAGTGTTTCTGCCATTCTGTCTGCTGACGTCAGTTATGTCAGCAACACTTAAGCTCTGATGGTCAGTCAACAACCCTCCAACATTGATGTCATGTCAACGACACTCCAGCTCTGATGATGTCAATCATGGTCAGCAACCTACTGGCTTTTGGTAATGTCGGCCAAAGATTAAAGAACAACACAGGTGCGTGTTGAGGTAAACCAATGGTTTGTGTTGAGGTCAACCGCTGGTTTGTGTGGAAGTTACCCACTGGTTTGTGTTGAGGTCAACAGCTGGTTTGTGTTGAGGTTACCCACTGGTTTGTGTTGAGGTAAGGCCACTGGTTTCTGTTGAGGTAAACTACTGGTTTGTGTTGAGGTAAACCACTGGTTTGTGTTGGGTTAAACCACTGGTTTGTGTTAGGTTAAACCACTGGTTTGTGTTGAGGTAAACTACTGGTTTGTGTTTGAGGTTACCCACTGGTTTGTGTTGAGGTAAGCCACTGGTTTCTGTTGAGGTAAACTATGGTTTGTGTTAAGGTCAACCGCTGGTTTGTGTTGAGGTTACCCACTGGTTTGTGTTGAGGTAAGCCACTGGTTTCTGTTGAGGTTACCCACTGGTTTGTGTTGAGGTAACCACTGGCTTGTGTTGGGTTAAGCCACTGGTTTGTGTTGAGGTAAACCACTGTTTCTATTGAGGTAAACTACTGGTTTGTGTTAAGGTTAACCACTGGTTTGTGTTGAGGTAAGTCACTGGTTTGTGTTGAGGTAAACCACTGGTTGTGTTGAGGTAAACTACTGGTTTGTGTTGAGGTAAACCACTGGTTTGTGTTGGGTTAAACCACTGGTTTGTGTTGAGGTAACCACTGGTTTGTTGTTGAGGTAAACTACTGGTTTGTGTTGAGGTAAACCACTGGTTTGTGTTGAAGTAAACCACTGTTTGTGTTGGGTTAAACCACTGGTTGTGTTTGAGGTAAACCACTGGTTTGTGTTGGGTAAACCACTAGTTTGTGTTGAGTACACCATGGATGTGTTTGTACACCACTGGTGTGTGTTGTACACCACTGGTGTGTGTTGTACACCACTGGTGTGTGTTAGTACCCGCATGGGTGCTATGTTGTAAACACCACTGGTTGTTGTGTTGTACACCACTGGTTGTGTTGGTACAACACTGGTGTGTGTTTGGTACACCACTGGTTTTATGGCGCCGGGTCGCCATCTGGAGATAGACCCTGGTGCCGGAAGTCCCGGCAAATCCCTAAGGTTGTGAATCGAACTGGTTTGTGTTGAGGTACAACACTGGTTTGCGTTGAGGTACACCACTGGTTTGTGTTGAGGTACAACCACTGGTTTGTGTTGAGGTACACACTGGTTGTGTTGAGGTACAACCACTGGTTTGTGTTGAGGTACAACCACTGGTTTGTGTTGAGGTACAACACTGGTTTGTGTTGAGGTACACCACTGGTTTGTGTTGAGGTACAACACTGGTTTGTGTTGAGGTACAACACTGGTTTGTGTTGAGGTACAACACTGGTTTGTGTTGAGGTATACCACTGGTAGGTGTTGTGAGGTACAGCACACCACTGGTTGGGTGTTGTGTGAGGTACAGCACACCATGGTGGGATGTTGAGGTACAACACACCACTAGTGGGTGTTGTGAGGTACAGCACACCACTGGTGGGTGTTACGAGGTACAGCACACCACTGTGGGTGTTAGTGAGGTACAGCACACCACTGGTGGGTGTTGTGAGGTACAGCACACCACTGGTGGGTGTTGTGAGGTACAGCACACCACTGGTGGGTGTTGTGAGGTACAGCACACCACTGGTGGGTGTTGTGAGGTACAGCACACCACTGGTGGGTGTTGTGAACTACAGCACACCACTGGTGGGTGTTGTGAACTACAGCACACCACTGGTGGGTGTTGAGGTACAGCACAGCGCTGGTGTGGTGGGGTAGAGCACACCACTGGTGGGTGTTGTGGGGTAGAGCACACCACTGGTGGGTGTTGTGGGGTAGAGCACACCACTGGTGGGTGTTGTGGGGTAGAGCACACCACTGGTGGGTGTTGTGGGGTAGAGCACACCACTGGTGGGTGTTGTGGGGTAGAGCACGCCTCAGTTTAGCACCTCAAAAGAAACATAACTTGAGCCTTGTAGCGACACTGTTAAACCTAAGCATCTGAGTGAGAGCGAGGCGTGTACCTGCATATTGAAGCTCTTGCAGGCCAGAGTATGGCGGATAAATAGGTCCTCCAAATTTAGATTCTCCTAGCGATAAGTAGCAGCGGCTGCGACACCTATAGCGGTTTAGGGAGTAGTTGAGAATTTTTACTGTTCTCTGTACTCACCTAATTATGGTTGCAGGGGTCGAGACTCGGCTCCTGGCCCCGCCTCTTCACTGACCACTACTGGGTCCTCCCTCTCCCTGCTCCATGAGCTTTATCATACCTCGTCTTAAAACTATGTATAGTTCCTGCCTCCACTACATCGCTTGCCAGACTATTCCACTTCCTAACAACTCTGTGGCTGAAGAAATACTTCCTAACATCCCTTTGACTCATCTGAGTCTTCAGCTTCCAATTGTGTCCCCTTGTTTCTGTGTCCCATCTCTGGAACATCCTGTCTGTTCACCTTGTCTATTCCACGCAGTATTTTGTATGTCGTTATCATGTCTTCCCTGACCCTCCTGTCCTCCAGTGTCGTCAGGCCGATTTCCCTTAACCTTTCTTCATTGGACATTCCCCTTAGCTCTGGAACCAGCCTTGTTGCAAACCTTTGCACTTTCTCTAATTTCTTGACGTGTTTGACCAGGTGTGGGTTCCAAACCGGTGCTGCGTACTCCAGTATGGGCCTGACGTACACAGTGTATAAAGTCTTGAACGATTCCTTACTGAGGTACCGGAATGCTATTCTCAGGTTTGCCAGGCGCCCATATGCCGCAGCAGTTATCTGGTTAATGTGTGCTTCTGGCGATGTACTCGGTATTATACTCACTCCTAGATCTTTTTCCTTGAGTGAGGTTTGCAGTCTTTGGCCTCCTAGCCTATACTCTGCGATTTTCTTTGCCTTTCTCCGATCTTCATGACTTTGCATTTGGCGGGGTTAAATTCTAGGAGCCAGTTGCTGGACCACACATCCAGCCTGTCCATGTCTCTTTGTAGACCTGTCTGGTCTGCATCTGATTTAATTCTCCTCATTAACTTCACATCATCTGCAAACAGGGGGCACTTCTGAGTCTATCCCTTCCGCATGTCGTTCACATATACCAAGAATAGCACTGGTCCCAAGACTGACCCCTGTGGGACCCTGCTCGTCACCAGCACCCACTGTGATACCTCATCACAGACCCTGACTAGCTGTTGCCTCCCTGTTAGGTATTTCTCTGATCCATTGTAGTGCCCTTCCTGTTATATGTGTCTGTTCATCTAGCTTCTGTACTAATCTCTTGTGAGGAACTGTGGCGAAGGCCTTCTTGCAGTCCAAGAAAATGCAATCAACCCACCCCTCCCTCGCATTTCTTATTTCAGTTACCTTGCCATAAACTCTAGTAGGTTTGTGACACAGGATTTGCCTTCCATGAATCCGTGCTGGCTGTCGTTTATTTAAACTTGTTCTGCTCCAGGTGCTCCACCACTCTCCTCTTGATAATTTTCTCCATGACTTTGCATACTATACACGTCAGTGACACTGGTCTGTAAATTAGTGCTTCATTTCTGTCTCCCTTCTTAAAGATGGGGACTACATTTGCCTTCTTCCATACTTCAGGTAGTTGCCCAGTTTCAAGGGACGTGTTGAAGATTTTGGTTAGTGGCACATGTAGTGTCTCTTCTCCCTCTCTAAGGACCCACGGAGAGATGTCCGGTCCCACCGCCTTTGAGGTATCAAGATCACTTAGGAGCTTCTCCACCTCCTCCTCAGTTGTGTGTAATTCGTCCAACACGTGTTGGTATATCCATTGTAATGTACCCCACTGTTTTGTCTTCCCAGTGTCCCTTCAGCCTCCACTGTAAATACTTCCTGAAATCTCATGTTGAGCTCCTCGTGTGTGTGTGTGTGTGTGTGTGTGTGTGTGTGTGTGTGTGTACTCACCTAGTTGAGGTTGCGGGGGTCGAGTCCGAGCTCCTGTGTGTGTGTGTGTTGTGTGTGTGTGTGTGTGTGTGTGTGTGTGTGTGTGTGTGTGTATTTGTGTATGTATTAATGTGTGTTCCTGTAGTATACCTGGAGGATGTTCCGGAGGTCAACACCCCCGCGGCTCGGTCCATGACTAGGCCTCACGGTGGATCAGGGTCTGGTCAGCCAGGCTGTAATTGCCAACCCCACGCTATCCAACGTACGAACCATTCTGGACTGGTCAGGTATTGGCTTCAGGTGTATGTCCAGCTCCCTCTTAAAGACAGCGGTCTATTGGTAATCCCCTGTATGTAGTATGCTGGGAGACATTTGAACAGTCTTGGGGCCCTTGAATTTACTTTACTTTGTCACTACCCCCCCTTTATTTTTTTTGGGGTTGTTACTACCCGATTTTTTCTTTTTAATGTTTTTTCAATTTGGGGATTTAAATTTTTTCCATTGAAATTATATTTTTTCCCGGTTCCAGGAAATGGTAAAATCCGTAGTAATTGAGGGTTGATTTCGGGTACCATCATGAAATTCTTTTTTTAAATTGTTTCCCCCCAAAAGGGGGGCCATTAGGATATTCGGGCTAGAAAGAAAAATGAATAAAAAAAATTTGGGGGAAGGATTTTTAATTTTTTTTCCCCCTTTTTAAAAGGGGAAAAGCAGGCTTTTTTTAAGGGGATCCTCTAAAAACCCTTTTGTAATTTTTTGTGTTTGGAGAAAATTTTTTTTAAAACCCACTATTCCATTTTTTCTTTTAAAATTTAAACCCCAAAAATTCTTTTTTTTTTCCGTTGACTGGAAATTTTTTTCCTTTAAGGCATTAAAAGGGAAATTTCAGCTTTTCCCGTTTTCGCAAAAAAAACACCAGGTAGGAACGCTTAATTTTAGGAAAAAAAAAGGGGGGTATTCCATAAAATTTTCAGGGCCCACCCCTCTTTTTCGGGAAACGAAGTCTTTTTTCCTTTTTCCCCATTATTCTTTTTCAAAATTTTATAAACAAAAAAAGGCACAGAGTGCTGGGTCCAAAAACCCAAAAAAGGAAGCTTGCACTTTTTCCCCGTTGCCTTACGTCAACCTAAGAGGTAGCAACCTAAAAAAGGAAGGGGTTGTTTCCTTCTTTCTTGGACCCCCCTCCACGAAAAAGTCTGCCCCCCAATTCCCCCGTTTTTGGTTTTGGATTTTCCCGAGTTTTTTGGTTACTAAACCTTTCTTTCCCTCAGGATTGGTGCGCGGGGGTTGCCTCCCAAAGGGCGGGAAAACCCCTCTGCACCCCCTGTTGCTTCTGGCTCCACGCCCCAGCTGTATGATCTCACGCATCAGCATTTTGCCTTTTCCCCCCCCTTTTCTTTTTTCCCGCTCACCAAATTGCCCCAGAGGGGGCTCCCCCTTCCCCCCACCGATTTTTTTTTTTGGTTACTGGACCTTCGTCTTCCCCTTTAGGATTGGGTTGCGTCGGGGGCTCCCTACCCAGGGCAGGAAGCCCCCTTGCACCCTGTTGCTGTTGAAGTTCCCGCCTCACCTGTAGTGTGGTCTGCACCCCTTTAAGCCACTGTTGCCTCTCCTCACCGTTCGGGGGCATACAGGCCCCCATCAAGCTACGCTCCCTCCTCATGTCCGTGCCCCAGAACGGATCCAAAGAAACTTTAAAGTTATACCCGGGGAAGTACGTGTTCTCTTCATAGTACTTGCCTACCCAAATTTTTCTCACAGGATTGGCCCCCCTTTAAATTTAGATGCCTGCAATGCCTCCACCTCCTTTTCCCTTTTTCCACTCCTCTACTCCCAAACCTCCCTCACTCTGTCTACTCCGTTTCAAAGGGCCCTACCCTGCCCCCACCCCTTCCAAGCCCAATTCTTTCCCCTTTAAACCCAAATACTTAAATCTATCATGCCACTATCTTCGGGAAAATTTTTATGTCCCAGATCACTGGCGCTCCTCAGCATAAAGTTTTTTAAAAACCAATCAGGATTCAAATCTTCTTGACAGACTTCTTACGAAACTTTCACCTCAACCGAGACCGACAAAATTTTAAAGCAGGTTTCCCTTTTTGGGAAACCCGAGCACCGCGCCAATGCACAGTGATCGAAAAAACACATAGACTATTCTCTCCTGATGCCTATGCCCAGCAAAAAGAAGATTTAAATCAAAGACATTAGTACTAAGAACAAAGTCTCGTTGACGATATTTATAGACGAAAACTCACCACCCTAAAATATGCTTGTTGCGATTTTTATAGCCCTGAAAACTTTACCACCTAAAAATTGTTTTCAAACCTTTGACGCCTCTCCTCTTCAATAAAGGAACCCTTTTGCCAAGCCTCCGCATTCCTCCAAACACCCCTTTTCACTCCAAACTTTACCCCCCCCAAACAATGCTGAAAAGTTTAAAAATGGGCCCGAAAATCTCTGCATTCCCCAAACCTGCTCCAATGTTCCAAGGGGCCACTTCGGGAACCTTGCAACCCCCCCCCTTAAATTTTCCCAACTGCGGGGGTCACACCTGCTTTGCAAATTCCGCCCTACTAGAAAAGACATTCTCTCCACCCTCGAGAAACCCAACCCCCCCCCTCCCCAACCTCTTCCCTGCATCCCCCTCCTAAAATCCCTTCCCCCCCCCTACCCCCAATGCCGGGGTCCCATGATTTGGTCCCCCCCTCCTACTCTACACACTTCAAACACCAACCACGATACAATACCTCCCCTTCTAACCTAACCCAACTAGATAAAAAACAAAACTCCCAAAACTCGCCATGCTGCCCACCGCGATGGTAATCTCTCAAGCCCTACCAATCAGACTACTCACATTCCTTTAACCAAAATTTGCCCGCTAACAATTTCCCTTTAATTTCCCCCCTTCCTGTTCTCTCTAACCCCCCTACAACCTCTACCTCCTCCCTCTTTTCCCACCCCACTTCCTCACCACCCCCTTTTCCCCCTACCCTTTTCACTACTTCCCCCCTCCCACCAAACCTACTCTGCGTACGCCCCACCCCCCCCCCGACCCCCTTACCCATTTTCCTCTCCCCAAACCAAACCCCGGGGTTTTACCCAGTCCCATAGTTTTCCACTTCCTCATCCCCTACCAAAGTTTCCACTTCCTCTATTCCCTTTCCCCCACTCCTCCCCACAACCAAAACTTCATGGGGTCCAACTCCCCCCCTCCACAAAATCCCCCAAAACCCTAAACCTCCCCCAATTTCTGACGACATAAAAAGAACAAAAAAACAGATCCTCTTTTCCCTTCCCCCTCCAGGAAAGGTCCGTAACCCTACAAACTGCTCCACTGAGGCACCACTTCAGGGGTTTTTAATCCAAACTCCCCCCCCGAATTTAAAACTTTGCAGGGACGAAACCTTTAAAATCATTTTAAAGTGTTTCGTTCAACAACGTTCTATTTACTATTAGAACCTACTGGCCGAGCTCCTTGAAGAAGAGACCGTTTGTTTTGCAAACATACTGCCTAAAAGCCCCCCGATCCGCCATTAGGGTTTACTGCACTACAGTCCCCCTATGACCCCCCACAATGGGGTTGCATCCTTGTCAAATCCAACATAAAAACACGAATCTCTCCCAATTCTTTTATTCCCAACACTGTCTTGCAGTCAGAATACCACCCCCTTGGCCCCTTTACTTTTTCACCACCATTCGCCCAAAACACTATTCCCAACATCCGCCCTTTCCCTTAGTCTTCAAAACCCCAACACACCAACATACCTACTAGTGACATGAATCCCAAAACCCCCGCCTTTCATACCCCATAAAAAACCAATTTGGTCCCCAATTATTTCAACTTCACTAACCAAAAAACACCTAATTCATTGGCCCGACTTCAATACTTTTTAAATCACAGGGGCCAGGGAAACCCGAATCATTCTGGCAAACCAGCCCCTTCTCATTTCAAAAATACATCTCACCTGGCCCTATTTCAGGCTCGATCACATCCCAGTCTCTTGCACATCTCCTCCCAAACCCCATCCTCATTCCAACCACCCTTCTTTCCTACGAACGTTTATGGGATGCTTTCAAACAACACTAGCAATTTTTTTCCCCACCTATGCTATTACAACAAACCCGTTCTGACATCGAACTCAACTTGTCTCCCAGGACCCATTAACAAGCAGCCCAAAAACGAATACCAAAGAAAACTCCCCCACTCGTTATTCCTTCAAACCGTCACCGAAAAAAGAAGACTAAATTTTTGCTAAAAAACCGCTTCCCCCTACAACACACACGATTTTAAACAAGTTCGATTAGATCTCACTTACCCTTTGAAAAAACATTCTAAAGTTTGACCAAGACCACAAAAATCACTTTGGGCAAAACTCATACACAACTGAAAAACAGGATTAAAAACCTAAAGCCTTCTGGAACTTTATCAAAAAAATAAGAGGCCCCTACTCCCACCAACAAATTCAAACACATACCCACAAAAAACACAAACATCTCGACCCGCAGGTGCTACCCCCAAAATCTTTTAAACACTTTTGGGGGAGAACTCTTCCCCCTCCCCCACCCCACCCTAACGTTTTTCCCTTCGAAAAATGAAATTTTAACACGCACACACACAAAATAAAACACCCGTAGCCACTTCATCGCTCTCTTACCCCCTCCCAAGAACTCGAACCTTTCACCAACCAGCAATTTTAAAACTCTCCTCAGCCCTTCCTCCCAAAGCTCCTGGCGCCCTGGGCCCAAACCCTTTTTCCTAAAACACCTTCCTGACTCTATCATTACTGCCTACACAAAAATCCTCAAGCCTCCCTTGCCTTGGTATTTCCCTTCCCCCTTCAAAGCTGCTATGCTATCCTCCTTCCTAAACCCAAAAAAGACCACTCTATCCTTAAAAAAACTACGCCTATCAGCCTCCCCGAAACTTTAGGTAAAAGAACATTAAAAAAAGGATAAAATACCCACGGTTTTTAGGGAAAAACCCTTTGAAAAACCATCACCATGCCTTCCAATACGGAACACAACTCCTACTTTTGATGGTCGTTTTGCTTCAGAACACCAGACCCAAAGAGCCTTAAAATCATTCTCAACTACATCCCCATAAAACAGAAAAAGAAACGGACAGCCCTGGGTTTCAAAAGACTTTAAAAAGCTTTTGACACTGGGGACCCAAGGGCTCAAGTACAAACTCTGCACTAACTTTTAACCTGCCCTCACTACTCGAAACCCCTTTTTCCTTCCCAGACGGCCGCCATAAAACAAATTCCAAGGGTGTTTTTCTGACTACTTCACACTAAAGCCGGAGTACCCCCAAGGGATCTGTCCTCTCCCCACCCTCTTTTTTTATACATAACGACATACCCAAAACCCGTTTTCCCAAAAATCCATCACACTACCTTGCAGACGACATTACACAACTTTTCACCTGCCAAAAATAGAGCACTCACACAAAAACACAAAATGAGGGCGACAGGATAGCCATCTGGGGGAAAAAAAATGGAGAACAAAAACCCAATGAGCTAAATCCGCATTACATTTTTAACTACAGGGAAAACTGATTCCCCCATTACCTGTCGACTCAGAACAGCTGACACCCGCACTTAATCCCCATGACAAATCTGCACGTCCTTGGCGTTTAAACTTTACTACCTTCTACCTTTAATGGACACATTTCCCCAAGGCATGCAATAGCTGTAAAGGGCCCTTTCGGGTTCATAAGCTGAAACATGCCTCTCCCAACCACCAACTACACCTCTACAAATCCCCTTATACGTCCTCTGATAACTTTCTCCTCTTGCCCTCTCTCTTGCAGCAAAACAAACTTACTTAAAAATGCAGCGTGTCCAGAACAGGGGGCCCGCGCTGGGGGGCTTGATGTCAGATGGGGGGACTTCGCCAATGCGGTTTTCCTTTCTGCCCAGTTAGACATCCCCGCCTGAATCGTACTGGAAACGCTCGTGACGATAGATTGACAACTTGGCCGAATGACTACGGACCCCTTTTCCTTGCGAAGACATTCGCCCCACAAACCAACCAACCTTTTCTACTCCTTGCATGATCCCGCTCCTAACCCTATTTAAATTACCTGGTTCCCAGAGGTACCTTTATGACAGTCCTTCTCTGATCCCGTTCGCCCTTACCCTTTGGGTTTAAAAATGGCTCGTTTACACCTCCTTTTAGCTTCTAAAAGTCGTTCCCTTCCTTTTCCCCCCTCCACCCCCCCGGAAAATCCCAACAGAAGAGCCCGAATTTCTCTTTCAATTCTGTCCCCCGATCCTCCTGCTGGGTTAAAACCCTGGCTCATATCTTCGCTAAGAACACTCCTCTCCCGCCTGTTCTTCGTCTGTCCCCTCCCCCCTTTTATCCCATTTGGGTTTTTACCTGAACTTTCGTTTGTTCGTTGTTCGGTGGTAGTAGTGTAGTACAAGAATGGTATATAATACCGACAAGATGAAATTTAAAACCCAAACACAAAACCCGGGGATCCCCCTCAGAGACGTTTCGCCATCCGCCACCACTGGATGGCGAAACGTCCACAACAAAGACAACCAGACGCTGAAAAGTGTCTCAATTTCATCAGAGTTTGTTTAAAAAAGAGGGATGTAAAGTGGGGAAAAAAAAAAGGACGAGCCAGCAAATAAAAAAGGGGAGCCTGCAAAAGAGAGATGCCCCCAGAGGGGGAGCAAGCGCACAGAGGTGCGTGAAAGGGAATGGTGAAATAAAGAAGAAGGAACAGAAACCGAGACATGAGAGAGAAAGAAACCCGAGGACAAAGGGAAAAGGGGGAAGGGAAAAGAAAAAAGAAAGAAAAAATGAGGGTTCATTAAGTCACGGGTGTTTTGAATTTGGGGCATTTTACAAAGAGTGGGAGAGGAAGGATCTACAGAGACGAAGCCGGGGTAAGGTTTAACAAGGGGAAAATTGTGATTTTGAAGGGGGTTCAACTAGACGGCGACGTTCGAGTTTGGGAAATAGGGAAAACATTTAGCAGAAAACCTCTGGATTGGGCGACTCTTCTGACAGACTTAGGAAACAAAATAGTTTAGGCTTTCCCCCCTAAAAAATGCTCTTTTCTGTCCGTCAGAGATCATACCATCCTATTGACGGCTTCTGCTAAAAATGTTTCCCTATTCCCAAATCGAACAGTCGCCGTTAGTTGAATCCCCCTAATACACAACTTTCCTTGTATGAACCTTAGCCCTGGTTTTGTCTTGTAGATGCCTTCCTCTCCCACTACATTTTAAAAAGCTCCAAACTTCAGAACACCCTGATTAACCGAATCCCCATTTTTTCTTTCTTTTTTTTCTTCTTCCCTTCCCTTTTCCCCTTTCCTTTGCCCTTGGTTGTCTTTCTTTTGTCATGTCTCGTTTTTCTGTTCCCTTTTTCATTTATTTCCCATCCCTTTCACGACCCTGTGCGCTTGCTTCCCTGTGGGCATCAGCTCTCTTGCAGTGCTCCCCCTTTCCCTTTTTATTTACTGGTCGTCCCTTTTTTTTTCCCACTTCTACCCCTACCACTACTATACCCTTCTTTTTCTACTATAAACTACTGATGAAATTAAACCATGGCGGTCGGTTTCTTGTTGTGGACGTTTGCCATCCAGTGGTGGTGGATGGCGAAAAAGTCTATGTGGGGATCCCCGGGTTTGTTTCAGTGTCTTAATTTCATTTGTCGGTATTATATACAACTCTTGTACCACTACTATACTACAAAATACTTTCTACTTACTTACACTTAAAACCCCACCCCTTTCTGCCTTTTTATAGCCTCCTGCTCCACCTTGGTTAGTGTGACTTTGTCAAATGGTCCAAGCGGACCGAACGTCGTCGTAACTTCTTCTTTTTTGTGGGGGTTATTTGTGTATCACACATTTTGTATGCTATTACCCCGTGATCGCACTTGCGAAGACTTTCACAAAGTCTGTGTTTATCCTTGGTGCATCCAAGGCCATATCATAATGGCCAATAGTTGTGAAAGGCAGAAGTGCCCTGTTCTAAACCCAAGCTTCTCTAGGTTGTGCAGTTGTTGGGAATCCAAAAGGGTTTGGGCGATCTTACGTTAGAGATTTTAACGATGTTGGACGTTAGTGCTATCGGTCCTATAATTCTTTGCTATTTACTGTCACTTTTTTGGAGTGGGGCTTATTCGTTGTTTTTAGTGACTGTGGGATGACTACCGTGTCTAAGCTCCGGGCTCCCTCTCCATAGAACATTTAAAGCACATGTTACACAGAAAATGGGGCTTAAGGCTTTGTCTAGGGGCAGAGGTAAAAGTTACACGAATATCAAAAAGCGCTAAACCAGCATTCACTACTCCAATGGTTTGGTTATTAGAGAGTTCAGGCAAAATTCCTCGTTAGTAAAATATACATTTATTTACTTTCCCAAAAATATATATATGCAAACACTAGATAAACACGCCCACATTTCCCTCAGTATGTGCACCCAAATAAAGATACATAAGGAGCCGGCAGGCTGAAATATAAAAACAAAACAAAACAGACATATGTATCATGAGGTTGGGACGCAGCGGGCGCCATGCCCTACCATACTCTCATACCGATACGTCTCACCCAGTTTCACCAGCCGTCACTCAACCAACAGGGTCATAACCACTTTCAGAGCCCAGGTGAGCCTATGGTAAACACTAAAGTAGCCTATGGCTTGAGTCACCCCGTGGCCTGACTGGCAAACCTCTTGCTTCACACACGGAGGGCCCGGGTTCGATTCCCGATGGGGTAAATTATTATTATAATCATGTGGGAGCGCTAAACCCTTAGGATTATACAACGCATGTGAGGGGGGGAGGGATGGAAGGTATTCAGGCTCAATTCGGGGAACTGGAGCACAGACCCAAATTTTCCCTAGAACCAAGACCCCCCTCACCAGCGCCCAAGGAACCTCCCTTGAGGGGGCCGACGTACTAGGTCAATCATTATTAGTAAAAATAAAGTTATGTTTATTTTCCAGTCTTGTTGGCTCCACTATTTGCTGGCTTATGGTAGCAAATAGGAATAGGAGGAAAAAATTTTTTCCTGGGTAGAGAAATGGTGCCCAAATAGGCGCAGAGAGTTGGCATAAATGGGGAAAAAATCAGAATGGGGGCACGTCCAAGCGGTGTTTCCGCAGGGGTCAGTGTTGGGCCCTTTTTTGTTTCACGATTTACATAAATGACGTGGATGAGGGAATAAATAGCGACATAAGAAAGTTTGCTGATGACACCAAAATAGGCCGTTTCAGTTCACTCTAATGGGGAAACCAGGGAGCACTTCAGGTTTGATTTGAATAGACTGATCCCATGGTCGGGAGAAATGGCAGATGCAGTTTAATATAGACAAATGCAGTCCTAAATGTTGGACAGGAAAAATAACCAAAACCACATATAAACTAAATAATGTAGATCTTAAGGATAGATTGGGCTCTGAATTTGCACTCTCTCGAAAGGCGTAGGGAAATTTGGGGGGATATGATCGAGGTTATAAATGGAAAACAGGAATAAATATAGGGATGTAAATTTGTGTGCTGAAAATTTCCCGCCAAGACAGGACTCGCAGCAATGGTTTCAAGTTGGAAAAATTCTTTATTCAGGAAGGATATAGGAAAGCACTGGTTTTGGTAATAGATTTTGTGGATGAGTGGAACAAACTCCGAGTACAGTTATTGAGGCTAAAACGTTGTGTAGCTTTAAAAATAGGTTAGAAAAATTTACATGAGTGGTGTGGGGTGGGTGAGATTTGGGAAAATGACTAGCTTGTGCTACTAGGTCTGATGCAGTGCTCCTTAAGGGGAAGTGACCTGTTAGGGGGGTCATTGGGCTAACCCCTGCTTCGCATGGGAAGTAGGCCTGCTGCAGTATTCCTTCTTATGTTTCTTAAATTTGTTGCAGAGATTTAATAGCTCGTTTTGTTATTTTTCATCTGAGCTGCTTCCCGGTGTTATAAACTTTTTTGCCACATTCTTCCATTTAAATGTTTTAAATTGAAATTACCAAGTAATATGGTTATTTAGGGCTGGGATTGGAAGATTATCCAGACAGCAGTCAATTTTGAATAGCTGTTCCTTGAATTATTGAAAAGAAACATCTGGTGGCTTATATATAGCCAAAATAATTTGGTTTTGGTTCTCAATCTTTACTCCCAAAAACTTCAACTGTATCATTTGTGGTATTCTGAGCAATAAGCGACTCTGTGGCATACTATATGTTGCCTGTCATATCCAAACAAGCTGTACGTTGTATCCATATTTCGTTGTCAGAGCGATCTTTTATGTGCATCTCTGGTAAAGCTGCAAACATTGTATTCAACCTGTGAGCAGTCCATGATGAAATGCATTTTGTTGTTGGTTTATGGTTTTAGACTATATATGGCAAATACAAATGATGGGCGGATTGCTTGCACGTTGAAGGCTTATTTGTTGGCACTAATATCTGTTTTGGAGTGGGGTTTCCACTGATTTTGCCTCCACTCCAACAATTCTCCAAAATGGGGTAATTTTGTCATTTCTTGCCATTTTGTTCTTCCTGCACTAAAAAAATCTTTCCTGGTGAATGGTGCTGTATAGCTCTTGTGGTTTAGCGCTTTTTTTTTATTAAAATAATGTTGAATGGTTTAACTTTGTAGTTTGGCCCGGGGTTTGGGGGTCTGTATTTTGGTCCTTTCAAATGGTGTGTTGGCGTTTGTGCTGTAACTTTCCCTTTTGATGAATAAACATTTCAGGATGAAAAATTTTACGGAAAGGGATGACACATTCTTTTGGTCATGTATTAGGACTTTTTTTTGGAGGGTCAGAATTGCTGCCCAAATTTGTTTTTCCAGTATTCCATCCCTATAGCAACCCCAAGCTTTTTTATTTTTATTAACACATTGGCCATTTCCCCCAAGGCAGGGGGGCCCCGAGAAAAAAATTTTTCATCATTCATCCACTTCTTGCCTAGGCATGCTTACACTACGTTTAAACTGCAACATTTAAGACACCCCCTTCAGAGTACCGGCACTGTACTTCCATCCCAGGAATCAAGTCCGGTTGCTTTTTTTCCTGAACCCCTTCAAAAATTTATTTTGCTTACACTCTACACACTCAAGCCCAAAATTCATTTGCTCCATTGTACTAACACGCTACGCACGTTTTGGGTCCAAGCCCCTCGACACTAAACCTCCTTTACCCCCTCCCTCCAACCTTTTGGGCCGACCCTACCCTACCTTCCCTCCATTCAGATTTATACATCTCGAAGTCATTCTATTTCGTTCCTCCCCTCTACATTTTCAAAAATATCTCAACCCCTCCTCAGCCCTCTGGAAAAAGTTTTTGGCAGTTCCGCACCCCCCTCCTGACTCCAAAAAACGGATTCTCTGCATTACATTCACACCCCATGCCCGGGCAGACACTCCATCCTCCAGCCCTTTCCTTTTTGCAACATTCACCACCCCCGCCTCACACCCATACAAAGCATTACTAACTAACCTCATACATTCCCCCCTTTGCTTTTATGGGTAAAATTTTTTTTTTTTCCCAAGATCCTCAGGCACCACTACCTTTTCCCCCCGCATTTCTGTGTTCACCTCATCTTTCAAACCCATCTGCCTACCGTTCACTCCCAAAATAACGAATACATTTTTCTCCTCCATACCTCTCCCTCCAAATTTATATCCAACGTCCTTACCAAATTTTTTTGGTTTTTCCTCTCACCTTGCTCTTTTCCTGTATTCACTTTTAAATTTTCCCTTTTTTTTAACACCTTACCCAAAATCATCAACCAACCTCTGAACTTTCTTTAGATTTTCCCAAAAACAGAGTCTTCATCAAAAGGGAACTTGACAACCCCACTTTGTGTTAGATTCTTTATCTTTCAACCCCATACCTCTTGCCAACACCCGAGCATTTACTTGTCTTACAACCCCATCTATAAATATATTGAACAACCTTGGTAACATCACACATCCCTGTCCAAGACCTACTTTTACTGGGAAATAATCTCCTCCTTGCCTACATGCTCTAACCTGAGCCTCGCTATCCTCGTAAAGACTCTTCACTGCTTTCAGTAACCTACCTCCTGTTCCATTCATTTGCAACCTCTGCCACATTGCATCCCTATCCGCTATATATGCTCCTTTCAAATCCATAAATGCCACAAAAACCTCTTTACCCTTATCCAAATACTGTTCACCTATGTATTTCACTGCAAACACTTGGTCTACACACCCCCTACCCTTTCTAAAGCCTCCTTGTTCATCTACTATCCTGCTCTCCGTCTTACTCTTTATTCTTTCAATAATAACTCTACCATACACTTTACCAGGTATACTCAACAGACTTATTCCCCTATTATTTTTACGGTCTCTTTTATCCTCCTTTGCCATTATACAAAGGAACTATGCATGCTCTCTGCCAATCCCTAGGTATCCCTTAGCCTCTTCTTGCATTTATTAAAAAAAAACACTAACCATTCCAAAACTAAAATCCCCACCTGCTTTTAACTTTCATGTTTATCCCATCAATCCCAGCTGCTTTACCCCTTTTCATTCTACCCACTGCCCCATGCACTTCCCCCACACTCACAACTGGTTCTTCCTCACTCCTGTAAGATGTTATTTCCTCCCTTGCCCTGTACACGAAATCACAGCTTCCCTATTTTCATCAGCTTTAACAATTCCTCAAAATATTCTCTGCATCTTCCCGATACCTCAGCAAATCCGTTTGTTCCCCAGGCTTTCTCAACTTATTCATCTCCTTCAAAACTTTTTATGCTCAACAAAATTTGTTGATAACATCTCACCCACTCTTCCTCATTTGCTCTCTTTTACGTGCTTCTCCACTCTCTTAACCTCTCTCTTTCTCTCCATATACTCTTCCCTCCTTGCATCACTTCTACTTTGTAAAAACCTCTCATATGCTAATTTTTTCTCTCTTACTATCTTTACATCATCATTCCACCAATCGCTCTCTCTGCCTCCCGCACTCACTTTCCTGTAACCCAAACATCTGCTGAACACACTAACACTATATTCCTAAACTAACCCCATACATTCTATCCCATTTCCTATACAAATGTACATCACTAGCCAAACTGTCCCTTTTAACAGTTGTTTTATTCTACCCTAACTGCTCCTCCTTTAGTTTACATACCTTCACTTCTCTCTTACTTGCTGCTCCCATTTTCCTTGTATCCCACATACCACAGATATATCAGATCACTTTTTTAGTTGTAAATTAAAAAGTGATCTGATATTCTGTGACCCCTTTAAACATGCACATCCTGAAGTCTACCCAACAATCTTTTATCTATAAATTAGAACATGTGCAACACTTGGGTATCTTTAGTGAGGAAACGTTTCGCCATACAGTAGCTTCATCAGTCCAAACAAAGGGGAAACGGTATGGATTGATGAAGCCACTGTATGGTGAAACGTTTCCTCATTAAAGATACCCAAGTGTTGACATTGTCTAATTTATCAACTTCTCGGTTCTCTGAATCATTCATCTTCAGTCTTTTATCTTTCCAATACGTAGTCCAACAAATTAATGTCATTTTGCCCCATATCATATCTTGTATACTTATTTATCCTCTTTTTCCTTAAAATTTTGTGTTACCTATAACCAAACTCTTTCTGTACAAAGTTCAATAAAATGCTCTCCATTATCATTTACACCCCCGGGGACCCAAACTTTCCTACCATACTCTTTCTAAACCTTCTCTTACTTTAGCATTTAGGTCTCCTACCACAATTAGTCTCATACTTGGCTCAAAAGCTCCTTACAACTCGCTTAACATCTCCCAAAATCTCTCCTTTTCCTCTACACTCCTCTCTTCTCCGGTGCATACACACTTATTATCACCCACTTTTCACATCCTACCATTATTTTAATCTACATAATCCTTGAATTTATACACTTATATTCCCTCTTCTCTCTCTGTAACTGATCCTTCGACATTATTGTTACCCTTCCTTAGCTCTAACTCTCTCAGACACTCCTAACTTAATCCCATTTATTTCTCCCCACTGAAACTCCCCTATCCCTTTCATCTTTGTTTCGCTCAGGGCTGGGGCATCCAACTTCTTTTCATTCGTAACATTAGCAATCATTTCTTTCTTATCATCCACACTACCTCCACGCACATTCAAACATCCCAATTTTATAAAGTTTTTCTTTTCCATGTTTTTAGTAGTTTATACAGGAGAAGGGGTTACTAGCCCATTGCTCCCGGCATTAAGTCGCCTCCTACGACGCGCATAGCTTACAGAGGAAGAATTCTGTTCCACTTCCCCATGGAGATAAGCAGAAATTAACAGAGAACAAGTACTCGGAAGAAAATAGAAGAAAACCAGAGGGGTTAGTATATATATGCTTGTACATGCATGTGTAGTGTGACCTAAGTGTAAGTAGAAGTAGCAAGACATACCTGCAACCTTGCATGTTTATGAGACAGAAAAAGACACCAGCACTTTACCATCATGGAAAACAATTACAGGCTTGTGTTCACACTCATTTGGTAGGACGATAGTACTCCCTGGTGGTTGCTGTCTACAAACCTGCCAAGCATAAAATATACACAGATTTGTTTTCTGTTGGCTAGGATTATGGGGCTGGATTCCCTACTCGTGCAGTTTTTGGATTGATCCTGCACTGTTCTTCGGCACCTATACAGCATCAGTACCACCACCAGTGGTAGTTGGGGTGCTGCTGTGGTGTGGTGTCGTGTGTGTGTGTGTTAGTCGTGTGTGTGTGTGTGTGTGTTGGCGGTGCGTGTGCGTGTGGTGTGTGTGTGCGTGATGTCGTGCCGTTTGTGTGCGAGTGTGCTGTAGTGGGGGTGCGTGTGTGGTGTGTGCGCGCGGCGCCAGCATCTCACAGGTTGTTCTCAATGGGTTGGATTTGCTGGGGTAGAGACTCGGCTCCTGGCTCCCCCTCATAGGACCATTTTTGTTGAATGATTTTGATTTTGGCTTGTGTCCATGTGCTGCCCTCACTCAGGAACGAAGGAGAGATAGCCGTCTGATTGCCTTCGAGGTATATCACTCGATAGTTACCTTTCATATGTATTATGTCCAGCACTTGCTGTGCACTCTGCCTCTATGACTAATATCTTCTCTATTCATCCAATAATACCTCCTCTAATTTCTGAGCCCCTCATTAGACTTCCTGGTTTATTTCCTTGTGAGTCTTCTGCTCCAGCCTGATTACCGGTCCTTTACTATTGTCTTTTTTTTCCTATGCTGACATGGCTGTATAGCAACTTGGTTGGCTTTGGCTTTCGATGTTGTCATTCTCATGCATATTCCTGTCGATATTGTGATTGTTTCCTTGTTTCCTGGTTTCTTTTCCTTCTTTATCTTTTTCCATACTCTAGCATCTTTTAACTTTTGCCTCTGCACCTCTCGATGAGCTACGGAGAGGCTCATTCTGTTCTTGTCGTTCTACTTTTGCTTCTTGGTATGAATTTTCCTTAACCTCCCACCACTTTCCTGTTACATGCTCCATCATCCCTTTCACCGTCTTCCCACTGGTTACCTTTCCCACAAGCATCTCAATCAGGAATTTCCTCGTCTATGTAGTCCCTTCTGATATTTGCTTTTTCTCTCGTCTTTCCCGCGCTATCTTCTCCAAGTTTGCTTCCATGAGGTAGTTGAAACTCACGACTGTATGATCACTAGGACCGAGGCGGGCTCCTGTATTTGATATTCCCATATCAGAATTACTCAGCTTTGCCAGGTCATCCCCTCCTCTGTGTCCCTGACGTGACGGTGCTCGAAAGTTGCCATTATCACCTCTAGCACCATTCGCTTTCATGTTTATGTCTCATTTTTAGCTCCAGGTTCTCTAGTCTATTCTCATGGTTAGTCTCCTGTATGGTCATGTGGGCTCTTTTGGCCCTCTTCACCGTTGAAGCACCATTGCTTTGTTGTCATCATTGTTTTCCTGCCTTGGTCACCTGGAGTTAAGTGAAAGGGTTTATATAAACTGTTATCACCCCTCAGAAGAGCAAAAAGGCACAATACCGTGACTAGAACAGACACAAATAAACCCCCAGTGGAGAGAAAGTTACAACGACGTTT
>NC_069402.1:19438040-19470354 GCF_026875155.1 Cherax quadricarinatus
CTTACCATGCTGTTTCACAATACCAGTTTTGGTCACTATGCCCCTAGCACAAATACTGTGCTGGTTTCACTATTCCAGTGCTAGCACACTAAACCAAGCTGGTACACTATACCAGTGCTGGTACACCATACCAGTAATGGTACACTATACCAGTGCTAGCACACTATACCAGCGCTGGTACACTATACCGGTGCTGGTACACCATACCAGTGATGGTAAACTATACAAGAGCTGGTACACTATACCAGTGCTTGAACACTATACCAGTGCTGTACACTATACTAGTGCTGGTACACTATACCAGTGCTAGCACACTATACCAGCGCTGGTACACTATACCAGTGCTGGTACACCATACCAGTAATGGTACACTATACCAGTGCTAGCACACTATACCAGCGCTGGTACACTATACCAGTGCTGGTACACCATACCAGTAATGGTACACTATACCAGCGCTGGTACACTATACCAGTGTTCGTACACTGTACCAGTGATGGTATACTATACTACTGCTGGTACACTATACCAGTGCTGGTACACTATACCAGGGCTGTACACTATACCAGTGCTCGAACACCACACCAGGGCTGGTACACTATACCAGTGCTAGCATATTATACCAGTGCTGGTACATAATACAAGTGCTGGTACACCACACCAATGATGGTACACTATACCAGCAATGTTACAGTATACCAGTGCTTGTACACTATACTAGTGATTGTACACTATAACAGTGATGGTATACTATACCAGTGATGGTACACTATAGCAGTGTTTGTACGCTATACCAGTGCTCGTACACCACACCAGTGTTGGTACACCATACCAGTGCTGGTACACTATACCAGTGCTGTACTCCATACCAGTGTTGGTACACTATGCCAGTGCTAGCACACTATATCAGTGCTGGTACACTATAACGGTGGTGGTACATCATATCAGTGATGGTACACTATACCAGTGCTTGTACACTATACCAGTGCTGGTACACTGTACCAGTGCTCGTATACTATACCAAAGGTGGAACACTATAGCAGTGTTGGTACACTATACCAGTGCTGTAACACTATACCAGTATTTGCACACTGTATCAGTGATGGCACACTACACCAGTGATGGTATACTATACCAATGCTGGTATACTATACCAGTGATGGTACACTATAGCAGTGTTTGTACGCTATACCAGTGCTCGTACACCACACCAGTGCTGGTATACCATACCAGTGCAGGTACACTATACCAGTGCTGGTACACTATACCAGTGCTGGTACACTATACCAGTGCTGTACACTATACCAGTGTTGGTACACTATAACAGTGATGGTACAGTATACCAGTGATGGTACACTATACCAGTGCTTGTACATTATACTAGTGATTGTACACCATAACAGTGATGGTACACTATCCGAGTGCTGTGCACTATACCAGTATTGGTATATTATACCAGTGATGGTCCACTATACCAATGATGTACACTATACCAGTGCTAGTATACCATACCAGCGATGGTACACTATACCAGTGATGGTACACTATACCCGCGTGGTACACTATGCCAATGTTTGTAAACTATATCAATGATGGTACACTATACTAGTGATAGTGTACTATACCAATGCTGGTATTCTATACCAGTGATGGTACACTATAGCAGTGTTTGTACGCTATACCAGTGCTCGTACACCACACCAGTGTTGGTATACCATACCAGTGCTGGTACACTATACCAATGCTGTACACTATAGCAGTCTTGGTACACTATGCCAGTGCTAGCACACTATATCAGTGTTAGTACACTATACCGGTGCTGGTACACCACACCAGTGATGGTACACTATAAAAGCGCTCGTACACTAGACCATTGATTGTACATTATAACAGTGCTGGTACAATATACCAGTGTTGGTACACTGTACCAGTGCTGGTATACTATACCAGAGCTGGAACACTATACCAGTGCTGGTACACTATACCAGTGCTGTTACACTATACCAGTATTTGTACATTATAACAGTGATGGTACACTATACTAATGGTGGTATACTATACCAGTGTTGGTATACTATGCCAGAGCTAGCACAGTATACCAGTGCTTGTAAACTATACAGGTGCTGGTACACCATACCAGTGATGGTACACTATACAAGCGTTGGTACATTATACCAGTGCTGTACACTATACCAGTGATGGTACGCTATACTAGTGCTCGAACACCATACCAGGGCTGGTACACTATACCAGGGCTGGTACACTATACCAGTGCTAGCACACTATACCAGTGCTGGTACACTATACTAGTGCAGGTACACTATACTAGTGCAGGTTCACTATACCAGTGCTGGTACACTATACCAGTGCTGGTACACCATACCAGTGACGGTACACTACACCAGCGCTGGTACAATATACCAATGCTTGTAGACTGTACCAGTGATGGTACACTATCCGAGTGCTGTGCACTATACTAGTACTGGTATATTATCCCAGTGATGGCCCACTATACCAATGCTGTAGACTATACCAGTGCTGGTACACCATACCAACGATGGTACACTATACCAGTGCTGGTACACTATACCAATGCTGGTACACTACACCAGTGATGGTACACTATACCCGTGGGGGTTCACTATACCAGTGTTTGTACACTATACCAGTGATGGTACACTATACCAGTGCTGGTACACTAAACCAGTGCTGGTACACTATACCAGTGCTGGTACACTATACCAGTGCTCGTACACAAGACCAGTGCTGGTACACTACACCACTGCTGATATACCATACCAGTGATGGCACACTATACTAGTGCTGGTACACTATACCAGTATTGGTACACTATTCCAGTAATGGTACACTATACCAGTGATGGTACACTATACAATTGCTGCTACACTACACAAGTGCTCGTACACCACACCAGTGGTGGTATACCACAGCTGTGCTGGTACACTACACCAATGATACACTATACCAGTGCTGGTACACTATACCAGTGACGGTACCCTATACCAGTGTTGGTACCCCCTCCCCTGGGGTACACTATACCAGGTTCGACACCACCCCCACGGGGGTTTACCTGGAGAAGTTCCGGGGGTCAACGCCCCCGCGGCTCTGTCGTGACCAGGCCTCCTGGGGGATCAAGCCTGACAACCAGGGTTGCGGGCTGCACCAAACCAACGTACGAGCCAAGCCCGGCTGGCAAAACCGACTAGGTGCTTTCCAGTGCCAGCTTAAGCTGCCGGGGGTCTGTTGGAATCCCCCTTAGTATGCGGGAGGCAGTTGAACAGTCTGGGGCCCCTGACACTTTTTTAGGGTCTTTTAAACGTGCTAGTAAACCCCTTTTTTCTTTGGGGGGGATGTTGCTCGTCTCCAAGCTTTTGCTTTCGAATTGAGTGATTTTCGTTGCAAGTTCGGTACTAGTCCCTCAAGTTTTTCCGGGTGTATATAATCATGATCTCCTCGCCGCTTCCGGGAATACAGGTTTAGGAACCTCAAATGCTCCCAGTAATTTAGGTGTTTTACTCCGTTAGGGGCGCCCTGAAGGTTCTCTGTACATTTCTAGGTCAGCAATTTCCACCTGCCTTAAAAAGGGGCTGTTAGTGTGCAGCAAAATTTCACCTAGACAGAACAAGTGACCTGAAGAGTGTCATCAATGGGCTTGGCCCCCCTAGTTTTGAAGGTTCTCATTATCCATCCTGTCATTTTTCTAGCAGATGCGATTGATACAATGTTTGGTCCTTGAAGGTGAGATCCTCCGACATGATCACTCCCAGGTCTTAAGGTTGGCTTTTTCGCTGTCTTTTGTGGCCAGAATTTGTTTTGAAACTCTGATGAAGATTTAATTTCCTCAATTTTTACCATATCTGAGTAATTAAAATTTTTCTCATCGTTGAACTTCATTTTGTTTTCTGCAGCCCACTGAAAGATTTGGTTGATGTCCGCCTGGGCCTTGCAGTGTCTGCAATGGAGACACTGTCATGCAGATTCGGGTGTCATCTGCAAAGGAAGACACGGTGCTGTGGCTGACATCCTTGTCTAAGTCGGTTTATGGGGAATGAGGAACAAGATGGAGCGAGTACTGTGCCTTGTGGAACAGAGCTTTACACCGTAGCTGCCTCGGACTTCACTCTGTTGACGACTACTCTCTGTGTTCTGTTAGTGAGGAAATTATAGATCCATCGACCGACTTTTCCTGTTATTCCTTTAGCACGCATTTTGTGCGCTATTACGCCCATGGTCACACTTGTCGAAGGCTTTTGCAAAGTCTGTATATATTACATCTGTATTTTTTTTTGTCTTCTAGTGCATTTAGGACCTGTCGTAGTGATCCAATAGTTGAGACAGACAGGAGCGACCTGTTCTAAACCATGTTGCCCTGGGTTGTGTAACTGATGGGTTCTAGATGGGTGGTGATCTTGCTTCTTAGACCCTTTCAAAGATTTTTATGATATGGGATGTTAGTGTTTATTGGTCTGAAAGTTCTTTGCTGTTGTTTTTACTGCCCCCTTTGGGGAGGGGGGCTATGTCTGTTGTTTTTAGTAAACTGGGGGACGACCCCCGTGTCCATGCCCCCTCTCCATGGGAGGGAAAAAGGGGCTCGTGATGGGGGCTTCTTGCAGTTCTTGAGAACACGGATTTTCCATGAGCCTGGCCCTGGGGCAGAGTGCATGGGCATGTCATTTATCGCCTGTTCGATCATTTGACGTCAGGATAACATCGGATAGGCTTGTGTTAATCAAATTTTGTGGCTCTCTCATAAAAAATTCCCTTTTGATCTTTGACTCTCAGTCTGGTTAGCGGCTTGCTAAAAACTGAGTCATATTGGGACTTGAGTAGCTCACTCATTTCCTTTCTGTCATCTTGTAGGACCCATCTTGTTTAAGTAGGGGCCCAATACTGGACGTTGTTCTCGACTTTTATTTGGCATAGGGAGAAGAAATACTTTGGGTTTCATTCGATTTCATTTATGCTTTTAGTTCTTTTCCGCGATTCCTGACTCCTAATAAAGATTTCCCTTTTGCTTAAGTTCGATGCTTGCTATTTCTCTGACCAGTGTCTCCCTACGCATTTCAGATATATTGACCCTTTTAGCCGCTCTGTTATTCTTTTCCGTCGCCTGTAAAGGGAGCGCCTGTCTCTTTCTATTTTACATCTACTCCTCCTTTTTCTTAGAGGAATAAGCCCCTTTTGCATACATCGAGTGCCACCAAGTTAATCTGTTCTAGGCATAAAATTGGGGTCTGTGTTGCTTAGTATATCTTCCCAGCTTATATTTGGTTAGGACTTGGGTTTTCTTGGTCCCACTTTATGTTTTTTGTTATTGAAGTTGAATTTGGTGAATGCTCCCCCGTGACTAGTCTCATTATGTCGGTCTGGGGCTTCCCCGCATACATGTCTGAACCTCAATTATGTTGTGATCTGAGTATATTTTTTTTGATATGGTGACTTTCTTATCAGTCATCATTGGTGTGAAGAGAGTCTAGTGTATTCTCCATCCCGTAGGCTCTATTATTTTCTGGTTTTTTTTGAATTTTGTGAGAGATTTAAAAGCTCGCTGAATGTGAGTTTTATCGAGCTGCCTCGGTTTTTATTACGCAAAAATATTATTTGCATATTTCCCCCATTTTGGTGCCTTTTGTTGAAAAACCCCCCGGAGCAAGATGTTGGGTGTAGGACTGGAAGTTTTTTAGACAGTTGGGCAAATTTTTTTAAAAGCTGTTCCTGGAATTGCGGATGTTGCGTCCGGAGGCTTGTAGACTACCCCAATGACTGGTTTTGGTTCTCGACCTTTACTGCTAAAACTTCAAAATTTTATTTGAGGGAAAAGCTTCGTGCAAACAAGTACCTGAATGAAAACCCCCAAACCCCCCCCCCCCATTTGCCTGTTCACTCTGTCACATCGTATGGTTGAAACCCTGGGATCCTTTTTCGTTGTCCAAGTGTCCTTTATGTGGGTCTCATGAAACCCGCGAACTTGCCTTTGCCCTGAAAGCAGTCCAGGGTTGAAAGGTTTTTTTTTTTTGCGGGCTTTAGACCCTGTAATTTGCAAAAAAATGTCATCGGACGGTGGTATTGTTGGTACGGGGGGGGGAAAAATTTTTTTTCCGGCATTATATCGGATCTGTTGGTTTGGAGGGGGGCCCGAGTGGTTCCACCCCAGGAATTGGGGTTTTGGGTGTACATTTCTGCCTTTTTCCTGCCAGTTTTTTTTCCTTCCTGGCACTAAAAACCTCTCCCCTTGAGGGGCGTGGCTCCCCCGGTTTTTCCCCCAGGCCGGGATTTTTGATCTTTTTTCCCCTTTAGTGGTGTGCCTGGAAATTTAAAATTACGCACAGTTTTTCCTTATGAAGGGGTACAATTTTCGGGTAAAAAAGTTACGGGAAGGGAGTTTGCTTTTTCCTTTTCAAAAGGGCTCATTTTCTAGGGTGGGCATAGTTGCACGCCCGTCTTTTTTTTTTCCAGTTTTCCCACCTGCAGTCCCAAATTGCGTAGTATTGCAAGGTTTGGGTTTCCTTTTCCCTTTGGGGTTTCTTGACTGTATTTCCCTGTTGGTGCATTTTCCCTGTCTTATTCCTATCCCCCTAGCACCAACATGGACTCCCACCATTGTTTTGGTAATTATCCTCACTATTGTAGGGGTCCTCTTGTTTGCTTTTTCCTGTGTTTTTCTAGTTTGCAAATTGGTTTTATCTTATCTTTGACACATTTTTTCCCCTATACGGCCCCTGTCCCCTTGAGGCATTTATATGTTTTTTCCTTTTCCTGCGTAAATTCCCGACTACCGGACAAAATTCCCACTTCCCCTTTTAGTCTCCCGGACACACCTCCACTTCACCTTACGTCTCCCAGGACAGCACCCCCAGCTTCCCCTTTATGTCTCCCAGGACAGCCCCCAGCTTCCCATTACGTCTCCCAGGACAGCCCCTCCAGCTTCCCCATTACGTCTCCCAGGACAGACCCCCAGCTTCACCTTACTGTCTCCCAGGACTCACCTCCACTTTACCATACGTCTCCCAGCAGCACCTCCAGCTTCACCATTACTGTCCCCGGGACAGCACTATCACCCCAAAATTACTAACTCCCAGGACATCACCCCGCCTTACAGTTTCTGACTCATGGCCAGTATAAAGGGGCAGTACCATTCACCCCAGTTTTTTATTTTCCCATCTGATGTAGAAAGTTTTCCGGTTTTAATGAAAGCACTTTGATGTTTCCTCTTTTAAACCTTGTGTTTTTTAGTCCACAGTTTTATCCATTGGAAACCCCAAAAAACATTCCCGTTTTAATACTGTTGTAGATAGTTTTTGGATACGCAAAAGGGGCTGAACCAATTTCCCAAAAAAAAGACATTTATCCATGTGGAACCCCTTTGTTTGATTACCGCGCTACCAGACTTCCAATATTTGAAGGGTTGTTTTACGTAATTCTACTAGCAACCTCTTGAAAATTCTATAATAACCCCTTTAAAATGAAGCTCTAGTTTTGTATTTCTATTTCTAACTGTACTTGTATAGTGACAGCTTACCGTGACTTTCCCTGATTTATTTTTTTTATTGTTTGTGTTTGATAAGGGCCCAAACCCCCTCCGTTTCAGTCTGCTTTTTTTGCCCAACGAATCCGTTTTTAAACCCGTCAAGGGTTCGGACCGGGCAAGGGTTGGACCACAAGGGTTCGGACCAGTCGAGGGTTCGGACCACCCACCCCCTGTGCTGGGAAACTATACCCGTGCTTGTATCCATGCAAGTTATGGCACCATACAATGTGGTACACTATACCGTGCGGCAGCATACCCTCTCTCCATTATACCAGTCAGGTACACTATACTAGAGATGGGTTCACTATTCCCTGCTGTACACGATCCAGTGCTGGGAACTATAACAGGATGGGAAAAAAAACCCGTGCTGGACACTTTAAACCCCTGATGGTACACTTACCAGTGCTGCACCCGTGTGGGATCATACCATAGTAAAAATAACCAGGCGGAAAACTATACCAGTGCTGGTACCTATACCAGGGTGGTACACAACCATGATGGTACACATACAAATCTGGGACACTAGCAAAAGGTACCTAAAACAGTGCTGCTCCTATACAGGGGATGGTAACTAACCGGTGGTACCTATACCCGGGGGTATACTATACATATACACTAACCCCGTGCGATACACTATACCATGCTGGTACACTATACCCGTGCTGGGACATTTTCGGGCCCAAAGCTCGTACCCACACCATGGTGGTACACCATACCCGGCTGGTTTTGCAACAAGTATGGCACTTTAAAAAATGCTGGCAACTAACCAGTGCCGGCACGCTATACGATATGCTCCACTATACCCGTGCTGGACATATACCAGTGGGTACACTTACCTGAGACACTAAAGCAGGGTGCTACAAAAACCGGGATGGTCATTAAACCAGTGCTGGGACACTATACGTGTTGGCACACAATCATGCGGGATCGTATCAGCGATGGTACACTATACCGTGATGGTAACCCCATACGAATGTACACTAAACCATTGCTGGACACATACCCTGCTAGCACACTAACCAGTTTCGTACACCACCCATGCTTGGGACACTTACCACTGCTGGATACCCAAAAACCGGGTGGCACACTATACTAGGTGGTACCTAACCAGTGTTGGGACACTTACCAGTATTTAACACTATACCAGTGCGGTACACTTTCCAGTGCTCGACACCACACTAGTGGTGGACACCACACCTTTGCTGGACACAAAAACCAGGGGTGGAAAACCCTAAAGCGATGCACACTATACCAAGTATACACTAACAGGCTGGACCCAACAGTGTAACACCCACTGTGGGAAACAAATGCCAGGGTGGACCTTAAAAGTGATGGTACACTTACCCCCCCCCCCCCCGCTGGTACACTATACCAGTGATGGTAAAAATATACACGCTGTACACTATCACGTGTTGGGGACACTTTTACCAGTTTTTTGGGCCCCAAACCCGTGATGGTATACTATACTATACTATGAGGGACAAATATCCAGGATGGCACCTAACTATTTCTGGGACACTAAAACCAGTGTTGGTACTTTACCAGTGATGGTACACTATACCATTCTGGACACTAACCCGTGATGTTACACTATACCGTGCGTACATTATATCAGTGATGGTACACTATATCGTGAGTACACATACAAGGATGGACACTAAAACGTGCTGCTACACTATCCGGTGATGGTACATTTTACCATGATGGTACACATACCAGTGAGGGGACATAATCAGTGATGGGACACATACAATGTGGTACACATACCAGTGATTTTACACTAACCTGAGGTACACATACCAGTGTTGTACACTATACCAGGTTGTGCATTCAAATTGGACCTAACCATGCTCGCACTTTTTGCGTGCACTATACCAGTGCTCTGCACTATACCAGGATGGCACTATACCAGTATGGTACGGTGCCCGTGCTTGCACACGGTGCCCGATAACACGGTGTCAACTAGACACATTTGGGATGCTGCACACGGGGCCACGCTAGCACACGATGCCCGGTACACACGGGGCATGCAGCCACCGGCCAGTGCTAGCACCCCTGCCACGCTAGCACACCGTGCCAGTCTAGACACCCTTTACAGTGCTAGCACACGGCCACTCTAGACCGGGTCCGTACGCCCCGGGCCAGTTCAGGACACGGTGTCAGTACTGCAACGGTGTTAGTCTAGCACTCTTCATGCGGCACACGGGTCAGTGCTAGCAACGGGCCAGTTCTACACACGGTGCCAGACACCCCAGACTATACAAGGTTTCGGGTATCGATTTTTAGAAAATCATATTTCATTTCACTGGGAAACCCGCACAGGGGTTGGAAATTACTTGCCTAACAATCCCGAGTAGTGACGGCAAATCCGCGCGGAAATTAACATTGGCCATTTTGTTAGGAAAAAGTCAATACAAGTGGACTCACAAATGTAATGACACGATTGCAAACAAAAAATACCACGGGCGGGATTGAACCCGCGGCAGAGAGTCTCAAAACTCCCGACCGTCGCTAGCACACGGTGCCAGTGCTACACACCGTGGTCCAGCTGGTCCAGTGGCTAACGCGACGGGCAGGTTCGAGGGTTTTGCCGAGCTTTGGTAGAGGGGGGGGGGGAAGAAGGGTGGGTAAGGATGGAAGTTTGGGGAAAGGTTGGGGAGGGGGAGGGTATGGGGTTTAAAAGGGAGCGGCCATCCACTTTTGGTGTAATTTGAATAGATGTGTGCAATTTAGTAATTTATAAAAGGGGTTTTGGTTTTATGAGTAGGGGTTTCTCCGCCCACAATTTCGCTGCATATTGTGTTTTACAATCGTCATTGAAATTTGGGAAAAGCGTACTACAACATTGCTTCCTTTTTTTTTTTTTTTCAAAAATTGGTCAGGGGGCGCAGCTGCAGGCGGGGGGTTTCCCCGGGTTCGATGGGTTGGTACTCACCCGAGCGGCCCGCAAGGCAGTGACTGAGGGGGTGTCCTGCTGTATTGTGAAAGGTGAACGAGGGGCATTGTGAGGGTTGGTTGATAGAAGGGGGCCCCCGAATGGGGGGGGCGGTCCATGTTTACTGGACAAGAATTGGTTCCGGTGGTTCCATTCTTTGCTGCGGGGAAGTCGTTAAGATTTTGGGACGAGGGGTTCCCTTGTGGAAAAAGCTTGAATTTTGTTGGAGGGTCATTCTTTGGGACTGGGGGGGGGGGTGTGTGGTTTAGCGGTTGTGTTCATGGTTGGGGGATTCTTCTGTAGGCACGTAGGTTCCTGCAGTCATATAGTTGTCTCTTAGAAAGTTTGTCTAGGGACTTGATTGGGGGATTTCTGTTGTATGTGAGGTCCTTGATTGATTCTGTCTCTGATTTGGTTTTTCGTGATAAAGGGAGGGCTTTTTTTTGGACTCTTTGGAGTTTTGCATGTTGGTTTTTTTTTTGTGGCAACATAGGTACGCGGGGGACCCCAGCGAGGTTGATCATCATGTAAGGTGTATTTGATGGGGGGGAGTGTTTTGAATCGATAAAGTTGGCCCAAGGCGGGTTTTTCCTAGGTTTACTTTTTTGGTTATGGGGTTGTGGGTTTTGATAATCTCCGATTCGTATCCTGGGATCTTTTTTGGATTCCCTTTTGAACAGGGGTACCTTGATGGAAATCCCCCCTTTTTTTCTTCTAGGGTTTGATGGAAAAACCCAATGGTTTGAGGACTTTGTCGGGTTGGTTGTGATTCTCCTTTTTCTTCTCCACCTGGCAGTTTTTTTAGTTCTTCATTCATTTTCTCGATTCTCTCCATGTTGTTTGCCCGCTGTAGGGGTGGAGGGACAACGGGGATGACTTTTTACGATTGGGTGTGATGGGTCGGTATGTTCGGGTTGGGGGAGGTGCTGACATTTTTTTGAGGGACGGGGCCTGAGGCAGGAGCCTTGGGGTATCCTGTGTTTTTGTGAAGGGGTTGACCCGCCCTTGGAAGGGGGGGATGTTTTTTCTTCTTTTAAAATTGTAGATGAGCCTGAGAAAGGTCCAGTTGTGATCGGGGAGGTTGCGAGTTTGTAAATGAGCCCGTTTGCCAAAGGCGTCGAAGGCTTGTGCACTTTGGGGGCGTTAAGGGCCGGGTTCCCTTGTTTCTAGGTGGCCACGGCATCATAGATATATTTATGGCATGATGAGTCTGCGGGGGGGACCGAACCCGAATGCCTTTTCGAAACAGGTGTTGAACTCCATGTAATGTTGAGTCAGGAAGATGTAAAAAAAAGCAAATAAATTTTTATTATTTTTCAACTTTGTTTAACAGAGTTTCTCAATTTTTACTCATGTTACCTTTGGAACAATGTTTCACTCAACTTTACCTTAGTGGGCTTTCGGGGAAATATTTGCACCAAAATGTTACCGTACTGGGGTCTTGGGTAATTTTTACACTCAGGGTTTCCTTGAAATTTGTTTTCTGGGTAATGTTACACCATGGTTACCTTAGTAATGTTTACTGGGTATGTTACATCATGTTTCCTTAGAAAGGTCTTACTGGGAAAAGTTCACTCAGTTTATTTTTAAAAGATCTTATGGGTAATGTTTCATCATGTATTACCTTAAAAGATCTTACTGGGAAATGTTTCATCATGTATTCCTTTAGTAAGTTTTGGGCAACCCTTGAATGGGTTACAATGATTATGTATATTAATGTATATTACTTTTCATTTAATTTTATTTGCTTATTTTGCGATAATAGCTAAATCGTAAATGTATGACTTTATATTATTATTTGACTTATATTCTTATTTAGCTTATGTTTTTAAAGGTGTAAAAAAATTCTCTTTAGGCTTGATTGTCAAACCCCTGAAATTATCGCTTGTCGCTCTTTATATTCCCGGTTCTGAGCTGCTGTTGTCCACTAGCTATCACGTGATCGGGGGGGGGGTTTTTCCTACCTCCGTGAAAATTTTCAGTTGGGAGACTCGCTTGCGGGTTGGACAGCTTGTCTGTCTGACAGTTCTGGAACTCGCTTGCGGTTGGACACTTGTCTTTGACGTCTGCTAGAGACCGTTGCGGGTTGGAAGCTTGTCTTTTTTGACAGTCGTGGGACTCCTTGTGGTTGGACGATTGCCCTGTTCATTATCTTGTTAGTTCTGTAGAATTTTGTTCACAGAACATTGTAAAGATTAGTGATTTTCGACGTTGTACTGAGGTTTTGTGTCCTTGACACTCTAAAACATCTCGGTCCCGAGCTATAGTTTCTGACCAAATTTTGTACTGGTTCCGTGTTTTGTCACAGTACAGTTTTTTCCCTTGTGAACAAAGTCGTATTGGGAGTGTTGAAATTTGGTGGAGGATCTGAGAGGGCCCCTACTTGTGTCGTTATATTTTTCCCCCTTGTTCCTGTTTCTGTGTCGCAGTCGCTTGTATTGCATTGCTTTTGGGGCTTAGCTTTTTGTTTGTTAAAGAGACTGTTCGGTTGCCAGCGGTCAAGAAGTTAGTTTATTTGGGGACTTTGTCGTCATTTTTTTTAAAGTTTTATTTGAGTCTTGAGACTAGCTAAATTTAAGAGCCTTAACGCATACCACACTTGTCATATTTGTAAATCTTATTAAATGTTAATGTACTGATGGTATTTAAAGAATTATAAATGTGATATGTGCTTTCGCACAATATTATTGAACTCGAGAGTTTGATTTTATTTTGATTGATGTGTTTTAATTTCTTTGATAATAATTCTAGACAATTTATAGACTTAAAAAATTTTTTAAATTTTTAATTTTCTTTAGACCCTACCATTGAAATCCAAAAAAAGCTTTTGAACCTACTGGGAATTTTAATGGATAATTGGACAAGGACTGACACTTTTTAAAAAACCAGAAACAGGCTGGATCTAAAAGGGGCAGTCCTTTCTAGTATTATGGAGATCTCTAAGCTTTTAAATCGCGTGTTTTGAACAAAGGGGGGCCTGTCCGGGATGTCTTGTCCAAGGTGTTGGAGAAATTGCCCAGTTGCATACTATGAACTATGTAAAACCTTTTGAGTCTTTCCTATCTGAAGATTTTGGGTTTAGTTTGTACAACTCCCAGGTGGTGTTGCCCTGATGAGTCTTTTGGCCAAGGAGAGGGAAAATTACTGTTGATTTCAAAACTCGAAGACCCAACAAAAAATTTTCTATTGGATTATATTTTCCCATAATCACTTTCGTAGTACATTTTTTTCGTGATGTTCCCAAAGTGAAAACATTTTAATAACTCTGACTTTGTCTGAGTTAAGACTTTAAACTTTCAGACGTGTTGGCGAAGCCAAATATTCGGTTGATTAACGGGAAATTTACACCGAAAAAAACTGTCGAGCTTTAATTAAAGATATTTTGCCCGCTCTTACGAGATTCGTTTATTTTCAGACTAGAAGCTGTGTCAAAATTAGGAAGTATGATTATTTGATGAAGAAGAAAGAGCAACTAGACAAAGGGGCCCAAATGGCGAGCCTAGGTAGTCATTCTGCTCAACCTTCCCGCCTCAGACACATAGCACAGGTGAGCGGGTTGGATACAGCCAATCTAGTACAGTGTTACTACACCTGTATTTATTACTAACAGATCTAGATCTCTGGGAGGGTGGACCAAGGTCCGCCCAAGGACCGTCCAGACCATGTAATTTTCCCCTTCCTCCTTTCCCCACTGGCCCCATCTTCAGGAACGTTTGCATTTTTGGGGTGGAGAAAAATACATGAAGTTGTCGCTGTTTTTTTTCCACGACAGTCAAGCATTCTTGTTTTACAGTTACATTTCGTGAAAAAAACCATTGATTTTGTCCATAGCCCCAAAGGAGGACATTTGGGTGTCAAAAACACTCGGTAAACGGGCAAAACATTTTATTGCCAAAGTAAAGGAAACAGTAGTGATCGGGGGACTTCCCCACGGTATCAAGTGACAGGCAACCAGCGACACACCCCCCACGCTTCATTCCTATCACGTGCATGGTGAACCATTCTACGTTTATTATGTTTGTGTTGGTCCTTTGCCTAGAACCAAACTGGGAAACCAATCCCTATTCTTTTTATGGCCCCGGGCCAAAACCTACCCCAAAGCTTTCCTATGAAAAAATTTAAATGCTCGTGCTATGTGAGAGCGTTGATGAAATTTTTCTCCCAGGTTGGATTGCCACGAGGATAAATCAATCAGGGATCTAATTTCACTTTAAAGATCTTCGAGAAGATTTATCCCCCCTAGGAATAAAGTCTGTACTTTAAACCCATTTCTCCACGTAAAGGGGGCTCTAGAGAATTTCTCAGCACTGAAAATCTAGATGGAGCTTATTGTGAACATTTTTCTAGAGGGGCTGGGGTGAGGGAACCTTTTTTCGTTCGCTTGAGAGAAATGAGAAGAAAGTTGGATTGAGTCCATTTTAATTAATATTCAGACACCCAAATGCGTGGGCCTCTCGCATGTTAAAGAGTTGGGGGCAGGAAAATCAAATCCTCATTAGACTTCACCCTTCATTAATGCAGCACATTTTAAACCACTAGAGCAGCTTCGAAAAAACCAGTTTCAGCCCAAGCTAGAATGAAGCAAATTATGACAACGTTTTGGGCTTCGTTCTTTTTAAGCAGGAGATAAGGGGATGGCTCGGAAATTAGTACCCGGTCGCTCTACAACCAGGGATGATGGTCCCCTGGAATAGTGAAAAACTTAGCGACGAAATTATTTTTGGGACGTACGCTGGAAAAGAAAAATTTAAAATTTTACCCTGTTAACCATCAAGGCTACCGTAGTCCCTTTTCCTACATTTTTCTTCCAGGACAGAGGAAGGAAAACGTCGTTACCCGCATCTTAGAGGATAGAGGTTCGTTTAGAAATTCAGTGATCTGCAAACACTAGACGATTTTTTAAAATAACCGGGTGATAAAGCTGGTGATGTTAAAACTGATTTTGCATTTTCCCCATTGTTCGGTGATGTTCCTAAACGTTGTCTCGGGGTTTTACATCGTTTATGACAGGGAGCATCCCCCTTAAGCAATCCCATTGGATGGTCCAAAACATAAAGCATTAGAGAAGAGGTTGTTTTCTGTTATTACGACTTTTTGAACCCAGTAAAAGTCCTGGGCATCTCCTGTATTTTTGGCTAAACCCGACGGTGTTTCAGGTGTGCATGTTTCAGGAAAAAGAAAAATCTGTACCTTGCCCGATGGTTATCCCTACCTCGTTTTACGCCCTTTTTGATCGTGTGTCAGGAGCCGTTTGTCACCCTTTAGATTCTTACAGGCTATTTTCAAATCCGCTTACTGAAAGGCTCAAGAAATATGCTTTTACTGTTCAAGATGGATTGTTTAACTACCTCGTCACCCCTTGGCCTTTTAACGCGGCTTCTTTTTCCAAAAGTATAATGAACGAGTTGACCCAAACTTAGAAGGAGTAGAAAACCCACCTTGACGGTTAGTGGTGTATAGGAGGTGGGAACAGCACTTGACGGTCTCAGACATTGTTGAGAGACTGGGGCACTACAACTTCATGTTTAAATTAGCAAATGTAGTTTTGGTCAAGCCAAGATTACCCATTGGCTTTTGATCGGCCAAAATGGGGTTGTCCATTAGGCTAAAGGTTCGTGCAATTTCTAATTTTCCGTGCCCCAGGATAGGAAAAGAGTACAGAAATTCCTGGGTATGGCAGGTATTATCGCAGGGTTTTGTCTAATTTTCTCAGATTGCAGCTCCCTTTGGCTTCTATGCAAGTTTTAGTTTTACCCGGACTAGAGATTGTTCAGACTTTCAAAAGGTTGGGGAAACCTTTCTTTCCTCTGCTCCTGTTTGAAGAGTCCTAATTTTAATCTTCCCCTTTTTTTTTCTATAGTGCAGGGCTTTCAGTGGGTGCTGTCCTGCTCCAACAGTCAACATCCACTGCATTCTCCATCCTAATGTTATATTCACTAAGCTTAAACGACACCAAAAAATTTTGCCACTATTGAGAAAAAGGCCTAGCTCTTTTGGTGTTTGGAACATTTGACGTGTATTTGGGCATTCCCCCTTTAAAATTAAAGTTTTTTTTTGACCACAATCCCTCACATATTAAACCCATGAGAGAAGAATGCTAGGCATGAGGTGGGGCCCTCAATCCAACCCTTTTTCTATTTGTATAAAAACTAAGTGGTCATTGTAAATGTATTGCCGACGCTCTGTTCGTCCTTAAATTATCATTACATTAAATTAACGTAATTTTATGCCCAAATACCTTTTGTTACTTGCTATTCAAATTATTTAAAAAAACTTAATCCCTCCCGCCCATATTAACTATAAAACTCATGCATGTCTAATTATTATATTTTATATTCCAGTATTGATGTGTGTGGTAAGGAAAATAAGTGGGGTTGGTGGGGATGTCGTTGGGAGATGGTTTTCTCGTGACGAACATGTCCGCCGCAAAGGGACCCCCCCCCCCCATACACACCTTAAACTGTTTCAACTGATGTTCTACGCCCCCGCATTCCAAACCCTACTTAAAGTGGAATGCGTTCCCTCTAAAACGAGCCCAGTGCCCCGCCGTCAGTATCCTGCCTACACTATGTATATAACCACGATATGCAGAACGATACTGTTAGCCCCAGAACTAGGGGCAATCAGTGACGGCGGTTTAAAATTTTAGAGGGGCTGGCACAAGAGAGAGACTCGTAATATTTTTAATTATTAAAAATTTGGAGTAATCAAAAAAATGGGAGACATTGATGCAACTCCTAGTGCGACCCCCCTTCGTGTTGGGGGGGGTTTTTCAACCCCTTTAAAGGGTTACAATGATTATGTAATAAATGTATTTCCTTTTCATTTAATTTTTTAAAATTTCTTATATTTGCGTAATGTTAAAAGTAAATGTATGACTTTTTTAAATTTTTATTTGGATTTTAAATTTTTATTTGCTTATGTTGTTGGATGTATATAAAAAAGTCTAGTTAGGCTTGATTTTCAAACCACTGTAATTTTCGCTTGTCGCTCGTTATATTGCCCCGGGTTTGAGTGCGTTGTCCCGTAGCTTCAGGATCGGGGGGGGGTTTCCCACCTCTCGTGAAAGTATTTATTGTGGGACCGTTGTGGTTTGGGCAGCTTTTTGTTGACAGTTCTGGAGACTCGCTTGCGGTTTGGAACTTGTCTGTCTGACATCTGCAGAGACTCGCTTGTGGTTTTGGGCAGCTTGTCTGTCTGCAGTTGCTGGAGACTCGCGCTGGTTGGACAGTTTTCTGTTATTTCCTTGTTAGTTCTGTAGAACTTTGTTCCGAAAATTTTTAAAGCTTTGTGTTTTTGACGTTGTATGAGGTTGTGTGTCGCTTAGACCCCTGAACATCTAGGGCCCGAGCTATAGCTTTTGACCCAATTTTGTATGGTTCCCGTGTATTGTCCGTCACGTTTTTCCTACTGAAAAAAAGATTCAGTATTATGGGAGTGTTTTAACTTTTGGGGGGAGGATCGCAGGGCCCACTTTTTGTCGTTTTTTTTTATCTCCTTTTTCCGTTCTGTGTCCCCAGTCGCTTTAATTGATTTATTTGGGGTTAGCAGTCTTTGTTGTTCAAGCAGACTGTTCGAGTTGCCTCGGTCAAGAAGTTATTTATTTTAGGGCTTTGTCAGTCACTTGTTTAAGTCTATTTTAGTCTTGAGACATAGCTAACTACTTAAGAGCAATTACACGCATACTCCACTTGTACATATTTGTAAAAATTTTATTAAATGTTAATGTACTGATGGTACTTAAGAATTTTTTTAAAGTGATATGTGCTTTCACCAATAATATTTAACTCAGAGATTGATTTTATTTTTATTGATGTGATTTAAATTTCTTTTATAATAATCTCTAGACAACTTATAGATTAATAAATTTTTTAAATTTTAATTTTTCTAGTAGTAGCTACAGTTGTAATCCTAAAAAGCATGAACCCCCACGAATTTTAAGGATAATTGGGCAAGGATACTGACACTTTTTACGAAACCCGTAACAGGTGGATGCTAGAAGGGGGTCCTTTTAGTATTCATGGAGTCTCTAAACTTTAGAATCGGGTTTTTTTTAAAAAGTAAGGTCTTACTGGGAATGTTTCACTCATGTATTACCTTGTAAGGTCTTTGGGTAATGTTTCACCATGTATACCAAATAAAAGGGCTTACTGGGGAATGTTTCACTATGTATTACCTTATAAGGGCTTATGGGGGAATGTTTACTCATGAATTTCCCTTGTAAGGGCTTTGGTAATGTTTCACTCAGTATTTCCCTTGTAAAGGGCTTACGGGTAATTTTCACTCATTATTACTTGTAAGGTCTTACTGGGTAATGTTTCCTTTGTATTCCTTTTAAAGGGCTTACGGGTAAAGTTTCATCATGTATTCCTTTTAAGGTCTTAAGGGAATGTTTCACTCTGTTTTTCCTTAGTAAGGTCTTACGGGGTAATGTTTACTCATGTTTTAACCCTTTGTAAATCTTTCTGGGGAATGTTACTTTTTGTATTCCCAGTAAGATCTTTCTGGGTAATGTTTCACTTATGTATTACCTTAGTAAGGTCTTACTGGGTAATGTTTCACTCAACTGTGAACAACTGTCACGTCCGCCAGCCGACAATTTTCCTGATCCTCCAAAGTCAGCAGACTCACCTCAAGGAACATAATAGATAAAAAAAAAAGTTAATCACTACAACTGATTTCCAATTTCCTTTGAGAGTAAAATGCAGTGATAAAAGTGGAAATAAAAGATAGAGTAGCTTACGATGGTTATGTAGGCATCCCAATAGTACCAACATTGTAATTAACCAAGCGGATAACAAGGAAGCTAGGTCTCAGGCCAGACCAACATTGTAATTAACCAAGCGGATAACAAGGAAGCTAGGTCTCAGGCCAGACCAACATTGTAATTAACCAAGCGGAATAACAAGGAAGCTAGGTCTCAGGCCAGACCAACATTGCAATTAACCAAGCGGTAACAAGGAAGCAAGGTCTCAGGTTCAGTACCAACATTGTAATTAACAAGCGGATAACAAGGAAGCTAGGTCTCAGGCAGACCAACATTGTAATTAACCAAGCAGATAACAAGGAAGCTAGGTCTCAGGCCAGACCAACATTGTAATTAACCAAGCGGATAACAAGGAAGCTAGGTCTCAGGCCAGACCAACATTGTAATTAACCAAGCAGATAACAAGGAAGCTAGGTCTCAGGCCAGACCAACATTGTAATTAACTAAGGCGGATTAACAAGGAAGCTAGGTCCAGGCCAGACCAACATTGTAGTTAACCAAGCGGATAACAAGGAAGCTAGGTCTCAGGCCAGACCAACATTGTAGTTAACCAAGCGGATAACAAGGAAGCTAGTCTCAGGCCAGACCAACATTGTAGTTAACCAAGCGGATAACAAGGAAGCTAGGTCTCAGGCCAGACCAACATTGTAGTTAACCAAGCAGATAACAAGGAAGCTAGGTCTCAGGCCAGACCAACATTGTAATTAACCAAGCGGATAACAAGGAAGCTAGGTCTCAGGCCAGACCAACATTGTAATTAACCAAGCGGATAACAAGGAAGCTAGGTCTCAGGCCAGACCAACATTGTAGTTAACCAAGCGGATAACAAGGAAGCTAGGTCTCAGGCCAGACCAACATTGTAGTTAACCAGCGGATAACAAGGAAGCTAGGTCTCAGGCCAGACCAACATTGTAGTTAACCAAGCGGATAACAAGGAAGCTAGGTCTCAGGCCAGACCAACATTGTAGTTAACCAAGCGGATAACAAGGAAGCTAGGTCTCAGGCCAGACTGCCAGAGTAGGAGTAAAAATCTTTATATAGAGTGTCCCATAGCTCGATCGCTAGCGCACTCAGCTCACACACTAAGGTCCGGAGTTCGAATCTCCGGTACGGCTGGAAAAACATTAGGACGTGTTTCCATAAGACACCTGCTGTCTCTGTTCACCCAGCAGTATAAAATGGGTACCTGGGTGTTAGTCGACTGGTGTGGGTCGCATCCTGGGACAAAGCTAACCTAATTTGCCAGAAAATGCTCAGCATAACAAGCGGCTTTCTATATAGTAGTATGTCATTGATGTCAGCTAGGACTGTATACCATGTACATGTACTTGTAGAAATAAATATAAATTATTATTATTTTTGGGTACTAGGAATGGTGTCTAGATGATGACTGTGGTCTTTGACTTACTACTAGTTAGTCTGAGCTCGTCTAGTTTGAACACTAGTTTATCATCTCACTGACGTCTAGTCTGTGTATATAGGTGCATAATACAATGAAAAGAATTCAGCAGGTAAATAACAGGTAAATGTGAGGATTAACGTCACATTACAATGGCTACAATTCAAAACTAACCTACAAATAATAGATACAATTAGATGTTATGATTTCTCCCGGAACATTAACATTGGTCCAAGAATGACCGAAACGTCGTGTAATTTTATTTCTAATTTGTGGGTTGGTTATCAGAAGACAAAGATGATTCATCGCCTATATTAGACGTGCTACTCCTTGAAGATGAAACATTCCTAAACTACAATCTTAAAAAAAAAAAAAACACAGTGACTTATTGCAGTATCATTCGCATCATGACCATGAAGGTAAGTGATGAATAACTATCGGTTTCTTCCTCTGAGTCCTCAGGATCAGCAGAGTGGAACATTTAAAAGCCGAAAAGAACGTTAAAAATGCCTTCATCTGCCTGACATTTACACTTCGTCTCAGCACTCCTGCAAACTAGGGAGCTCTTCACGTACACAACAACCACAGAAATAAAAAGGAAACTAATGGACGCCTCGTTCTTCCCATTGGACCCACAGCACTTGCAATTCTTCTAATGCTGTAGAACTTTAACATGGATGTAGCAGTTCTTACCACGAAAGTCATTAGAGTACTAAAACTAAGAAACAATAATACCCTAGACACAGGAGAAGTTTGCAGCATCCCGTGCAGGAGATACATACAAATTAATGCCGGTGAAACAGCCCAAAATCAATGTCTACAAACATAAATATGACTGTAAAATCGATGACAATAAGCACGCCGGTGGTTACAGTTATCTTTTCTTCACGTTTACCGTGGCATCATGAAACAATATTTAGATGACATAATTGAACAAGGCATGTCAAGTCGGCAAAAAGTGGAAGCAGACGCCATAAATTATAACGGTATATCTATAGCATAGTATCTGAGGTATAATAATGACTTTTATATTGGAACCAGCGTTAGATGTGAAGAGATGCAGCAGGTGAAGATGTGGTCACATGTGAACAGGGGGGCCCATTAGTGGAAGCAGGTCATGCCTATAAGGTGGGAGAGTTAACAGTTTACTTGTAGCTTATATTCTTTGTATCAATACTGTTGTTGTTACTGTGACAGACCTACTCCCACTAGTGGGCCCAGCCAACCTGTCACATCTGCTACATCTCTACACATCTTCTACACCTTCAATGCTAAATCTTAAGCTCACCTACTGAACTTGATCTACTCCCATTAATGAGCCCCACTCACATATGACCACGTATTCAACTGCTCCATCTCACCACTTCTTTCACTGGCTCCAATATTAAAACTTTCATTCAAATGCCTCTGTATTAAATTGATAACGCCTACTGTGCAGGTTGACACGTCCCAGTGAGTATAACCAGGTGTTGGACAAGTGTCTTATTCATCAGATTTCCGTTGTCTATTCAACCAGGTTACAGAAGTCCCGGGCAACGGCTAATGATATTGTTCTTTTGTGACAACAGCGCCCCAAATTTGCACCGAGTTAATTTTACACTTAATACAACCATGAACCTGCTTGATACAACCATGGTCCTGCTTGATACAACCTTGGACCTGCTTGATACAACCATGGTCCTGCTTGGTACAACCATGATTCTCCTTGATACAACCTTGGACCTGCTTGATACAACCATGGTCCTGCTTGATACAACCATGGTCCTGCTTGATACAACCATGGTCCTGCTTGATACAACCATGGTCCTGCTTGATACAACCATGGTCCTGCTTGATACAACCATGGTCCTGCTTTATACAACCATGGTCCTACTTGATACAACCATGAACCTGCTTGATACAACCATGAACCTGCTTGATACAACCATGAACCTGCTTAATACAACCATGGTCCTGCTTGATACAACCATGAACCTGCTTGATACAACCATGAACATGATACAACCATGAACCTGCCTGATACAACCATGAACCTGCTTGATACAACCATGAACCTGCTTGATACAACCATGAACCTGCTTGATACAACCATGAACATGCTTGATACAACCATGAACCTGCTTGATACAACCATGGTCCTGCTTGATACAACCATGAACCTGCTTGATACAACCATGAACCTGCTTGATACAACCATGAACCTGCTTGATACAACCATGAACCTGCTTGATACAACCATGAACCTGCTTGATACAATCATGAACCTGCTTGATACAACCATGAACCTGCTTGATACAATCATGAACCTGCTTGATACAACCATGAACCTGCTTGATACAACCATGAACCTGCTTGATACAACCATGAACCGGCTTGATACAACCATGAACCTGCTTGATACAACCATGGCTTACATGATACAATTTTCTAGTCTTTTTCAAATTAATTAACAAAGCATCAGCCTCTTGTCCACTTCTAATGCTATATTAATATTGTTGTAATCTTAGTTCAAGATTTTCCCAATTTGCCTTAAACTCCAGTGCATTTCTTACCGGAAAATTTATAGACACAGCCATCAGCATTTTGGGGAATTTTTAATATTTTTTTTACTGTATCAAGATTTTTAAATAAAACTTTGATTCTGAAATTATTCAGCAGAGTTTTGTTGGTACGGGAGAATCACAGATATCTCTGCTGAATGTGTATTCCTTGTCTTTATTTGAATTGTAAAATGTATTTTTTGTCAATTTTAATAGATTTGTCAAATTATTTTTTGGGATATTTCATAAATCTTCAATAATTCCTAATCTATGAACTCTGGGCTGCAAATGCACTGCCCTAAATAATTAAAGCATGTAAAACCGTCAGTAATTGAAACATGTAAAACCATCATTAAAACATCTAAAAACATCAGTAAACCTTCTGGCTGGAGCTGGAATATTTAATTCAAATAAGAAATGGTTTATATCTATATTCCTGGGCATTAAGCATAGAACATCGTCCATATATCTGAAGCATTTAGCCCCATCAGGAAGAATTCTGTTCAGCAATCTTATTTCAAAAAATTCCATGTACAAATTGATATGGACCGGTGAAATATTTCTCAATTCCATAAGAAACTTCTGAGTGTAAAACTCGCCATTAAACACAAACTTTCCATCAACAATGCAAAGCTTAAGCAGCTCAGTGATTGCTGGCACAGACAATGGTAAGTCGTACAGAGATCTTCAGAAGAAACTTAAGGCGTCAAATGGGACTCTCTTAAATAACGATATGACAGGAAAACTAATACTGTAATTATTTAAATCAGTCTCACTGCTTAATTTATTAACTAAATCACTATTATTTTTAACATTAAAGTTAGAAACTTTGCCCATACAAGGGCTCATCATATTTACCAGCCATTTGGATAATTTATAGGCAACTCAGCCATTGGAGTTAATTATGGGAATTGCCGGATTACCTGGTTTATGGGTATTTATTAAACCATCCATATATGGGAAAGATGGGTTGGTGGTAATCATTTTTTTCATTAGTTCGTCAATGCCTTTTAGAATTTTTTTTTTTGTAAAATTACTGAATCTAGGAGATTGTGAGTTTGCAATAAGTACATCACTATCAGTGCTCAGGACTGGTTGTTGTACCAACTACCAGTATTCTACTACTCTTGGTTGGTTGTGGTGCCAAGTACCAGTAGTCTAGGCTGGTTGTTGTAACAACTATCAGTACTCTAGGCTGGTTGTTCTACCATCAGTACTCTGGAGTGGTTGTTTTATCAACTACCAGTACTCTGGGGTGGTTGTTGTACCAACTACCAGTACTCTGGGCTGGTTGTTGTACCAGCTACCAGTAGTATGGACTGGTTGTGGTACCAACTACCAGTACTCTGGGCTGGTTGTTGTACCAACTATCAGTATTCTAGGCTGGTTGTTGTACCAACTATCAGTATTCTGGGTTGGTTGTAGTACCAACTACCAGTACTCTGGGCTGGTTGTGCTACCAATTACCAGTACTCTAGGCTGTTTGTGGCACCAAGTACCAGTATTTTGGGGTGGTTGTTCTACCAATTACCAGTACCCAGGGCTGGCTGTTCTATCAACTACCAGTACTCTGGGCTGGTTGTTGTACCAACTACCAGTACTCTGGGCTGGTTGTGGTACCAACTACTAGTACTCTGGACTGGTTGTGGTATTAGCTACCAGAACTCTGGGCTGGTTTTTGTACCAATTATCAGTACCGTGGGCTGGTTGTTGTACCAAACTACTAGTACTCTGGACTTTTTGTGGTACCAACTACCACTACCCTGGGCTGGCTGTTGTACCAACTACAGGTACTCTGGGCTGGTTGTTGTACCAACTACCATTACTCTGGGCTGGTTGTTGTACCAACTACTAGTACCCTGGGCTGGTTGTGGTACCAACTACCAATACTCTGGGCTGACTGCATCATTCACTATCACTGAGTGCATCATTCACTATCACTGACTGCAACATGACTTCATGACTGATCACCCCTTTATCCGGGAATCATCTTCACACACTGACTGCATCATTCACATCCCCTGAAGCATCATTCACTTAACTGATCTGCACTTTCACTGACGCATCAGATTTTCACTGATGCATCAGTACATCACGACTGCATCAGCACATCACTGACTGCATCATGCTTTAAACACTGCATCAGCACATCACTGACTGCATCATGCACTCACTGCATCATTACCCCGAGTGCATCATGCATTATCATGCATATGCACTATTACTGACTGCATCTTATCACCGAGTGCAAGACATCACTGACTGAAAACATTTACCGGGTGCAAGCACTTCACTGATGCAATAATATCACCGGTGAACACTATCCTGATTTGCATCTTATCACCGAGTGCAAGCACTATCACTGATGCATCATTTCACCAGTCAACCCAACACACTGACTGCATCTACCCCGAGTGAAAGGGCACTATCACTGACTGCACTTATCACCGAGTGCAACCCTATCACTGATGCATCATTATCACCGAGGAAAGCACAAACATGCTGCATAAATTATCCCCGGGTGCAAGCACTACACTGATTTCATCATTATCCCCGGGATGCAAGCACTATCACTGACGATCTTACACCGAGTGCAAGCCATCCGACTGCATCTTACACCGGGGCAAGCACTATCCTGACTGCTCATGCACCACAAGACTCGCTTTATAGTAAAAAACACATAACTAGTTTACAAAACACACAAAACATAACAGCTTTACAAAAACACAACATACTAAAACAAGATTTCAACACACTATAACACAGCATTACAGCACATTATAAAACTAGCAACCAGCACAACTAAAAAAACAAGAAAACACTAACACACACAGCGAAACAACACATAACTCATTATAGAAACACAACCCCAAAAAAACATATAACCATCGAACCAATTTATAGCAACGCAACTAAAAAACTTTTTAAAACACCACACTGTAGTAAATTCAGCAAACACACTAACACATGACAACATATACCAAAACACAACATTGATGACACAACATTATGGCAACGCACTATAACACTTGGGGGGCGTGCATTTCATTTGTGTAAAGGCAAAGGGGACCAAAAAGGTGTAAAAAATTTATAAGGAAAAAGCCGGGCTCAGGTTAGAGCATGCGGGAAAGAAAAAAACATAATTTTCCATTTAAGGTGTCTTTTAAGTGATGTTTTTGACACCATAGATGAAGAAAAAAGTAAAGGGTTTGGGGTTGTTGGGGAGAGGTGTGGACGGAAGATTAAAAAGCAAAATACGAAGTGGGAGTTGTCCAGTTGCTTTTTCCCCGTAAAATAGTGTTTTTGGGAGATTCTGAAGAGAAGTCCAAGATTTGTGGATAAATTTTTGGAAAGGCGAAAAAGAAGGAAATGAAAGTGAAAAATAGGAAAAGAGCAAGGATTTTGGGGATTCAAATTTGGAGGGGGGAAATATAAGGAATGTGTACAGATATTCAGGGTACATTTTAAAAGACAATTAAATCACAAACTGACAAAAAGGGAAAAAGGTGGGGCGCACTGAAGATCTGGGGAGACAAAGAACGCTATCCGGGAGGCAAAAAAAAAAATTTAGAGATATATGATACCAATGTTTTTAATAGGTGCGAACATGGGTGGTGAATTTTTTAAGCAAGGAGGCTAAAGGGAAAAGTGGAAAGTCGTGTCTGAAAGAATGTGTGGTGTGAATATTATGCAGAAAATTTTTTAGCTTAGGTTTAAAGAATGAGGGTTACAAAAAAGGAGGGGGGGATTTTTAAGGTGGTTCAGCACTTAAGAGGAGGGAGGGAAAGGGGGGGTTGGGGTCGCCTGGGAAGTTGGGGGGTAAAAGAGGCATATATAAAATGGCCGTCGACGTCCACTAGCAGTGTGGCGTTTTAAAGGGGGGAAGGAGGAAAAGGTTTTTAATAAACATGAGTGCTTTGGAATTTTAGCAACGTAACTTTTAATAAAGGGGCTTAGGGGGAAACCGGTTAGCCGCACTTAGGGATATTTGCAATTTTGAACTGGGTATTGTCACCTTTGGCATGACAGTAAAAAGTGTGGCGAAAGCGTTTCTTCTTTAGGGGTCACCTTTCTCGGGGGAATGGTGGGTGTGCAAAAAACTAAACAAAACCCAACTAACAAAAAAGATACTAAAACCCCAAATACACTAAAAACACAAACACTAACAACACAATACACTAAAACCAATACACAAACAACACAAACACTAACAAACACCTAACATAACAAAAGACACTAACAACACTTACACTGAAAACACAAAAACCCCGAGCAGACTACGAGGGGGACTTAGACAGAAAGTCCTTGGATAAGACAGATAAAAAAGGGAAACCTTGCCCAACTTTATGGGCAGAAAACCCCTCTAGGACCGAGTAGGGATATGTGAAAGTATAAAAAGGAGCGCATAATTAGATATACCCATCGGGTATATATTCTCACCTTTCTCACAGAGAGATTCACAAGGCAGGCCCTACACACTGAAAACCTGTGTAACATTGAACTATAATATTTATATTCTATTGAAGGGTTCTTGACACCTCTTCTCTGCCAAAACCCACAATGGTGTGGGCCCTTGACGCTTCTTATAAAAGTGCTACTCACAAAGCCTGGCTCCTGGACGACCTTCTCCCCCAAAAACTTTTGGGGGCTCTTCTGCGAAAAGGGTACCATGGGGGCGCGTCAAACCGTACTCACCCACTACAACTCATGCCACCACTCATCATCCAAACAATTTTATTCAACTTTCAACAAATGGCTTTTGACCTATAGTGCCTCCCAAATAAAAAGAATGATCCTAATTATTACCCCCTACAGCCCGGCAAGCCCAGTTTATCTCCCTACGAGGTTCCCGTATGCAACCAGTGTAGACACCAAATTCGGTAACTAAAACAGCTTTGATAAAATTGTGAACACTGTCACGGTAACCATATTTATACCTAAAATTAAGTAATATTGTTTATGAGGTAGATATAATTTTGTATATTTATTCCCCCTTAGTCTAAAATTTGTAGCTGGGAAATTTCAGAAAGAGGGAAAATATAAATATTATGTTTACTGATAAATTGATTTCTAACCCAACAGACACTTGCCCAAAATTGAATAAAAAATGTATTAAAATACATTTATTATTCAATATTGGCAAGTGTCTTGTGGGGTTAGGTAAGGGAACTCATATATATACCTCCATCTATACACTATATAGTCCACTTCCTGAATATTCTTTTGTACAAACTTCGTGTCATTTCACTTTTGATTATCAGTATATTATACGTGTTACGGGGTAATATGCTTGCTAATGGTGCTGTCAGTAATTCTCTGTGACACTGTTGTAAAAACGAGTCCCCTGTACTTTCCCTATCAGTACCTTTAAAAATTTTTTCTCCAAAAAGCCCCGTGCGCGGCCGCACGCGGGGGTTTTAAAGTTGAAACTTTTCGAGCCCTTCTTTTTTGGGATGTGTCCGTACATACTCTCTATTAACACTAATCAAGCATATAACATGGTTTTTATCATCCTAACGCCTATGTTATTTCTCGTTTTAATAATACACTTTTTTTTTATTATTCCCTAAAACAGGGATTCTAAAAATTTTCCTCCCTTATTAACCCCCCCCGCTTGAAGTATTTCCCCAATTTTTAAACCCCCTTTTTTGCATACAAAAAAAAAAATCGTCATCAAAAAGACAGAAAAAAAAGGTCAGAAAAAAATAAATTTTCAAATTTTAAAATACTAAATATTTACCCTTTGCTATGTAATTTTTTCCTCCCAGGGCTAAATTTCCCCGGTTTTAGAATCACTGCTCTAGATGATTTACATTTTAAATAATTTTTTAACTAAAGTACGAAGCTTTCATACATTCAAAAGGAATTTTTTTTCCGGGAGAAATTGGAATATAAATAATATTCGTACACTGAAACACTGATGTTTTAGTGTTGGCTAAAAAACCCCATGGTCCCCCTTTGTGATTGTTCATTTTTTTTTAAGAAAGTACGTTAATTTATTTTGTGGGCCCTTTCTAATGACAGACTTTATGGAAAGGTGCCATGAAATCCCCTTTAAGACCCCTGGGGGCCCTTGTTCGCACAAAAAAAACGTAAAAGCAGAACCAACCGGGGGGAGTTGAATTAGTTCTAGGCCCATCGTGTTGCAACAACACATCATCGGGAGCTAGCATTGATACAGAAAAAAGGAGGTCCAAGCAAATACATTTAAGGGAACGCCTTACAGGGGTAAAACCCATTACAGGAAAACAAATTGTCTTTGGGTCCTTGGATATGAGCGTAATGTTTCAGTACTAACTTGGGGAAAGCAGGGTCAATCCTGGCCAGCCGCATTTTGTTTTTAAAATATATATAATATATATATATATAAAGTCGTGCCGAATATGTAAAACGGTCAATTAGCAAGAAACGTAAAAAATAAATCCTTTCTGAAATTTTTCTTTATACGTTTTAAAAAAAAAATTTTTTCTTAATGAAATGTAAAAATTTATAATTTTGCTCCAAAAAAAAACCCTTTGAAAACTTACCTAACCCTTTTTATAACAAGAACAATTTATTTTTAGCCTAAACCCCAATAATATATTTTTGATTTATTTACAATAAATTTTTAAACTAAACAAACACAGTAAATATAATTTTTTCGTTAGTTCAAATGATTTTGGCGAAATTATTGCATATACAAAATTTCACTTGTCCCATATGGGAAGATGAGCATTGCTATTTAAGCCAAGATCGCAAGTTCTGCCTATTCGGCACGACATACATATACATACATATATTATATATATATATATATATATATATAATATTAGTGCCATGCTGGCATGGCAAGACCTGTGGCGGGCTAGCTGCGGGATTTTCAATTATAATTCCTGATCAAGGAGGCTGACCGGGTCAAGACTGAACAGGACTCAGTGTGAATACTCTGGGAAGATTCCAGTGCATCGAGAAGACATTTCGATGCACCGTTTCAATATAAATAGTGGAAGTGTTGTGCAGTTTGTGAATGTTGGCTAGTGGTGGTAGTGAGGAAGACGGCCAGTGGGGGTGGGGGAGAATAAGGCCTACACTGTGTGTGAGTACCGGCCAATATTATTGTATATACAAACCTCGAAAAGCTCTCACAAAAACATCCACCTCCAGCACCATGCGTCATGCTTCCAGTTAACTTAGAAATGATTACGTGTTGATGCTTGGAATAATTAGAGGCATATGTTATGGAAAAGCAATGTGGGATTAATGTTAACGAGGGAGTGACCAGTCAGTGCCCCCTCTCCCACGCCACAGGGGTGGGGGGAAGAGGTGCGGTGTGTAGGTGGTGAGGGTACATACGAGTACAGCAGTGCCCATACCCACTTCGATCATGACGTACATGGGAAACAAATAATGATGTGTGTATTGTAAGACTGTGAACAATATATAGTGTGCAAGTCCATGTGTATTGTACTCCCCTCACCCCTCTCCCCGGACTAACCCCACCCAACAACCTGCGCCTCCCCAACCCACAACCAGAACCTCCCCCACCCAGTTCCCAGCAGCGGTTTTCCCTGTCCCCTCCCAGCCCCACACCAGCCCCTCAAACTCCACCAGGCCACCACGGTCAAGTTTACTACCTTCCACGCACCATACCCACCCAGTATGTTTTACTCCACTCCTACAGTCTAGTCGAGGCAGATGGATGCCAACCAGGAGGAAGCGAGCAGCTGGCAATACTAGGAGAGGCAGATGCGGTCGTGCTTACAGCTTCGTTGTTTCAACTCTAATGGTTTCCTCCACAAACACGGTAGTTGCCCTGGTTCAGGATGTCCTCCTGTGGAAAGTGATGATCCAGAGCCACCTCAGGCACCTGAACCCACTCCAACAGATCTCATCTCATCAGACAATATCTTGGAAGCAATTAAAGCAACAGGTACGAGGACACTCACACATATTCCCAAAGCAGTCCATCCACATGCAGCTGGGAAACTTACAGACCTCTTAAGAAAAGTAAACGATGGTTCCACTATCCTAAATGCTCCACCAACCATCAAGGCATAGCACAACTTGCTACTTTTTGGCAATGTCTGCTTAGCTGTGCCGGAAAGAAGGGGAAAGAGGCTAGCCTCAATGATCCTTAAATCTTTACGAGACTTTCTAGAACTGATAACCTCATTCGCCTTCCCTGTCAATAAAAAACAGGAGAGGCAGAACCCCCACTCACTCCACTGACAGTGAAAAAGTCAGAGTGCAGGTGAGCAAGAAAATTGAAGAGGGCAACACAGTGGGGGCAATCAGAATTATTACCAGTGAAGATACAGTTGCTCCCAGGGATGCTGACACGGCAGAAGTACTTAGAGGAAAGCACCCTGCCAGGGAAACCAGGGGCACCAACAGTTCCAACACATCTGTCCCCACTGTGGAACCATTGATCGTGGAAGACCGAGACGTTTACAAAGCAATAATGTCGTTCCCGTCTGGCTCTGCTGGGGGTTACACTGGAATAAGGCCACAGCATTTAAAGGAAATGGTTAATCCAGTTATTGGGGAGATTGCAGAGTCATTGCTTTCAGAGATCACAAGGTTCGTCAACAATTCCTTGGCTGGTCATAATCCTGACGAAATTAAACCTTTCTTCTTTGGTGCAACACTTTGTGCACTTAAAAAGAAGGATGGAGGAATTAGGCCTATTGCAGTAGGCAACCAACTCTTTCCAAAGCTGCTGTCCAAAGCATTCGCCCAGAGGCAGCCATGATGCTTCAACCAAACCAGCTTGGTTTTGGGGTCTCAATAAAGTGAAGCAGCGGTTCATGCAACACAACGGCGTATGTCAACCTGCCTGAGGACAATGCAGTGGTAAAATTAGACTTCAAGAATGCATTTAATCTGAAAAGAGATGTGGTATTAGCAGTGGTACAAGAACATTTTCCTGGTCTCTTCCCCTGTGTTTCAACTGGATATAGCAAGGAATCAATGCTCCTGTTTGGAGAGCATGAAATCACATAATCAGAGGGTGTCCAACAAGGGGATCCTCTTGCACCATTTCTCTTCTGTATAGCAGTTACGGAAATCACAGTCATACTGACCAGTGAGCTAAACATCTGTTTCTGGATGATGGCACACTAGCAGGTAAAAAAGGATTCCCTCT
>NC_069402.1:19470854-19505854 GCF_026875155.1 Cherax quadricarinatus
GTTTTTGTTACACTCCTACAGCACGTAAAGCCCTAAAAATCATTTGTCTCCATTTGCTACTAACACGCTCACGCACGCTTGCTGGAAGTCCAAGCCCCTCGCACACTAAACCTCCTTTACCCCCTCCCTCCAACCTTTTTTTAGGCCGACCCTTACCCTACCTTCCCTCCACTACAGATTTATACATTCTCGAAGTCATTCTATTTCGTTCCATCCTCTCTACATTTTCAAACTATCTCAACCCCTCCTCAGCCCTCTGGATAATAGTTTTGGCAGTTCCGCACCTCCTCCTGATCTCCAAACTACGGATTCTCTGCATTACATTCACACCACACAGTGCCCTCAGACATGACATCTCCACTGCCTCCAGCCTTCTCCTTGTTGCAACATTCACCACCCATGCCTCACACCCATACAAGAGCATTGACATAACTAGACTCTCATACATTTCCCTCTTTGCTTTCATGGATAAAATTTTTTGTCTCCACAGACTCCTCAGTGCACCACTCACCATTTTCCCCTCGTCAATTCTGTGATTCACCTCATCTTTCATAGACCCATCTGCCTACACGTTCACTCCCAAATATCTGAATACATTCATCTCCTCCATACTCTCTCCCTCCAATCTGATATCCAATCGTCCATTACCTAATTTTTTGGTTATCCTCATCACCTTGCTCTTTCCTGTATTCACTTTTAATTTCCTTCTTTTACACACCTTACCAAACTCATCAACCAACCTCTGCAACTTCTCTTCAGATTCTCCCAAAAGCAGAGTCTTCATCAAAGAGCAACTATGACAACTCCCACTTTGTGTTAGATTCTTTATCTTTCAACCCCATACCTCTTGCCAACACCCGAGCATTTACTTGTCTTACAACCCCATCTATAAATATATTGAACAACCTTGGTAACATCACACTCCCTGTCAAGACCAAACTTTATTTGGGAAATAATCTCCTCCTTGCCTACATGCTCTAACCTGAGCCTCGCTATCCTCGTAAAGACTCTTCACTGCTTTCAGTAACCTACCTCCTGTTCCATTCATTTGCAACCTCTGCCACATTGCATCCCTATCCGCTATATATGCTTCTTTCAAATCCATAAATGCCACAAAAACCTCTTTACCTATCCAAATACTGTTCCCTATGTATTTCACTGCAAACACTTGGTCTACACACCCCCTACCCTTCAAAGCCTCCTTGTTCATCTACTATCCTGCTCTCCTCTTACTCCTTTATTCTTTCAATTAATAACTCTACCATACACTTTACCAGGTATACTCAACAGACTTATTCCCCTATAATTTTTACGTTCTCTTTTATCCTCCTTTGCCATTATACAAAGGAACTATGCATGCTCTCTGCCAATCCCTAGGTATCTTAGCCTCTTCCTTGCATTTATTAAATAAAAACACTAACCACTCCAAAAACTATATCCCCACCTGCTTTTAACATTTCTATGTTTATCCCATCAATCCCAGCTGCTTTACCCCTTTTCATTCTACCCACTGCCCCATGCACTTCCCCCACACTCACAACTGGTTCTTCCTCACTCCTGTAAGATGTTATTCCTCCTTGCCCTGTACACGAAATCACAGCTTCCCTATTTTCATCAGCGTTTAACAATTCCTCAAAATATTCTCTGCATCTTCCCGATACCTCTAGCAAATCCGTTTGTTCCCTAGGCTTTCTCAACTTATTCATCTCACTTCAAAACTTTTTATGCTCAACAAAATTTGTTGATAACATCTCACCCACTCTCTCATTTGCTCTCTCTTTTACGTTGCTTCTCCACTCTCTTAACCTCTCTCTTTCTCTCCATATACTCTTCCCTCCTTGCATCACTTCTACTTTGTAAAAACCTCTCATATGCTAATTTTTTCTCTCTTACTACTCTTTACATCATCATTCCACCAATCGCTCTCTCTGCCTCCCGCACTCACTTTCCTGTAACCACAAACATCTGCTGAACACACTAACACTATATTCCTAAACTTACCCCATACATCTATCCCATTGCCTATACAAATGTACTATCACTAGCCATCTGTCTTTCAACAGTTGTTTATATCTTACCCTAACTGCCTCCTCCTTTAGTTTACATACCTTCACTTCTCTCTTATTTGCTGCTCCCATTTTCCTTGTATCCCACATACCACAGATATATCAGATCACTTTTTAGTTGTAAATTAAAAAGTGATCTGATATTCTGTGACCCCTCTTTAAACATGCACATCCTGAAGTCTACCCAACAATCTTTTATCTATAAATTAGATACATGTGCAACACTTGGGTATCTTTAGTGAGGAAACGTTTCGCCATACAGTAGCTTCATCAGTCCATACAAAGGGGAACGGTATGGATTGATGAAGCCACTGTATGGTGAAACGTTTCCTCATTAAAGATACCCAAGTGTTGCACATATGTCTAATTTATCAACTTCTCGGTTCTCTGAATCATTCATCTTCAGTCTTTTATCTACCAATACGTAGTCCAACAAATTAATGTCATTTTGCCCTATATCATATCTTGTATACTTATTTATCCTCTTTTTCTTAAAATATGTGTTACCTATAACCAAACCTCTTTCTGTACAAAGTTCAATAAAATGCTCTCCATTATCATTTACACCTGGCACCCAAACTTACCTACCATACTCTTTCTAAACACTTCTCTTACTTTAGCATTTAGGTCTCCTACCACAATTAGTCTCATACTTGGCTCAAAAGCTCCTACACACTCGCTTAACATCTCCCAAAATCTCTCTCTCTCCTCTACACTCCTCTCTTCTCCAGGTGCATACACACTTATTATCACCCACTTTTCACATCCTACCATTATTTTAATCTACATAATCCTTGAATTTATACACTTATATTCCCTCTTCTCTCTCTGTAACTGATCCTTCGACATTATTGTTACCCTTCCTTAGCTCTAACTCTCTCAGACACTCCTAACTTAATCCCATTTATTTCTCCCCACTGAAACTCCCCTATCCCTTTCATCTTTGTTTCGCTCAGGGCTGGGACATCCAACTTCTTTTCATTCGTAACATTAGCAATCATTTCTTTCTTATCATCCACACTACCTCCACGCACATTCAAACATCCCAATTTTATAAAGTTTTTCTTTTCCATGTTTTTAGTAGTTTATACAGGAGAAGGGGTTACTAGCCCATTGCTCCCGGCATTAAGTCGCCTCCTACGACGCGCATAGCTTACAGAGGAAGAATTCTGTTCCACTTCCCCATGGAGATAAGCAGAAATTAACAAGAACAAGTACTCGGAAGAAAATAGAAGAAAACCCAGAGGGGTTAGTATATATATGCTTGTACATGCATGTGTAGTGTGACGTAAGTGTAAGTAGAAGTAGCAAGACATACCTGCAACCTTGCATGTTTATGAGACAGAAAAAGACACCAGCACTCTTACCATCATGGAAAACAATTACAGGCTTGTGTTTCACACTCATTTGGTAGGACGATAGTACTTCCCTGGGTGGTTGCTGTCTACCAACCTGCCAAGCATATAATATACACAGATTTGTTTTCTGTTGGCTAGGATTTATGGGGGCTGGATTCCCTACTCGTGCAGTTTTTGGATCTGATCCTGCACTGTCTTCGGCACCTATACCGCATCAGTACCACCACCAGTGGTAGTGTGTGTGTGTGTGTGTGTGTGTGTGTGTTGTGTGTGGTGTGTGTGTGTGTGTGTGCGTGTGCGTGTGCGTGTGCGTGTGCGTGTGCGTGTGTGCGTATGTGTGCGTTTGTGCGCGTGTGCGTATGTGTGCGTGTGTGCGCGCGCGCGCCAGCATCTCAGCAGGTTGTTCTCAATGGGTTGGATTTGCTGGGGTAGAGACTCGGCTCCTGGCTCCCCCTCATAGACCATTTTTGTTGAATGACTTGTTGATTTTGGCTTGTGATTCTCACAGTGCTGCCACTCCCTCACTCAGGAACGAAGGAGAGATAGCCGGTCTGATTGCCTTCGAGGTATATCACTCGTATAGTTACCTTTCATATGTATTATGTCCAGCACTTGCTGGTGCACTCTGCCTCTATGACTAATATCTTCTCTATTTCATCCAAGAATACCTCCTCTAATTTCTGAGCCCCTCATAGACTTCCTGGTTATTCCTTGTGAGCTCTTCCTGCTCCAGCCTGATTACCGGGTCCTTTACTATTGTCTTTTTTTTCCTATGCTGACATGGCTGTATAGCAACTTAGGGTTGGCTTTGGCTTTCGATGTTGTCATTCTCATGCATATTCCTGTCTGAATATTGTGATTGTTTCCTTGTTTTCCTGGTTTCTTTGCCTTCTTTATCTTTTTCCATACTCTAGCTCTTTTAACTTTTGCCTCTGCACCTCTCGATGAGCAACGGAGAGGCTCATTCTGTTCTTGTCGTTGCTACTTTTGCTTCTTGGTATGAATTTTCCTTAACCTCCCACCACTTTCCTGTTACATGCTCCATCATCCCTTTCACCGTCTTCCCAACTGGTTACCTTTCCCACAGCATCTCATTCAGGAATTTCCTCGTCTATGTAGTCCCTTCTGAATATTTGCTTTTTCTCTCGTCTTTCCCGCGCTATCTCTCCAAGTTTGCTTCCATGAGGTAGTTGAAACTCACGACTGTATGATCACTAGGACCGAGGCGGGGCTCCTGTATTTGATATTCCCTATATCAGAATTACTCAGCTTTGCCAGGTCATCCCCTCCTCTGTGTCCCTGACGTGACGGTGCTCGAAAGTTGCCATTATCACCTCTAGCACCTTCGCTTTCCATGTTTATGGTCTCATTTTTAGCTCCAGGTTCTCCTAGTCTATTTCCTCATGGTTAGTCTCGTATGGTCATGTGGGCTCTTTTGGCCCTCTTCACCGTTGAAGCCACCATTGCTTTGTTGTCATCATTGTTTTCCTGCCTTGGTCACCTGGAGTTAAGTGAAAGGGTCTATATAACTGTTATCACCACTCAGAAGAGCAAAAAGGCACAATACCGTGACTAGAACAGTACACAAATAACCCACACGTAGGAGAGAGAAGCTTACAACGACGTTTCAGTCCGACTTGGACCATTTACAAAGTCACACTGACACAAAGGGAGACAGTGTATATGGGCGAGGGAGGGGAACAGGGATGGGACCAAGAGAGGTAGTGGAAATGGTAGTAAAAGTAGTGGTAATAGAAAGTAGGAGAGTAGTTTTAGTGGCAGGAGAGATAAGGGGAGTGAATGGTGAAAGGAGGCAATAGTAATGGAATGGTAGTTGTAGTGGTAGTAAAAGTGGGGTTACCTGGAGTTTACCTGGAGAGAGTTCCGGGGGTCAACGCCCCCGCGGCCCGGTCTGTGACCAGGCCTCCTGGTGGATCAGAGCCTGATCAACCAGGCTGTTGCTGCTGGCTGCACGCAAACCAACGTACGAGCCACAGCCCGGCTGGTCAGGAACCGACTTTAGGTGCTTGTCCAGTGCCAGCTTGAAGACTGCCAGGGGTCTGTTGGTAATCCCCCTTATGTATGCTGGGAGGCAGTTGAACAGTCTCGGGCCCCTGACACTTATTATATGGTCTCTTAACGTGCTAGTGACACCCCTGCTTTTCATTGGGGGGATGTTGCATCGTCTGCCAAGTCTTTTGCTTTCGTAGTGAGTGATTTTCTTGTGCAAGTTCGGTACTAGTCCCTCTAGGATTTTCCAGGTGTATATAATCATGTATCTCTCCCGCCTGCATTCCAGGGAATACAGGTTCAGGAACCTCAAGCGCTCCCAGTAATTGAGGTGTTTTATCTCCGTTATGCGCGCGCGCCGTGAAGGTTCTCTGTACATTTTCTAGGTCAGCAATTTCACCTGCCTTGAAAGGTGCTGTTAGTGTGCAGCAATATTCCAGCCTAGATAGAACAAGTGACCTGAAGAGTGAAGAGTGGCTTGGCCTCCCTAGTTTTGAAGGTTCTCATTATCCATCCTTTCATTTTTCTAGCAGATGCGATTGATACAATGTTATGGTCCTTGAAGGTGAGATCCTCTGACATGATCACTCCCAGGTCTTTGACGTTGGTGTTTCGCTCTATTTTGTGGCCAGAATTTGTTTTGTACTCTGATGAAGATTTAATTTCCTCGTGTTTACCATATCTGTGTAATTGAAATTTCTCATCGTTGAACTTCATATGTTTTTCTGCAGCCCACTGAAAGATTCGGTTGATGTCCGCCTGGAGCCTTGCAGTGTCTGCAATGGAAGACACTGTCATGCAGATTTGGGTGTCATCTGCAAAGGAAGACACGGTGCTGTGGCTGACATCCTTGTCTATGTCGGATATGAGGATGAGGAACAAGATGGGAGCGAGTACTGTGCCTTGTGGAACAGAGCTTTTCACCGTAGCTGCCTCGGACTTTACTCTGTTGACGACTACTCTCTGTGTTCTGTTAGTGAGGAAATTATAGATCCATCGACCGACTTTTCCTGTTATCCCTTTAGCACGCATTTTTGTGCGCTATTACGCCATGGTCACACTTGTCGAAGGCTTTTGCAAAGTCTGTATATATTACATCAGCATTCTTTTTATCTTCTAGTGCATTTAGGACCTTGTCGTAGTGATCCAATAGTTGAGACAGACAGGAGCGACCTGTTCTAAACCCATGTTGCCCTGGGTTGTGTAACTGATGGGTTTCTAGATGGGTGGTGATCTTGCTTCTTTAGGACCCTTTCAAAGATTTTTTTGATATGGGATGTTAGTGCTATCGGTCTGTAGTTCTTTGCTGTTGCTTTACTGCCCCCTTTGTGGAGTGGGGCTATGTCTGTTGTTTTAGTAACTGTGGGACGACCCCCGTGTCCATGCTCCCTCTCCATAGGATGGAAAAGGCTCGTGATAGGGGCTTCTTGCAGTTCTTGATGAACACGGAGTTCCATGAGTCTGGCCCTGGGGCAGAGTGCATGGGCATGTCATTTATCGCCTGTTCGAAGTCATTTGGCGTCAGGATAACATCGGATAGGCTTGTGTTAACCAAATTTTGTGGCTCTCTCATAAAAAATTCGTTTTGATCGACTCTCAGTCTGGTTAGCGGCTTGCTAAAAACTGAGTCATATTGGGACTTGAGTAGCTCACTCATTTCCTTGCTGTCATCTGTGTAGGACCCATCTTGTTTAAGTAGGGGCCCAATACTGGATGTTGTTCTCGACTTTGATTTGGCATAGGAGAAGAAATACTTTGGGTTTCTTTCGATTTAATTTATGGCTTTTAGTTCTTCCCGCGATTCCTGACTCCTATATAAGATCCTTAGGTTGGTTCGATGCTTGCTATTTCTCTGACCAGTGTCTCCCTACGCATTTCAGATATATTGACCTCTTTTAGCCGCTCTGTTATTTTTTTTCCATCGCCTGTAAAGGGAGCGCCTGTCTCTTTCTATTTTACATCTACTCCACCTTTTTCTTAGAGGAATAAGCCTTGTGCATACATCGAGTGCCACCAAGTTAATATGTTCTAGGCATACGTTGGGGTCTGTGTTGCTTAGTATATCTTCCCAGCTTATATCGGTTAGGACTTGGTTTACTTGGTCCCACTTTTGTTTTTGTTATTGAAGTTGAATTTGGTGAATGCTCCCTCGTGACTAGTCTCATTATGTCGGTCTGGGGCTCCACGCATACATGTCTGAACCTCAATTATGTTGTGATCTGAGTATATTGTTTTTGATATGGTGACATTTCTTATCAGATCATCATTGTTAGTGAAGATGAGGTCTAGTGTATTCTCCAGTCTAGTAGGCTCTATTATTTGCTGGTTAAATTGAATTTTGTGCAGAGATTTAAAAGATCGTGTGAGTGTGAGTTTTCATCAGAGCTGCCTCCTGGTGTTATTACTGCAACAATATTATTTGCTATATTCCTCCATTTTAGGTGCCTTAAGTTGAAATCCCCCAGGAGCAAGATGTTGGGTGCAGGAGCTGGAAGATTTTTCAGACAGTGGTCAATTTTTTAACAGCTGTTCCTGGAATTGCTGGGATGTTGCATCCGGAGGCTTGTAGACTACCACAATGACTAGGTTTTGGTTCTCGACCTTTACTGCTAAAACTTCCACTACATCATTTGAGGCATTTAGCAGTTCTGTGCAAACAAGTGACTCTGCAATGTACAGGCCAACCCCCCCCCCCCCTTTTGCCTGTTCACTCTGTCACATCTGTATAGGTTGTAACCTGGGATCCATATTTCGTTGACCAAGTGATCCTTTATGTGGGTCTCAGTGAAAGCCGCGAACATTGCCTTTGCCTCTGCAAGCAGTCCACGGATGAAAGGTATTTTGTTGTTTGTTGCTGGCTTTAGACCCTGTTATTTGCAAAGAAGAATGTCATCAGATGGGGGTATTGTTGGTACTGGGGGGGGGATTTTTTTTTTCCGGCATTAGTACCTGTATCTGTTGGTTTGGAGTGGAGGCCATCGACTGTGGTTCCACTCCAGGAATAACTGGATTTGGTGTACGATTTCTGCCATTTCCTGCCAGTTTTTTTTCCTTCCTGGCACTAAAAAACCTCTCCCTCTTGAGTGGCTGTGGCTACCCAGGTTTTCCCATGGCCTGGATGTTTTGTATCTTTTTGTACCCTTTAGATGGTGTGCCTGGCAATTTAAGTTATAGCACAGTCTTTCCTGTACTGAAGAGGTACACATTTCAGGGTGAAAAAGCTTACAGGAAGGGAGTTTGCATTTTCCTGTTGTCATATGGACATGGCATTTTCTAGGGTGGTCATAGTTGCACGTCCCGTCTGTTTTTCCAGATTTCCCATGTCTGCAGATACCAAGTGCATAGTATGTGCACAGGCTTGGTTTCCATTTGCCTTGGGTTTCTGTGACTGTATTCCCTGTTGGTGCATGTTTCCCTGTCTTATTCCTATCCTCCCTAGCACCAACAATGGAGCTCCCACCAGTTGTTTTTGGTAATATATCCTCACTATAGCTAGTGGAGTCCTCTTGTTTGCTATTTCCTGTGGTATTTCTAGTTTGCAATATTGGTTTTATCTTATCTTTGACTACACTTGTTTCCCCACTACGGCTCCTGTCCCCTATGAGGTCATTTGTATGTATTCCTTCCTGCGTATAATTCCCGACTACCTGGACAAAAACTCCAGCTTCACCATTACTGTCTCCCAGGACAGCACCTCCAGCTTCACCATTACTGTCTCCCAGGACAGCACCTCCAGCTTAACCATTACTGTCTCCCAGGACAGCACTATCAGCCCCACATTTACTGACTACCAGGACATCACCTCCAGCCTTACAGTTTCTGACTACATGGCCAGTATCAAGGGCAGTACCATTCAGCCCAGACTTTTTATGTTCCCATCTGTTGTAGAAAGCTTCCAGGTTGTCTATGAAAGCAGCTTTGATGTTGTCCTCTTTTAATACCCTTGTGATTTTAGTCCACAGATTTTCCTCATTTGGGCATACCCAAAAACACTTCCCTGTTTTAATACTGCTTGTAGCTAGTTCTTGGATATCTGCACAAGGGGCGTGACACCAATTTCCACAAAAATGACAATTTATCCATATGGAAGCCCGTTTGTTTGATTGACTGCAGACTACACACAGCTTCATAATGTTTTGAGTGGTTGATTTACTGTAATTCTACTAGCAACCTCTTGAATACTCTATTAATAGCCTCCTTAAATGAAGCTCTAGCTATTTGTATTTCTATTTCTAACTAATTGGACAGCTTACCGTGTACGTTCCTGATTTATGTTTATTGTTTGTGTTTGATAAGGGCGCCTTCAACCCCATCCGTTTACAGTCTTCTTTATTGTCCAACGAAACCGTTTGAAACCAGTCAAGGGTTCGGACCATCAAGGGTTTCGGAGCAGTCAAGGGTTCGGACCATCAAGGGTTCGGACCAGTCGAGGGTTCGGACCAGTCGATCTGATCTGATCAGTGGGTCACTTATTTAAAACATACTAGTCGGTGATTTGGGCTAACACATGAAGGATCTACTTGAAATTATCTACCCGAGTAATATGTGATTTGATTGATACAAAAGTATAACTTGCGTGTTGAAGAGCCGGTGATTTCTGGCAGCTCCTACAGTGACGAACGGTCGAGCCTCAACCCTTGTTTATCAATCGCTGTATCTAGCTTTTCTAGTTTTTTTCGTCTCCACCACAATAAATGTTATATTGTCACTATAGTTGACTGGTGGAAATTTTGGAGAAAGGACGCTTTTTCTGTAGTAATAATTGCTTCTCGTTGTGTATATTGCGACCGCTGGTAACTACAGGTTATATGAAATTCACAGTATATGTCTGGTATTTCAAGAAAAAAGAAACTAATGAAAGTCACTCCACTCCACTAAGTACCATTATAATACTGGTTAGTTGCTACTACAACACTGCATTCTGCTATTCACTGATATCACTAGATTATATGCGAGTACACTAGCAGGCCAGGAAGATTATTAAAACAGCTGACCAGTGTGGTAAGATTCTGGCGACTTCTGGCACCTGCCTCTATAGGCTTATCACTTCATTTACAAATTCACCTGTTTTCAAATGACAGTTTAGCCTTTATCATCTATATACTAGGGAGCCACTGTAGTATAACACTATACACTATGTATACACAATGTTTATCAGGGAGACTTTCTTTCCTCTGACAAAGAAAAGTTCTATTATTATTTTGCACACGGAACACAGGCCTATGATTCTCCTCTGGCAGTAAACTCTGCTAGGTAGTGCACACTAATTCTCCTTTTTTGACTCAGTATATAATGTTTTCCGCCCAAGATTGGTTCCAGGCGCTAGAGGGATGTATCGTATAGGATTGATGGCACAAATTAAAGTTCTAGCACGTAAGAGCGACCGTGAAAACACGAGAAAACCCGGAGCACAACGAGGCACGCTGCACTGCTCCACACGAGGCTTCATAAGTCATTAGTCTAAGGACAAGAAAAATGAGCACTGTAGGAGAGCTAAGGGTCTACAAGGGGTAGGACTAAGAATGAGGGGGGATTGAAGAACATAACACACATAGAAGAAAGGAAACAAGGAAAGGAGAAGAGGTAGAGAGAGGAGAAGAAAGAATCAGGTCAAGACATGAGTGTTTTGAAGTTTGGAGTATTTGGCTATGTAATGAGAATGGAAGGCATCTACAGAGAGAAAGCCAGGACTAAGTTTCATACAAGGAAAGTCGTGTATAAGTGATGCTTCAACAAGACGGTAACTGTGAAGGCTAGAATAGGGTAGACAATTTTAGCAAAGGCCTTGTCAATAGGATGACTGTGATCTCGAACATAACAGAAAAGAACATTATTTGTGTCGGCAAGCCTAACACCTGTTTTGCGTTCTTTGAGTCCGTCAGAAAGAGAGCGGCCAGTTTCTCCAAAGTACTGAGGAGGACAAGAGGAGCATGGAATAGAATAGATACCAGGGGCATTTGAAGCAGGAGAGGTACGAACTAGTTTGCTGCGAAGGGTGTTAGCTTGGTGAAAAGTAAGTTTTATGTCTAAGGGACAGAGAAAGTTTTTGAGATTAGAAAGACTGGAAACATAGGGAATGTAGAGAATAGGAGATTTTACAAGGGTAGAGAGTTTGAAAAAGAACAAAGTCCGTTTAGCATGTAAGGAGGCAGAGTTTATGAAATCTGAAGACTAGCCAAGACAAGAGAACAATTTACGTAGAGTGGAAATTTCCGATTTCAAGGAATTGAGACTTACATAAGAACATAAGAACGAAGAAACACTGCAGAAGGCCTACTGGCCCATGCGAGGCAGGTCCAAGTCTCCTACCGGCTTAAGCCAATGCACCCAACCTAGTAAGGTCAGGTCACATTGACTTAAGGGAGGAACACGGCAACCGACCTGGTAGCACAAGCTATCAGGTCTAACTCACACCCACCCACATCTACTCATGTATTTATCCAACCTATTTTTAAAGCTACATAACGTTCTGGCCTCTATAACGGTACTTGGGAGCTTGTTCCACTCATCCACAACTCTATTACCAAACCAGTACTTTCCTATATCCTTCCTGAATCTGAATTTTTCCAACTTAAAACCATTGCTGCGAGTCCTGTCTAGGCTAGATATTTTCAGCACACTATTTACATCCCCTTTATTTATTCCTGTCTTCCATTTATACACCTCAATCATATCCCCCCTAATTCTACGTCTTTCTAGAGAGTGCAGTTTCAGGGCCCTTAGTCTATCCTCATAGGGAAGGTTTCTGATACATGGGATCAACTTTGTCATCCTCCTTTGTACATTTTCCAGAGAATTTATATCCATTCTGTAATACGGTGACCAAAACTGTGCAGCATAATCTAAATGAGGCCTAACCAAGGATATATAGAGTTGAAGAACAACCTGAGGACTCCTATTATTTATGCTTCTTGATATGAAGCCAAGGATTCTATTAACTTTATTGCGAACACTTATGCACTGTTGTCTTGGTTTCAGATTACTGCTAACCAGAACTCCTAAATCTTTTTCGCAATCCGTAACATTAAGATCTACATTATTTAGTTTATATGTGGCATGGTTATTGTCCTGTCCAACATTTAGAACTTTGCATTTGTCTATATTAAACTGCATCTGCCACTTCTCCGACCACTGCATCAGTCTATTCAAATCTTGTGATGAATGGTTTGAAAAACCGACAAGTTGAAGATTGAGACACTTATGCAGCATATGGGAATCTTTATTCAGGAAACGTTTCGCCACACAGTGGCTTCATCAGTCCAATACAAAGAGGAAGGCGTAAGGAGAGGAGGAGAATGAGGTAATCAGTCCCTCAACCTGGAGTCGATGTGTTCAGTCCTCGTCAGAATGAATTCGACGGCCTATTTTGGTGTCATCGGCAAACTTGCCGATGTCGCTCTTTATGCCCTCATCTATGTCGTTTATGCAGATTGTGAACAGCAGGGGGCCCAACACTGACCCCTGTGGAACACCGCTCGTGACGCTTCCCCACTCTGATTTCTCCCCATTTATGCAAACTCTCTGCTGCCTATTTGTCAACCATGCCTCTATCCAGGAAAAAAATTCTCCTATTCCATGTGCTTTAATTTTCCTCAATAGTCTCTGATGTGGGACCCTGTCAAAATCCTTACTGAAGTCCATATACACAATATCATATTCATTACCATGATCTACCTCCTCAAATACCTTAGTGAAAAGTTAATAAATTCGTAAGGCAGGAACGCCCCTTTGTAAAACCATGCTGAGATTCGTTGATTAATTTATGCTTTTCTAGGTGGCTACGAACTGCCTCGGCAATTATTGATTCCATAAATTTTCCCACTATGGAGGTTATGCTTATTGGTCTATAGTTCGAAGCTAAGGACCTGTCACCTGTTTTGAAAATAGGTATCACATTTGCCATTTTCCACTTATCTGGCACCATGCCAGTTTGTAGTGATATGTTGAAAAGATTAGCCAAAGGTGTGCTAAGCTCCTCTTTACATTCCTTTTGAACCCTTGCATTCTTGTGCAGTATTAGCAGCAGCAACTACATACATCGTGCCGAATAGGTAAAACTTGCAATTTTGGCTTAAATAGCAACGCTCTTCTTGGTGAATAAGGCAAACGAAAATTGTACTACAAATTCGGTATGCTCTTTGGAAAAATCCGATTATGATGCCTCTTTTGGTCCTAGTATCTTGATTCGAATGGAAGTGGGTGATATCATTTTTGTTTGTAGGTTTTCGGTAAACTTGAAATCTTAGATTATCTACTTTGCGAATGAGGACGTCTAGAAAAGGAAGCTTGTCATTTGACTCTTCGAATGTAAACTGGATAGCCGGTTCAACTGAAGATTCCGCACATCGAAACGTTTGGGAGTTATTATGATGGCGTCCACATAACGTATCCAGGTGTCGCTGGTGGGGATCATGTTGGCGAAGTGTTCAGCTTCCAGGTATTCCATATACAAGGTGGTTAAAACGGCGCTGATTGGAGACCCCATTCTCATACCATAAGTTTGTTTGTAGAGCCTGTTATTGAAAGAAAAGCAGTTGAAATTATTGCAGAGTTCAGTCAAAATCTCCGGGAGGTAGAAGAAGATTAAAGTCCTGATTGACTTGACGCCGTAGAACGTCAGTGGCTTGTGTGGTGGGTACTTTAGTAAAGAGGGAAGTTACGTCCAAACTACTTAGTTTCTTGTTTCGGATGGAGAGGTTTCTGATGCGGTTGAGAAAGTCGCCTGAATGCTTTAGATGAGCGGGGCTGATGGTCCCCAAAAGGCAGGAAAGATGTTTGGCAAGAACTCCGGTTAGTTTGTGTGGTTCACTGCCTATACCTGATGTGATCAGTCTGAGAGGAATATTAAGTTTATGGGTCTTATGTAAACCATAAAGGTGTGCTGGTTTAGGGGTGCTGGGTATCAAGTACAGAAGTTTCTTCCCTTCGCTAGTGCGTTTCATTATATTTCTGGTTTTGTACAGGAAATCCTTGGCGAGTGTTCCCCACTGTTGTGTGTTGATGGATTCGCGTGTAGACTGGTCATTCAATAGGTCCATCATTTTGGTGTTGAATTCACTAGTGTTGAGTATGACGGCTCCGCCTCCTTTGTCGGCGTTGGTGACGGTAATATTTGGGTCATTAGCGAGGTCCATGAGGGCAGTGATATGCCGTCTAGGAAGATTAGTAGTAGGCGGCTCTCATAAAGCTACAGTGAGACTGTACATAACCCTTCTGGAAGTTACTGTCACTGTGTCTTTGGTTTGTGGTGACTGTCTAGTTGTATATGGAACTCCTGGAAGCTGAACACTTCGCCAACATCATCCCCACCATCATCACCTGGTTACGTTACGTGGACGACGTCCTCATAATAACTCCCAAATGTTTTGATGTGCGGAATCTTCAGACAAGGCTCAACGCAGTTAAACCGGCTATCCAGTTTACCCTCGAAGATGAGTCCAATGACAAGCTACCTTTTCTAGTCTTCCTTATTCACAAAGCAAATGAATATTTAAGATTTCAAGTGTGCCGATAACCTGCAAACAAAAATGATCTCACCCACGTCTATTCGAGTCAAAATGCTAAGCCCAAAAGAGACATCATCATCGGATTTTTCCTAAGAGCATACCGAATTTGTAGTCCTGAGTTTCTTGATGAGGAATGTACATACATACACCAAACCTTCACTGACCTACATTTTCCTTCCTTTTTCATCAAAGACTCAAGAAAATAGGCTTTCAGATCATTAATTCTCTACGCACCGACAAGACTACAAAGTTATAATCCTTCCCAAAGGCCAGGTTGCACTGAATGTTTCTAAGGTACTCGCACATGCTAACACTATAGTCGCCATCGCATCCAGCACTTCTATAATGGATCTAACTAGGACAAAATCGAAGCAGAATGAACCAGTCAGTGCAGGGTTTTACACTATACCTTGTGGAGGCTGCAATAAAATATACGTAGGTGAAACAGCAAGGAACCTCGAAACATGCCTCAATGAACATTAATACATGTAGGAATGATAACTTGAACAACGCCTGCGTACAACACCGGAATTCCGCCAATCACCCCACGAAATTCAACGACGCCCAACTAGTGATCAAAGAACCTAATTTCCGCAGACGTAAGTGCCTTGAATCATCATTAATAGCTGGTGATGGACCAGGTGCTTCAGCTCCCTCGGTGCCCTGGTGATGGACCAGGTGCTTCAGCTCCCTCGGTGCCCTGGTGATGGACCAGGTGCTTCAGCTCCCTCGGTGCCCTGGTGATGGACCAGGTGCTTCAGCTCCCTCGGTGCCCTGGTGATGGACCAGGTGCTTCAGCTCCCTCTGTGCCCTGGTGATGGACCAGGTGCTTCAGCTCCTCCGTTACCCTGGTGATGGACCAGGTGCTTCAGCTCCCTCGGTGCCCTGTGATGGACCAGGTGCTTCAGCTCCCTCGGTGCCCTGGTGATGGACCAGGTGCTTCAGCTCCCTCGGTGCCCTGATGATGGACCAGGTGCTTCAGCTCCCTCGGTGCCCTGGTGATGGACCAGGTGCTTCAGCTCCCTCGGTGCCCTGGTGATGGACCAGGTGCTTCAGCTCCCTCGGTGCCCTGGTGATGGACCAGGTGCTTCAGCTCCCTCGGTGCCCTGGTGATGGACCAGGTGCTTCAGCTCCCTCGTGCCCTGGTAATGGACCAGGTGCTTCAGCTCCCTCGTGCCCTGGTGTGGACCAGGTGTTCAGCTCCTCGGTTTTCCTGGTGATGGACCAGGTGCTTCGGCTCCCTCGAGCCATGTGATGGACCAGGTGCAATTCAGCTACCCTCGGTGCCTGGTGATGGAACCGGGCTTCAGTCCTCGGGCCCGGTGATGGCCAGGTTCAGCTCCCTCGGCTGCCTGGTGATGGACCAGGTGTTCAGTCCCTCGGCCTGGTGGATGGACAGTGTCTTTGCCCCTCGGTGCCCTGGTGTGGACCAGTGCTTAGCTCCTCGGTGCCTGGTGATGGACCAGGGCTCAGCTCCCTCGGGCCCTTGATGCATGGACCAGTGTTCAGCTCCTCGTTGCCCTGGTGATGGACCAGGTGTTCAGCTCCTCGGTGCCTGGTGATGGACCAGGTTGCCTGGATTTCAAACTTATTCCTGGATGGAGTGAGGTGGGTTGGGCAGGTGGTTTTGCTTGTGGTTGGTGACTCAAGAAATCGTAATGAACGATGCAAACAAACCATACCCCGGCCGGGATTGAACCGCGGTCAAGGCTGGAGTTGGACTCTATGACGCGGGTTCATCCGGCTGGGGGTATGGTTTGTGGGTCTGTTTGAGAGACTGCCTATGTGGGCGGTTGCTTTCTGCAGTGTTCCTTCTTCTGTATTCTATGAGTGAGAGGGCAGGATTTGACGGGACTTACACATTGATAGGAGGGGGGTTGTATGTCGGGGCTTGCTTGATTGGGTGCTCTGGGATGGTTCCAAGTCGGACCAAAACTGATGTCGTAGTCTCTCTTTCTGTGTGCGGATTTGTGTATTCTAAATCCAATCTTGATTTCCTGTCTGTAATGACTGGACCAACCCTTCGACTGATGTCAGTACTTCTCAGTAGTGATATTAGTAATGTCAGTGTTTCTCTTGCCTTGATGTCAGTCATGTCAGTATTACAGCGGCATTGATGTCAGTTGCACTTTGGCTGTGATGTTGGCGATCTCTAAGCTCCTCACAGAATTTGTTTGTAATTTCTTGTGAACCCACCTCTCTCGTTCAGTCTTAATACCTATTCATTTACCATCATGTTTCTTCTGACATGTCTGTATAACAGTTTTCTTGCCTGTGCATATTTATTTCTGGGTTATGTGTTTTTTGTTTCTACACCTTTGAAACACTGGCTCTAAAAGTTCCCACTGTCTTATCTTCTGGATATGAAGTCTTCCTCCGCCTCCCACCACTTGCTCCTTATGTATTCCTGTACATTTGTTTATTTACTTCCCGCTTTTTTTCCCACTGTACTACTACATCCACGAATTCTTCATCTTTACATAATTTACTATGCTGAATAATTATTTCATCCATCCTCCACCTGATATTCTTCCTCCTTTGTATAACTACTTCTGTGAAGTATTCAAGACGCAGACTGTATAGTTGCTAACACCCAGAAGTGAGTTTTAAATTCCATATTGCTGGCAAATACACGCTTTCTTTCTTTCTCCCCTCTCTCGTGTGGGTAGTGTGTGATGCGGGAGGGTAGTGTGTGGTGCAGGAGGGTAGTGTGTTACAGGTGAGTAGTGTGTGGTGAAGGAGGGTAGTGTGTTACAGGAGGGTAATGTGTGGTGCAGGAGGGTAGTGTGTGTGTGTTACAGGTGAGTAGTGTGTGGTGCAGGAGGGTAGTGTGTTACAGGAGGGTAGTGTGTGTGTGTTACAGGTGAGTAGTGTGTGGTGCAGGAGGGTAGTGTGTTAGTCAGGAGGGTAGTGTGTGGTGCAGGAGGGTAGTGTGTGTGCAGGATGGGTAGTGTGTTACAGGAGGGTAGTGTGTGGTGCAGGAGGTAGTGTGTGGTGCAGGAGGGTAGTGTGTTACAGGAGGGTAATGTGTGGTGCAGGAGGGTAGTGTGTTACAGGAGGGTAATGTGTGGTGCAGGAGGGTAGTGTGTGGTGCAGGAGGGTAGTGTGTGGTGCAGGAGGGTAGTGTGTGGTGCAGGAGGGTAGTGTGTGGAGCAGGAGGGTAGTGTGTGTGCAGGAGGGTAGTGTGTGGTGCAGGAGGGTAGTGTGTTACAGGAGGGTAGTGTGTGGTGCAGGAGGGTAGTGTGTGGTATGTTTACAGGTGAGTAGTGTGTGGTGCAGGAGGGTAGTGTGTAGTGCAGGAGGGTAGTGTGTGGTGCAGGAGGGTAGTGTGTGGTGCAGGAGGGTGTGTGTGGTGCAGGAGGGTAGTGTGTGGTGCAGGAGGGTAGTGTGGAGCAGGAGGGTAGTGTGTATACAGAATGGGTAGTGTGTGTGGTACAGGAGGGTAGTGTGTGGTGCAGGAGGATAGTATGTGTTACAGAAGGGTAGTTGTGTGGTGCAGGAGGGTGTATGTGTGTTTACAGAAGGGTATGTGTGTGGTGCAGGAGGGTAGTGTGTGGTGCAGGAGGGTAGTGTGTGGAGAGGAGGGTAGTGTGTGGTGCAGGAGGGTAGTGTGTGGTGCAGGAGGGTAGTGTGTGGTGCAGGAGGGTAGTGTGTGTACAGGAGGGTAGTGTGTGGTGCAGGAGGGTAGTGTGTGGTGACAGGAGGGTAGTGTGTGGAGCAGGAGGGTAGTGTGTATTACAGAATGGTATGTGTGTGGTACAGGAGGGTAGTGTGTGGTGCAGGAGGATAGATGTGTTACAGAGGGTAGTGTGTGGTGCAGGAGGGTAGTATGTGTGTTACAGAAGGGTAGTGTGTGGTGCAGGAGGGTAGTGTGTGTGTGCAGGAGGGTAGTGTGTGGAGCAGGAGGGTAGTGTGTGGTGCAGGAGGGTAGTGTGTGGTGCAGGAGGGTAGTGTGTTACAGGAGGGTAGTGTGTGGTGCAGGAGGGTAGTGTGTGGAGCAGGAGGGTTAGTGTGTGGTGCAGGAGGGTAGTGTGTTACAGGAGGGTAGTGTGTGGTGCAGGAGGGTAGTGTGTGTGTGTTACAGGGGTAGTGTGTGGTGCAGGAGGGTAGTGTGTAGGCAGGAGGTGTAGTGTGTGGTGCAGGAGGGTAGTGTGTGGTGCAGGAGGGTAGTGGTGTGGGAGGAGGGTAGTGTGTATTACAGAATGGTAGTGTGTGTGGTACAGGAGGGTAGCGTGTGGTGCAGGAGGTAGTATGTGTTAAGAAGGGTTGTAGTGTGTGTTACAGAAGGGTAGTGTTGGTGCAGGAGGGTAGTGTGTGTGGGTAGGAGGGTAGTGTGTGGTGAGAGGAGGGTAGTGTGTGATGCAGGAGGGTAGTGTGTTGTGCAGGAGGGTAGTGTGTGGTGCAGGATGTAGTGTGTGGTGCAGGGTAGTGTGTGGTGCAAGAGGTAGTTGAGTGCAAGGGTAGTGTGTGGTACAGGAGGGTAGTGTGTGGTACAGGAGGGCGTGTGTGTACAGGAGGTGTAGTGTGTGTGCAGGGGGTAGTGTGTGTGCAGGAGGGTAGTGTGTGGTGCAGGTGGGTAGTGTGTGGTACAGGAGGGTAGTGTGTGGTGCAGGAGGGTAGTGTGTGGTGTAGGAGGGTAGTGTGTGGAGCAGGAGGGTAGTGTGTGGTGCAGGAGGGACTTGGTTATATTACATCAGGTAACAGGTGGTGATCAAGGGAAGGGTTGGGTTATTGGCTGCCTCAAGCCCTTGGCTCCCCAGTGGCCTCGCCTCCCCAGCGGCCTTGCATGATCATTTTTCTCTCCATTCTACTTCGAGGGACGTATGTATCTTTCCAGGGTAGGTTGTAGTGGCTGTATTGACCCAGGGTGTAATTGTGTGTGTGTGTGTGTGTGTGTGTGTGTGTGTGTGTGTGTGTGTGTGCGCACGCGCGTTGTTTTGCCCTAGATTATGGGTTTGAGTGTGTTTTAAATTGTGTTGATCTTGGCTGTGGTGGTGTGTGTTGTATTGTACCAGGCTGTGGTAGTGTGTTGACCCAGGTGTGGTAGTGTGTTGATCCAGGCTGTGGTAGTGTGTGGTGATCCAGTGTTTGGTTTGGTGATCCAGACTGTGGTATAGCTTTGATCCAGCTGTAGTAGTTGTTGCCCAGGCTGATGGCGTGTGTTGTATCAAGGCTGTGGTAGTATGTATTGATCCAAGCTGCGCTAGTGTGTTGATCCAGGCTGTGGTAGTATGTGTTGACCCAGGTTGTGGCAGTGTGTTGATCAAGGCTGTGGCAGTGTGTATTGATTCAGGCTGTGGTAGTGTGTGACCCAGGCTTTGGTAATATGCATTGATGCAGGCTGTGGCAGTATTGGTTGACCCAATCTCTGGTAATATGTATTGATCCAGGCTGTGGTAGTATCGATCTAGGCTGTGGCATTGTGTTAACCTAGGCTGTAATAGAATGTATTGACCCAGGCGGTGTGTTTGTTGACCCAGGCTGTGGCAGTGTGTGTTGACCCAGGCTGTGGCAGTGTATATGTTGACCCAGGCTGTGGCAATGTGTGTATACACAAATAACCCGCACATAGAAGAGAGGAGCTTACGACGACGCTTCGGTCCGACTTGGACTACTTACAAAGTCACACCTGTCGTAAGCTCCTTTCTTCTATGTGCGGGTTATTTGTGCATCGTTCCAGTCACGGTATTGTGCCTTTTTTGTTGTTAATGTGTGTATTAGGCACACAGGTAATTATTGGCCTGTTGACCTGGCCGTAATGGGTTTGGAGCGAAAATAAACACAGCAGTAGTAGTTAACTTTTATTTTCCTTCACTAATTATATATATTACGTACAATATGTACAAAAATGGAGTGTAAGTGTACCACACGTTGATAGAGGCAAAGACAGCAGCCTGAGAGAGAGCACCGTGCTTCAGCGAGCTAGAGGCGAGTCTGGCAAATGTTGACTACGAGTGACACTACATCGTCTCAGCACTTGACAGGCTCGTCTGTGATTGGTTAATGAACCAAGTTACTGATTTAACGATGGGGTCCTATTACAAACTCTGGTTCTTAAAACAACATCTCTACACAGGTAGAGTGTATTTTTATTTCACTTTCCTGTTACCAGTGTAGTAACATGGGAGGTTCGGGATTACAAATAAACATTACAATTTATAATCTTTACTATAAATATGTATTTTGTATAAAAACATAAAGGGTCTTTATCTTTGGTATAGATATATCACACAGTAACAAAATAACATTTATAAAGTAAATCGTCATGACCCTATAGTGGCTCAGTGTCGTATGTCACTGCCGTCTTCTGGTGTCTCACGACACTACCAATCCCAGTGTCATGACACTCGTGTACCATGACACCACCTATTCTGCGTGTTCCATGACACACATTCTCTGGTACATCCACAACATTGCCTTTTCTCTGTGTCATAACACTCCGTCTTTGTATTACCTTTGCTCCGTGTCGTGACCCTCAGTCTCTACGTCCTTTTCACCGCGTCATTTGACACTCCGAGTTACACGACCCTTTTTAACTTGTCGTGTCACCTGACACTCACCGGGTTGCCACACCCTGAACTTGACTGAATACTTCTTTATCCGTGTCACCTGACACACATCGCTCACAGGATACAACATACACCTTGGCTTTTCACAATACGTACTTCTGTTCGTGTCACTTGACACACACGCTCACCGGGTTACACACACCCTGACTTTGCACGTGTCAGTGTCCCCCGACACAGAGACACCCACAGGTCTTTGAGGTCTGCTACAGAAGCCTGCGAGAAACTGAAGTCAGCAGGTGTCCACTCCGTGAGGCAGTCTGGTGAACACTCGCACTAAGGTCTAAATGTCACCAGTAGATGTATTCTGTGAGAGTCTGGTGAACATTCAAAGGCCGAGAGTCGGTGAACACATCTCAAAGGCCGCTCACCAGCAGGTGTAGCGTCTGGTGAATACTGTCATGTCGGCTCGGCAGTCCCCACATTGGGTTTGATGATGTACCCAGTGGTACTGCCGGCCGGCAGGTTAACTACTTAACCAACAGTTTGGTAGGAGGCCGCAATAGGTCCCAAACAATCGTTAAACCCTTAGCACCCGGTTCGATGGTTGGGAGGCAGCCTATATGGGAGTGTGTACATACGCCGAATAAAGTGAAACGTACTCTTTGTATGTCACAGTGTGTGTTGACCCAGGCTGTGGCAGTGTGTGTGTTGACCCAGGCTGTGGCAGTGTGTGTGTTGACCTAGGCCATGGCAGTGTGTGTTGACCCAGGCTGTGGTAGTGAGTGTATGTTGGCCCAGGCCGTGGCAGTGTGTCTGTTGACCCAGGATGTGGTAGTGTGTGTGTGTTGACCCAGGCTGTGGTAGTGTGTGTGTTGACCCAGGCTGTGGTAGTGAGTGTATGTGTGTTGACCCAGGCTGTGGCAGTGTGTTTATTGACCCAGGTTGTGGCAGTGTGTGTTGACACAGGTTGTGGCAGTGTGTGCGTGTTGACCCAGGCTGTGGCAGTGTGTATGTTGACCCATGCTGTGGCAGTGTGTGTGTTGACCCAGGCTGTGGTAAGTGTGTGTATTGACCCAGGCTGTGGTAGTGAGTGTGTATGTTGACCCAGGCTGTGACAGTGTATTGACCCAGTCTGTGGCAGTATGTGTTGACCCAGGCTGTGGCAGTGCATGTGTTGACCAAGGCTGTGGCAGTATGTGTGTGTTGACCCAGGCTGTGGCAGTATGTGTGTGTTGACCCAGGCTGTGGCAGTATGTGTTAACACAGGCTGTGGCAGTGTGTGTTGAGCCAGGCTGTGATAGTGTGTGTTGACCCAGGCTGTGGTATTGTATGTATTGACCCAGACTGTGGTAGTGTGTGCGTGTGTGTGTTGACCCAGGCTTTGGCAGTATGTGTGTGTGTGTTGACCCAGGCTGTGGTAGTGTGTGTTGACCCAGGCTGCGGCAGTGTGTGTGTTGACCCAGGCTGTAGTAGTGTGCGTGTTGATCCAGGCTATGTCAGTGTGTGTTGACCCAGGCTGTGGCAGTTGTAGGTGGGTGTGTGTTGACCAGGTGTGGTATGTGTGTTGACCCAGGGTGTGGTAGTGTGTGTTGACCCCAGGCTGTGGTAGTGTGTGTTGACCCAGGCTGTTGCAGTGTGTGTTGACCCAGGCTGTGGCAGCGTGTGTGTGCTGACCCAGGGTGTGGCAGTGTGTTTATGAACCCAGGTTGTGGCAGTGTGTGCATTGACCCAGATTGTGGCAGTATGTGTGTTGACCCAGGTTGTGGCAGTATGTGTGTTGACCCAGGCTGTGGTAGTGTGTTTGTTGACCCCAGGCTGTGGTAGTGTGTGTTGACCCAGGCTGTTGCAGTGTGTGTTGACCCAGGCTGTGGCAGCGTGTGTTGATCCAGGCTGTGGCAGTGTGTTGACCCAGGCTGTGGCAGTGTTGACCCACGCTGTGGCAGTGTGTGTTGATCCAGGTTGTGGTGGAGTGTTGTTTATATTATGTAGCTGACTTGTATTTAGCTCGACTTGAGAGGCAATTTGAAGTTTATTTTGTAGTATAAGTGAGCATTAGTTAAGCAGGTTGATACTGTGTTGGAAATCCTTCTTAATTTGTATATAGAACGATTGGTAGGTCCAAGTTCAATCCTTGATTGAAATTACGGTGTTAAGATCTATGAATGTGTGTTATAGCACGTATGTTTGTTTATGGGTGTAGCACGGATGTATGTATGTTTGGTGGTGCACAGATGTTTGTATGTGAGTGGAACACACACGTTTTATGTGTGGGTGGAACAGTTATTTGTGTGTGGAACACAGATGTTTGAGAGTGGAACACAGATGTTGGTGATGTACCATGAGCTATGAAAGTGGAGCACAGATGTTTGTATGTGGATGTACCATGGATGCTTGTATGTGGGTGGAGCACAGATGTTTGTATGTGGATGTACCATGGATGCTTGTATGTGGGTGGAGCACAGATGTTTGTATGTTTATGTGAATATAATATCTGAAAGCAGTTCTAATCACCACGTGGAACAAAGCTACCAGGGCTGGCAATGATTTTGCGTAGAAAAAAGCTATCAGGGGTGGCATTAATGTCACTGCCAAACCATTGTATCTACCAGGGATGGGAGATACAGTGGGACGGAATTAAAAGCGTTATGAAGCTGTTCAGTTCATTCTCACCTCTGGTGATGAACCTTCACATTTATACCCAGGATGTTTTCCTAATCCTTCTCGTTGCCAGACTTGCCGTGGGCGATTTCGTGTATTTTTTTTTGTTTTTGCTCTAGTATAAGTTTTACAAGCTATGTAGCCTAACCTGCCCTCAGTTAATGTTAACTTTGTTTATATTACAGAAAATAACGTAGGAAAATTTGGAGCGTTAAGAAACTGGCGTTGAACAATACGATAAAAAGTTTGTTATAGAATGAGAATGGGTTGTGTGGGAGTAATGTCAGGAAATAATGTTTAATATAGTGTCTGACATTATTTCACATGATTTTTTAATGCTCATTTATCTTGAGTATTGTGAATAAATCACATTCTAGTTTATTACTAATTATCTAAACGTTAGAACTTTTAAGAAAAACACAATGTGTGGGTAGTGATGTGTGTGGTCCAGCAGCAAGCACCGGTGTTATGAAGATGTGACGACACTAATATCAGTGACAGTGTTATCTTCCATGATATATACACTCATACATAACCGGTGCTAAGAAAACTGGATGCCAGGCAAGATACATCGTCGAATATTTCAAGCAAACTGGCGTTCAAAATGTGGAGACATTTGTTACAGTCTTTTGTAAAATTTGCATTATCTATTGTGTACCTGACATACGTGTTGTAAAGACGAGAGAGAGAGAGAGAGAGAGAGAGGCAGGCAGGTAGGCAGGCACAAAAAAGGAGCTGTAACTCGACCCCTACAACCACATATAGGTGAGGACACACAACCCTCTGCATCACTGAGGTGAGACTGGGCAGGGGAGAAAAAACATGACAGACAGAATCATTACCCGCCCTGGATGACTACTTCATCCAGACCCTGGCTCGTTCAGGAATGTGAAACTTGGATGACTACCTCATCCAGACCCTGGCTCGCCCTGGGATGAGAAACGTGGATGACTACCTCATCCACACCCTGGCTCGTCCTGGGATGTGAAACTTGGATGACTACCTCATCCAGACTCTGACTCAACAACACAGATAAAATTTTGCCAAAAACTCAGCAATGTTGATGGTGTTAGTGGCGCCGGAGTGTATGTAATGACCCGGCAAATAGCGTATTACGGAGAGCTAGACAGGAGGAGGAGGGTGTCAACCAGCCAGGGGTAGGAGAGAACTTGAGAGATACACAGAGAATAGGAAGGGCGGAAGAAACAGCTTCACACTAGAACCAGGTACTACACCAAGATCCCGTACCTTGTTTCAAGAGTAAGTATGATCTCAAGACTAGAGACGAGGAGATAAGGTTCAAACTCTGTAAACATAACTAGAATAAGAACATAAAGAAGGAATACTGCAGCAGGCCTACTGGCCCATATGAGGCAGGTCCAATTCTCCCACCGGCTTAAGCCAACGCCCTAACCTAGTCAGGTCAGGTTAGGTCACATTCACGACTTCTGTTAATAAATATATGTAATATATTTATTAATAAGAAAATGAACATTCCACTCTAGAACAAAATTGAAAGTGTTTTAAAAACAATTGAATGTAATTGGAATGGCATGAATCAACTTTTCATCATAGGCATATTGAATAACAAGGGATATGATGGCGAACTTCTGATATCAAATATTGCTACGGTTTATTAATTACGATAGATTTCGAAGCCATTTATAGCTATCGTGTACTACATATACACTTCGCAAGTTTGGTAAACCTTAATACCTTTTCGCTTGGATGTCACACATTGAGCAAATATTTTATGTTCATCAGTTTTTCGATGACGTGGTCTGGCTCTGATGCTGAATCATTTGATGCTTTACCAGATACAGAGGAAGATGCAAAGATGCAATTCTTTGTGTCTGAGTACTTGCTGATGCTGTTCTTATACACCAAAGGTGTCAGTCTTTGTTTGTATTTTATTTATATTCATTATATTCAGTGGTTCATTGTAGAAACAACAAGCATTGTTCATGACGATAACTTAATGCCAAAAAAAAAAAAACACTAGCAGGTAGAATTTTGTTTTAGATTTTATGTCGACTTGATAGGTCCCTTTTATTAAGATCAACATCTACCATGAATTCATTGTACATTTCAACCATTTTTAGGGTAGTGTTTTCATTTCCAGTGGGATCAATTATCTATTGTATCAATGTGAACTGATGTGGGATTTTTCCAGTCTTTCAAGACAGTTATCTGTCTTATTTGATCTGTGAATTCCTCAGCCGTTGCTGACGGTGGTTTATATACAAAGATAATTACCATATTCCTGTTTTCAAGTTTAATACCCAGAACTTCTACTGTATCAGTCGATGAATTCAGCAGTTCTGTGTAACAAAAATTATCTTTCACACAGGGTCCTGTTCCTCCCTGTGACTTATTAATTCTGTCACATCTATAAATATCGTTATCTCACCGTCTGAAACATCCCTTGCTTTTATTCTTGTAAATGCACCAAACATGGCATTCGCTTCTGCGAGGAGCCCATTAATATAACTAACTTTGTCATTTTTGTTTGATTTCAAACCCAGAATGTGTGCAAAAAGGAAGCAGGTTTTACGATTTTGGATATTTTGGTTAGGTGTGTGTTTTGTTAGTGCACTTTTGATGTACTGCCTTGTATGGCCCCTGATGTACATACCCCTGTTTTCTCTAGTATTGATTGTGCATTTGTCTGTTGTACGTTAGACCTTGTTGAGTGTATGACTAACTTGGTTTGCCCCACTGCTGTGCACCTCCGTCCCGTCTGTAGTATTTTTCTGTTCTCTCTTTCTATTGGGTCCGCTCGTTTTTCTCTTTGTCTAAAAAGAATGCTGTTCATTTTTCATTTCCCTGCTTTCACTGTAGCGCCGCGTTCCTTTCACGTGGTGGTCTGGACACCTAGGGTCATAACATTCTCTGAGCTGCTTTGAAGCTTTGTTCATCACTCGATGGAAGTACCTGCACTCCTTTTCTAAGCGACACTTCTCCTTCCTTATGTTGTTGAATATCATATACACCACATCTAACTTCCATTTTATTGCTTTTGACGTTGTGTATTGCTTCACTGATTTGTCACCTTAGAACTCTGTGTGTTTATCAATATATTGCTGTTAGGTTCACGTGTTGCTTGAAATCATTCATAAACATGATTACTGAGTGGCTTTTCCTGGTAAGCCTGATCATACATAGAATCAGATCTTTCCAGCATTTACTTGTTGTTGAGAGAATGTAGGACTGACAAGATTAGTTCGAATCTTGTTCTGTGCATTATGTTAAGTATAAATGGCATTTGGGAACATGGTTGTATAGATCAATAGTCTCTAATTACGATACATCACAAAATTCATGTCGGTGAAAGCCTTCATCACGTCAGTTTATATTGAAAAACTGGGTATCCTTCTGCTGCATATAGATTTCACTTTCTATTGCTGTCTCATTTATCAGTTGATCCAAGCTACGTTTTGGGGAAATATGTCCATCGAGTCTTAGTGCTGCTACGTTATGGAATAGATTTATTTCATTTGTAAGGATACTCAAGTGTTGCAACCCCTGAATGGGTTGCAATGATTTAATATATTATATATATATATATATATATATATATATATATATATATATATATATATATAATATTACCTTTTCATATAATTTTATATTGCTTGTATTTGCGATAATAGCTAAATCGTAAATGTATTGCTTTATATTGTTATTTGACTTAGCTTCCTTTGGTTAGGTAGGATGTAGCATATTATGTGCTCAGTTCAAGTCTTGATTGTCTACTGTAATTATCGCTCCTTGCTCGTTACTCTGCCGGCTTCTGTTTGGCTACAGCTGTCCACGGAGCTATCACGTGATCGAGGGGAGGGGGTTTCCTCACCTCGCCTGAAGTATTCAGTCTGGTCTAGACTCTCTTGGTGGTTGGACAGATTGTCTGTCTCATTATTCTTGTTAGTTCTGTAGAACTCTGTTCACAGAACATGGTATAGACTTAGTGATTTCCGACGTTGTACTGAGGTTGTGTGTCGCATAGACACTCTGAGCAACTCAGGTCCTGAGCTGTAGCTTCTGACCTAACTTGTACTGGTATCTGTGTATTGTCACAGTCGGGGATTTTCTTATGCTGAACTTAGATTCAGTAGTATGGGAGTTTGGTGACTTTTGTGGAGGATCTGCTGATTGTCCCTACTTAGTGTCATTATATTATCTCCTTGTTCCTGATTTTGTGTCGCAGTTGCTTGTTAAATTGCTATTGGGTTTAGCATTCTTTTTGTTGTTCAAGCAGACTATTCTGATTGCCAGTTGGTCAAGAAGTTAGTTTATTTGAGGACTTTGTCAGTCACTTGTTTAAGTCTAGTCGAGTCTTGAGACATAGCGAACTACGTAGAGCACTTACACACATACACAAACTTGTACATATTTGTAATATCTTATTAAATGTTAATGTACCAGACGGTACTTAAGAATTATAAATGTGATATGTGCTTTCAGCACAATACTATTGTATACGAGAGAATTGATTATTATTGTTTGATTATTATTAATTTAATTTAAATTGATAATATACCTCTAGACTTAATAAATTTATTAAATTTTAATTTCTCTAGTTAGTAGCCTACCAGTTGTAATCCTGAAGCACTATTGAATCATACTGAATTCTAATGGATAATTAGACAAGGATACTGACTAATTGTTACGAAAACCCAGTAACAGGCTGGATGCTAGAAGGGCAGTCCTTTCTAGTATTCACTGGAGATCTCTAAGCTTTTAGAATCGCGTTTTTTGTAACACTCAGTAGCTTGAAGCGCCATATGACTTCCTCCATTGGAAAGCTTGTTATCACTATTATTTATCTTCTGTTTCGTGGGTATTTACGAAGTTGATGTGTTCAGCGTAATTTTCGGATGGATATTTGCATTCATTTTGCCCTTTAATAATAACCACTACATGATCAGAATAATTTTCTACAAAAGTTTGGTCGTCTTCGTCAAAAGCTACATAGTTCTCATCTCTAATGTCATCACCTGTTAAAAACTAAATTATATATCATTAGTTATGTACCTGAAATTTACGTGTTCTACTGGGATTCATGAATGGTTACTAAAGCTATGTGTCGGAAAAAAAGAAACAATAAGTATATTTTGGTAAAATGAGGTTAAAATTTTTGTAAGATCTTCCTTTCATTATGGTCTATACAGTAACAAGTTCAAAACTGACCGTATGTATCATATTCAGTTATTTTTCACCTGAAACAGTACAAAGATATGTATACAGTGAAACAGTCTACTAAAAATAATAATGAAGATTGAGGCACTTATGCAGCATATGGGAATCTTTATCCAGGAAACGTTTCGCCACACAGTGGCTTCATCAGTCCAATACAAAGAGGAAGGCGTAATGAGAGGAGGAGTATGAGGTAATCAGTCCCTCAGCCTGAAGTCGATGTGTTCAGTCCATCAATCTTGTAGAATGTACAGCATAGGGCCGTAGACGTGGCATATATACTGTAGTGAGGTGAGGTGAAGCAGGCGGAGGTGGGGTCATAGTGGTACCATCCACTAGTCGAAGTAGGTCTTCGTCCAAAGATTGAACAAGTGTTGAAGAATTCTTTGTAACGAAGACCTACTTCGACTAGTGGATGGTACCACTATGACCCCGCCTCCGCCTGCTTCACCTCACCTCACTACAGTATATAAGCCACGTCTACGGCCCTATGCTGTACATTCTACAAGATTGATGGACTGAACACATCGACTTCAGGCTGAGGGACTGATTACCTCATACTCCTCCTCTCATTACGCCTTCCTCTTTGTATTGGACTGATGAAGCCACTGTGTGGCGAAACGTTTCCTGAATAAAGATTCCCATATGCTGCATAAGTGTCTCAATCTTCAACTTGTCGGTTTTTCAAACCATTCATCAAAAATAATAATGAGCATCCGGACCCCAGGAATGTATTGTTCCAATAATTCAAACACCAAATGCTTCAATAAAAATTTAACCATGTTATGATAAGTGATAAGACGATACCGAAAGGTTTGCCCACACTGATACTATTGCCAGTTTTCCGTCTGTAGTAGTTTGGTATCGGTGTAGACTCTATACTGATACCAATACTCAGTTTTCAGCAGATACTGAAGATTTTCCTAAGTTTTACTTTTAAAATTGATAACTATGTTCAATATATGGGAATGTTTATTGCTCATTAGGTATTAAATAACCCAAGAGGTTAAATATTAAATAACTTAATTTCGTTGAGATGACAATGTTAATACTAATTACAGGTACCACCGTGAGGCTTAAAAATTGAAAAAAAAATCAACTTTCTAAGTCAGTCTTCATATTTAGTAATCTATTGAAGACTTAATCAGAAATCATTTACGAAAATAAAAGTGAGTAATTTGCAGCTGTATTGAACATATCACTAATTATCCAACATTCATATTACCGTTTATTGAAAGATTTAAAAACATTGATAATTAAAAAACGTATATTATTGTAACAACTGGAAATTTGTATGTCAGTTCAGAATATGAACAACCTCTGTATTATTGAGCGGAATTAACTAACACATTTCCGTAATACAGTTTATTTTAAATTTCATTAAAAACTGAAAAAAAATGGTCTAAAATTAAAAATAAATAATATACATGTATGCGTTACTGTAATAGCTTAAATAGTAAATTCTTAAAATGAATTAATGTGTTCCTATGAGGAGAGTAGATGTTTACTGCAGTGGTGAACAATGTTCACTCTCTACTGAACAGGAAGGTGAACTCACATTTACTAGCTAGGTTTGCCACAGAGGGAAGAACTATCTTATTTTTTTTCACTCTCGCCATTCCACTGGACTTCTTTATATAGGTAATAACGCCATTGCTTTTTATGAAACAAGATTCAATTATATTCCTGTCGACCATGGACTTGCTTGATACTACTTTCTCAACTTTTTGAAAATCAGTTGGATGGTTAAAATCTCTTACATGAATAAAATAGAGCATTGGAATCTTGTCCAGTTCTAATGATATATTTATGTTGTTTTAATCTTAGTTCGAGATTTTTACCAGTTTGACCGTAATAAACTTTATCGCAATTTTTACAAGGAATCTTATAGACACATCCATCAGCATTTTGGGGGGAATTCTTTATCAATATTTTTTTTTTACTGTATCAAGATTTTTGAATACTTTAATATTAAAAGTCTTAAGAATAGAAGGCATAGCAACCAAGTTTTCATGGTAAGGGAGAACCAACATATTTTTAGTTGAATAAGGCTGGTTTTCCGTTTTTGGATTGTAAAAAGTATTACTAGCAACTTTAAAGGATTTATCAATTACATTTCTTGGGTATTTCAAATCATTACCTATTTCATAAATTTTGGATATTTCCTCATCTATGAACTCTGGACTACAAATTCGTAAAGCTCTCAAAAACATTGATGAGAAAACAGACAGTTTAACTCTATCTTGATGGGAAGAATAATAGTGGACATAGGAACAGTTATTTGTAGGGTTTCTGTAAATTTTAAATTTGAATTCATTATTACCCTTAATAATTAAAACATCTAGAAAAGGCAATGAGTTATTTTCTTCAAATTCAACAGTAAAATTTATAGAATGGGCTAAGCTATTTAATTTGCCAAGGAAATGGTGTATATCTACATTTTTGGGCATAAGACACAAAATATCATCAACATATCTGAACCATTTAGCTCTATTAGGGAGGATTGTGTTAAGCAGCCTTGTTTCAAAAAATTCCATGTATAGGTTACTAAGAACAGGTTGAATTTGAAGAAAATAACTCATTGCCTTTTCTAGATGTTTTAATTATTAAGGGTAATAATGAATTCAAATTTAAAATTTACAGAAAACCTACAAATAACTGTTCCTTTGTCTACTATTATTCTTCCCATCAAGATAGAGTTAAACTGTCTGTTTTCTCATCAATGTTTTTGAGAGCTTTACGAATTTGTAGTCCAGAGTTCATAGATGAGGAAATATCCAAAATTTATGAAATAGGTAATGATTTGAAATACCCAAGAAATGTAATTGATAAATCTTTTAAAGTTGCTAGAAATACTTTTTACAATCCAAAAAGGGACAACCAGCCTTATTCAACTAAAAATATGTTGGTTCTCATTTACCAAGAAAACTTGGTTGATATGCCTTCTCTTCTTAAGACTTTTAATATTAAAGTTGTATTCAAAAATCTTGATACAATAAAAAAAACTTTTGATAAAGAATTCCCCCAAAAATGTTGATGGATGTGTCTATAAGATTCCTTGTAAAAATTGCGATAAAGTTTATTACGGTCAAACTGGTAAAAATCTCGAACTAAGATTAAAACAACATAAATATAGCATTAGAACTGGGCAAGATTCCAATGCTCTATTTATTCATGTAAGAGATTTTAACTATCCAATTGATTTTCAAAAAGTTGAGAAAGTAGTATCAAGCAAGTCCATGGTCGACAGGAATATAATTGAATCTTGTTTCATAAAAAGCAGTTTTGACAATAATATGAATATTTCCTTTGGTTTATATAAATTATATCCATTTATAATTAATAGAATTTGGAAAGAATTCAATAATACATTGGACAAATAATATTTTTTAAAATTTCTTATTTCTTGGGTAGAATAGTTTGTTGGTGGGTTGTATGAAGGACCTGTCTAGTTCGGCCGGCGGGCCTGCTGTCTCGCGTCAGGTGTTTCGTTGTTGTGGGATCTGATAGTGAGGTGTGGGCTACCCCTTTATATACCTTCCTTTGATGCTTTACTTTCATTGTTCCTTGATAATGTGAGTAGTCACGAATGCGCTTGGAACTTCTCTATTCTTTCCCAGTGGTTGTTTTGTTCTGAAATCACCTGTTTACTGTGATCTTATTGCATATATATATATATATATATATATATATATATATATATATATATATATATATATATATATATATATATATATATATATATATATATATATTTATTACTATTATTTTTATTAAGTCGGCTGTCTCCCACCGAGGCAGGGTGACTCAAAAAGAGAAAATCCCCCAAAATAAAATACTTTCATCATTCAACACTTTCACCTCACTTGCACATAATCACTGTCTTTGCATAGGCACCCATATACAACAGTTTTGAAGCACATATAAAAATGTACAGTGGAACCTCTACTTGCGAGTGCGTCCACGTGCGAATTTTTCCAAATACAAGCAGTCGATCGGTGTATTTTTTGCTTCCATAGGCGAGCAAAATTTCCATAAGCGAGCAGGCCTCAAGGGAGGTTCCCTGACGCTGGTGAGGGGCTCTTGCTCTTGATCTAGGGAATTGGATCTCATTTGTTTGTTGGACTATCTTATTGAAACTTAGGCAATGTATGATGGATAGATGCTTCTTAACGTACACCAAAATTGAAAGAAATTGGGCCGTAAATAATGGAATTCACTTCTCAGCAATTAGCTTCCCCTTAGCGGTATTTTCGTATGGTTTGTATGGTTGTATTCTCTTTTTTTTTTTTTTTGGTCTCATTTGATAGAATGGAAGATATATTACAGAAATAGATATGATTTTGATTGGTTTCACGACGAAAAGTACCTTGAAATTGAGCTCAGATTAGAAATGTTTGATTCTTTGGCCATGTTAAGAGTAAACAAATGACGTCACTGTCCATTCCACTATGGAGTCGTGAATGGGTTGACATTATTTATACAATTATTACAATAATGCAGTAGTCTGTATGGCAGTAAATCTTCTATTTTTGTGTGAATGAAAATTACAAATTATTTATATTGTAATAATAATATGTATAATAATAATAGTATAATATTAATAGTATATTAATATAATAATATTAATATACGTATACTAATAGTACATGTATAATAATTTACTATATAATAAGTATAATAATAGATGGCTTCAAAAAGCCGTCACTAGATGGCAGTGTTTACCACAACAAAGCGGGAGCGGTTGTGGCCGCCGCCTCCTGTTACATAATGACATATTATTTTCATTCTAGAGTATATATCAGGTTTTATGTTATTTATATTGTTTATTATGTCATATTAGATGAATTGTGATAGATAAACAAGCCATAGAGTTGATATTAGGGAAATTATTGAAGTACATAATTCCACTGGAATAGATTAATTGCATTTCAATTAATTTAAATGAGGAAAACTGACTCTGCAAATGAGCAAATCCAGATGCTAGCAAGGTCATGGAACGGATTAAACTCATGAGTGGAGGTTCCACTTTATAACATACCCCTCCACACTGCCAATATCCCGAACCCCTCCTCTAAAGTGCAGGCATTGTACTTTCCCATTTCCAGTACTCAAGTCCGGCTATATAAAAATACCTGATTTCCCTGAATCCCTTCACTAAATATTAACCTGCTCACACTCCAACAGCTCGTCAGGTCCCGAAAATCATTCATCTCCATTCACTCCTATCTAACACACTCGCACATGCTTGATGGAAGTCCAAGCCCCTCACCCACAAAACCTCGTTTACCCCCTCCCTCCAACCTTTTCGAGGACGACCCCTACCCCACCTTCCTTCCCCTACAGGTTTATATGCTCTCCAAGTCATTCTACTTTGATCCATTCTCTCTAAATGAAAAAAAAACCACCTCAACAACCCCTCTTCAGTCCTCTGACTAATACTTTTAGTAACTCCACACCTTCTCCTAATTTCCACATTCTGAATTCTCTGCATAATATTTACACCACACATTGCCCTCAGACAGGACATCTCCACTGCCTCCAGCTGCCTTCTCGCTGCAGCATTTGCAACCCAAGCTTCACACCCATAAAAGAGTGTTGGTACCACTGTGCTTTCGTACATTCCATTCTTTGCCTCCATGGATAACATTTTTTTCGTCTCCACAGATACCTCAACGCACCACTCGCCTTTTTTTC
>NC_069402.1:19510854-19523354 GCF_026875155.1 Cherax quadricarinatus
TGATCATGCACCTGTGTTCCACATTCGACCTTGATCATGCACCTGTGTTCCATATTCTACCTTCATCATGCACCGATATTGCATGCATGTGACGTTGATGTATGACGACTCTACTTTATTGATAACAATGTTTATTGATATACTCACCTAGCTGTAGCTGTGAAGGGTCGAGTCTTGGCTCCTGAGTCCACCTCTTATCTGCTCACCACGTGATTCACTGATTGTGAGCCCCAGGAACACCAGCATAACTGTATGAAGTTAACCTTCATTACCTGTTCTTCCAGGTCATTACTACTACCACTTGTTCTTCCAGGTCATTACTACTACCAATTGTTCCTCCAGGTTATTACTACCACCACGTCCAGGTCATTAGTGGTATTGTGGGTTATATGGATGGTGGTATTGTGGGTTATATGGATGTTGGTAGTGTGGGTTGTATGGATGTTGGTAGTGTGGGTTATATGGATGTTGGTAGTGTGGGTTATATGGATGTTGGTAGTGTGGTTATATGAATGGTGGTAGTGTGGGTTATATGAATGGTGGTAGTGTGGGTTATATGAATGGTTTTACCTGGAGTTTACCTGGAGAGAGTTCCGGGGGTCAACGCCCCCGCGGCCCGGTCTGTGACCAGGCCTCCTGGTGGATCAGAGCCTGATCAACCAGGCTGTTGCTGTGGCTGCACGCAAACCAACGAACGAGCACACAGCCGTTGTGATCAGGACTGACTTTAGTGCTTGTCCAGTCCATTTGAAGGACGCAGGGTCGTTGGTAATCCCCTTATGTGTGCTGGGAAGGCAGATGAACAGTCCGGGCCCCTGACACTTATTGTATGGTCTCTAACGTGCTAGTGACAACCCTGTTTTCAATGGGGGATGGTGTGCAATCGCATCTTGCCAAGTTTTTGCTTTGTAGAGAGTGAATTTTCGTGTGCAAGTTTCAGGTACTATCCTCTAGAGATTTTCCTGTGTATATAATCATGTATCTCTCCCTCCTGTGCGTTCCAGTGGAATACAGGTTTTAGGAACCTCAGAGCGCTCCCAGTAAATTGAGTTGGTTTTATACTCCAGTTATGCCGCGGCCGGTGTGAAAGTTCTCTGTACATTTTCTAGGTCGGGCAATTCTCCACCTGCCCTTGAAAATGGGCTGATCTGATAGTGCACCGCATACTCCAGCCTAGATAGAACAAGTGACCTGAAGAGTGTCATCATGGGCTTGGCATCCCTAGTTTTGAAGGTTCTCATTATCCATCCTGTCATTTTTCTAGCAGATGCGATTGATACAATGTTATGGTCCTGTATGGTGGTTATGTGTATGGTGGTAGTATGGGTTATATGGATTGTGGTAGTGTGGGTTATATGGATGGTGGTATTGTGGGTTATATGGATGTTGGTAGTGTGGGTTGTATGGATGTTGGTTAGTGTGGGTTTATGGATGGTGGTAGTGTGGGTTATATGGATGTGGTAGTGTGGGTTATATGGATGTTAGTAGTGTGGGTTATATGAATGGTGGTAGTGTGGGGTTATGAATGGTGGTAGTGTGGGTTATGTGAATGATGGTAGTGTGGGTTATATGGATGGTGGTAGTGTGGGTTATATGGATGTGGTAGTGTGGGTTATATGGATGTGGTAGTGTGGGTTATATGATGTTGGTAGTGTGGGTTATATGGATGTGGTAGTGTGGGTTATTATGGATGGTTGGTATGGTGGGTTGTATGGATGTTGGTAGTGTGGGTTATATGGATGTTGGTACTGTGGGTTATATGGTGGTGGTAGTGTGGGTTATATGAATGGTGGTAGTGTGGGTTATATGAATGGTAGTGTGGGTTATATGATGTGGTAGTGTGGGTTGTATGGATGTTGGTAGTGTGGGTTGTATGGATGTTGGTAGTGTGGGTTATATGGATGTTGGTAGTGTGGTTATATGGGTGGTAGTGTGGTTATATGAATGGTGGTAGTGTAGGTTATATGGATGGTGGTAGTGTGGGTTATATGGATGGTGGTAGTGTGGGTTATATGGATGGTGGTAGTGTGGGTTATATGGATGGTGGTAGTGTAGGTCAAATGATGGTGTTGTGAGGTTAATAAGATGTGGTAGTGTGGGTATACGGATGGTGGTATTGGTGGGTTATATGATATGTAGTGGGGTTATATGCATAGGTGAGTAGTGGGTCCAAAAATACTCCTGTCTGGATAACTTTCCAGCCCGCCCAAACATCCTTGCTGGCTTGTAGACTTCAATCTAAGACTCACAAAATGGAAGAATACAGCAAGTAATGTTGTAGCAGAAATAATCCCTGGAGGTAATTCAGATGAAAAGTCACACACACAGGAGCTGCTGAATTTCTGCAACAAACACACCCTAAGTCAGCAGATAGTGGAACCAACCAGACTGGAGAACACACTGGACCTTATTTTCACAAATAATGAGGTTCTGGTAAGGAGTATAACAATATCAAAAACAAATTCTGATCACAATCTAATCGATGTCCAGACTTGCATGCACAGGAGTCCTGATCGGCAAGATGCATACAGATATGAGGGTACCTTTACCAAATTCAACTTCAACAAGAAGATCATCATCTGGGATCAGGTAAACTATGCCCTAAATGAAACATGCTGGGAGGATATCTTAAATTACATGGACCCTAACCAATGCCTCGAAAAGATCACCCTCCTGGTAGCTGAAGTATGTTCAAGGTATATTCCTATAAGACTAAAGAAAAGAAGTAAGCTGAAGAGAAAGAGATGCTCCCTCTACAGGAGAAGAAGAATCATTGAGCTCCTCAAGAATGCCAGATTATCTGATACACGGAAGTGCTAACCAGGGAAGTGGAAAATATTGAGCTAAAGTTAAAGGACTCTTACAGGTTCCAGGAGAGACACGAGGAGCTAAAAGCGATTAATGAAATTGAATTAAATTCGAAATATTTCTTTTCATATGCCAAAAATAAGTCAAAAACCACTTCTAGTATAGGGCCCCTGCTCAGACAAGACGGATCCTACACTGACGACAACAAAGAAATGAGCGAGGTACTGCAATCACAATATGACTCGGTGTTCAGCGAGCCAATAACCAGTTTAAAGATAGACATTCCAAAAAAATTTTGCATGAATGAGCCTCAAAACCCTGCCAATGTAGGCCAGATTTGTGACATAACCCTAACTCCACTAGACTTTGAGAAAGTCATCGACGACATGCCCATGCACTCAGCCCCAGGCCCAGATTCGTGGAACTCTGTGTTCATTAAAAACTGCAATAAACCCCTTTCACGGGCCCTAAGTATGCTATGGAGGAGGAGCTTAGACACAGGCGAGATTCCACAGTCACTAAAAACAATAGATATAGCCCCACTCCATAAAGGTGGCAGCAAAGCAGTAGCTAAGAACTATTGACCAATAGCTTTAACGTCCCACATCATAAAACATCTTTGAAAGAGTTCTAAGAAGCAGGATAGCAAACCACCTGAACTCCCAAAAATTGCACAACCCAGGGCAACATGGGTTCAGAGCATGTCGCTCCTGCCTCTTGCAACTGCTAGATCACTATGATATGGTCCTAGATGCACTGGAAAACAAGCAGAATGCAGATGTATACACAGACTTTGCAAAAGCCTTTGACAAGTGCGACCATGGTGTAATAGTACACAAAATGCGTGCTAAAGGGATAACCGGCAAGGTAGGCAGATGGATCTTCAACTTTCTAACCAATCTCACACAGAGAGTAGTGGTAAACAGAGTTAAATCAGATGCCATAGTGAAGAGCTTTGTCCCACAAGGCACAGTACTCGCACCTATCCTGTTCCTTATTCTCATATCAGACATAGAGATGTAAACCACAGCACTGTATCATCTTTTGCAGACGATACTAGGATCTGCTTGAGAGTGTCATCCATTGAGGACACGGCAAAGCTCCAAGAAGATATAAACCAAGTTTTCCAATGGGCAACAGAGAACAATATGATGTTCATTGAAGACAAATTCCAACTACTCCGTTATGGAAAACTGGAGGAAATAATAACTAGGACTGAGTATACAAACTCCAATCACACAATAGAGCGGAAAAGTAATGTGAAGGACCTGGGTGTGGTAATGTCCGAAAACCTCACTTTCAAGGACCACAACAATGCCACTATCACATCTGCTAGGAAACTGATATGATGGATAATGAGAACATTCAAGACAAGAGATGCTAAGCCAGTGATGATCCTTTTTAAATCACTTATTCTCTCTAGGCTGGAATACTGTTGTACATTAACGTCCCCATTCAAGGCAGGTGAAATTGCAGAGCTAGAGAATGTACAGAGAACCTTTACTCCACGTAGCTGTGTAGCCCTTGTGGCTTAGCGCTTCTTTTTGATTATAATAATAATAATTTACTGCACGTATAAGTTCCATCAAACGCCTTAACTAATGGGAGCGCCTGGAAGTACTTGACTTATACTCACTAGAGCGCAGGCGAGAGAGATATATCATAATCTACATCTGGAAGATTCTGGAGGGACTGGTCCCTAATATGCACAAAGCAATCACTCCGTACGAAAGCAAAAGACTTGGCAGGCGGTGCAACATACCCCAAGTGAAAAGTAGGGGCGTCACTGGTACACTACGAGAAAACGCAATAAATGTCCGGGGCCCAAGACTGTTCAACAGCCTCCCACCAGCAATAAGGGGCATAACGGGAAGACCCCTGGTTGTCTTCAAGAGGGAGCTGGACAGATACCTAAGACGGTGCCGGATCAGCCGGGCTGTGGTCCGTACGTTGGATTGCGTGCGGCCAGCAGTAACAGCCTCGTTGATCAGGCCCTGATCCAACGGGTGGCCTGGTCGTGGACCGGGCCACGGGGGTGTTGATCCCCGGAATGCCCTCCAGGTAGACTCGAGGTAGTGGTGTATTGAATACATTGGATACATCTGGAGTGTATTCATGCCGTGTTCCATATGGTAGTTCCATGGTGGGAACAAAATCTAGTTGTTTCCTTGTCATACATATATATAATGTCGTGCCGAATAGGTAAAACTGGTCAATTAGCAAGAACTCATTTAAAATTAAGTACTTTCTAAAATTTTCTCTCATACGTTTAAAGATGTTTGTTCATTTTTGTAAATGTAAAAATTAACAATTTTGTACTAAAAGGACCTTAGAAAATTTACCTAACCTTATTATAACAAGCGCAATTTAATGTAGCCTAATCCAACTAAATACATTTTAGATAAGTTTACAATAATTTAATAAACACAATGAAATTTATTTTTTCGTTAGGTTCAGAATGATTTTTGCGAAATTATTTCATACACAAATATTCGCTTGCCTTATTCGGCAAGAATAAGGTAGTACGTTGGTAGACAACAACTGCCCAGGGAGGTACTACCGTTCTGCCACGTGAGTGTGAAATGGAAACCTGTAATTGATTTACATGATGGTAGGATTGCTGGTCTTTTTTTGTCTCATATGCATGCAAGGTTTCAGATACGTCTTACTAATTCTGCTTAGGGTTAGGTAACACTACACATGCATTTACAAACATATATATACCCACCCCTCTGGGTTTTCTTCTATTTTCTTAGTAGTTCTTGTTTTTGTATAAATTACTAAATTTAAAAAGAGAAGCTTTCGTTTTTCTTTTTGGGCCACCCTGCCTTGGTGGGATATGGCCGGGTTGTCGAAAGAAGAAATATTTATATATATATTATTATTATTATTATTATTATTATTATTATTAATGAAATCACAAAACGAGTGGTTTTGAATCTTTCACAGAACAGCGGCTGGCCAGGACTCAATCCTGTATACCTGGGTTCTCATGCCCTGCTCTGTGAGAACTGAACAAAGTATGCATCACTCTATCCACTGGACCAACAATCTTCAGACACCAGGTGCTCACTGGTACTGAGCATGTTTTTCCCTGGTGTGAGGATTTGTTTTGTGATTTCACTAATATATAGACTGCTCGTGAAGGCTGGTACCCTAAACATGGGATAGAGTCCTGGGCAGCCGGAGTTCTGTTTATATTTATACACATATATCTGGTGTATGGCAAGAGTTCTCCATTTATTGTTACCGTTAAATATAGCCAGTTTTGTAATATAGTGAAAGAGAAAAGAATTACTGCAGTTATACACACAGTGGTCACTTTATAAGGTACACCCTTTTAGTACTGGGTTGGGGGGCCCCCCTTTGCCTCCAAAACAGCCTGAATTATTCTTTGCATGTATTCAACAAGGTGCCGGAAATATTCCTTTCTGGTTCATGTTGACATGCCATTGCTGCAGATCTATTGGCTACACATTCATGCAGTGAATCTCCCATTCCATCACATCCCAAATATGCCAAATTCTAACCCTATCATCTGCATGTAGAAGAAATCTCGATTTCTTAGATCAAGTGTTTTTCCAGTGAGAACATGTCCAGTGTAGCCACAGTTCCTGTTCTTATTTGGCAGGAGGGAAACCCAGTTTGGTCTTCTGCTGTAACCCATTCACTCCAGGGTCGACGTGTTGTGCATTCAAAGATTTTCTTCTCCATACTACTGATGTAACTTATAGTTATTTGAGTTACTGTGACTTTCCTGTTAGATGAGCCAGTGTAGCCATTCTCCTCTGACCTCTTTCATTAACAGGGAGTTATTGCCCACAAACCTGCCACTCGCTCGATGCTTTATGTTTTTGGCACCATTCTCTCTTAACTCTACGTGAAGATCCCGGGAGATCAACAGTGTCTAAGATACTCAAACCATTCCATCTAACACGAACACTGTGTGTGTGTGTGTGTGTGTGTGTGTGTGTGTGTGTGTGTTGTGTGTGTGTGTGTGTGTGTAATGTCCTGCCGAATAGCTATAACTTACGATATTGGCCTAAATAACAGCACTCTTCTTGCCGAATAAGGCAAGGAAAAATTGTGCATGCAATAATTTCGCAAAAATCATTCTGAACCTAACGGAAAAAAATGTTTCTTTGCGTTTGTTATTAAATTATTGTAAACTTATCTAAAATAGATATAGCTGGATTAGGCTAAATTAAATTGAGCTGATTATAATAAGGTTAGGTAAGTTTTTATTTTTTTTTTATCAAAATTATTTTTTAATTAACATAAATAAAAAAAAAAATTTTTTAAAGGTATAAGAGAAAATTGTAGAAAGGACTTAATTTTAAACGAGTTCTTGCAAATTGACCAATTTTACCTATTCTGCACAGTGGAACCTCGGTTTTTGCCTTTAATTCATTCCAGAGAGTCTGACGAAAACCGAATTTGACGAAAACTGAAGCAATATTTCCCATAAGAAATAATGTAAATCCAACTAATCCGTTCCAGACAGCCAAAACATTAACAAAAAAAAAGATTTATACAGAATAACTATAGTTTTACATACAGAAAATAATGAGAAATAAATATAAAGCACTAATGAAGTGGATAAATGAACATTTAAATCACTTTTCCCTTTACTGAATACTCTTGTTGGCACATGGAAGACGGCAAGGAGGGAAGAGAATGGAGAGGTTATCTCTACCACCATCACTACCACCCTCTACCAACATCACTACCACCCTCTACCACAATTGAATCCTATCGTGTTTCTCGCCTTCTTTATCAAAGGGCCGGCACTTGGAACTTTCTTTGGCCCCCCATTGTGGCTTATATAGCAGTCGCACTGAGACAAGCACAAAAAACAATGGATTATTACGAAATGTTTCGTATGAATGCATCTGTGCTCCAGTTCCCCGAATTAAGCCTGAATGCCTTCCACATCCCCCCCAGGCGCTGTATAATCCTCCAGGTTTAGCGCTTCCCCCTCGATTATAATAATAATGCGTATGAATGCACAGGGTAATGTTTGCTGGACGAGAAACAAAGCCAGACTGACTCAGAATGCATGCATGGGATGCTTTGTACGGGTGTGGGCAGACAGACATGTTTGGTACGGTGGACGAAATCCGAGGTGATGAACGAAAACTGTGACAATATTTTGACGACTTTTTTTCGTCAAAAACTGAATTTGACAAAAACCAGTGCAAACGAAAACCGAGGTTCCACTGTATTATTGTGCCCACGAATGAGTGGTATTGATCAGTAGCAACACTGCGACTAGCCAAGGACTCTAACCCATGTTGTTTTTGCCCACCTCATGGTGAGCGAAAACACATGATGCTGTAACCCACAGGACCACACAATCCTACAAAAACCAAGCACCCAGCCAAGCTAGGCGTGTTACCCTGGTCCGAGCACACAGTGGTTTGGGTGCCTCTGAGCTACTTTCGCTAGTACACCAAACAGGGAGTAGAATGAAATTAGCTTAGAGGCTCCCACACCACCGTATGTCCTCGGACCAAGGTAACACACCAAGCTTTGGCTGGGTGTTTGGTTCTTGTAGGATTGCGTGGTCCTGTGGGTTAGAGCATCATGTGTTTTCGCTCACCATGAGGCGGGCTGAAATGATATGGGTTCGAGTCCTTGGCTAGTTGCAGTGTTGTTATTAATCAATACCACTCATTCGTGGTTACAGTAATATTAAATACTGCTTGTTGGGCTGGTATACCAAACAGGGAGTAGAATGAAATTAACTCGGACACACCCACACAACCGTACATGTCTTCGGACCAAGGTAACACACCTAGCTTGACTGGGTGCTTGGTGCTTGTAGGATTGCGTGGTCCTGTGCGATGGAGCGTCGTGTGTCTTCACTCACCATGAAGTGGGCCAGGGCAACGTGGGCTCGAGTCCTTGGCTGGTCGCAGAGTTTTATATATATATATATATATATATATTATATATATTATATATATATATATTATATATATTATATATATATATATATTAATATTATATTATTTATAATATATATTTATATATATATATTTATGTGGGTGTGTGTGTGTGCAAAGCTAGGGATCAGGCATGTATAACAGGACGGGCACTACAATGGATCAGAGAACATATGACAGGGAGGCAACAATGAGTCATGGAACGTGACGAGGTATCACAGTGGGCGCCTGTGACGAACGGGGCTTCACAAGGGTCAGTCCTAGGACCAGTGCTATTTTTGGTATATGTGAATGACATGATGGTAGGGATAGACTCAGAAGTGTCCCTGTTTGCAGATGATGTGAAGTTAATGAGGAGAATTCAATCAGATGAGGACCAGACAGGATTTCAAAGAGACTTGGACAGAGCGAAAGCTTGAGAGAGTGGAAGCTTGGTCCAGCAACTGGCTCCTCGAATTTAACCCCGCCAACTGCAAAGTCATGAAGATCGGGGAGGGCAAAGAAGACCTCAGAGTATAGGATAGGTGGCCCAAGATTGCAAACCTCATTCAAGGAGAAGGATGTTGTGGTGAGTATAATACCGAGCACATCTGAAGCGTACATCAACCAGGTAAGTGCTGCAGCATATGGGCGCCTGGCAAACCTGAGAATAGCGTTCCAATACATCAGTAAGGAATCGTTCATGACTCTATACACCGTGTACGTCAGGTCCATACTGGAGTATACGGCACCAGTTTCAACCCACACCTGGTCAAACACGTCAGGAAATTAGAGAAAGTGCAAATGTTTTGCAACAAGGCTAGTTCCAGGAATCGGGGAATGTCCTATGGAGAAAGGTAAAGGGAAATCGGCTTGACGAAACTTGGACAGGAGGGTTAGGGGAGACATGATAACGACATACAAAGTACTTCGAAGAATTGAGAAGGTGGACAGAGACAGGATGTTCCAGAGATGGGACACAGAAACAAAGGGTCACAATTGAAAGTTGAAGACTCAGGTGAGTCAGAGAGATGTTAAGAAGTACTTCTCTACTCAGAGTTGTCAGGAAGTGGAATAGTTTGGCAAGTGATGTAGTGGAGGCAGGAACCATACATAGTTTTAAGACGAGATATGATAAAGTTCATTGTGCAGGGAGAGAGGACCTAGTAGCGACCAATGGAGAGGCGCGGCCAGGAGCTATGTCTCGACCCCTGCAGACACAAATAGGCGAGTACACACACACCACACACACACACACACACACACACACACACACACACACACACACACACACACCACAACACACACACACACGCACATGCACATACAACAGGCGTAGTGTCTAATCGACATGTGCCTAGGACCAAATGGTAACTAACACACACACACACACACACACACACACACACACACACACACACACACACACACACACACACACACACACACACATATAACTAACATAGGCTTACATGCAGTATATTAATTTTGTGGTGGATTGAAAATGGGTGGCGGTGACTGATAGTGTGGTATTCGTGGGTGTTACGAACATAGTTGGTCCCTGGGTTATAGTGCTTTACGTAACAAAATAACAAACTTAGTACGTCTAGGGGTCTTCACTTCGAGAGGAAAAGGAATTTTCTTAGTTTCTATTTAATTTATTAATAATCATAATAATCACTTAAATCCACCTTCTCATATTTTACACTATGAGTATTATTTTTATTATTATTATTATTATTATTTTATTATAATCAAAAAGAAGCGCTAAGCCACAAGAACTATACAGCTACACTATGAGTAGAATACTTTTACCATTCCTCATTAAAACATCACAGTACTAGGTCAAGTATTTACAAATGGCTCTGAGTGAGTCACGAAATATTAGTACATGTACATGCACAGGCGTTGCTTAAAAACTCGAACACATTAATAGATTTCTTATGATAGGGTTCACTTTACAATAAACCCTCTTACACTACAGAAGCTTGCTCACTTGGCTTCACTTTCTCTAAGAGGTTCTTAACCGCTTTCTCCAACCGAGGTAAGTCTTAGCAATGAGTTCCCGAAAATTTCTGGGATTTTCTAGGGAGGCGAATGGTGGTTTTAGAAGTGGATACTCCCCTAGACCCTTCCTGGTCCAGAGGAAGGTATGAACTGCACTCAATGAGGCTTTACCAGCTTTACTGCTCAAAACACCTACTGGTGCTTGGCCAGGTCGCACCAGCAGTTGACACTAATTAAACAACCTACCTATATACAAAGCTAAGTAATACGACCAGATAATATTATAAAGTCGAGTAAATCTATTTTAGCTACTAATGGAATTACTCCTGAATATAATATTAAGTGAAATAGCAAAAATAACATGTAAAAGTATACCATTGTGATAAGTAGAAACAGTCTACTTAAACTGAACAAAAGGGTGTAACAGTGGGTAGGTGGTGCAGCTGGTCGTGGAGTGAGCTGTAGCTGGTACAGATGGTCGTGAGTGAAATGTAGTTGTTGTAGGTGGTCATGGGTTACCTGTAGCTGGTGCACGTGATCGTTGGTGATCTAGAGCTGGTGCAGGTGGTCGTGCGCGACCTGTAACTGGTGCAAGTGGTCGTGCGCGACCTGTAACTGGTGCAGGTGGTCGTGCGCGACCTGTAACTGGTTCAGGTGGTCGTGCGCGACCTGTAACTGGTGCAAGTGGTCGTGCGCGACCTGTAACTGGTGCAGGTGGTCGTGCGCGACCTGTAACTGGTGCAGGTGGTCGTGCGCGACCTGTAACTGGTATAGGTGGATATGGGTCATGGATATGGGTCATGTAGCTGTGCATGTTCTCGTGGGTGATCTATAGCTGGTGCAGGTGGTCCTGGGTGACCTGTAGCTGTGCAGGTGGTCATGAGTTACATGTAGCTGTGCAGGTGGTCGTGGGCGACCTGTAGCTGGTACAGGTGGTCGTGGGCGACCTGTAGCTGTGCAGGTGGTTGTGGGCGACCTGTAGCTGACAGGTGGTCGTGGGTGACTTGTAGCTGGTGCAGGTGGTCATGGGTTACCTGTAGCTGTGCAGGTGGTCGTGGGCGACCTGTAGCTGTGCAGGTGGTCGTGGGTGACCTGTAGCTAGTGAGGGTGGTCATGGGTGACCTGTAGCTGGTGCATGTAGTCCTGGGTGACCTGTAACTGGTGCAGGTGGTCGTGAGCGACCTGTAGCTGTGCAGGTGGTCGTGGGTGATGTGTAGCTGGTGCAGGTGGTCGTGGACGACTGGTAGCTGGTACAGGTGGTCGTGGGCGACCTCTAGCTGGTACAGGTGGTCGTGGGTGACCTGAAACTGGTGCAGGTGGTCGTGCGTGACCTGTAGCTGGTGAAGGTGGCCATGGATGACCTGTAGCTGAAGGTGGTCATGGGTGACCTGTAGCTGGTGCAGGTGGTTGTGCGTGACCTGTAGCTGGTGAAGGTGTCCATGGGTGACTGTAGCTAGTGAAGATGGTCATGGGTGACCTGTAGCTGGTACATGTAGTCGTGCGTGATCTGTACCTGGTCGTCCGCGATCCGTTGCTTGTGCAGGTCGTTATGGGTGATCTGTAGCTGTTGCAGGTGGTAATGGGTGACCTGTAGCTGGTGCAGGTAGTCGTGGGTGATATGTACCTGGTGCAAGGGGTCGTGGGTGACCAGCTGGTGCAGGTGGTCGTAGGCGATTCCTTTGATCTCATAGGATTTCCTGGATGTAATTTAAAGTTCTCTCACTTTCTTTTCACAATCTACTTACTGTCTTTACTGTG
>NC_069402.1:19525854-19568354 GCF_026875155.1 Cherax quadricarinatus
CACGCACACACGCACGCACACACAACGCGCGCGCGCCGCGCACACACACACACACACACACACACACACACACACACACTCACACTCACACAACCGCACATACACACACACACACACACACACACACACACACACACACACACACACACACACACACAACCACACATACACAACACACACACACACACTCACACACACACAACCGCACATACACACACACACACAACCACACATACATACACACACAACCACACACACAACCACACATATACGCACACACACACACACACACACACACACACTCGAAGGGGAGAAACCGACCAATCAAGCTGATTCTCAGGACGGAAACAGTGCGGAACAGGATCCTCCAAGAGAAACCACGATTGAAATACTCGGAAGAGTACAAGAGGGTGTTCCTAGACAGAGACAGAACAAAATCAGAACGACAGCAGCTGAGGGAGAGGACAAAAAAGCGAAAGGAGCTAGGAAAAGAGACAAGGAGGGAACCAGCAGAGGTCAGTCAGAGCAGAACAGAACAGCAAGGGCAAGCACACACACAACTACTCTCAGAACCATACAACCTATCACACCATCCCAACACACACTACAATCCATACCCACAGCCTCCACCCAACACCGAGCTATAGAATCCCACAGTATGCTAACCAGGTCTCCCACCCTCACAGGCCCCCCAAACCACAGTGTTGGAAAGGAAACTGAAGGTATGGTACACAAACGCTGAGGAATAACAAATAAGTGGGAGGAGTGGCATGAAAGAGTCAAAGAAGCATCACCGGACATCATAGCTCTCACAGAAACCAAGCTTACAGGTATGATAACAGATGCCATCTTTCCAACGGGATACCAAATCCTGAGGAAAGACAGAGGGAACAGGGGGGCGGAGGAGTGGCGTTGCTGATCAAAAATCGCTGGAATTTGATGAGCTGGAGAGAGGAACAGCGGAGAAGAAAGTGATTACATAGTGGGAACACTTCACTCTGGAGGTTCCCAAGGTGGTAATAGCAGTGATGTATAACCCACCACAGAACAGCAGGAGGCCAAGGCAAGAGTACGACGAGAGCAATAGAGCGATGGTTGACACACTGGCTAGAGTGGCCAGAAGAGCTCATGCATGCAGGGCAAAGCTCCTGATCATGGGTGACTTTAACCACAAGGAGATCGATTGGGAGAACTTGGACCCACATGGGGGCCAAGATACATGGAGGGCTAAGATGATGGAGGTGGTACTGGAAAACTTCATGTGCCAACACGTAAGGGACACTACAAGAGAGAGAGGAGAGGATGAACCAGCAAGGCTGGACTTAGTATTCACCTTGAGTAGTGCAGATATCGAGGACATCACATATGAAAGACCCCTTGGGGCCAGTGACCATTTTTTTTAAAAAGTTTGGAAACACAGTAGAGCACAAGGGAGGGAGAAGCAAAAGGGCCAGGCCCAAAGGGGGAAGGGGGGAAATTTTTAAAGTTTTAGGGGGAAGGGGGGGGGGGGGGGGGGGAAGAAAACCTAAAGGGGGTTTCATTTTGGGACAAAAGAACGGGCCCGGGAAGCCATTTAAAATGAAAATGATGGAATATGTGAAAACAAAATGCAAGGAGGCTGAGGAGGGGTTTTGTACCCAAGGGTAACGGGAAAGTAAGAAAAAGGCCCGGGTGAGCCCATGGTTTACCCAAAGGGCAGGGGGCAAAAACCCCAAATGTGCTAGGGGAAAGGAAGAAATATAGAAGGCAAAGGACCAGGGGAAAAGGAGAACAAATCGTAGAGCCAGAAAAGAATATGCACAGATAAGAAGGGAGGGGCCCCAAAAACAATATGAAAATGACATAAACCCCGAAAGCCAAAACGACCCCCAAAAATGTTTTCAAACCACAAAACCCGGAGGAAAACAACAGTCCCAAAGGGCCAAAGGGAAACCGGGTAAGGAAGGAAGGGGGAGAGACAACAGGGAAAAGAAACCCTGAAGTATTGAAGAACTCAACAAGAGATTCAAAAATGTTCACAGAGGGGACAGAAGGGGCTCCAGAAAGACGGAGAGGTGGGGCAAAACCACCAATCTGGACACAGTGCCGCACAACCGAGGGAAAAAGGGGAAGAGGCTTCTGGGGGGTAGCTAGATTCCTCAAAGGCCCAAAGGGGGGGAGATAACATTTTCCCCATGGGGGATTGAAGAGGGGGGCAGAGGCACAAAGTGTACCCCAAAAAACAAAATTAATACATCTATCGAAACAGGGAGATTGCCTGAGGCATGGAAGACAGGAAATGTAGTCCCAATCTTTAAAAAAGGAGACAGACATGAAGCATTAAACTACAGACCAGTGTCACTGACATGTATAGTATGCAAAATCATGGAGAAGATTATCAGGAGAAGAGTGGTGGAACACCTAGAAAGGAATGATCTCATCAACAGCAGCCAGCATGGTTTCAGGGACGGAAATCCTGTGTCACAAACCTACTGGAGTTCTATGACATGGTGACAGCAGTAAGACAAGAGAGAGAGGGGTGGGTGGATTGCATTTTCTTGGACTGCAAGAAGGCGTTTGACACAGTTCCACACAAGAGATTGGTGCAAAAACTGGAGGACCAAGCAGGGATAACAGGGAAGGCACTACATGGATCAGGGAATACTTGTCAGGAAGACAGCAGCGAGTCATGGTACGTGGCGAGGTGTCAGAGTGGGCACCTGTGACCAGGGGGTCCCGCAGGGGTCAGTCCTAGGACCAGTGCTGTATTTGGTATTTGTGAACGACATGACGGAGGAATAGACTCTGAGTGTCCCTGTTTGCAGATGACGTGAAGTTGATGAGAAGAATACACTCGATCGAAGACCAGGCAGAACTACAAAGGGATCTGGACAGGCTGCAGACCTGGTCCAGCAATTGGCTCCTGGAGTTCAATCCCACCAAGTGCAAAGTCATGAAGATTGGGGAATGGCAAAGAAGGCCGCAGACGGAGTACAGTCTAGGGGGTCAGAGACTACAAACCTCACTCAAGGAAAAAGATCTTGGGGTGAGTATAAACACCAGGCACATCTCTGAAGCGCACATCAACCAAATAACTGCTGCAGCATATGGGCGCCCTAGCAAACCTCAGAACAGCATTCCGACATCTTAATAAGGAATCGTTCAGGACCCTGTACACCGTATACGTTAGGCCCCCATATTGGAGTATGCGGCACCAGTTTTGGAACCCACACCTAGCAAGCACGTAAAAGAAACTAGAGAAAGTGCAAAGGTTTGCAACAAGACTAGTCCCAGAGCTAAGAGGTATGTCCTACGAGGAGAGGTTAAGGGAAATCAACCTGACGACACTGGAGGACAGGAGAGATAGGGGGGACATGATAACGACATACAAAATACTGAGAGGAATTGACAAGGTGGACAAAGACAGGATGTTCCAGAGATTGGACACAGTAACAAGGGACACAGTTGGAAGCTGAAGACACAGATGAATCACAGGGATGTTAGGAAGTATTTCTTCAGCCACAGAGTAGTCAGTAAGTGGAATAGTTTGGGAAGCGATGTAGTGGAGGCAGGATCCATACATACTTTAAGCAGAGGTATGATAAAGCTCACGCTCAGGGAGAGTGACCTAGTAGCGATCAGTGAAGAGGCGGGCCAGGAGCTCGGACTCGACCCCCGCAACCTCAACTAGGTGAGTATACAACTAGGTGAGTACACACACCCCAACACACACACACACCCCAACACACACACACAACACACACACACACACACAACACACCACACACACAGACACACACACACACACACACACACACACACACACACACACACACACACCACACACACACACACACACACACACAAAACCACACACAACCACTCACACCTACGGATAGCGTTCCGAACCTCAGTAAGGATTCGTTCAAGACTCTGTATACCATTTACGTCAGGCCCATACTGGAGTATGCAGCACCAGTTTGGAATCCCACCTAGTCAAGCACGTCAAGAAATTAGAGAAAGTGCGAAGGTTTGCAACAAGACTAGTCCCAGAGCTACGGGGATTGTCCTTCGAAGAAAGGTTGAGGGAAATCGGCCTGACGACACTGGAGGCAGGAGGGTCAGGGGAGACATGATAACGACATATAAAATACTGCGCGGAATAGACGAGGTGGACAAAGACGGATGTTCCAGAGATTGGGACACAGACACAAGAGGTCACAATTGGAAGTTGAAGACTCAGATGAATCAAAGGGATGTTAGGAAGTATTTCTTCAGTCATAGAGTAGTCAAGCCGTGGAATAGCCTAGAAAGTTAAGTAGTGGAGGCGGGAAACCATACATAGTTTTAAGGCGAGGTATGATAAGCTCATGGAGCAGGGAGAGAGAGGACCTAGTAGCAATCAGTGAAGAGGCGGGACCAGGAGCTATGACTCGACCCCTGCAACACAAATAGGTGAGTACAAATAGGCGAGTACACAACCACACATACACACACACGCGCCGCGCGCGCACACACACACACACACACACACACACACACACACCACACACAACACACACACACACACACACACACACACACACACACCACCACACACACACACACACTTGAATCTTCACATTTCCATTTATCAGTTTTCTAACTGAATTTTCCTAAAAGTTCGTGTTTTTAGACTCTTGTCAAATATTCTCCCTAAAATGAGCAAACTGGTGATCGAGGGTTGTCCAGCACCATTGACACTCTGAGAAGTTTTCTCTCCTCCACGTTCATGATTAAAATTATAAGTGATATCTAAGGAATCACTTACACATTATGTACGGTGTAAGATACGAACAACACTTACAGAGTGGAATATTTCCACCCGACACCTCTCTCTTCTCTTATCGTAATGGTATTCGCTAGATCATCGTTAATGCAGCCAAGCATTATATATATATATTATATATATATTATATATATATATATATATATATATATATATATATATATATATATATATATATATTCTACTCTTCTTATAAGAGTACAGTATATGGAGAGTAAAAAAAAGGTGAAGAGAGTGGTGAGAGAGTGCAAAAGGAGAGCGGATGATAGAGTGGGAGATGTACTGTCAAGGAATTTTAATGAAAATAAGAAAAAAATTTGGAGTGAGTTATAGAACTTAAGAAAGCCTAGGGAACAAATGGATTTATCAGTTAAAAACAGAGAAGGGGAGTTAGTAGATGGGGAGATGGAGGTTTTGGGTAGGTGGCAAGAATATTGTGAGGAACTTTTAAATGTCGACGAAGAAAGGGAGGAGGTAATTTCATGCTCTAGCCAGGGAGGTATATCATCTTTTAGGAGTAAAGAAGAGGAGGATGTGAGTGTGGGGGAGGTACGTGAGGCATTACGTAGAATGAAAGGGGGTAAAGCAGCTGGAACTGACGGGATCATGACAAATGTTAAAAGCAGGGGGGGATATAGTGTTGGAGTGGTTGGTACTTTTGTTTAATAAATATATGAAAGAGGGGAAGGTACCTAAGGATTGGCGGAGAGCATGTATAGCCCCTTTATGTAAAGGGAAGGGGGACAAAAGAGATTGTAAAATTTATAGAGGAATAAGTTTACTGAGAACCGAAAAGTGTACGGTAGGGTTTTATTGAAAGAATTAGGGTAAACAAATGTAGAACTGAGATGAGCAAGGAGGGTTTTAGAGTGGGTAGGGGATGTGTAGATCAATGGTTTTACATTGAGCATATATGTGAACAGTATTTAGATAAAGGTAAAGGGGGTTTTTTTTGCATTTATGGATTTTGAAAAGGATATGAATAAGGGGAATGACCCCTCCCCAAGAGTCCGCAAGAAGCCATGTACTCCGTTTATGCAGCCGAGATGCAAGCTGCCCAGGGACATTTCAACGTCCTTGGTTGGACGCTCAGAGTTTGATTTGATAGAGGAATCCCAGGCCCTCGTGTGTACGGTGTTTGAAGCTTGAGGAACTGAGTACACACTGCCCTGTGGCATCACTGGCACTGCCTACGCGGTCGACTCCAGGATGCTGGTCTCCTAGTCATGGAAATTTTCCTGTGAGGTCCGGGCACACCCTGCGAGAGCCGACACAGTACCTATCGACTGACATCGGGGTTAGAGGAAAGATACCCTCTACATGATGGGGTGGCGCTGGGAGTTGGGGTCGGGTGAGGAGGAGAGTGAGATTTTCAGGCAGGGTGAGCAATGATGAGAAGGGTCACTGAGTTAATACTACACAAGAGGGCGCCCTCCCCCTCCCCCACTCAATCGCGGAAGAAGGGAGACACGGCGCTGACTGTCTGACTCTCTACAACACGACTATCCCTCTTAAGAACTGCTACAACACTGTCAACTAATTTAAACGCTGAAAACGATAGCACTAAGGATGTCCTAACGCTGCTCTGGTAAATCTTCTCACATGAATTCTGAGAATTCTTCTTCAATGCCATGAAGAAAGAAAATCAGTCCGTAGGGGGATGGAAAGAGAATGGAGTCACATCGCCCTTTACAAGTAAAAGCCCAACAGATTGCCATCCTACCCCAGAACAGTAATTTCACTATCTCGCCGCAAGGAAGGCAACAAAAATAACCGCATACCCACACCAAAAACAGTGTGCACAACAGCTCTATTGTAGCGCTCTTTAAGTGGTGACAACCAAATTAATATGGAAAGAATCCACATTCCAGGACCTTCAAACTATCATCGATGACAGAGTGCCAAAACCAGTACATATAAAAGCCGGCTATAATCAGTACTTTCTTATTATCTTAGGAATGAATAACCTTATCTTCCATATGTCAATGCAACTAATAGGTCAAATGTGAACACTACAGCATTCAATAAATCTCAAACGACTACCTAAACATTGCAACACACTTGTACTGAAAGGTAATCGCATTAAAATACAGAAAAGGTCACCTATATGTAAAACAATTGTGTAAAAGGGTGGGTGTCATGATTGGATGTATGCGAGTACAATTATAAAAACAACGGTGCCATACATTTCACATATTTGTGTGTAAACAATGCACTTTGCACAGTTACCCTTTAACTGTGATGACATGATTAACCTAAAATTTAATGAGCAAATGGACACCATTGCCATATATGTGATGATTATGATTGTTTTACGAAAACAGTCCCTATATCACTTTAATTTCATTACAATTGCCATAAATCACTCTAGCTTCCTAAAATGGCAGAACATCAAGAGAGAGAAATTCTAAGCTAACAAAATTAGGGCTGGCAGTTATAACCATCTTCTGGAATCCCTTGGATGGATAGATACGAGGTACTGACGACGAGGATACAAAATAGCAGGTCAAAATATATGATGTAACAATAAAAATACGCTTAATAGAGACAAAAGGATCTGCGTGGAGTTACTCTGTGCCTGACATTAGACATAATGACTTAGCTTACAACCCAAGACCTGATGTTTAAATAACGACACAACTGGAGAATCTAAGTGGATTTGAAGTGCTGCTTTAATTCCTACGACCAAACCCATCTGTGAGGAACTATTTACCGCCCTCAAACTTAACCCAGGACCAGTTTCTTAGAAGACTTTTCCAGAGTCTGTGTCCGAGTTGAAAACAATTGCGAGACAATTACAGGGCGACTTCAAAATCTGTTTTCATCTAGCAAAATAACGGCCTATAAATCAAAAAGAGTAAAAGGGAAATAGTCAGACTTAAATAGTTACAATCAACTAAATTACAATAACTCCAACCCGGATCAACACAGTTCTCGAGCCACCCGTAATTGAACCACGATACTTCGTAAACCGCTCTGAGAACATAAGTCCATTCAGAGAGTGCGTCCATTACCACAGTCTTAGTGACTCACATTCAATTTCATCATTTAACTTGCACCAGGAAAATCACTAGGTATAGATTAGGCGCATACACAGGACAACGTAAAAATGAGGTCAACAAGAACTATAAGTAAAAGAAACACTGGTAAGAGAGCTACACAATTGTGACTGAAACACAGAGATAAAGTAATTCACGTACGTAAAGCGAAGCCTTGAAAAATTCAAAACATATGTTCACTACCATCCTGATAAAATTGCCTCATTATAAGAGGTTAGAGTATTAAACCGAAGAACTGAACCTGGAAGAATACTAGAGAATATTAGATAATATGAATTCAGGGACCAGCTGCTAAAAAAATTTAAAAAGATTTAAAGCAGACAGGATATTGCAGCACTAAATGAATTCCAAAGGTAGGAACAGAGTACCAGAGACTATAAAGGTGAAACAGGGCTAAAGGACAAAGCACTACTGCTCAAAAATTGAAGAGTAAGAAAGCAAAGACCCCAGAAAGTCTCTGGCAACAACTAAAACATGTTGGGGTATAGCCATAAGCCAGGTAGATAGGATTCAAACTCTAGTAACTCACTATACGATAAAGAGTATGCCCATGAAACATCTAAGGTGTGCAATTGCTTTAATTACAAACTAACACATCTTTTCTCAACACTAGTAAGTAAACTACCACAGCATCAAAAACATTTAACACAGACTCTGATAATTTTCAAACATACTATACCAATAAAGGGTAACACAAACATTGTCAACTATAATTGTAACTCATTACTTTTAAATCAAAAAAGAACTAACAGGTTAAACCCAACTAAAGGAGACACACAGCCCTAGATAACATCCCGACTAAGTCCGAAGAGACGTGCTTCTGACCTGTCAATCCCTAATTGCACACAATAAATTCTTATCAATCACCACTATACCGTGCTCGGCAGGGGATCAAGGGAGGCCAGAGTTACTCCTATCTTCAATAAAAAGTAGTAGGTCTGATGTATGCAACTATAGCCTGTTCGTATACTTACAGTTTTAATAGTCTAAAATACTAGGATAGGGCTGTGTATCTCAAGTTATTTAAGTAGCTTTAATGACAACAACATTCTCCACAAGCTACAATCGGGGCTTTAGAAGAATCCTACGTCAACCGCCTCCTCCCTTAATTAAATCTGATGTATTACCGTAGAACTGTAATGTCAAAGGGGAACCACGATAGGTATGGTAACCTTGAGACCTGCAAAAAGGCCTCTCGATACGAGTCAACCCCACAATATATGTTATGTAATAAATCTTCAAGCTATCGTATAAGTTCTGTTAGACTGGTTTAAGTCTCTCGACCTAGCAACAGAGACAAATTGCAGTCCTAAATCAACAAAACAGAATCCTAACATCTCCCTCTCTCTCCAAACATGGCAATTCCCCTAAGGTAGTAATTTCAGGGTCCCCTATTATTCTAGTATGTTCAGTTGATAATGCCCTTATCAGTGTACAATGTGCAAACGCCTACTGTATGCTAGTATGACCGTGCTTCCTGTTAGAGTCCAGTAAAAGATAACCCACAAGATATTAGGCGAATGTTGTTTTAACACTGAACTGGGAGTCCTGCAGCAAATGTTAGGTAAGATCAACAAACTATCATTACACCTATGGGAAAACTGAAGCTCTATCCTTTGGCACAAACATAAACTGAGAAGGTTAATAACTTAATGTTCAATGTGAATGGAGCCCATCCACTTTGGTTCAATCAGTAAAAAATTTGGGAATCCCCTTGACCCATGCAATGTCAGAGAATTGATAGGAAGCAAGTATGTAGTAAAGAATCGCGAATGCCAACTGAAGTTCCTGTATAGACAAGCACAGTGTCTACCTACTGAGGTCTTCGCAGGACCCTATGTCTACCCCTAATAACAATGGCCATTGTGATTACGCTTTGCTCTACTTGGTTACTCTGCCTTGCGAACAAGAAAACTTTGAGAAAGATATACTGGCAAATCACCCAGAAATCAAAATCGTAAGATTCATCCTGGGCATGGACCAAATAGAGCAAGCTAGCCAGGATGATATGTACAAAGACAGCAGATTGATATGCTGAACATTGAGACAGAGTAAAACAACTGAAAGCAAATCATTAATATAAATTGTCTCACAAAGCAGGTGTCCAGAATATCTTGCTGTCCATTATTGTCAAGGGTTGGGAACCAAAGTCAATCATAGTACTAGTGGGAAGAGAGCACAACATTTGTAGTTACCCCACAGACACCATAGAGGCCAGGCTTCAAACACCTTTTATGTACAAGCTATTAAGGTAATCGAGAACAGCGACTACCCGCACATGTCCCCAAGCCTGTTCATAGCATGAACCATTCAAGAAGAGTGCCAAGGTGTCTGATGAATTAGCAACAGAAATGGAGGGGAATGATTTCTATTTTTTAACTAACGATCGTGTAAAAATTTTAAAAATAAAGCCATATTCATAGTAATGATCCCTCGATTGTAGATATTCCTTAATGAACCTCGTTGTAGTAGATCGTACTTATTAGTATGATAGATAAGTAATGTATCATCAATATAGGAATAATATAGAAATTATTATAACCTTTATAATATAATAATAAGGTAAAAGGCCCCAGAAATAAAAAGGTCACGAACAGTCTGGACGTTTTTGTGTTCTCCTGAGGGTTCTCAACACATCTGTACAGCTACTGTATGAAAATTCTATGTAACTGTTATTTGTGATACCTGAATAAACATACTTACTATAATACTCTGAGTTCTATAATTAGGGACCCTGGGTCAGACCACTTGACCAGATAGCAATCCTTGAAAATTCCCCGCAGTCTAGCCCGACTACACTACCTGGCGCTCGGCCATTGAGGGGCCAAGCGGATCTGTAAATCTGGATGGATGATGTCGGTTATCACGACCTTAAACTGATGGTGATAGACGGTTATCACACCTAAACTGATGGATATGACGTTATCACAACCTTAAACTGATGTGTATGTATGACGTTATCACACCTTTTAAACTGATGGATGAAGGACGGTATCACAGCGTTAAACTGATGGATGTGACGGTTATCACTAAAGCACCTATAACTGAGATGGAAGATGACGGTTAACACACCATCTAAACTGATGGATGATGACGGTTCATCACGACCTGAAACTGAATGGAATGTATGACGACTCACACCTTCTAAACTTTGATGGATGATGACGGGTGATCACGACTTGAAAAAAACTGATGGATAATGACGTTTCTCTACACCTCAATCTGATGATGATGACGGTTTATCACACCTAATACTGATGGATGATGACAGTTATCAGACGATAAACTTAAGGAAGAGCCAACATATTGTGAAAGATAACAGTCTATCTTAAAACGTCTCACATAAAACTCCAGAAAGCTCAGCCTAGGAAGAAAAACTCGGGATAAAATAAAGCGTGGTTGACTCCTTTTAACAGATGAGAGAGAGAAAGAGAGGAGAGAAAGGCAGGTAAAAACTTCCTAAACTAAGCTGCCTTATCTGAGCCCATTATGTCTTCACAATTGTATTGCTATTGATAATTCCAAGTATTTTCTATCTTCCTTAACACTCATAATTAGTATTAGTTTAATATTTTTGAGAGTGCAGCCGCGCGTTCATTGGCTTTCGACTGTGTTGCTAACTCGTTTACAATTTTCCTATTTCTATACGTTACTCCAAGTCTTTATTTCCGTCCTTCCCTTCTCTAACTTTTTTACCATTTCCTGTCTCCTGGTAAGCTGGAATCAGATTAAAGGTTGTAAGGGTGCATAGGGTATGGATTTTGGCAGGGTCCCAGCAAACGCATTATGCTGGAGCCGCTGGATAGATACACTAACCCGCGCCACCTCATCCACGCTCTTATATTGCTCTGTCCTCATCTCTCTCTTCTCTCTCTCTCCGCATCCTCTCTCTCTCTCTCTCTCTCCCCCTGTTGTGATACACAGGTGACAAGGTTAATGTAAGTACTATTTCTAGCTTTATTTACAAAGCTAGTTTACAAGTTAACGGATTCAAAACGTATTGACAAGCTAAGAGCTGTTACCTACATACAGCTCATTTTGAACAGGCATTTTTATTATGAAACATACAAGTAGGGAACTGGTGAAGTTGAGCATTGTGGGCCAGCAGTTGCAATGAATCATCTGACTCTATCGTCGTTTGACATCATAATGCTGATAGAGCGAATTTGTATTTTCCAGACGTCGAGTCATTCCTTGGGATAAATGAATCTTTCAAATAAGTAATGTTCTGGAGAAGGTATAAATCCAGAGAGAAGTTGCGACTTCCTGCCGTCTTTTTTGAGCATAAAAGCTTTGTTTCGAAACCACTGCTGTCCTCGAAGTGGATCCAAGTGTGGTACTATTGAACAATATTTAACCTAATACTATATACATGTACGGGCCAGCCCAACATCCCTCCTGAGTTGAAGACTACTGCTGAAATGACAGATCTATCTACCAGGATGGGTCCAGCGATAGATGAGACACTTGCACTGTTCTCTACTACACTCTCAAGCATCTCAGATGAGACATTGGGGGGGGCAGGCAAACACAAGAAATTGGAGCATAACTCAAGGTGTTGAGCGTACTTGTGCCTCGTACAGAATCTTCTGACCCCATACAGTCTAAGCAGAATGCGAGATTAGCGGGCGAAGTGCTGTAAGTTTCCAGGCTAGCCTGATTGCTATAATTTACAACATGGTTCCCCTTTCATGGTTATTTGGAGGCAAAAATTCACCCAAGGATATCAAACTTCTTCTCCAGGTGCCAACACCCTCGCGCATTCGATCCTTACTACTCACAGCATTACCATCATGGTGCCTAGAGACGAACATCTAATTGCGCCTCTCTCTCTCTCTCTCCTCCCTCTCCTTATCCCCCTCTTCTTTTCTCTCTTCTCATTCTTGTTTCATCTTTCTTCTACTCGTCTCTCTCTAACTCGTCTCTCCAAGATATGGTCGTTCTACTCTCGCTCCTGTCTGCTCTCTCCTCTCTGCTCTCTCTCCCGTCCTCCCGCCTCCCTCCTCCCTCCCTCCCTCCTCCCACCCACCCCCCTCCCTCCCATGCCGACGCACGCAGGCGCTCCCAGAATGTATTGAACTGAAAACTAAGTACCACACCATGTAGTACTTAAGGTTTTGAGTACCTGGTAAAAATTGGGAATTGAGAGAAAGGATGGAGGAACTAACAAAAAGAAAAAAAGGTACTACAGAGTAGATTACTATGATGAAATATGAAACTTTTTGAGAATGTGCACATGAATGAAACTGGAGGATAACCTGTAACAGAAGGAACGGAGGTAATGTCAAAGTGGCAAGAGGCATAAGGACTGATTTGTACCAAGCTTAAAGAAAAAAGAATAATGAGCAAGCCCCATAGTTTCAAGAGGAAATGCAGATAGGCCAAGGAGAGGAACAAGAAAATTTGATAAATGAAAAGCAAATCAGACTAAAAAAAAAAATCTTAGGAAACAAGCATAAATAACCAAAACAAAAAGGCAAGAGATTTACAAGAATGATATACAATACCGACAAGATGAAAACTGAGACACATGTGTAACAACTGCGTATCCCTTATTGCAGGCGTTTCTCCCACCATGGCTTATCAATACAGATTCAAGGGCATAATTAGACGACAGTAAGAACTAGATACAAAAGAGGAGTAATCAGTCCCTCAGCCTTGAGTTTGGTATGAAGAACACCGTCAGTCCGTAAGTGCCACATCTACACGACTATGGTGTTCTCACCCTAATCTACAAAAAACCTCCAAAACTGAGGTATTGATTATCCTCATGTTTTTTGTACATAATCTACTGTCGTCTATTATGTCCATGAAATCTGTATTTGATAAAAGCCGCTGATGGCAAAGGACTACAATAAAGATACCTAGATGTTCCACATGTGTACAGTTTTCATCAGCAAGAATGATAAGGGAAGCGAAACACTTCACTGTTACACGATCGAGCTTACAGGTTAAGCTGGTTATCCTGGCTCAACTTAATTCAAAGTCCCAGTCCTCGCTAAGGTATCTGTCACCTCCCCAGGGATCCGCTAACCCCATCGACTAACATCCAGGTATCACCTATTACTTCTTGTTAACAGGGATAGTAGGTGTAAGAATCCTGCCCACAACGTTTTCCACCCGTGTTGGGATCGAACATGGAACACAGTTAATTTTCAGCTGAATGTGCTTCCAACTGAGCTCATGGGACATACAGAATGAGTCAAAATTACATAATTACTCTACAGCCACACAAGAAAAATTTACAACGTGAAGAGCAGGGATGAATGTTGAAGAAAGAGGATGGACACTGACGAGAATGACTAAGGATATGCGAAAGACCTTTATGCAAAAGATTCAAGATCTTTACATAAAATACTGGTGAAATTACCAAAAGGAACTGTATACAGTCATACTCAGACCAGGTACTAAAAGTATCCGCACAACTAAAGAAGTGAAGAAGCTTACTAAATGATGTATGATTGTAACCAAAGCTGAAGAAGTGACCTCACAAAGGAGGTGGCTTATGGATACCGATGATTTGTCTCTTGATCCAAGGAATTGTTACTTATTCGCCTTCCTTTTTTCAAACCTTAATGCTTTCTCCTATTAATGATTAAAAACAATGATATGAGCACTGAGCCACTATGTGACCTAAAGTAAAGGCATTTAACAAGATCTCATTCTCTCTCTCTTCCAGTCACAACCAAGTTCCAGAAAATTAGAAGAGAAGCAGAATGTAGAACCTGGACCAGACAAAGAAACCTCTTAGCTGGAATTTCGTAACATCCAGTAGCTCTGAGAATGTAGTTACAGATACTTTACAGAAACCCAAAATGGAGTTAGGGATGAAAATCCTGTCTTTAAATATCTGGTAGTTCTATAACATTACTGATACAAACAAAAAGGTGCTCTGGAAGATTACAGTCTTGGGGCCGCAGGAAAAGCATTTGATACAGAGCCACACCAGAGATTAAATTCCAGAAAATGGAGGAGCAGAAAGTGTAAAAGGCAAAGTGGAGACAGTGGATGAGGGATTAACTGAGAAAAGCTTTAGAAATAAGAGGTTCAAGGGACACACATTGGAATCCTGAGACCACTATCCATTGGATGTAATTATTTGCTTTAGACAGGGAGGAATTAAGAAAGCATTTTGGATGAACAGTGATAGAGGTAATTAACTTAATACACAGCTTCAAGAATTAGAATATGATAAGGCCCTGAAGGCAAAAAGCATGATACGAGCTAGAGAGTGTCTAGAGCGGGACAATGTCCCGACCTCTCCTCAAAGCACATATCGGTGAAAGTTAAAATATATATTATATATATATATATATATATATATATATTACACACACACATACAAACATAAATCACACACACACCCACACACACACATATTTACACACACACTACACACACACACACGAGTTAGAGACAAAGACGGATGGTACCAGAGATGGCACACATACACAAGAGGGTCACAATTGATAAGTATATTAGAAGACTCAGTATGTGAATCACAAGGGATGATAGGAAGTATTTCGTCAGTCCATAGATTAGTCAAAGCCGTGGAATAGCCTAGAAGTTTAAGTAGTGGAGAGGCAGGGAACCATACAATAGTTTTTAAGGCGAGGTATGAATAAACGCTTTCATGAGAGCTAGGAGAGAGAGGACCTAGTAGCAATCATTGAAGAAGGCGGGAAACGAAGATGGAGGCTAGTGACCTCGAAATCGCCTTGCAATCCACAAATAGGTGAGTACAAATATGGCGAGAACAACAACCCACACATACATCACACACTGAAGTAAACGCGCGCGCGCGCACACACACACACACAGCACAACAACTATCACACGACACACACACAGTCAACACACAGCTGACAAACACACACACACCCACCATCACACACACACACACACACACTACACACACACTTGAAATCTTCAACACATTCCATTATCAGTTTTTCTGATCGTGAATACTTTTCTAAAGTTCGTGTTTTTTTAGACACTTGCAACTATGTCTCCCTAAAAGAGCAAACCTGGTGATCGAGGAGTTGTCCAGCACCATTGTGCGACACTCTGAAAGTTTTCCTCCTCCACGTTCAAGAGTTATAAAATATAAGTGATATCTATAGGAATGTGTTCACTACACCATATGTATCGGTTGTTAGAGATACGAACAAGCACAAACAGAGTGGAATTGTATTTCCACCCGACGACCTTCTCTCTTCTCGTTAAATCGTAACTGGGTAATGTGCTGCAAGAACAATCGTTAATTCGCAGCCAAACATTATATATTATATATATATAGTATATCTATATATATATTTATTATATATATATATATATATAAATATGATATAAAATAGTATAGTATTCTATACTCATACATATAAGAGTACACTATATAGAGTAGAGTAAATAAAAAGAGTGTAAATAGTGGTGTAGAGAGAGCAAAAGGAGAGCGGATGTATAGAGTGAGATGTTACTATCAAGAATTTTAAAATGAAAATAAGAAAAAAAATTTGAGTAGTTCTATCGAAACTAAAGAAAGCAAGGTGAACAAATGGATTAATCAAGTTAAAACCAGTAGTAAAGGGATTTAGTAAATTGGGAGAATGAGTTATTGGGTAGGTGCAGCAAGAATAAAATTAGATGCACGGACAACTTTTTTCATGTCGACGGAAGAAAGGAGAGGAGGTAATTATCAATGACATCTACGCCAGTGAGGTATTTCATCTTTAAGTAGTAAAAGAAGAGGAGGGATGTGAGTGTGGAGGAGGTACGTCGAGGCATTACGTAAGTAATGTAAACGGGAGTTACATAGTGCAGAGCTGAACTGACGGCGAGGATCATGAACAAATGTATAAAAGCAGGGGGATATAGTGTTGTGAGTGTTGGTACATATTTCAGCGTTAATAAAAATATTAAAAAGTAGAGAGGGAAGTACCCTAAGAACATCTGAAGCGGAGAGCATGTCAAGCCCTTAGTACAGGAATAGGACAAAATAGAATTTGTAACATTTATAGAGGAAATAATTTACTGAAGATATACGCAGGAAAAGTGATATACGTGTAGTGGTTATTCTAATGAAAGAATTAAGAAGTTAAGACAGAAATGTAATAACTGCAGATTGAGCAAGTGAGGTTTCAAGAGTGGGGAATAGGAGTGTGTAGATCAAGTATGTATATACAATAAGCGTAAGCATATAATGTGAAACAGTATTTAAATAAAAAGAGTGAGGGACAAGTTTTTATTGTCCTTTTATTGGATATTTAAGATTACGAAAAGCATATAGGATAAAGTAGGATAGTAGGCGGAGGCAATGTGGAAGATTTTGCAAAGATAATATGGAAAAGGATTGAAATATTTAATAAAAAGGCTCCAGTAAACAGTTTTATCTTATAGGATGCGAGGCCTTCAGGTTAGTTGTTTAGAAGAGAGGGAGAATACTTCCCGTAAAAGTACGTACATAACAGAGGGATTGTTTGTATGTTCACCATGCGGTAGGTTTAATATAATTATAAGATGGGGTGTTTGATTAAAGACAGGTAAATATAGACTAGGTGTTCGGTAGAGTGGGTGAGCGTATTAAGAATTTATGTGGATCTAAAAATGCAATAATTGGTGAAGTGGACACATGTTTACCTTTTTAACAGAATAAATACTGTAGCTTATGGGAGAAGTTACCTATAGAGAAAATTTGCAGATACGGGTAAGTGAGGACGAATTGCGACAAATGCGTGGGTAACGGTAAAAGTGGGAAAGTGTAACATAGAAAAGAGATAAGGGTTATGAGGTATCATAGAGTATTAATTACAGACTAACAATTCGCTGAGTAACCAAATAATGGGTGGCAAGAGGCATACAAAAAGCAGTTTGAACTTAATACATCAAATTGGAAGATTATGACTCAGAACACAGAGGTGAGATTATATTGGCAGGATGAGCGAACTAAGCATATAATTTAGTGAAAGTGTACAATAAATTTGAGTGTAGTTGCAATTAGAGTGTAATGAGGAGCAAAAAATTAGTTTATTATCTAATGGGAGGTCAAAGAAAAAATGTATAGAAAGGTATTCTGCGAAGTCGTTACGCTAACAATCTTGTACTGGGTGTTGAAAGCTTGGAAGGTTAATATAGGCGGGCCTGCAGCAAGGAGCGGTGGAGGCAGTTGGAAATGTCCTAATCTAAAGATCAATGTATGGTGGAAATAATATTATTTGAAGCAGAAAATTCTGGAGATGAAGTGACATTCCAGATGAACAGGTGTGGAGTTAATAAAAGTATATAGTCAGAGGTCTGAAGAGTTCATTTTTGAAGTGGTTTTTGGTCTTAGATGAGAATTTGGATCAAAAAGCGTAGAATGGTACAGGGAAGCGTTATAAATATGTAGGAAGGTAAGGACGGGGTAAGGGTCGTTCCTCGAAAAGTAGAGGGTACTGAGTTAAACGTGGTGTTTTGGGTCGGAAGGGGTTTAGGTACATTTCAGCAAGCGTTAAGCGTGAGCGGTTAATAGACAGAGATTGAGACTAAAGGTAATTGGACACTGACGATCTCGTTGAGAGGTGAGCAGTGTAATCAATGAATATCAAAGGGGATATCAGGAAACTCGGTTATTTTATATAACCTGGACTTGAATTACTGGAAATGGAAAGTACAAAGCTTGCCTACACTTAAAGGATGGTTTGGGATATTGGCAATTCTTGGGAGGATAAATTGTTTGGGGTGTTAATTGTTTTATACGTATATACTTCTAAACTGTATTGTATATTCTGGCACCTCTGCAAATAGGTTTGCATTGTTGTGTGGAAGTCTGAGTGAAAGTGTTTTGAAATGATAAAATATTTTCTTTTGGGATTTTTCTTTTCTCTTTGGGTCACTCCTTAGCCTCATTTTTGGTATAGGACAGCCGACTTTGTGATATATATAATATATTATGATGAATAAATATAAAAATATAATTATTAAATATATATATTATCCTATATTATATGATATATAAAAAAATAATTATATATTTATGATAGTAAATATTTATAAATATATATATAAAATATATAATAATATATAAATATTCTTAGTTCAAGAAGCATTTTACTAACTCTCTGGCAAACTGAGTCCAACTTAAATGGCTCCGTACCATCAACTGAATGAGTACAGTATGTTTTTTGATGCACATTCTACATGTTTTCTTCCTGCAAAATGTGCTCCATCTTGATTATTGGGCTTCCATTCTTCAGAGTTCGCTATATCTTCCATGCATTCCATGGTTGCGAGCCCAGAGGGGTGATGTTTGAGTATACTTCTAGAGACAACACTAGATTTGCAAGACATCATTATCAATTTAATAAAGACTGATAAGATAATCATGGTGGAGCGCTAAGCCCACAGGACACAATACATAGCGCACGTGGAAGTATTCAGGCTCAAATAACAATGGAACCAAAAACGAGATCCTGTACCACTAATACAAAGGATCCCCCCCCACTAACAGCTACTTCGTAGGTTACTGAAAATAACATCTAGAAGAAATCAAATCCTAGTTCATCTTGTATAACAAAGAGAACACGAACAACTAACACAGAACCATTACCTGTTATCGTTATTGAAGGAACGTATTCCAAACTCAGTTAATGGATAGTTCACGCAGTGGGAAGAATGCACTTAGAACTCAAATATTAATATCATGAGGAACATACTTTCATTTTTAAATGAATGCCCAATTCGAAAATTGCTTTTTGATACGGAAGAGAATTAGAAAGATTAAAAAAATAAAACATCCGACTTTCGGCAGAAAATAGGACCAGTAAATGGGAAAAATGTACGGAGTCTACATTTCACTGATATGTATCATGTTATCCACAAAAACACTTGTTGAGCGTGTAAATAATAAGAACTGACAAATGTGAAATAATAACAGACTTAAAACATAGCGTGTGAACATTCTCAGGCAAATTTATGTTGGAAACATAATAGAGCACTGCCAAGTAACAAGACAAGCGAAGATGTTCAAGTAAGATCAACAGGGGAGAAAAATCATCGTATCAGCCAGAAACATCTGCAATGCGAGGGAACACTGATACAAAAGGAAGTGCGATATCTATAAAGTATAGACCTCATCCAAAGAATACTAGAAGGTCTCCTGTACAGCATTCGTAGGTGCCTGTATATTTCTGGTATTTTATTTGGTAACAAGTCGCAAATAATATAGATCAGGTTTCGGTAACTCCTTGAATGAAATTTTTTGGGATTATATACTAACGTGGTAATAATCAACGAATAAAAATATTTTGAGATCTGGTAATAACAAAAAGGTGTGGACACTAATAATGTATTACATATTTAGGATACAAGCTTCACTTACATGATCTCTTTCAAGTGCAATACTGAATTGTAAATTAATACGTAGCTGTGAGACAGGTCACACCTCTTACGTGCCAGTTATAATTACATAAATCAGAGTAGAGTCTAATTCCTAATCACATATGATGAGTATACTACACTCTTGAATACGATATAATACAAAGTATATACAAGAGTATATGGAATGTGGTATTGTTGCATCAAAGTGACTCGTATTATACTCGTAAGACTTGACTCGTAAATAGAGCTTAGTGACTTGACATAAGTCCTTTCAATACATCTATCTTCTCGACCATCAAGTTACTACAAAACAGCTAACTAGTACAATAATGACAGCAGAACATTTTACCAAAACAACAATAAAGTCCCCAAGCAGCGCAAGGAACAAAATTACGACACTTAGAGGAGCATGCAGACAAGCACTCCTACTCTCATCAAAAAGCTTAAAACTACCTTAATAACTGAAATCACTAAAGTTCAGAACATAACCAAATCCCCTGACATACGAAAGGCATTGTCGTATGGATGCCACACATCAAAAAAAGACAGTGGTCAGAAATTTCAGCTTGGGCACAACCAGGAAGTTGAATAGTTGCGCTCCATACGACAACACAACCTCCTGCAAAAACCACTAAGTCCTGAACGAGTTAGGTTTTCGAACTCACCCAACAAACTCATACTCTACCAAAAACAGAGACCCTAAAATAACAAACAGTCCCAAGAGAATTGACAAGCACAGCTCCCCGTTGAGAGATTTGGTTTCGTAGGAGAAGCAGATGGTGAGGAGATCACTTGACTCGCTCGTCATACTCAAAGCGAACGGTGCGAGGTTGACCAACCTGTACAAACAAGCGAGCGGTCAAGTTAGCAAGGCATCCTGGCAGCCGATGGACAGACAAGCCAATCACTAACTCTTCAAGCAGTCGTAGCACAGTAAGAATGGTGATTTTTTAGATCCGAGCCGTACATACATACTATATAATAAGTCCAATAATAAAAAAGCAAGATATTTTTCATTTTAGCTGTGTAGTGAAAAAATATGCTGGCATAATAAAATTAATATTAAAAGGAGAAGTATATATACCAACACATAACACTATGAACAAAACTAGCGAGGCCCCATTTCAGGTGACGCAAACTAGACACATACACTGGACCAGATGTTCAAGCCACTGGTATACATTAAATAATCTAGGACAATGTCTGATAGAGGGAAAATAGTGGATGTACATTTTATTCACATTGTGTAGAAGTTTTTAATGGCAAAAGTGTATTATACAATAAACCGTAGGACGAGTGTTTAGCCACTCTGCTGCCCACATTGGCCCCTTAGATGAACTTTATCAATACCTTAAACTGATAGGATGATGACGGTTATTCACACCTTAAACTGATGGATGATGACGGTTATCACACCTTAAACTTGATGGAGTTTTAGTTTAATAATGTTATATAATGCACTTTCCCATACTCCTTTTCCTGATTAGGGTCGGTAGGTCAAAAGAATTGACCAGATGACATATATTGGTTCCAAGGTACGAGCTCATCAAGTTACCAAAGGTAAAACTATATCTGATCATAATCAAGACCAAGATATTGAATGGGTAATAGAGCTCCATGTTGTAGCTGGTCACACTTCATGAAATAACTGCAAAAGAGGTAATGACAATCATAACACATGTAATACAAGAGATTTTACAAAGTAAAGAGCTCCATTAGAGTGGACCCACATCATGTACAATTTCAAAAGGTAATGAAATATAAAGACTTATGACTATATACAACATAGACAAATTACAGAGTAAGTTGAGCAAGATAACATAGAAGAGGAATTCAGTCCAAATGTGCCCCAACAACAAGATGTTGCTAGGTGCCAGTCTCCTTCCTCGGGTAGAATCAAGCCATTGTGGCATCACAGCACAAGTTTGCCCCAGGGATCTGCTTGCATGCACGAGCACTCAACTGACCCCTCCCCAAGAGTCCGCAAGAAGCCATGTACTCCGTTTATGCAGCCGAGATGCAAGCTGCCCAGGGACATTTCAACGTCCTTGGTTGGACGCTCAGAGTTTGATTTGATAGAGGAATCCCAGGCCCTCGTGTGTACGGTGTTTGAAGCTTGAGGAACTGAGTACACACTGCCCTGTGGCATCACTGGCACTGCCTACGCGGTCGACTCCAGGATGCTGGTCTCCTAGTCATGGAAATTTTCCTGTGAGGTCCGGGCACACCCTGCGAGAGCCGACACAGTACCTATCGACTGACATCGGGGTTAGAGGAAAGATACCCTCTACATGATGGGGTGGCGCTGGGAGTTGGGGTCGGGTGAGGAGGAGAGTGAGATTTTCAGGCAGGGTGAGCAATGATGAGAAGGGTCACTGAGTTAATACTACACAAGAGGGCGCCCTCCCCCTCCCCCACTCAATCGCGGAAGAAGGGAGACACGGCGCTGACTGTCTGACTCTCTACAACACGACTATCCCTCTTAAGAACTGCTACAACACTGTCAACTAATTTAAACGCTGAAAACGATAGCACTAAGGATGTCCTAACGCTGCTCTGGTAAATCTTCTCACATGAATTCTGAGAATTCTTCTTCAATGCCATGAAGAAAGAAAATCAGTCCGTAGGGGGATGGAAAGAGAATGGAGTCACATCGCCCTTTACAAGTAAAAGCCCAACAGATTGCCATCCTACCCCAGAACAGTAATTTCACTATCTCGCCGCAAGGAAGGCAACAAAAATAACCGCATACCCACACCAAAAACAGTGTGCACAACAGCTCTATTGTAGCGCTCTTTAAGTGGTGACAACCAAATTAATATGGAAAGAATCCACATTCCAGGACCTTCAAACTATCATCGATGACAGAGTGCCAAAACCAGTACATATAAAAGCCGGCTATAATCAGTACTTTCTTATTATCTTAGGAATGAATAACCTTATCTTCCATATGTCAATGCAACTAATAGGTCAAATGTGAACACTACAGCATTCAATAAATCTCAAACGACTACCTAAACATTGCAACACACTTGTACTGAAAGGTAATCGCATTAAAATACAGAAAAGGTCACCTATATGTAAAACAATTGTGTAAAAGGGTGGGTGTCATGATTGGATGTATGCGAGTACAATTATAAAAACAACGGTGCCATACATTTCACATATTTGTGTGTAAACAATGCACTTTGCACAGTTACCCTTTAACTGTGATGACATGATTAACCTAAAATTTAATGAGCAAATGGACACCATTGCCATATATGTGATGATTATGATTGTTTTACGAAAACAGTCCCTATATCACTTTAATTTCATTACAATTGCCATAAATCACTCTAGCTTCCTAAAATGGCAGAACATCAAGAGAGAGAAATTCTAAGCTAACAAAATTAGGGCTGGCAGTTATAACCATCTTCTGGAATCCCTTGGATGGATAGATACGAGGTACTGACGACGAGGATACAAAATAGCAGGTCAAAATATATGATGTAACAATAAAAATACGCTTAATAGAGACAAAAGGATCTGCGTGGAGTTACTCTGTGCCTGACATTAGACATAATGACTTAGCTTACAACCCAAGACCTGATGTTTAAATAACGACACAACTGGAGAATCTAAGTGGATTTGAAGTGCTGCTTTAATTCCTACGACCAAACCCATCTGTGAGGAACTATTTACCGCCCTCAAACTTAACCCAGGACCAGTTTCTTAGAAGACTTTTCCAGAGTCTGTGTCCGAGTTGAAAACAATTGCGAGACAATTACAGGGCGACTTCAAAATCTGTTTTCATCTAGCAAAATAACGGCCTATAAATCAAAAAGAGTAAAAGGGAAATAGTCAGACTTAAATAGTTACAATCAACTAAATTACAATAACTCCAACCCGGATCAACACAGTTCTCGAGCCACCCGTAATTGAACCACGATACTTCGTAAACCGCTCTGAGAACATAAGTCCATTCAGAGAGTGCGTCCATTACCACAGTCTTAGTGACTCACATTCAATTTCATCATTTAACTTGCACCAGGAAAATCACTAGGTATAGATTAGGCGCATACACAGGACAACGTAAAAATGAGGTCAACAAGAACTATAAGTAAAAGAAACACTGGTAAGAGAGCTACACAATTGTGACTGAAACACAGAGATAAAGTAATTCACGTACGTAAAGCGAAGCCTTGAAAAATTCAAAACATATGTTCACTACCATCCTGATAAAATTGCCTCATTATAAGAGGTTAGAGTATTAAACCGAAGAACTGAACCTGGAAGAATACTAGAGAATATTAGATAATATGAATTCAGGGACCAGCTGCTAAAAAAATTTAAAAAGATTTAAAGCAGACAGGATATTGCAGCACTAAATGAATTCCAAAGGTAGGAACAGAGTACCAGAGACTATAAAGGTGAAACAGGGCTAAAGGACAAAGCACTACTGCTCAAAAATTGAAGAGTAAGAAAGCAAAGACCCCAGAAAGTCTCTGGCAACAACTAAAACATGTTGGGGTATAGCCATAAGCCAGGTAGATAGGATTCAAACTCTAGTAACTCACTATACGATAAAGAGTATGCCCATGAAACATCTAAGGTGTGCAATTGCTTTAATTACAAACTAACACATCTTTTCTCAACACTAGTAAGTAAACTACCACAGCATCAAAAACATTTAACACAGACTCTGATAATTTTCAAACATACTATACCAATAAAGGGTAACACAAACATTGTCAACTATAATTGTAACTCATTACTTTTAAATCAAAAAAGAACTAACAGGTTAAACCCAACTAAAGGAGACACACAGCCCTAGATAACATCCCGACTAAGTCCGAAGAGACGTGCTTCTGACCTGTCAATCCCTAATTGCACACAATAAATTCTTATCAATCACCACTATACCGTGCTCGGCAGGGGATCAAGGGAGGCCAGAGTTACTCCTATCTTCAATAAAAAGTAGTAGGTCTGATGTATGCAACTATAGCCTGTTCGTATACTTACAGTTTTAATAGTCTAAAATACTAGGATAGGGCTGTGTATCTCAAGTTATTTAAGTAGCTTTAATGACAACAACATTCTCCACAAGCTACAATCGGGGCTTTAGAAGAATCCTACGTCAACCGCCTCCTCCCTTAATTAAATCTGATGTATTACCGTAGAACTGTAATGTCAAAGGGGAACCACGATAGGTATGGTAACCTTGAGACCTGCAAAAAGGCCTCTCGATACGAGTCAACCCCACAATATATGTTATGTAATAAATCTTCAAGCTATCGTATAAGTTCTGTTAGACTGGTTTAAGTCTCTCGACCTAGCAACAGAGACAAATTGCAGTCCTAAATCAACAAAACAGAATCCTAACATCTCCCTCTCTCTCCAAACATGGCAATTCCCCTAAGGTAGTAATTTCAGGGTCCCCTATTATTCTAGTATGTTCAGTTGATAATGCCCTTATCAGTGTACAATGTGCAAACGCCTACTGTATGCTAGTATGACCGTGCTTCCTGTTAGAGTCCAGTAAAAGATAACCCACAAGATATTAGGCGAATGTTGTTTTAACACTGAACTGGGAGTCCTGCAGCAAATGTTAGGTAAGATCAACAAACTATCATTACACCTATGGGAAAACTGAAGCTCTATCCTTTGGCACAAACATAAACTGAGAAGGTTAATAACTTAATGTTCAATGTGAATGGAGCCCATCCACTTTGGTTCAATCAGTAAAAAATTTGGGAATCCCCTTGACCCATGCAATGTCAGAGAATTGATAGGAAGCAAGTATGTAGTAAAGAATCGCGAATGCCAACTGAAGTTCCTGTATAGACAAGCACAGTGTCTACCTACTGAGGTCTTCGCAGGACCCTATGTCTACCCCTAATAACAATGGCCATTGTGATTACGCTTTGCTCTACTTGGTTACTCTGCCTTGCGAACAAGAAAACTTTGAGAAAGATATACTGGCAAATCACCCAGAAATCAAAATCGTAAGATTCATCCTGGGCATGGACCAAATAGAGCAAGCTAGCCAGGATGATATGTACAAAGACAGCAGATTGATATGCTGAACATTGAGACAGAGTAAAACAACTGAAAGCAAATCATTAATATAAATTGTCTCACAAAGCAGGTGTCCAGAATATCTTGCTGTCCATTATTGTCAAGGGTTGGGAACCAAAGTCAATCATAGTACTAGTGGGAAGAGAGCACAACATTTGTAGTTACCCCACAGACACCATAGAGGCCAGGCTTCAAACACCTTTTATGTACAAGCTATTAAGGTAATCGAGAACAGCGACTACCCGCACATGTCCCCAAGCCTGTTCATAGCATGAACCATTCAAGAAGAGTGCCAAGGTGTCTGATGAATTAGCAACAGAAATGGAGGGGAATGATTTCTATTTTTTAACTAACGATCGTGTAAAAATTTTAAAAATAAAGCCATATTCATAGTAATGATCCCTCGATTGTAGATATTCCTTAATGAACCTCGTTGTAGTAGATCGTACTTATTAGTATGATAGATAAGTAATGTATCATCAATATAGGAATAATATAGAAATTATTATAACCTTTATAATATAATAATAAGGTAAAAGGCCCCAGAAATAAAAAGGTCACGAACAGTCTGGACGTTTTTGTGTTCTCCTGAGGGTTCTCAACACATCTGTACAGCTACTGTATGAAAATTCTATGTAACTGTTATTTGTGATACCTGAATAAACATACTTACTATAATACTCTGAGTTCTATAATTAGGGACCCTGGGTCAGACCACTTGACCAGATAGCAATCCTTGAAAATTCCCCGCAGTCTAGCCCGACTACACTACCTGGCGCTCGGCCATTGAGGGGCCAAGCGGATCTGTAAATCTGGATGGATGATGTCGGTTATCACGACCTTAAACTGATGGTGATAGACGGTTATCACACCTAAACTGATGGATATGACGTTATCACAACCTTAAACTGATGTGTATGTATGACGTTATCACACCTTTTAAACTGATGGATGAAGGACGGTATCACAGCGTTAAACTGATGGATGTGACGGTTATCACTAAAGCACCTATAACTGAGATGGAAGATGACGGTTAACACACCATCTAAACTGATGGATGATGACGGTTCATCACGACCTGAAACTGAATGGAATGTATGACGACTCACACCTTCTAAACTTTGATGGATGATGACGGGTGATCACGACTTGAAAAAAACTGATGGATAATGACGTTTCTCTACACCTCAATCTGATGATGATGACGGTTTATCACACCTAATACTGATGGATGATGACAGTTATCAGACGATAAACTTAAGGAAGAGCCAACATATTGTGAAAGATAACAGTCTATCTTAAAACGTCTCACATAAAACTCCAGAAAGCTCAGCCTAGGAAGAAAAACTCGGGATAAAATAAAGCGTGGTTGACTCCTTTTAACAGATGAGAGAGAGAAAGAGAGGAGAGAAAGGCAGGTAAAAACTTCCTAAACTAAGCTGCCTTATCTGAGCCCATTATGTCTTCACAATTGTATTGCTATTGATAATTCCAAGTATTTTCTATCTTCCTTAACACTCATAATTAGTATTAGTTTAATATTTTTGAGAGTGCAGCCGCGCGTTCATTGGCTTTCGACTGTGTTGCTAACTCGTTTACAATTTTCCTATTTCTATACGTTACTCCAAGTCTTTATTTCCGTCCTTCCCTTCTCTAACTTTTTTACCATTTCCTGTCTCCTGGTAAGCTGGAATCAGATTAAAGGTTGTAAGGGTGCATAGGGTATGGATTTTGGCAGGGTCCCAGCAAACGCATTATGCTGGAGCCGCTGGATAGATACACTAACCCGCGCCACCTCATCCACGCTCTTATATTGCTCTGTCCTCATCTCTCTCTTCTCTCTCTCTCCGCATCCTCTCTCTCTCTCTCTCTCTCCCCCTGTTGTGATACACAGGTGACAAGGTTAATGTAAGTACTATTTCTAGCTTTATTTACAAAGCTAGTTTACAAGTTAACGGATTCAAAACGTATTGACAAGCTAAGAGCTGTTACCTACATACAGCTCATTTTGAACAGGCATTTTTATTATGAAACATACAAGTAGGGAACTGGTGAAGTTGAGCATTGTGGGCCAGCAGTTGCAATGAATCATCTGACTCTATCGTCGTTTGACATCATAATGCTGATAGAGCGAATTTGTATTTTCCAGACGTCGAGTCATTCCTTGGGATAAATGAATCTTTCAAATAAGTAATGTTCTGGAGAAGGTATAAATCCAGAGAGAAGTTGCGACTTCCTGCCGTCTTTTTTGAGCATAAAAGCTTTGTTTCGAAACCACTGCTGTCCTCGAAGTGGATCCAAGTGTGGTACTATTGAACAATATTTAACCTAATACTATATACATGTACGGGCCAGCCCAACATCCCTCCTGAGTTGAAGACTACTGCTGAAATGACAGATCTATCTACCAGGATGGGTCCAGCGATAGATGAGACACTTGCACTGTTCTCTACTACACTCTCAAGCATCTCAGATGAGACATTGGGGGGGGCAGGCAAACACAAGAAATTGGAGCATAACTCAAGGTGTTGAGCGTACTTGTGCCTCGTACAGAATCTTCTGACCCCATACAGTCTAAGCAGAATGCGAGATTAGCGGGCGAAGTGCTGTAAGTTTCCAGGCTAGCCTGATTGCTATAATTTACAACATGGTTCCCCTTTCATGGTTATTTGGAGGCAAAAATTCACCCAAGGATATCAAACTTCTTCTCCAGGTGCCAACACCCTCGCGCATTCGATCCTTACTACTCACAGCATTACCATCATGGTGCCTAGAGACGAACATCTAATTGCGCCTCTCTCTCTCTCTCTCCTCCCTCTCCTTATCCCCCTCTTCTTTTCTCTCTTCTCATTCTTGTTTCATCTTTCTTCTACTCGTCTCTCTCTAACTCGTCTCTCCAAGATATGGTCGTTCTACTCTCGCTCCTGTCTGCTCTCTCCTCTCTGCTCTCTCTCCCGTCCTCCCGCCTCCCTCCTCCCTCCCTCCCTCCTCCCACCCACCCCCCTCCCTCCCATGCCGACGCACGCAGGCGCTCCCAGAATGTATTGAACTGAAAACTAAGTACCACACCATGTAGTACTTAAGGTTTTGAGTACCTGGTAAAAATTGGGAATTGAGAGAAAGGATGGAGGAACTAACAAAAAGAAAAAAAGGTACTACAGAGTAGATTACTATGATGAAATATGAAACTTTTTGAGAATGTGCACATGAATGAAACTGGAGGATAACCTGTAACAGAAGGAACGGAGGTAATGTCAAAGTGGCAAGAGGCATAAGGACTGATTTGTACCAAGCTTAAAGAAAAAAGAATAATGAGCAAGCCCATAGTTCAAGAGGAATGCAGAGAGGCCAAGGAGAGGAACAAGAAAATTTGAAGAAATGAAAAGCAAATCAGACTAAAAAAAAAAACTGGGAAACAAGCATAAATAACCAAAACAAAAAGGCAAGAGATTTACAAGAATGATATACAATACCGACAAGATGAAAACTGAGACACATGTGTAACATCTGCGTATCCTTATTGCAGGCGTTTCGCCATCCAGTGGCTTTATCATTACAGATTCAAGGGCATAATTAGACGACAGTAAGAACTAGATACAAAAGAGGAGTAATCAGTCCCTCAGCCTTGAGTTTGGTATGAAGAACACCGTCAGTCCGTAAGTGCCACATCTACACGACTATGGTGTTCTCACCCTAATCTACAAAAAACCTCCAAAACTGAGGTATTGATTATCCTCATGTTTTTTGTACATAATCTACTGTCGTCTATTATGTCCATGAAATCTGTATTTGATAAAAGCCGCTGATGGCAAAGGACTACAATAAAGATACCTAGATGTTCCACATGTGTACAGTTTTCATCAGCAAGAATGATAAGGGAAGCGAAACACTTCACTGTTACACGATCGAGCTTACAGGTTAAGCTGGTTATCCTGGCTCAACTTAATTCAAAGTCCCAGTCCTCGCTAAGGTATCTGTCACCTCCCCAGGGATCCGCTAACCCCATCGACTAACATCCAGGTATCACCTATTACTTCTTGTTAACAGGGATAGTAGGTGTAAGAATCCTGCCCACAACGTTTTCCACCCGTGTTGGGATCGAACATGGAACACAGTTAATTTTCAGCTGAATGTGCTTCCAACTGAGCTCATGGGACATACAGAATGAGTCAAAATTACATAATTACTCTACAGCCACACAAGAAAAATTTACAACGTGAAGAGCAGGGATGAATGTTGAAGAAAGAGGATGGACACTGACGAGAATGACTAAGGATATGCGAAAGACCTTTATGCAAAAGATTCAAGATCTTTACATAAAAAACTGGTGAATTACCAGAAGGAACTGTATACAGTCAGACCAGACCAGGTACTAGAAAGTATCCGCACAACTAAAGAAGTGAAGAAGCTACTAAATGAGGTTGATTGTAACCAAAGCTGAGAGAAGGTGACCTCACAAAGGAGGTGCTTTGATACCGATGATTGTCTCTTGATCCAAGGAATTGTACTTATTCGCCTTCCTTTTTTCAAACCTGAATGCTTTCTCCTGATTAAATGAATAAAAACATATGATAGGAGCAGCTGAGCCACTATGTGACCTAAGAGTAAAGGCATTTAACAAGATCTCATTCTCTCTCTCTTCCAGTCACAACAAGTTCCAGAAAATTAGAAAAAGGCAGATGTAGAACCTGGAACAGACAAGAAACTCTCTAGGCTGGTATTTCTAACATCCAGAGCTCTGGAGAATGTAGTTACAGATACTTTACAGAAACCCAAAATGGATTTAGGGATGGAAAATCCTGTCTTTAAAATTTTCTGGAGTTCTATAACAGTTACTGATATCAAACAAGAAAGGGCTGGGAAGATTACATCTTGGGCCGCAGGAAAGCATTTGATACAGAGCCACACCAGAGATTAATCCAGAAAATGGAGGAGCAGAAAGTGTTAAAAGGCAAAGTGGAACAGTGGATGAGGGAGTAACTGAGAGAAAGCTGTTAGAAATAAGAGATTCAAGGGGACACCAGTGGAAGCTGAAGACACACTATCCATTGGGATGTAATTATTTCTTTAGACAGGGAGGTTAAAAAGTGAAATCATTTGGATGAGACAGTGATGGAGGTAAAAACTTAATACACAGCTTCAAGAATAGATATGATAAGGCCCTGAAGGCAAGAAAGCAGTGATACTGAGCAAAGTGGTCTAGGAGGCAGGGACAATGTCCCGACCCTCCACAAGCACATATCGGTGAAATTATATATATATATATATATATATATATATATATATATATATAATATATAATATATATATATATACATACATATTAATATATAATATATATATACATACATAACACACACACACACACACACCACACACACCACACACACACACACACACAACACACACAACACACACACACACACACACACAGAATAGGGGGTACTCGAAGGGAGAAACCGACCAATCAAGCTGATTCTCAGGACAGGAAACAGTGCGGAACAGGATCCTCCAAGAGAAACTACGATTGAAATACTCGGAAGAGTACAAGAGGGTGTTCCTAGACAGAGACAGAACACAATCAGAATGACAGCAGCTGAGGGAGAGGACAAAAAAGCGAAAGGAGCTAGGAAAAAAGACAAGGATGGAACCAGCAGAGGTCAGTCAGAGCAGAACAGAACAGCAAGGGCAAGCACACACACAACTATTCTCAGAACCATACAACCTATCACACCATCCCAACACACACTACAATCCATACCCACAGCCTCCACCCAACAACCGAGCTATAGAATCCCACAGTATGCTACCAGGTCTCCCACCCTCACAGGCCCCCCAAACCACAGTGTTGGAAAGGAAACTGAAGGTATGGTACACAAACCACTGATGGAATAACAAAAGTGGAGGAGCGGCATGGAAGAGTCAAAGAGGCATCACCGGACATCATAGCTCTCACAGAAACCAAGCTTACAGGTATGATAACAGATCCCAAATCTTTCCAACGGGATACCAAATCCTGAGGAAAGACAGAGGAACGGGGGGTGGAGGAGTGGCATTGCTGATCAAAAATCGCTGAAATTTTGATGAGCTGGAGAGAGGAGACAGCGGAGAAGAAAGTGATTACATAGCGGGAACGCTTAAACTTGGAGGTCCCAAGGTGGTAATAGCAGTGATGCATAACCCACCACAGAACAGCAGGAGGCCAAGGCAAGAGTACGACGAGAGCAATAGAGCGATGGTTGACACACTGGCTAGAGTGGCCAGAAGAGCTCATGCATGCAGGGCAAAGCTCCTGATCATGGGTGACTTTAACCACAAGGAGATCGATTGGGAGAACTTGGACCCGCATGGGGGCCAAGATACCTGGAGGGCTAAGATGATGGAGGTGGTACTGGAAAACTTCATGTACCAACACATAAGGGACACTACAAGAGCGAGAGGAGAGGATGAACCAGCAAGGCTGGACTTAGTATTCACCTTGACTAGTGCAGATATCGAGGACATCACATATGAAAGACCCCTTGGGGCCAGTGACCATGTGGTTTTAAGCTTGGAATACACAGTAGAGCTACAAGTGGAGGAAGAAGCAGGAAGGGCAGGACGAATGAAACCAAACTATTAGAAAGGGGACTACACAGGAATGAGGAACTTCCTGAACGGGGTTCAGTGGGACAGAGAACTGGCAGGGAAGCCAGTTAATGAGATGATGGAATATGTAGCAACAAAATGCAAGGAGGCTGAGGAGAGGTTTGTATCCAAGGGTAACAGGAATAATGAAAAAGCCAGGATGAGCCCATGGTTTACCCAAAGGTGCAGGGAGGCAAAAACCAAGTGTGCTAGGGAATGGAAGAAATATAGAAGGCAAAGGACCCAGGAGAATAAGGAGAGCAGTCGTAGAGCCAGAAACGAATATGCACAGATAAGGGAGGCCCAAAGACAATATGAAAATGACATAGCAGCGAAAGCCAATCTGACCTAAACTGTTTTTACAGCACATCAGGGGGAAAAACAACAGTCAAGGACCAGGTAATCAGGCTAAGGAAAAAAGGAGGAGAGACAACAAGAAATGCCCCGTGAAGCATGTGAGAACTCCAAGAGATTCAAAGAAGTTTCACAGAGGAACAGAAGGGGCTCCAAAGACGGAGAGTGGGCACACCACCAGGGTGCTGGACACAGTGCACACAACCGAGGAAGAAGTGAAGAGGCTTCTGAGTGAGCTAGATACCTCAAAGGCAATGGGCCAGATAACATCTCCCCATGGGTATTGAGAGAGGGAGCAGAGGCGCTATGTGTACCCCAAAAACAATATTCAAATACATCTATCGAAACAGGGAGTTTTGCCTAGGCATGGAAGACAGCAAATGTAGTCCCAATCTTTAAAAAAGGAGACAACATGAAGCATTAAACTACAGACCAGTGTCACTGACATGTATAGTATGCAAATTCATGGAGAAGAAATAACAGGAAAAAGAGTGGGGGAACACCTAGAAAGGAACGATCTCATCAAACAGCAGCAAAAATAGTTTCAGGGAGGGAAATCCTGTGTCACAAACCTACTGGAGTTTTTATGACATGGTGACAGCAGTAAGACAAGAGAGAAGGGGTGGGTGGATTGTATATTCTTGGACTGCAAGAAGGCGTTTTAACAGTTCCACACAAGAGATTGGTGTAAAAATTGGAAAAACCAAGCAGGGATAACAGGGAAGGCACTAAAATGGATTTAGGGAAATACTTGTCAGAAGACAGCAGCGAGTCATGGGACGTGGCGAGGTGTCAGAGTGGGCACCTGTGACCAGCGGGGTCCCGCAGGGGTCAGTCCTTGGACCAGTGCTGTTTCTGGTATTTGTGAACGACATGACGGAAGGAATAGACTCTGAGGTGTCCCTGTTTGCAGATGACGTGAAGTTGATGAGAAGAATTCACTCGATTGAAGACCAGGCAGAACTACAAAGGGATCTGGACAGGCTGCAGACCTGGTCCAGCAATTGGCTACTGGAGTTCAATCCCACCAAGTGCAAAGTCATGAAGATTGGGGAAGGGCAAAGAAGACTGCAGATGGAGTACAGTCTAGGGGGCCAGAGACTACAAACCTGACTCAAGGAAAAAGATCTTGGGGTGAGTATAACACCAGGCACATCTCCTGAAGCGCACATCAACCAAATAACTGCTGCAGCATATGGGCTCCTAGCAAACCTCAGAACAGCATTCCGACGTCTTAATAAGGAGTCATTCAGGACCCTGTACACCGTGTACGTTAGGCCCATATTGGAGTATGCGGCACCAGTTTGGAACCCACACCTAGCCAAGCACGTGAAGAAACTAGAGAAAGTGCAAAGGTTTGCAACAAGACTAGTCCCAGAGCTAAGAGGTATGTCCTACGAGGAGAGGTTAAGGGAAATCAACCTGACGACACTGGAGGACAGGAGAGATAGGGGGGACATGATAACGACATACAAAATACTGAGAGGAATTGACAAGGTGGACAAAGACAGGATGTTCCAGAGATTGGACACAGTAACAAGGGGACACAGTTGGAAGTTGAAGACGCAGATGAATCACAGGGATGTTAGGAAGTATTTCTTCAGCCACAGAGTAGTCAGTAAGTGGAATAGTTTGGGAAGCGATGTAGTGGAGGCAGGATCCATACATAGCTTTAAGCAGAGGTATGATAAAGCTCACTGCTCAGGGAGAGTGACCTAGTAGCGATCAGTGAAGAGGCGGGGCCAGGAGCTCGGACTCGATCCCCGCAACCTCAACTAGGTGAGCACACACACACACACACACACACACACACACACACCACACACACACACACACACACACACACACACACACACACACATACAATGTTCATCCTAGTTTTGCTTCAGTGTCCACTGTTACAGGCTTCGGGTTTATAACAAGGTAGGTTACATGGTTGTGGTTTATAACGTGGTAGGTTATAAGGTTGTGGTTTATAACAAGGTAGGTTATAAGGTTGTGGTTTATAACAAGGTAGGTTATAAGGTTGTGCTTTATAACAAGGTAGGTTATAAGGTTGTACTTTATAACAAGGTAAGTTATAAGGTTGTGGTTTAAAACAAGGTAGATTACAGGGTTATGGTTTATAACAAGGTAGGTTATAAGGTTGTGGTTTATAACAAGGCAGGTTTTTTTTTTATATTTTATTGAAAAACGCAATACACAATTATACATGTAGACAATGTAAGCAATGAAACGTATCCATTATATATAATAAAAGAAAACTCCACATTCCCTACCGTAGCACTAAACTTATACATAAGAAAACACACGTTCAACTAAAAAAGTTTGATACCCCCCTCAAAAAAAAAAAAAAAAAAACAACCATCTCACATAACATACATTTAACTAAACTAAAGACAGCCCACAGCTTCAAATACAGGTGGGTTTATTACATCCAAAATTGCAGCCATGAACACAATATGCAATATAACCCAAACAATGTCACAGGTATTGACATTTTACATAAAACTGTATGTACGAAGACATTCTCAATTATCCAAAAATTCTTTACACACTTATTATTGTTGTATATTAAACTTCATATCAAATACATAAAACATAACACCTCAATAAATTACGAAACAATAAAGGTTAGAAAATAACAATCTCCACACCTCACCACAGAAAAACTAAACACAGTATAATATAACAAATGATTCGTCCCACCTCACTTCCATACACTACATCATCCTACAAGCGAACAAACACTACATCATCCCACAAGCGAACAAACACTACATCATCCTACAAGCGAACTTACACAATCACGTATATTTAGTAATATTCTTCAAATATAATTTCCATTTTTAAGTAACAAACTTCTTCTACCATATAATAAAATATACATAGTCATTACTATTAAACATTAACTTAAACAAGTACTATATTCTTATTCTACAGACTGCAGCATTTCTTGCATCACCATCCTAACCCTACTTAACACATTGTACATGAACACATATCCTTATATACCCATCACTCGTCAATAATATTCATTGAACTTCACCGAATACTAATATACAACCCATACTGAGTACATGAAATTCTCTCTTACATACTGCTATATACATTTAATGTATGATAAAAATCACACACATTACATTATCGCATTATTAGCAGTACATTTGGTACACAGACATATTTATCACGCCCGCATGTCCTTTGCTTTAATACAACCACCAGTCCTGATAATACATTACAACATATTCCAAATTTAACTTATCCATAACATACATCAGTAAACCATCCTGAGTATGACCGTATACTTTTCACATTCACACAAATATTGCTCATTTCCATGTCCATAAAAATCTTAACAACTTTTCCCTTACGAACCACCACAAACTTACTTAAAACACACTCCACAACTACGCTGCCATTTCACACCTTATCAAGGACTCCTCATACGTTCCCAAATTCTGAGACGAGCCCGGTGCAACCCCTGAAATTCCTAACACAACCCCCGCCCCTTTTTTTTTTTTTTTTCTTCTTCTTCTTCTTCTTCTTCTTCTTCTTCTTCTTCTTTTTCTTCCTTTTCTCACTCCACCAACAAACCTCTGACATTCATACTTCGATATCCTTCAGGAAAAGCCCTTTCCCATCTACTTCTGTATATCCCCCTATTACGACTAAGTGTTTTGTACATTGTTGCAGCCAATACCTTCTTTCGCACCACCCAATCCCCATTACCCCTCATGGCCCATGATACGAAAACAAAATCCGTTATGATGTACACCAAAGCACGCTGCAACAGACTCTTCCACACCTCCCACATCTAAACTCAATGCCCTTAATACTGATATCCCTCCCCCACCCACCCTCCTCAAAATCCCACCCATCCACTCCCGTATACACTCCAAATTTTTACAAAAATATACATGAAAAGCTGTCTCCCTATCCCCACACGCCCTACATACGTCCTCCACCATCAACCCCCTCTCCCGAAGCACCACACCAGACAGCAATATTCCATGAAGGAAACGAAACATTACCTCTCTCGCTCTTGGTCTGATGCGCACCAACCGCAACCTTACCCAAATGTCTCCCCATGCATACATTGGGTATATGCCCTCAACATTTGCAATCACCCTCACCCCTACAGCATGCTCCAGAACACCTACCCGCATCCTAGACGGATCTCTAACATACAATAAAGCTCGCAGCACATCCTCACACTCTTTCATCTCTGATCCTACCCACCACCTTCGTACCTCATATAATGCTTGCACACCCTTCCCCACACGACCTTCCACTTGGAGAAACCCCCTCTTCAAATATATACACTTAACCCTTAATCTTATATCTATTAAACCCAATCCACCTTTGTCGACCGGTAGCATAACAACACTCCTACCCAACCAGTCACACCCAGAACCCCATATATAACGAAAAACCTTTTTTAGCATTCTAGTTATGTCCGGTCCTGCCAACGAATATACTGCTGCCACATGCCAGACCGTACTATATAACGTTACATTCACCACTATTACACGTTGATGTATAGTCAAATGCATGGGTCTCAAAACATTTAACCTACCCACCAACCTATCCACTGCCCTCCCAGAATTAACCATCCATGCCTCCCCGGCATTCCCCATATAAATTATCCCACACACCTTTAGTCTATCCACCACACACCAACGCACAGCTGTTTCCCATCGCGCCCTCCCTACCCAATTCCCTAAGACCAATAATTTCGATTTCTCCACATTCACTTTTAAACCTGTAACTCCTTCAAAACCACCAATTACATCCTCCACCTCATGTAAACTTTCCTCCCTGCTCATTAGAATTGTTGTATCATCCACATACCCTATTATTCCCATCCCTCCATTCTCCACACCACGATCCACCCCTAAACATTTCCCCACTGCCCTGTAAAAAGGGTCCTGTATACAAGCAAACAACAGTTGAGACAGAGGACAACCCTGCCTTATGCCTCTACCCATTGAAACCCACTCTCCCAATTTCCCATTCACCTGCACACGTACACCTACCCTATTATACAAAGTCTCAATCCAACGCACCATCTCTTCCCCAAAACCCTGCCTCCGTAAGATATGCCACAGTGCCTCTCGTTCTACGCAATCATACGCAGCCTGCCAATCCAGTGCTAAGACACCTCCCCCCCCTTTATTCTCCCCCTCCATACTTTCCACAAAATCTTTTATTATTCCATGTCCCTCATACATCGTCCTCCCAGGCACCCCATACTGACCTCTCGCAACAACTTTATCTATCACGCACTTCAGCCTGTTCCCCAAGATTTTTGCGAATATCTTATAATCAGCACATAACGACAATGCCCTGTAGTTCTGCACTGTAGTAGGGCCTTCCCCTTTTGGAATCAATACTACTACTGCAGTACGCTGCAACTCACCCATCCTCCCCTCACTTTTCATCACATTCATCAGGTTCACTAAAAAATCCTTCAACACACTCCAATGCTTCACATAGAATTCACAAGGTAACCCATCTATACCTGGCGCTTTACCTCTCGCCATATTCACCAAAGCTCTCCGTACCTCGCCCTCTTCAATATCCCCTCCCAATGCCATACGATCACTTCCACTCAGCACACAAGATACATTCTCTCCCAATCTCTCTAAATCCTCACCGTTCACTCCTACACTCCGCAAATATTTTCCAAACCAACTATCCATAAAACCACTCATACCCTCAGTAGTTCGCAACTCCTGACCCTTCGTATACCCACCTAAGTTCTCGTGTACTACCAAAGCTTATCAATTTCCATTGCCAACCTGCGTCTCCGCTGGCCCCATAACACACAGGCTGACGGCCTGTCACCCCAAATCGCCTCCTCTAACCCACCTTGCACCCTTGCCTCATCAAATCTCTCATTGTGCATATCTCTTATCTGCCACTTTAACGCTTCAATTTCCTCCATTGGATACACACCTTCCACAGCACCCCTCTCATAACAACCCTGAAACCACCCCTCTAAATACTGTTGAAGCCCATATGTCATCCATGCCTCATTCTTTCCCTTTCGCACATAATATTGCCTGATCCTCTTCGCAACCCCATCCCACCACCCCAATAAATCGCTTGCACTCTTACCCCCACCCCATAAGTCCTCCCACAAACTTTCAAAATCCCCGCCCTCCACCTCCTCACCCAGTAGTCGTACATTCAGCTTCCAGTACCCCAAATATCTCTTAGGCAAACCGTCCCAATTTAAATCAGCATAAACCGCCCTATGATCTGAATAAACGACATTCACCGTCTGCACCCGCTTCACCCTTACTCCCCTTGTCACATACAACCTATCTAATCGTGCAGCATATCCCTTTCTATGAAATGTGTGCTCTATCTCGCAATCTCCTCCATCAACTATATCCCTCAATCCCACACCTCTCAATAGATCCCCTAAACCTGCCAAAAAACACCCTGCCCCTCTCGGTTCCACATCCTTCCTTCGCACCACACAGTTCCAGCCGCCACCAACTATTGTCACTGACGGTAATGACCGCAAATAGTATACCAATACGTTATTCACAAATTCATTCTTTACCCTTACATCATTCTCAGCCGGCACATACACACAAACTACTGCCATCCTCTCACCTGTCCACCACCCATCTATTCTTAACACACGACCCCCCCCCCCTTCACTCCTAAGAACAACAAACGGGCTCATCTCACGGATCAGGATTCCCACCCCTCCCTTCATTCGCTCCGAATACATCACAAACACTCTGTACCCATCCACCTCCAATTCCCTTCCCAGCTTGAAATTATGTTCCTGCACAAAAACAATGTCTATAGCATAACGTTGTAAAAATCCCTTTACCCACAGACGCTTCTCACTCGCACACAATCCATTAATATTCACTGTCATGCACCGGAAACCTACTTATGTGATTTCACCCTCTGTCCCATTTCACCTTTCACTGACACACTTCCAGTGTGTCTGCTTCTTCCACTTTTCTCTCCACTGCCCACTTGTGGCTTCCCCTGATCCAACACCGGACCAGGCATACCTTTAGAGCTCCCACGCACCACATCAACCCACGCTTTTTCCCCGGTCTCTGTGCCGGGGTCAAAACATCATCCGAGTTGGAATATGTCGCCGCCCTCTTACGGTTGACGCTCTCTGCATCCATTTCCAACTCACTGGATGCCTCCCTGTGAATCTCAGCATTCACCTCAATCACTTCCACCACTCCTGGCGAGTCATCTGCCATGTTCGCCAATCTTCCAAGTTGCTCATCTTCAATCTGAACAGTACTCCTCACCATTCTCAAGTTATCCTCAGAAACCTTCTCAAAGGATTTTTCCTTCACGTTCACCAGTAGGCCTCCTTCTACCCGCACTTCACCAATCTGCACAGTCTTCCCGTTCTCCAAGGCAGATGCCTCACTTCCCACTAACTGTGACAGTGATGGGCTGGTACCCACCAGTGGCAGCTCACGCTCCACTTCCTCACTCCAGGAAGTGCCACTTCTATGTACAGGTGACTCATCAGCATGACCCACCTCCGGTTCTGGCTCTTTCACCATCTCACTACCTAGTTCCTGTCTCCGCTGCCATCTCCCACACTGGGCCGCCATATGGTCATATGCACCACATAACCTACACGTCTTCTGCTGCCCAGCGTAGTACACCATTACCTGCGTCCTAAATGCGTCCAGTATGACGTAAGACGGGATGGAATGCCTCAACGTCATCTTGAGCGTGAACGTACCATCCGGCAAGCCGGCATACGCCCCATCCGTCCATTTACCAGCCATAGCCAGGTGTACAGGTCCATACTGTTTAAATACATTCCGCAGATCAGTCTCGTCCGCCTCAAATGGCACATTTCGGACTTTCACCCATGTGTAATGCCTAGACACGTCGATGAGTCGAACACGTATCGCTGAATTAAGGTCTACGCTCCTGTCCTGGTACTTGTCAACCAGCCGTTCATACACTCCAGCTGATCTCAACTTGACAAAAATACGATAGGCACCATTTAGCGCCACACCATACAGTTCTTGATCCGCAACACCATAGGTGTCACGGATAATTTGCGGTAAAAGCACTTGTGCAGACTGAGGCGTTATTGCACCACGCACCAATTCAAGGCACACCGTGTGCAAACGCCTTCTCACAGACTGCGCCATGTTGTGAAAATATAAGTCTCCTCCAATGGCCAGCAGAGGGCAGTAGTCACACGTCCGCACTCTGCTCAGGTCAAGCGGCGAATAAGGCAGGTTACATGGTTGTGGTTTATAATATGTTTTGGATCAGTTGCAGATTAGCATCATTCTTTAGCAACTGTCGCAGTTTACTGAACTTACGCATTGTGTTGGTATGGCAAGTTATATTGTGCACCATAATTAGCCACCTACGTTTCCTGCCACGTCTTCTACTTGATCTGGCTAGTCAGTATCTTGGTGTCCGCAACAAGTAGTCTTAGTGTACTTGCTGTGTTATCTTAGTATACTTACTGCACTCTTACTTTGCCGTATTTTTCAGAGCGTACTCTCTCGTAAGATGATATTTAAACGTACAGATTTCCTGCCATTCCCTGCAGTATTTTCCAAGTATAAATTATTATATATCTTTCTCTCCTGCACCCAAGGCTGTACAGTCTAGGGGATTTCAAAGCCTTCCCAATAATTTAGGCGCTTGAATTGATGTAGGCAGTGAAAATTCTGTGCTCATTTCCCAGATACCTGAGAGGGTGTGACTGGAAGAGCTTCATCAGTTAAACTCGCAGAATCCCAGGCGTTTCTCAGCAACTGCCACCGAGCTATTTAGGTAGAGATTCATTTTATTTTGCTTGATTAAAAAAATGGCTCTTTAGAAATACTGTTATAAGAGTTTATAACTGGTGTTAGAGGACGTGTTTATGAGAGTTGCAAATGATGTTCATAAACTGTGTATTTCCTGCCAGTATAATTGGCGAAGTTTTCTCTTCTCGGCAACTCAACATTAACTAATTCAGGATTTATCAGCATTCACGGTAATTGGATTCAGGTATTTTATTGTGTGTAATTAGTTGCACCTGAGTGTCGTGTGCCACCTGGTGAGAACTTGGTACCTGCCCCCCACGTTCGCAGTAATTAGCGGCATTTGAGTATCATGTGCCACCTGATGAGAGGCAGGTGGCACCCGAGTGTCGAGTAACGCCTTGTAAGAAGCAAGTGCTTGCGTCTTGACACTCATAGCTCTGTCTTGTAGAGCTG
>NC_069402.1:19570854-19613354 GCF_026875155.1 Cherax quadricarinatus
CTTGCATTTACGTGGCCCTTCTTGCATTTACATGGCCCTTCTTGCATTTACATGGCCCTTCTTGCATTTACATGGTCCTTTTGCATTTACATGGTCTTTCTTGCATTTACATGGCAGGAGTTCACAACAGGTATAGGCTGCCACTTCTGGTTACCTCGTCTCGTATGGTTCCTCATTCTTAGTGTAGCCCCAACTGGTTGGAGGAGGCAGTTCAGGTGCTGGTATCAGTGTTTGACCACACACGACCTCCCTGGTAGTCTGCCCTCTTGACCACCTTCAAACTGCCCTAGTTTGGGTAGTCAGCTGCACATAGTTCATCTTCGCAGTTTTTTTTTTCGTGTCTTAATTTCTATATACTGGTTTTTGTATTCAGTCTGTGGTATCCCCCATTAGACATAGCGGGATAACATATGAGTCTCATGAATGAACTCTTCCAGGTTACTGTTCCTTATCTGACAGCCAGTGTAAAAACGCGAAAAAAGTTCCACATCGTTCTTCAGAGAAACTAGTTGCTGCTTTCCTTTCTATTGGCATTTCTGCGAGAGGAAACACTGAAGATTTTCAGCTTGGTTCTATGACTGACATCGTCAGTAGACTTTCAACACGATACTCTTTGATCTGCGCTTAGCTAGTATTCTTCACACGCTGCACAGCCTTAACTATTGCATGAACTGCAATCTTATGTGTCTAGGGCATCCAGATCCATACTGTAATGTTCGTGGTAATTACTTGCAGCACCATCACTATCACAAAGAACAGTAACATGACAACAGTGACTAAAACATCAATCCATCTCTTTCTCACCGAGAGGCTCCTATGTGGATGGTATATGTGCTGGGGGAAGTGGGGACTGCGGGTGTGGAGAATGGTTTGTTTTGAGTTGTGCTTGGGTGGGAGGGACGGTTAGGGGTTGGGCAGTTCTGTGGGTGGTTGTGTTTTGGGCCTCTGGAGGCTTGAGCTTCCATGCCTACCGATGTATGCCTTGTCCCTCTTTCCTGCTCCTGGCAGGAATAGAATTAGTCTAGGGTTGTAACACATTTAAATATAATTAGCTTTTATTTCCACTCTGTAACTACAGTGCCCTAACCGTGGTTCCCCGCTTCATGATTCTGCCTAGTACCATTACTGTCGTGAGGGGCAATTTGACTGGGCATCTTCGCCCCCTCCCCCAAGTATCGCTCAAGCCTTTGAAAATTTATCTTGGACATACCCTTCATGCCCATTAGTGACGATATCATTAATCTCCATTTCGTCCACCTGTCGCATTCTCACAAGTCCTTCAGCCTTCTGTAGCCTGTGAATAATCAGTGACCTCTCTCCTCTTCCCATTTCCTGTCACTCAGTATCTCTGTATCCAGTTTAAGCAACTAATTTACTGAAAATGGTATAAAATACCGACAGGTTGATGAGTAAGACGCATGTGCAACAGTTGAGTATTTTATTTTTCAAACAATACATTCTCCTCTGTATTTGACTGATGAAGCCTACCATGTAGGGAAAATATTTCAACAGTAATGCTACCCAACTGTTGCACGTGTCTTACTCAACTAATTTACTGTTAATCTTCTGAAGCTCCCGGTTGTCTGGTAGTATCTCAGTGAAGGTCTTCTTAACTCCTCCTTTTCCTTCAGTCAGTACTGTTCCTGCTCCCATCTCATTGCCCCATTCCTTCCTCAGCTTCATTTCCCACTTCAGTTCCTTCCTCAGGCTTTGTGCCTTTGCTGTCTGCAGACACCTTCTCCTCCATCGCTTTGTAAAACCCACTAAGCCTTTTTTTCCCACTCTTGTTCCATTATACACCTGAGCCTTGCTGCCCATACTTCCTTCTCAGACTATTCTTCCTCTCATTCCTGTGTTCCTTTGGCTTCCTAGTTAGAATATGCTGACTTCCTTGGATTGCAACAGGTGGAAGACCATCAGTCCCTGCCTTTTCTGTGTTTAGACGGCTGTGTATGCTTGTGTTTGAGAGCATGTGTGTGTGTGTGTGTGTGTGTGTGTGTGTGTGTGTGTGTGTGTGTGTGTGTGTGTGTGTGTGTGCGCGTGCGCGCGCACATGTGTGTGTGTGTGTACAATTTTTTGTGCATATGTGTATGATTGTGTGTTTGTACCACCTGTGTTCTTATCTATAATTGGTTACAAAGGTCGAGTCAAAACTCTTGGCCCCACCTCTCCACTGTTTGCTACTAGGATGTGTGTGTCTTCGCGTGTGTTTGTGTGCATGCTCAAGTGTGTGTATATGAACTTGCATGTGTGTGTTTGTGTGTGTATAAATAACAAAAAAAAGGCACAATACCGTGACTGGAACGATACATAAATGACTAACACATAGAAGAGAAGAGATTCCGACGACGTTTTGGTCCGACTTGGACCATTTACAAAGTCACACAGTGTGACTTTGTAAATGGTCAAAGTCGGACCGAAACGTCGTCGTAATCTCCTCTCTTCTGTGTGTGGTGTGTGTGTGTGTGTGTGTGTGTGTGTGTGTGTGTGTGTGTGTGTGTGTGTGTGTGTGTGTGTGTACTAGTGTACACGAACCTTTGTGCATCTGGGTGGTATATGTGAGGGGAAGGGTGGTCACTGTGTATGCAACCTAGGCTGCTTTCTCATGCCGAATCCTACTGAAGAGATGAAATTCTCTCTTGCTCTATCCCTAACTCGTATATACTAACATATTCCCTAAAACACACACACTACACAAACACAAACACACACACACACAGAGGGGTGTGTATATATACGTTTGTACATGTATGTGTAGTGTGACCTAAGTGTAAGTAGAAGTAGCAAGACGGTACGTACCTGAAATCTTGCATGTGTATGAGACAGGAAAAAGACACCAGCAATCCTACCATCATGTAAAACAATTACAGGCTTTCGTTTTACACTCACTTGGCAGGACGGTAGTACCTCCCTGGGCGGTTGCTGTCTACCAACCTACTACCTAGGATATATATACATGCATATATATATATATATATATATATATATATATATATATATATATATATATATATATATATATATATATATATATATATATATATATATAATATATATATAATAATAATTCAACACACCGGCCGTATCCCACCGAGGCGGGGTGGCCCAAAAGGAAAAACAAAAGTTTCTCCTTTTACATTTAGTAATATACACAGGAGAAAGGGTTAGAAGCCCCTTGCTCCTGGCATTTTAGTGGCGTCTTAAAACACGCATGGCTTACGGAGGAAGAATTCTGTTCCACTTCCCCATGGAGATAAGTGGAAATAAACAAGAACCACAACTAGAAAGAAAATAGAAGAAAACCCAGAGGGGTATGTATGTGTATATATGCTTGTACATGTATGTGTAGTGTGACCTAAGTGTAAGTAGAAGTAGCAAGATGTACCTGAAACCTTGCATGTTTATGAGACAGAAAAATGGACACCAGCAATCCTACCATCATGCAAAACAATTACAGGCTTTCGTTTTACAATCAATTGGCAGGACGGTAGTACCTCCCTGGGTGGTTGTCTACCAGCCTACTACCTAACACACACACACACACACACACACACACACACACACACACACACACACACACACACACACACACTCACACTCACACTCACACTCAGGACAGTCACGTACGTACGCACAAAATACGCTCATACAACGCACGCATTCACTATGTGTACACGCACTGATTTTGAATTTAAAGACATTTGCTTTTGCCTGGGTAGTAAAAATGGAATGGAAAAAGAGTGGTGGGTGGCTTGAAGGAGCCTAATTCTAGCCAGGATACGGCGATCAGCGAGGCTTTCAATCTGGAGTCCATTCTTATGGTAATGTGGTATGGTTTTTACTGGGCTGCAGGAAGGAGAGTTTTGCCTGAGCCACGAGTCACCTGGATGGATATTGGCAGTGGCAGCCATATTTCTGCACCACTACAAACTTTTACACCACTTAACCTTCCACCTTATGGTTTCCCTTCTTTACGATTATTTTTTAGTCAGTTTTTAAACCGTGGCTCCATATAAGTTTCATTTTTGTTGTGTTGTGAATTGCAGCATGTTTACTGGGCAGCTTTCTTTACATGTTTGTATTTTTAGTGCCAGTAAATTACCAAGAGTGTTCATGTACTGTTAGAGCTGTGGCTTTGTGAGGCTCTCCTAGTTACTGCAACTCTCTTGTGTGGTAGCCTGTTGTGTGGTAGCCTGTTGTGTGGTAGCCTGTTGTGGGAGAGCCTGTTGTGTGTTAGTTTGTGTGGTAGCCTGTTGTATGGTAATCTCCTGTGGGGGGGTAACCCGTTAATTATAGGAGCACCTTCCCCACCACCGGAACCTGGTTCTTCTTTTAGTACATTAGTGTCCTACTGAACAGTGGCAAAGACATTTCGTTGTCTAAAATTATGCGTCTGCCCACCCTTCTCTCTTCTGCTTGATACTGTCCTCCCAAGAGTGTTTGTGGAGGGCAGTAATAGGGAGTGTTGTAGACCTGAGTAGTGTAGTGTTGTAGAGGGGAGTAGTGTAGTGTGTTGTAATGTGGAGTTAACATGTTAGCATGAATCTTACAGGCTCCCCAGTCCACCAACATGGCATGTATCTTGCACGCTCCACAGCCAGCTAAATTAATTAGCATGTATTTTACAGGCTCCCAGTCATCTAACAGTGTTTATCTTACAGCCTCCTTAGTGGGAAATGTTTCCGTAATCTATGTCTGGATCAGTGTATGTTACAAGTGGAAGGTCACGTGTATGTACTTAGTGGAGTTAAGTGTTATTTTAAGCAATCAGAATCTTGAAAATTAGTTAGATAATTTTTATTTATGGTCTTCTTGTAATAAGAGGTTAAATAAATCACATAACTGGTAGGTTTTGAACCTATGGCAGGCGAGTTCTAAAACTCACAAGCCAGTATGTTAACCACTGGATCAGTTGGTTCTGTGAGTTTTAGGACTAACCTGTTAATGTTATCTAGTATGGGTATAGCAGTAGGTGTAGTGCAGTGTTTCTCTGTTCTTATGGTAATGTGTCATTAATGGTGATGTGTGGTATCCTCACCCTTGCTACTCCCCACCTCAGCACATACTAACTTCTCTCTGTCACTAACCTGTCATGTTTTGTCTCCCCCACAGATACCAGTCTTCGTGAGTACCCCCGTGTTGGCAGGGCAGGGTAGGACTAGACGCTGGTTCCGTGCACCCACCCACCTACCAACCTACCTACCCACCCATTTTCCCACCTGGCATCTACCTTAGTCACCTCTGCTGCTGCATGTTACTCTTAGTTCTTTCCACCTTGTACACACTAGCCTCTATGACTGCTTGCTTAATTTAGTCCTTGTACACACTAGCCTCTACGACTACTTGCTTAACTTGGTCCTTGTACACACTAGCTTCTTTGACCGCTTGCTTAACATGGTGTATTGATACAGCTAGCTAGCTCGCTCGCTCTCGGCTCCCCTCTCTCTCTTTGTCTCTATCTCACACACATATACTAGTAGGATAAGCCATGTAACAGTCTAGAGATGATCACAGCAGTGTAATACTGTGTTGTCGTTTGTTATAAACTGTATGCTTCGTACAACACACTGTAAACATACAGTGATACACTAAGGAGACATACACTAAGAATATATACACCAAGGTGACATGCACTGGAGAAAAACTACACCATGGTGTCATGCACTGAGAAAACTACACCAAGGTGACATGCACTGAGAAAACTACACCATGGTGTCATGCACTGAGAAAACTACACCAAGGTGACATGCACTGAGAAAACTACACCAAGGTGACATGCACTGAGAAAACTACACCATGGTGTCATGCACTGAGAAAACTACACCAAGGCGACATGCACTGAGAAAACTACACCAAGGTGACATGCACTGAGAAAAACTACACCATGGTGTCATGCACTGAGAAAACTACACCAAGGTGACATGCACTGAGAAAACTACACCATGGTGTCATGCACTGAGAAAACTACACCAAGGTGACATGCACTGAGAAAACTACACCATGGTGTCATGCACTGAGAAAACTACACCAAGGCGACATGCACTGAGAAAACTACACCAAGGTGGCATGTACTGAGAATAAATACACCAAGGTGACATGTACTGAGAATAAATACACCAAGGTGACATGTACTGAGAATAAATACACCAAGGTGACATGTACTGAGAATAAATACACCAAGGTGACATGTACTGAGAATAAATACACCAAGGTGACATGTACTGAGAATAAATACACCAAGGTGACATGTACTGAGAATAAATACACCAAGGTGACATGCACTGAGAATAAATACACCAAGGTGACATGTACTGAGAATAAATACACCAAGGTGACATGTACTGGAATAAATACACCAAGGTGACATGTACTGAGAATAAATACACCAAGGTGACATGTACTGAGAATAAATACACCAAGGTGACATGTACTGAGAATAAATACACCAAGGTGACATGTACTGAGAATAAATACACCAAGGTGACATGTACTGAGAATAAATACCAAGGTGACATGTACTGAGAATAAATACACCAAGGTGACATGCACTGAGAATAAATACACCAAGGTGACATGCACTGAGAATAAATACACCAAGGTGACATGCACTGAGAATAAATACACCAGGGTGACATGTACTGAGAAAACGTACACCAAGGTGACATGCACTGAGAATAAATACACCAAGGTGACATGTACTGAGAATGCATACACCAAGGTGACATGCACTGAGAATACATACACCAAGGTGAGATACACTGAGAATACTTACACCAAGGTGACGTGCACTGAGAATACATACACCAAGGTGACATGCACTGAGAATACATACACCAATGTTGCATACACTGAGAATACATACACCAGTGTGACATGCACTAAGAATACATACACCTAGGTGACATAAACTGAGAAATACACCAAGGGGACATTCACTGAGAATGCATACACCAAGGTGACATACACTGAGAATGCATTCACCAAGGTGACATACACTGAGAATACATACACCTAGGTGACATACACTGAGAATACATACACCTAGGTGACATGCACTGAGAATACATACACCAAGGTGACTTGCACTGAGAATACATACACCAAGGTGACATGGACTGAGAATACATACACCAATGTTGCATACACTGAGAATACATACACCAAGGTGACATACACTGAGAATACATACACCTAGGTGACATAAACTGAGAATACATACACCAAGGTGACATGCACTGAGAATACATACACCAATGTTGCATACACTGAGAATACATACACCAAGGTGACATACACTTAGAATACATACACCTAGGTGACATAAACTGAGAATACATACACCGAGGAGACATTCACTGAGAATACATACGCCTAGGTGACATACACTGATAATACATACACCTAGGTGACATACACTGAGAATACATACACCTAGGTGACATACACCTGCCTCGTATGGGCCAGTAGGCCTTCTGCAGTGTTCCTACATTCTTATGTAATACATACACCTAGGTGACATGCCCTGAGAATACATACACCAAGGTGACATACACTGAGAATACATACTCCTAGGTGACATGCACTGAGAATACATGCACCAAGGTGACATACACTGAGAATACATACGCCTAGAAGACATACACTGAGAATACATACACCAAGGTGACATACACTGAGAATACATACACCAGTGTGACATACACTGAGAATACATACACCAAGGGGACATTCACTGAGAATACATTACACCAAGGTGACATACACTGAGAAAACATACACCTAGGAGACATACACTGAGAATGCATACACCAAGGTGATATGCACTGAGAATACATACACCAAGGTATCATACACTAAGAAAACATACACCAAGGTGACATGCACTGAGAATACATATACCAAGGTGACATACACTAAGAATACATACACCAAGGTGACATGCACTGAGAATACATACACCAAGGTGACATGCACTGAGAATACATACACCAATGTTGCATACACTGAAAATACATGCACCAAGGTGACATACTCTGAGAATACATACACCAATGTGACATACACTGAGAATACATACACCAAAGGGACATTCACTAAGAATGCATACACCAAGGTGACATACACTGAGAATACATACCCTAGGTGACATACACTGAGAATGCATCACCTAGGTGACACACTGGAATACATACACTAGGTGACATGCACTGAGAATACATACACCAGGTGACTTGCACTGAGATACATTAACCAAGGTGACATGCACTGAGAATACATATACAGTGTTTAGTACACTGAGGATACATACACCATGGTGACAGTACTCTGGATACATACACTAGGTGACATAACTGAGAATACGTCACCTAGTGTCAAAACTAGAATACATACACCAAGGTGACATGCACTGGAGAATGCATACACCAAGTGTACATGCACTGAGAATACTACACCAATGTTGCATACCGAGAATACATTCACCTAGGTGACATAAAACTGAGAATACGTACACCTAGGTGACATAAACTTAGAATACATACACCAAGGTGACATGCACTGAGAATGCATACACCAAGGTGACATACTCTGAGAATACATACACCAATGTGACATACACTGAGAATACATACACCTAGGTGACATAAACTGAGAATACATACACCAGTGTTACATACACTGAGAATACATACACCTAGGTGACATAAACTGAGAATACATACACCAGTGTTACATACACTGAGAATACATACACCAGTGTTACATACACTGAGAATACATACACCTAGGTGACATGCACTGTGAATACATACACCAAGGTGACATACACTGAGAATACATACACCAACGTGACATACAGTGTTGATTGCAGGTCTGTACCAAGATACCCTTGTGTTGCAGTGTCTGACAGATTGAACATTAAAATGGTATAAAATACCGACAGGTTGTTAGGTAAGACACATATGCAACAGTTAGGTATCTTTATTATGAAACGTTTCGCCTACACAGTAGGCTTCTTCAGTCAAGTACAGAAAAGTTGATAGAAGCAGAAGATACTTGAAGACGATGTAATCAGTCCATCACCCTTAAAGTTTTGAGGTGGTCAGTCCCTCAGTCTGGAGAAGAGCATTGTTCCATAGTATGAAACAATAGGGAGATGAAGTGACAGAATGGAGCTTTTTTAGCGCCAAGAGGTGAGACGTAGGCCACTAGGAGAGGTAAGAAAAATCAGATGTTGAAAGGTCAGGTCCCTCTCAAATCCAGCCGCTCTCACTAGTGGAAGTTGTCGAAGTTGATTGCAGGTCTGTACCTGCATATTGTTTCATACTATGGAACAATGCTCTTCTCCAGACTGAGGGACTGACCACCTCAAAACTTTAAGGGTGATGGACTGATTACATCGTCTTCAAGTATCTTCTGCTTCTATCAATTTTCTGTACTTGACTGAAGAAGCCTACTGTGTAGGCGAAACGTTTCATAATAAAGATACCTAACTGTTGCATATGTGTCTTACCTAACAACCTGTCGGTATTTTATACCATTTTAATGTTCAATCTGTCAGACACTGCAACACAAGGGTATCTTGGTACAGACCTGCAATCAACTTCGACAACTTCCACTAGTGAGAGCGGCTGGATTTGAGAGGGACCTGACCTTTCAACATCTGAGTTCTTACCTCTCCTAGTGGCCTACGTCTCACCTCTTGGCGCTATAAAAAGCTCCATTCTGTCACTTCATCTCCCCTAAATTTTTTCATACTATGGAACAATGCTCTTCTCCAGACCCGAGGGGACTGACCACCTCAAAACTTTAAGGGTGATGGACTGATTACATCGTCTTCAAGTTTTCTTCTGCTTCTATCAACTTTTCTGTACTTGACTGAAGAAGCCTACTGTGTAGGCAAACGTTTTATAATAAAGATACCTAACTGTTGCATATGTGTCTTACCTAACAACCTTCGGTATTTTATACCATTTTTAAAGTTCAATCTGTCAGGGCACTGCAACACAAGGGTATCTTGGTACAGACCTGCAATCAACTTCGACAACTTCCACTAGTGAGAGCGGCTGGATTTGAGAGGGGCCGACCTTTCAACATCTGAGTTTTTAAACCTCTCCTAGTGGCCTACGTCTCACCTCTTGGCGCTATAAAAAAACTCCATTCTGTCACTTCATCTCCATATTGTTTCATACTATGGAACAATGCTCTTCTCCAGACTGAGGGACTGACCACCTCAAAACTTTAAGGGTGATGGACTGATTACATCGTCTTCAAGTATCTTCTGCTTCTGTCAACTTTTCTGTACTTGTTAGGTAAGACACATATGCAACAGTTAGGTATCTTTATTTCGAAACGTTTCGCCTACACAGTAGGCTTCTTCAGTCGAGTACATAAAAGTTGATAGAAGCAGACACACAAAGAGGAAGGCGTAAGGAGAGGAGGAGAATGAGGTAATCAGTCCCTCAACCTGGAGTCGATGTGTTCAGTCCATCAATCTTGTAGAATGTACAGCATAGGGCCGTAGACGTGGCTTATATACTATAGTGAGGTGACGTGAAGCAGATGGAGGCGGGGTCATAGTGGTACCATCCACTAGTCGAAGTAGGTCTTCGTCCAAAGGTTGAACAAATGTTGAAGAATTCTTTGTAACAAGATCCCATGATGCTGCAGTGTCAGACAGTTGTGATGATGGTTTGAAAAACCGACCCAAATTGAAGATTGAGACCTATTGACAATTTTGGGAAAACTTTATACAGGAACGTTTCGCCACACACATGTTTAAAATTAGCCGTGTGCAATCTTGGGTTTCACAGTGTCTAATTTATCAAATGTCGGTTCTCTGAAAACCTTTTTTTCTACAAACCTGTCAGACACTGCATCTTCTTGGGGGTTTTTTAATATTGGGAATTCTTCGCTTTCCTATTTTTGGCACGACCCATTCAAATTGAAAAAGGGTTTACACTGCTCTGACTGCTTCACCTCTCCCGCCAACGGGGTTTTAAGTCCCTTTTCACACGATGCCGTATTCTATTCAAGATTTAGGACGAACCATCGACTCAAGGTTGGGGATGATTACCCCATTCTCCTCCTATTCTTTAAAATTCTCCTTTGTTTATTTTTTTGAAAGCCACGTGTGGGGAAAAGTTTCCAAAAAGATACCCAAGAGTTGCACATGTGTCTAATTTATCATTTTATATTATGGCAGGGTCAGGTGAGGTGACGCGTGGGTAGAGGTGGTGGGGGTGTAGTAGTAGTAATGGAACTAAGGGGGTGAGGCAAGAGAGGGACCTGCTGGGATCAGTAAAAACCAGTTCCCAGGGGGGGTAATTCCTCTTTCTTAGTAAAATTTTTAAAAAACTGTAATACCGGATTTTTGCTTTTAGTGTTCTGACAGAAATTTTGTGCAGCTTAATGCATTTTTTTCCCTTTAAGTCGTCTTCTTTAATAACAGTTTACTTTATTGAAATTTATGAGGTGTCCCAAAATCGTCTCTTTGTTGAACACATGGTTTTTTTCGGTCATCATTTCTGCAAGACTTTTGGGTTTGCTATTCTAATGTCCGAGTTTTGGCTTTTCCCCTACAATACTTTGTCACACCCCCACATGGTATAGTGTAGATTCCTGCACTTGTGCCAGAATCATGCTTGGGTTTTTGTATCAGGTTCTTAATAGTAGTTGAAGAGCTGGTAGATATTTTAGCCAGTTTTCTGTCAAACATGTTTGAAACATTAGTGGCAACGTTGCTGACCGGTAAAACGATGTAACTTGGAGGCTTTTCTTCAGTTTGATAGGTGTAATAAAGTTGGTAGAATTACCGACAATATGTAAAGTAAAAGGACACAAGTGCAACTAATGTGACATTTATTGTGGCAACCCTCTGTGTCCATGTATTGTTTGTAATGGCTTGATAAAGCTCCTGGAGAGCGAAACGTTGCCACAATAAATGTCACATTAGTTGCACTTGTGTCCTTTTACTTTACAATTTGATAGGTGTTGGTCTTGCTGAGGATACGTGCCGCACGTTTCCTACAGTCACGTATGAAGTGTAGGGGAAAGTGCAGTGAACTAAAAGAGTTGGTGATGTATGTACATTCTTCTTCGAGGAACTGTGGACTGGAAATTCTGTAGGCTCTCAGAAAGAAGCCAATAACTACCCCTCTTTTAGTTCTTGTGTCATGGTGAGAGAAGAAATGTAGAAGATCGTTCTTGTAGGTAGGCTTCCGGTAGACTTTAAAAGAAAGTTTATTTTCCCCTGTACGTAAGAGAACGTCGAGAAAAGGTAATTGGTTGTCCTTCTCCTCCTCTAGTGTAAATTTAATAGTAGGTTCCAGAGTGTTGATGGTGTTGAGGATGCCCCGTACGTCAAGATTTTTGGGTACAATGACCAAAATATCATCTACGTACCGCATCCATGTAACTGAGCGAGGGATGTTACTGAGGATCCTTCTTGATTCCAGGTCCTCCATATATAAATTGGCAAGAACTGCACTAAGGGGGGATCCCATGGCTAGTCCGAAGAGTTGTTTGTACTTCTTGTCCTCAAACCTAAAACAGTTATAACGAGTTATAACAGTTATTGTCGAACTTTGTGTTCCTTATAACTGTTTTAGGTTTGAGGACAAGAAGTCGTGGTCGTGGTTGTGGAGGTAGATACTTGGAATGATGTATTGGAAAAGATGAACATTAAAATGGTATAAAATACCGACAGATTGTTAGGTAAGACACATATGCAACAGTTAGGTATCTTTATTTCGAAACGTTTCGCCTACACAGTAGGCTTCTTCAGTCGAGTACAGAAAAGTTGATAGAAGCAGAAGATACTTGAAGACGATGTAATCAGTCCATCACCCTTAAAGTTTTGAGGTGGTCAGTCCCTCAGTCTGGAGAAGAGCATTGTTCCGTTGTCTGAAACAATATGAAGTTGAAGTGACAGAATGGGGCTTTATATAGTGCCAGGAGGTGAGACGTAGGTTGCTTTGGGAGGGCAGGTCCCTCTCAAACCCAGCCGTTCTCACTAGTAGATGTTGTCGAAGTTGATGGTCTGTACCAAGATACCCTTGTGTTGCAGTGTCTGACAGAATGAACATTAAAATGGTATAAAATACCAATCAGCCTACGACAGACCAAACTGGTGGCTGCCAGAGCCACGAAACTTATGGGGGAGGTCTTAGGTGATACCCCATCACAACAGTGGTACCGAGCAGCGACTCAGGGAGAACCCCCTCCATATGATAGAAGCTGGTCCAGAGCGCAGTGTACCGCCATCCATCGGCTTCGTTTGGGCTTTCCCACAGCCAAGATGATGGTAGACAAGGCTGAGGAGATGTGCCAGTACTGTCAGCACGTTGTCCAGCGGCCCCTAACACACTATCTTCTAGAGTGCGAAGCTACTGAGACACTCCGCAGGCAACTAGGGGTGATATTCCCTCCCGAAGAGGACCCAGAGATGACTGCGGCCACACTAGTGTACCATGGGGTCAACGAACCAGACAAGCTGTTACCTGTGATAATGACATATCCTCCTCCTCGCAAGTGTCCATAGTTACATAAGGTGTCGCTTATGAGATGCACCAGTTGAACTGACCAGAGGGGCGCTTGAGCAGCATGCGTCGCATCATTGTGGAAACCTTTCTCCCTCGGGAGCCAGAGACGGGTCATCGCAAGATTGGGACCCGTGCCAGGACTATGGTCTTGGCGAACATTATACATACATACATACCCCAGGTAGATCTGTTTGTGACTTGAAAAAGCCCACTGTGTGGGCGAAACTTTGTCAATAAAGGATCACATTATACTGCATATGTGTTTATATTTCCATGTTGTTGATGTATTGGCTAATCAGATCTTCACGCATGACAGAACACCTCTGTTCAAGACAGAAGTGATTCTTTGAACCAGATGTGATTTTACAGAACCGATATCACTTTTGTCTTGATTAGAGGTGTTCCGTCGTGACTGATGACGCGATTAGCTGATACATCAATCAAATCATTAATCACATCCACACTAAGTACCAGCCATCTCATACTTAGCGCATATGGGATTCACCTCTGTAAAAAAAGACAGTACTTAGCAACGTGTAGTTGGCGTTCTTGTGCTTCCAGGAGGTTTTAGTGCATGGATGAGGCCCACAAAACAGCATTAGTTGACATTTTCAGTATCTATGAAATGCGCATATCAAGTAATGATAATGAAAACTTAGCGTCTGAGGTCTGCTGGGGTAACTGGTTATGAAGTCTTTTAAGAATCCCGAGAAATACCAGTAATGAGCCACTCGATACACCCGGCTTCGGATATGAGGTCTGGGCACCTCTAACCCGTCTCAAGATTTTTGTGTGAGTGAGGACCTGACTCCAAGAGAAATTTTGCAAGGCGGAGCAAGACTACTTTGGGGCCCCGGGGGGGGGGGCAGGCTGAGGCCCCCCCAGTCTAAGTGAATTGTACATAATTATTTTTTAAATAAACTAAAAATTGTTGAAATTACCAAAAAATCAAATGAAAAGATAAAAATAAAACGTCTATGCCTGTGGTGCCCCTTTAGAGATTCACAGCCGAGCCACGGACCAGTGTACCGGCTGAACCTCCGCTCTCATAGGCCATGCCAGCCGCCTTGCCAGCCGCCCTGCCCTCAAGTGTGAGACCTATTAGTGAAAGATTTTAACATACTAAGCTATTGAACTTACATTCCTAGCTTAGCTTAACTATATAACTATACTATAGACTGGGTATTAGCTTACTAGTGCCTTAAAACTAAATCAACGTTATTTGTTGTGCCTTACAACAAATAAGGTTGTAGGACATGGCAGCGCACCATCCCACCGGCGTTCTTCCCTTAACCCCCTCCTGGTCATGTGCTATGGAATTTTCCATAGCATATGTAATTAAACAAATTCGAAAATATTGTATCAAAAACACCACCAGTGTTAGTGAATTTTTTCATGTTGAGGCAGTTACTCGATTACAACACCCTAATTATCCATATTAATGTTGATACATTGTACCGGTGCAGTACGGGTTATAACAAACTTAAGTTGATGCAGTGTGAATGGTTTCTTGATGCGAAAATATACAGTATCTTTGTTTGTAGGAGTGAAGTGGGGTATCCACACTGCGTTTTTTCCCATGTCACAAGTTTTTATTGTCTTATTTTAAGTGTTTTGCAACTTGATTCTTCCTTATCCATTCCCTTCAATCCACTTATATTGTTTGTTATATATTTAAAAAATATATATTTTATAAAAATTTATATATATATATATATAATATAAAATATAATATATATATTAATATAAAATATATTAATATATATATATATAAGCTCACTGGAGTCTTAACGTTCGGGTAACATTTTGGTTTGTTACGGGTTTTTCAGTATATTCCAAACTCTCATACATATTTTAAAAAATTTTTAGTTAGTGTTTAAAAAAAGATAATTAAAAAGATGTTGCTTCCACCTCACTCCCAAATTTTAAAATTGTGTGTTTCTTCTGCGGGAGTTGCTTTTGAGTGTGAGTAAACACGGAAAGCATTGGCTGTTTATTGTCTTAAACATTTCACTGTGGTGGTGTGTGTGTGTGTGTTGTTGTGGGTGTGTGTGTTTGGGTGTGTGTTTTTTGTGTGGTGGGTTTGTTTTCAACTAATTGTACTTTCTAATTGCACCCCCCTATTTGTAGTTGCAAGGGTCAAGTATGAACGCTTGGCCCACTCCTAGGGCCGGTACGCTTTCACGCCTGGCTGTGTCAGCCCTAAATCCGGGTTTTAAAAGCTATCATGGATTCTGCTTACTGCGTCGCTGTTATGTCTTTCCACATATGACCCTGAAAGAATAAAAAGTATTTCCCATATCCCTGTGGCTCTCTTTGTGCTTTTAATTTCTAATTTTGACTCGTGTGTCTTAGCCTCTTCCGAACAGACTTTCCCGTCCAATCTTAAATTCCCTCTGAGGTTTTGTACGTGGTAATCATGTAACCCTGGTCCTGTGCTATTGTCGTAAAGGTTAGCGTTTTTCCCCCCTCAGCTCTGGGGCAATTTCGCTGCTAGTCTTTTGCATTTTTTTGACTTGTCTACATGGTTTTCCGGTGTGGTTTTCATACTGGCGCTTCTACTCAAAGATTTGCCTGACTTAACCCGTATATAAGGCGTAAATGTTTCCCCTTGTTGATTTTCCCAAAAGCTATTTTTTAAATTTGGGTTTTAAATCGCTTTGCTGCGCAGTTATTAGTGATGTGTGTTTTTTTTTTTTATTTTTTATTGAAAAACGAAATACATAGTTATACATGTGACAATGTAATCTAAACGTATCCATTATATATAACAAAGAAAACTCCACTTCCCCCTCCCGTGCCTAAATTATACATAAGACAAATAAAGACCCCCACAGCTTCTATACGGTGGGTTTTTTTAACCCAAAATTGCAGCATAAAACAATATCATAAAACCAAAAAAAATGTCACGGTTTTGACTTTTTACAAAAAAAGTATTTACAAAGCATTCTCATTACCCAAAAATTCTTTACACACTTATTTTTGTTGTATATTAAACTTCATATCAAATACAAAATACGTAACCCCTCAAAAATTTACGAAACAAAAAAAGGGTTTGAAAATAATCTCCACCTCCCCACAGAAAAAAACTAAACACTACAATATAACAAATGATTCTCCCACCTCACTCCATACATACTTCTCCCCACCTCACTCCATACATACATTCATCCCACCCATTCCATCCCCTACATTATCAACAAGCGATTTACAAAAATCACGTTATTTGTAATATTTTAAAATATAATTTCCGTTTTAAGAAACAAATTCTTTACTATATAAAAAATATACATATCATTATATTAAACATTAACTTAAAAAAGACTTTTTTTTCTTATTTACAGACGGCAGCGTTTTGCCTCACCATCCAAACCCCTACTTAACAATTGTACTCAACACATCCTTATATCCATCACTGTAAAATATTCATTAACTTAAAAGAATACCAATAAAAACCCCTATGAGTACATGAATTCTCTTAATATGCTATATACACTTTATTATGAAAAAATCCACCAAATTACTTAAATCTCATTTTTCAGTACTTTTGGGGTACACGACATATTTTTTGCCCTCATTCCCGTTGCTTTTTAAAACCCCAATCCTGAAAAATACACCCAAAAACATATCCCAAATTTAACTGATCCATAAAACATCTATACCATTTGAGTATGACCGTAACTTTTCAATGCACACAAATATTGCCATTTCCAATCAAAAAAATCTTAATTTTCCCTTTACAAACCACCAAAACTTACAAAAAACACTTTCCCCAACTACCTGCCATTTCACCCCATATCACGGGAACCTTCATACTTTCCCAAATTCTGAGACGAGCCCGATGAAACCCCCTGAAACCCAAACACATCCCCCCCCCTTTTTTTTTTTTTTTTTTTTTTTTTTTTTTTTTTTTTTTTTTTTTTTTTTTTTCCCCCTTACTCCAAAAACCTCGACATTCATACTTCGAATCCTTCGGGAAAAAAACCCTTTCCCATCTATTTCCCCATATACCCCCTATTACGACTAAGTGTTTTGTACTTTGTTCAGCCAATACCTTCTTTCGCACATCCAACCCCCTTACCCCTCAGGGGCCCATGATACGAAAACAAAATCGTTAGATGAAAACCAAAGCACCTGACAACTCTTCCACACCCCCAAAATCTAAACTCAATCCCCTTTAATACCGATATCCCCCCCCCCACCCACCCCCCAAAAACCCACCCATCCCCCCCCGTTAACCCCCAAATTTTTACAAAATTAACTACATGAAAAAGCTTCTCCCTCCCACCACCCTACAACGTCCCCCACCTCAACCCTCCTCCGAAGCACCACAAGACGGAAAATTTTTCCTGAAGGAAAAAATTTTACCTCTTCATCTGGTTTATGCGCCCCAACCGAAACCTTACCAAATGTCTCCCCATGCATACATTGGGTATATGCCCTAAAAATTTGAAATCCCCTCCCCTACAGCACGCCCAAACACCCCCCTTTTTTTTCCTAGAGGATTCTAACATACATAACTCGCAGCACATCCTCACACTCTCTCATCTTGATCCTCCACCACCTTCGTGCTCTAATAATGCTTGCACACCCCTTCCCCCCGCCGTCCACTCGGATAAACCCCCTCTTCAAAATTACACTTTAAACCCCTTAATTTATATCTATTAAACCCAAACCCCCTTTGTCGCGGGAGCTCAACACTTTACCCCAAACCCTCAACCAAAAACCCCCTTTAAAAACGAAAAACCTTTTTTGCATTTAGTTTTTGTCCCGCCAAAGGATATACTGCTGCCAATGCCAGACCCTACTATATAACATCACATTCACCCCTTTTCACGTTGAGGTTTTGTCAAAACAAAGGGGCTCAAAACATTTAACCTACCCCCAACCTATCCACTGCCCTCCCAAATTTTAACATCCGTGCCTCCCCGGCTTCCCCATATAAATTATCCCACACACCTTTAGTCTATCCACAACAAACCCAAAGCACAGCTGTTTTCCCCCCGCGCCCCCCCCTACCCCAATTCCCCAAGACCCAAAATTTCGATTTCTCCACATTCACTTTTTAAAAATGTAACCCTTCAAAAACCCCCATTCTCCTCCCCTCATGTAAACTTTCCCCCCGCTCATTAGAATTTTTGTTCACCCCATACCCATTATTCCCATCCCCCATTCTCCACACCCCTAAACCCCCCCTAAAATGCCCCCCAGCCCCAAAAAGGGTCCGAACAACAAAAAAAGTTGAGGGCAGGGCAACCCCCGCCTTATGCCCCCTTCCCTTGAAAACCCACTCAACCCATTTTCCCATTCACCTTTTACCGTTTACCCTACCCCTTTTTCAAAGTCTCAATCCAATCCCCTCTTCCCAAAACCCTGCCTCCGTAAGTATGCCAAGTGCCTTTCGTTTTTACGCAATCATACCGCCTGCCAATCCAATGAAGACACCCCCCCCCCTTTATTTCCCCCCCATACTTTCCACAAATCTTTTTTTTTCCATGTCCCCCATACATCGTCCTTCCGGCACCCCTATGCCCCTTGCAACACTCATCTACACGCACTTCACCTGTTTCCCCCAAAATTTTTTTTTGAATATCTTTAATCACACATAACAACGACAACGCCCTGTAGTTTGCACTGTAGTAGGGGCCCTTCCCCCTTTGAATCAATACTATACTGCAGTACGCGCCCAATCGCCCATCCCCCCCCACTTTTATCACATTTATCAGGTTCACTAAAAAATCCCTTTAAAAACCCCTCCCAAATTTTTCACTAGAATTCACAAGGTAACCCCCTTATACCCGGGGTTTTCCTTCGCCATATTCTCCAAAGCTCTCCACACCTCCCCTCTTCAATACCCCCCCCAATGCCATACATCACTTCCCCTCAGCACACAAAATCTTCTCTCCCAAACTCTCAAATCCTCACGTTCACTCCTACACTCCCCAAAATTTTTTTCCAAAACCAACTATCCCTAAAACCACTATACCTCAGGTTCTCAACTCCTGCCCCCTTTGTATACCCCCCTAAATCCCCGTGATACCCCCCCCTATCAATTTCCATTGCCAACCTGCGTCTCCGCTGCCCCCTAACACACAGGCTGACGCCCCCGTCACCCCAAAACGCCTCCTCTAACCCCCTTGCACCCCGCCCATCAAAACCCAAATTTTGATATCCCCCTTTCTGCCCCTTTTTAAAGCTTCAATTTCCCCCATTTTTACACACCTGTCACAGCACCCCTTGATAACAACCCCGCAACCGCCCCCCAAAATGTTTAAGCCCCAAAAGTATCCCTGCCTATTCTTTCCCCCTTTGCACAAGTTGCCCGCCCGTCTTTGCAACCCATCCCCCACCCCAATAAAACGCTTGCACTCTTACCCCCCCCCCATAAGTTTCCCCCCACAAACTTCAAAAACCCCCCCCTCCCCCCCCCTCACCCCGTAGTCGTACATTCACTTCCCAGTACCCAAATATCTCTTTGGCAAACCGTCCCCCTTAAAAAACGCATAAACCCCCCCTAGATCTGAATAAACACATTACCGTCTGCCCCGCTTACCCTCATCCCCCTTTTCCATACAACCCATTAATGTGCACTATCCCTTTTTTTATGAAAAGTTGCTCTATCTCGCAAACCCCTCCATCAACTATACCCTCAAACCCCACCTCAATAGTCCCCCAAACCTGCCAAAAAACACCCTGCCCCCCTCGGTTCCACATCCTTCCTGCCACCACACGTTCCAGTCGCCACCAACTTTGTCATGACGGGTTGGGGCAAATAATATTCCAATAGTTATTCACAAATTTATTCTTTACCCTTACATCATTCTAGCGGCAATACACACAAAAGACTGCCATCCCCTCACTTCCCAACCCCCCTCATTCTTAAACACGCCCCCCCCCCCCCTTTACTCCTAAGAACAACAAAAAGGGCTCGTCTCTCGGATCAGGATTCCCACCCCTCCCTTCATTCGTCCCAAAACATCACAAACACTTGTACCCCCTCCACCCCAATTCCTTTCCCAGCTTGAAAAAGTTCCCGCACAAAAACAATGTCTATAGCAAAAGTTTTTTAAAAAACCCCTTTTCCCCCAGAGCTTTTCAAATCGCACAAATCCCTTAATATTCACGTCAGCACCGGAAAAATACTTATGTGATTTCACCCTTGCCCCCTTTTCACCTTTTACTGACACGCTTTCGTGGTCTGCTTGTCCATTTTCTCTCCACTGCCCCTGGTGGCTTCCCCTTACCCAAAACTGACCCGGGTACCTTTAGTGTCTCCCCCCACATCAACCCATGGGTTTTTCCCGGTCTCTGTGCCCGGGGGCAAAACATCATCAGAGTCAAATATTCGCCGCCCTTAAAGGGGTTTACACACTCTGATATTTCCCAAATCACTGGATGCCTCCCTTTTGGGAAACCAGCAGTCACTCAAAACACTTCCACCCTCCCGGGGGAGTCACGCCTGTTCGCCAATCTTCCCAAATGTCTCTTCAACTGAACATTTCCTCACCATATCAAGTTATCCTCACAACCTGCTTTTTCAAAAGGGTTTTTTTCCCGCAGTTCACCAGTAGGCCTCCTCTACCCGCACGTCACCAATCGAAGTCTTCCCGTTTCCATGGCAGATGCCTCCTTCCCACCCAACTGTGCGTGATGGGTGGACCACCCGTGGAGCTCAGCCCATTTTCCCCAACCCCGAAGTGCCCCTTCTATGTCGGGGCCTATCAGCAGACCCACCTCTGGTTCGGGGCCCTTTTACCAATTTACTACCTAGGCCCTTTCTCCGCTGCCATCTCCCACATGGGCCGCCATAGGTCATATGCACCACATAACCCACAAAAGTCTTTTGCCCTGCCCGGTAGTACACCATTACCTGTGTCCTAAATGCTCCCGTAGACGTAAGCCCGGGTGGCATGCCTCAACTCCATCTTGATCGTGAAGTACCCTCCGGCAAAACCGGCTACCCCATCCGTCATTTACCACCATAGCCAGGGTACAGGTCCATACTGTTCAAATACATACCGCAGACATTCTCGTCCCCCTCAAATGGAAAATTCGGATTTTCACCATGTGTAATGCTTTGAACGTCGATTTGGGAAATTCGCGAATTTAAACCCGCTCCTGTCCTGGGATATCAACCCGCCCTTCTACACTCAGCTGAACTCAGCTTGACGAAAATACCCATAGGCACCATTAGTGAACCATCATTCTTGATCCGCAACACCATAGGTGTCAGGATAATTTGCGGTAAAAAACATTGTGCGACTGAGGCGTTATTGCACCACGCAATAATTCAATGCACACCGTGTGCAAACGCCTTCTCACAGACTGCGCCATGTTGTGAAAATATGTCTCCTCCAATGGCCAGCAGAGGGCAGTAGTCACAGTCTGCACTCTGCGCAGGTAAAACGGCGAATATTGTGTATATTAGGTGAAATGCTCAGAACTATGATCACCCAGAGGTCGTCCTTTAGAGAAGTTTGCAGCTTTTGTTCTTCCTCCCCCCCCCTACCCGAGCCTGTACGCTGGTATTAGACGTCTTTGCCTTTTTCTGATTTTCATAACTTTGCATATGCTGAGGGTTAAATTCCAGTAACTATTTGTTAGATCAGTCATGCAGATTGTTCAGATTCATTTTTAGTCTTTCCTGGTCTACTCCTGCTTGCATTCTCTTCATTAGATTCACTTCATCAGTGAGCATGACTCGATTTTCTCTGTCATGTCGTTTACATAAACAAGAAATAGTGCTGGTCCAAGTACTGGCTCATATGGAACTTCACTTGTTAAACCTGCCCATTTCAGCACCTGTTTGCTAGGAACTCGTTTCCTCCTTCCTGTTAAGTATTCCTTGATCCACTTTAGTACTTTCCCTCTGAGTCATGCTTGCTCCTCCGGCATTCTTGCCAGTCACTTGTGGGATTATATATACATTGTGTGTGTGTGTGTGTGTGTGTGTGTGAGAGAGAGAGTATATAATCGCCTAATTCTCACCTCCTGGCCCCTCCTCTTCTAGATCCACTCTTTCCATGCTCCATGAGCTTTATCATACCTCTTCTTAAAGCTATGTATAGATCCTGTGTGTGTACTCACCTATTTGTACTCACCTATTTGTGGTTGCAGGGGTCGAGTCACAGCTCGTGTGTGTGTGTGTGTGTGTGTGTGTGCGTGCGTGCGTGCGTGTGTGCGTGCGCCCACGCACGCGCACAGGCACACACACAAGATCACAGTAAACAGGTGATACCACAATACGCAAAACAGCCAGTGTGAAAAAGTAGTGAAAATCCAAGTGCTTTCTTGATTTCTCACTTTATCAAGGACATGTGATAATGTAATTGATAACGTGATAAATCACGATGAAAGCGCTTGGATATTCGTTATTTTTCTCAGTGGCTCAGCAGGAATACAGGACCCTAACGGTGCCAGTGCTACCACTGAATGTGAGAGACTTGCTGCTCCAGCACGAAGCCCTAGTACAGCACCGGCCTACAATCAAGCTGGGATGGCCCCATCTCTGAAAAGGTGCTTGCCAACATGCTTAGGACTGCAACATCAGACACGGAGACTGCCCATCTCCAAGCTGTGAGTGCACCTCATTCCGGGGACTTCCCCCAAACAGTTCCCCTGTCGGCAATGGGACCGTGCCTCGACCCTAAGACCCTTCGTATTGCAGTGGTTCTGCGCCTTGCTGCCCCAATTTACTCGGAATATGCGTGTATTTTCGGCGATGCGCAAGCCGACCAATATTGTCTACATGGTCTTAACTGTTCCAAAACCAAGGGCTGGCATGCAAGACACAATGAGGTCAACGACATAAAGAGAACCCTTGCTATAGCTGGATTTCCAGCCGAGAGGGAGCCCCAATCACTAGCAGCCAACAATATCCACAATCCAGCAAACCGCCCTGATGGGATCACCCTCTATCCTAGGAAGAATGGCAAGCTCTTAGCATGGGACTATGCCTGTGTGTCCACACTGGCTGACACCTATATCCATCAGTGTCGGGCGACAGGGAGGAGCTGCTGACCACAGGGAGGAGTACAAGATCAGCAAGTACAGGGACATAAGCCAACAGTATCAATTTGTCCCAGTGGGATCAGAGACCTTGGGATCATGGTAAAAAAATGCCACACGTTTCCTTAAAGAACTGGGTTCCAGACTCATTGACACCACCAGGGACCCAAGGACAGCCACTTTCATGTTCCAGCGCCTCAGCGCTGGAAATGCATTCTGCATACTGGCCTCGCGTCCGGCTTCGGAGGAGCTGGAGAAGATTCATAACCTTTGATGTATTGTACCAATGTATTCATGTCTGTGTTTTCCATCGATGTATTCTGTCTATTAATGAAGTACATATATATAAATTATAGGGGGTGGTCGGAGAAGAAACTATTCAAAAAGCTCCGGGAAGAACCTTGAGTTTCTCCTGAGGTACGTTTATTGTCTACTGGGGACCCACATCCTCAGAGAAAAGTTCTAGAGGTGGTACCTACCTCTCTCTCTCTCTCTCTCTCTCTCTCTCTCTCTCTCTCTCTCTCTCTCTCTCTCTCTCTCTCTCTCTCTCTCTCTCCTCTCATCTCTTTCTCTCTTCTCTCGTTCTTTCTCTCTCTCTCTCTCTCTCTCTCTCTCTCTCTCTCTCTCTCTATCTCTCTCATATATATATATATATATATATATAATATATATATATATATATATATATTTATATATACACACACACGTTGTGTGTGTGTGTGTGTGTGTGTGTAATTTGTCGTGCCGAATAGCTAAAACTGGTTATTTAGCAAGAACTCGTTTAAAATTAAGTCCTTTCTAAAAAAAAAATTTCTCTTATACTTTTAGAGATATATTTTTTCATTTATGTTAATGTAAAAATTAATAATTTTGTACCAAAAGAACCTTAGAAAACTTGCCTAACCATATTATAACACACGCAATTTAATTTAGCCTAATCTAACTAAATATATTTTAGATAAGTTTTCAATAATTTAATAATACATAAACACAGTGATGGAAATCAAAGGCCTACCATACAGGGGGGCATTTTTTCGTCAGTGCATTATGCCAGGTAGCAACCGTTAGCATGACGTCACGGCCTGCTGCCACCCTCCACAGTGACTCCTTAGTGCTCACGTGGCTGCCATGGTCAGAGGAAGTGTTGCACTTTTGTCTCATCCACCCCATCTTTTGTCTGGTGTTCCCTTTGGTTTTGGGGCTATACATGTTTGATTATGGGTAAAAGGAAGTCTTTAACACCTGAAACTATAGCTCAAATCATAGGGCTTCAAAAGCTGGGCACCAGACGAAAGAAATAGTAGAGAATGTTGATATGTATGAGCATTCAGTGAGGAACTGGGTGCATCTTTTCAAGGCTGGTTGTAGTGTGAGTTACGTCCGCCAGACCTCGGCCTGGCCCTTCGATGAAGACATCTGTTTGTACCTTAACTGCGTTGAAGAAGCAGTTAGAGAGTACACCCAAGATAACTACCAGAGAATTGAAAGATAACCCACATCTTCTGTTAAAGGTGCCTGTGAGAACTGTTAACAGACTTGTGTCAGAATTGGGCTACAGTAGTAACTGCCAGGTTAAGAAACCGATCCTCTCCAAGCCACAGAAGAAACGTAGGCTGGATTATGCAAAAAAATATCTTCACTGGAATCCTCAACAGTGGTCTTAAGTACTTTGGAGTGATGAAGCAACCTTCACCGTCACCTGTAACCTTGGGGGACGTGTACCTGCTCTGAGGTAGTGACCCGCTAGACCCATGCTACACCTGTGGGACCACCAAACACCCAGACTCGCTCATGGTTTGGGGGTGTTTCATTGCTCAGAGTGTGGTGAACTCATTATGCTTCCCAAAAACCAGTATATGAATCAGTATAATTACCTGGAGTTATTGTGTGACAATTTACCTGAGGCGTTTGACAAGGGTGGGGGCTGCGGTTTTTATGAAGGACGGTGCGCCGTGTCACTCAGCCAAATCTGTAGTTCAGTGGCTAAGGACTGTGAAGTGAGGTTCTTTAATGACTGGCCAGGCAATTCCCCAGACCTAAACCCTATTGAGAACCTCTGGTCAATAGTGAAATGAAGTTTACTGGGGAAGGATATCAGTTCCATCCCGCTGCTGGAGTCTGCTCTACAGGAGACATGAAATAATATACCTCCCCAAACCCTCAAGAATTTGTGCGAGAGTCTTCCTACACGGCTCAGGGACGTGATTAAGCGTAAAGGACCCAGCACCAAGTATTAAAACCTCAGTAAGTGGGCAAATATATGTATTATAATCTTTCATGGTATGTGTTTGTTTTGGTACATGTGTGTGAGGGAGGGCCGGCATAATGCCGTGACTGGCACTGGATATATGCAAGACAAGCCACGGGGGTTGGAATTCTTAAGCTCATGTACTTTCACACTTTTCAGTGCGTCACTAGGACCTATGCGATGTTGCAAGGACAGCAACAGGAGAAATGAGGGGAAGTTTTCAGAGTATGGTAGCGTAGGTGGCACCATCAGTACACACACACACACACACACACACACACACACACTGTGGAGAAATTTTCTCCAGGAGGGGGGTATCAGCCCCCTTCAGCCCCTTTCAGCCCTGAGGGGCCCAGCCCTCTCAGAAGGGGCAAATATCTTGTTTACTGCTACAGCGAGTAATTGATCCCAGATGCAGTACCAGTATACGACCTGTGGTCAACCGACCGTCGCTCCTTGCAGTCCAGTGTTGCAGAGTGTATTTTAATAAGAGACAGTACATCTCTTACCTTAGCAGGACAATTAAGGAAAATCCTGCTCCCACTTTATTACCATGGTAAAGATAGTGTACATTGTTGTCTATGCTTAAGACAGCAAGAAACAAACATTCTGCTTTGCTTCATCGAGGAAGTGGCAAGGAAGCAAAAAGTATTAGGTCAGCTTTTCCTTTGTGCTGGGGGCAGTAACGGCATGGGGTGCTGTGGCATCTTCAGATTACTTTTGACTCTACTGAGAGTGACACTTGACGCCAGGGTAACCAACAAAGAACGATCTGTGTGTTAGTGTGAACAAAGTGTCTCACAAAACACAATAAACACAGAGAAGTGTGATCAGCTTCTTCAGTGATATTGTGTGAACAATTATTGATGAACAGTGTAACAACGAGTGTTGCGATCCAACAGAGTGTAGTGCGACATTCTTCAAAGAACACTATTCTTCAATCAACTCAACGAATATCCGGGCGTAATTACGGGTCAGATACATATACCCAGGTAAGTGTTCTAACTCGTGATGTACTACTATTGACTGCGCAGTTGAGTATAAAGTCGTGAGTTAGTCACTTATCATAAACCTCGGTGATATGCGGACCTTTGAGTCCACACAAGTAAGTTTGTAAGCCATCAGTGAATGAAATATGCTGACATAACACCCCCTAGGGGTAAATTATTGTTTACATAATATGATCTCATTACAGCCCATTGAGAGATGACTTCGACAGCTTCTCAAGACCTCGTCTGCAGGGGCAGCTGTGCAGGCGATGAGCTGTCTTTCTAAGTTAAGTTTCCCTATATTTAAACTTAGCTGGTAATACCATTTCTCAACACACACGCACACACACACACACACACACACACACACACACACACACACACACACACACACACACACACGCACACACATTGAGCTACAAGTGGAGAGGGTAACAGGAGTCGATTGGGAAAAGCCAAACTATAAAAGGGGAGGGGGGGGATACACAGGTATGAGGAACTTCCTGCGGGAGGTTCAGTGGGATAGAGAACTGGTAGGAAAGTCAGGAAACGAAATGATGGAATATGTAACAACAAAATGCAAGGAGGCAGAGGAAGGTTCGTTTCCAAGGGAAACAGAATTAATGAGAAGACCAAAGCGAGTCCTTGGTTTACCTGAAGGTGTAGGGAGGCAAAATCTAAGTGCATTAAAGAATGGAAGAGGAACAGAAGGCAAATAAGGAGATCAGTCGAAAAGCCAGAAACGAGTATGTGCAGATAAGGAGGGAGGCCCAGCAACAGTATGAAAACGACATAGCATCGAAAATCAAGTCTGACCCGAAACTGCTGTATAACCACATTAGGAGAAAGACAACAGTCAAAGACCAGGTAATCAGGCTGAGGAAAGAAGATGGAGAACTCACAAGAAACGATCAAGAGGTATGTGAGGAGCTCAAGAGATTTAGGAAGCATTCACAGTGGAGACAGGAAGAACTATGGGAAGACAGGACAGAGGGGGACACCAGGGAATACACCAACACGTGCTGGATGACATACACGCAACTGAGGAGGAGGTGAAGAAGCTGCTAAGTGACCTTGATACCTCAAAGGCAATGGGAATGGACAACATCTCCCCGTGGGTCCTTAAAGAGGGAGCAGAAATGCTGTGTGTGCCATTAACCACAATCTTCAACACATCCCTTGAAACTGGGCAGCTACCTGAGGTATGGAAGACGGCAAATGTAGTTCCCATTTTTAAAAAAGGAGACAGAAAAGAGGCACTAAACTGCAGACCAGTGTCACTGAAGTGTATAGTATACAAAGTCATGGAGAAGATTATCAGGCGGAGAGTGGTGGAGCACCTGGAACGGAACAAAAGTATAAGTGACAACCAGCACGTTTTCATGGAAGGCAAATCCTGTGTCACTAACCTTCTGGAGTTTTATGATAAAGTAACATAATAAGACACGAGAGAGACGGTGGTGGGTTGATTGCATCTTCTTGGACTGCAAGAAGGCCTTCAACATAGTTTCTCACAAGAGATTAGTGCAGAAATTAGAGGATCAGGCGCGTATAACGGGAAGGGCACTTCAGTGGATCAGAGAATACCTGACAGGGAGGCAACAAGAAGTCATGGTACGTGATGAGGTATCACAGTGGGCACCTGTGACGAGCGGGGTCCCACAGGGGTTGGTCCTAGGACCAGTGCTATTTTTGGAATATGTGAATGACGTGATGGAAAGGATACTCAGAGGTATCCCTGTTCGCAGATGATGTGAAGCTATGAGGAGAATTAAATAAGCTGAGGCTCAGGCAGGACTTCAAAGAGACCTGCACAGGCTGGACACGTGGTCCAGCAACTGTCTTCTCGAATTCAACCCTGCCAAATGAAGATCGGAGAAGGGCAAAGAAGACCGCAGACAGAGTATTGGCTAGGTGGCAAACGCCTGCAAACCTCGCTCAAGGAGAATTATCTTGGTGTGAGTATAACACCGAGCACGTCTCGGAAGCACACACAAACCAGAAAACTGCTGCAGCATATGGGCGCCTGGCAAACCTGAAATTAGCATTACGATACCTAAGTAAGGAATCGTTCAAGACACTGCACACCGTGTACGTCAGGCCCATACTAGAGTATGCAGCCCCACTTTGGAACCCGCACCGGGTCAAGCACGTTAAGAAATTAGAGAAAGTGCAAAGGTTTGCGACAAGGTTGGTTCCAGAGCTAAGGGGAATGGCCTACGAAGAAAGGTTAAGGGAAATCGGCCTGACGACACTGGAGGACAGGAGGGTTAGGGGAGACATGATAACGACATACATAATACTGCGTGGAATAGACAAGGTGGACAGAAACAAGATGTTCCTAAGAGGGTACACAGAAACAAGGGGTCACTCTTGGAAGTTGAAGATTCAGATGAGCCACAGGGATGTTAGGAAGCATTTCTTCAGTCATAGAGTGGTCAGGAAGTGGAACAGTCTGGCGAGTGATGTAGTGGAGGCAGGAACCATACGTAGCTAAAGCTATGTATGGTATGATAAAGCTCATGGAGCAGGGAGAGAGAGGACCTAGTAGCGTTCAGTGAAGAGACGGGGCCAGGAGCTAAGTCTCGTCCCCTGCAACTATAATTAGGTGAGTACACACACACACACACTCGTATGATGTGTGTGTGTGTGTACTCACCTAATTGTGGTTGCAAGGGTCGAGACTCGGCTCCTGGCCCCGCATCTTCACTGATCGCTACTAGGTCCCTCCCTCTCTGCTTCCTGAGCTTTGTCATACCTCTTCTTAAAACTATGTATGGTTCCTGCCTCCACTACTTCACTTGCTAGACTATTCCACTTCCTGACGACTCTATGACTGAAGAAATACTTCCTAACGTCCCTGTGACTCGTCTGAGTCTTCAGCTTCCAGTTGTGACCCCTTGTTTCTGTGTCCCCTCTCTGGAACATCCTATCTGTGTGTGTGTGTGTGTGTGTGTGTGTGTGTGTGTGTGTGTGTGTGTGTGTGTGTGTGTGTGCGTGTGTGTGCGCGCGCGCGTGCATGTGCATGCGCTCATATGGACTGATGTAGCCCATGTCTTCGTTGTGGAAGGTGGCATGAGTACCTGGGTCACCGGTCTGAAACTCTTTTAATTGTTACCTGTGTGGCCATTTGAGGCCGAAGGGTAGGGAAGGGACGTGCACAACCAGTAGGCACTTTGGCAACGTGTTCGAAATGCATGCCACGCGGTTTGGGTAAATTCTGGTTTGTTGAGGCGCTTTTACCTGTCTTGTGAGCATCGTGCCGGTGCACGTTCAAGGATGGCTGGTGCAACCTCTGAGCATCTTCTGTAAACAGATCGCTGAGAACACTGTTGTAAGAACATAAAATCAACGACGTGGTCCTAGTACATAGCAGGTTCAATGCTATACCATTGGGCTACGAGGGTTGCAATAGGAAGTTTCTCACACAGTACTTCTGTAACAAGTCTGCGTCAGCCTCCCTCGCCTCAGTGCTCTGTTCGGACGCGTCCAGTACCATACTCAACGTATGTTAATCTATTTTTTTATCTTTTCATAATCACATTTCATCTCTGGATAGTAATCATGACACCCAAGAGGAATGTGAGTGATCCTGGAAGTACAAAGAAGAGTCATAATTGTTGGTGTATTGGTGTTATGAAGAAAATCAGCATACTAGATAAAGACGGAACAAGCCTTATGACCTGAACGAGGCATTAATTCTTTTAGTTAGGGAGAATGAGGCAAAAATACAAGCTTGTACAACGAGTATCCCAGATTGCGACTTGATAAGAGTGACATGTCTCAACAGCTAGATAAGACAGAAAAGGCAGAAATCAAAGAAAGGTGTACCACTTAATTTCATCTTAATAAGGGATAAAGGCCCATGAATACTATACAACACTGTGTGACGATGGAAGAAGGCCTGAACAAGAGTGCGTATTTAATATAAGCTGGTTATACACGTTCAAATTGTGCCATTGGCTGGTGAAAATGCTTCTGCTCACCGAATTGCGGCAAGAAATTTTCTGTCTGAATTGCATAAAATTATTTCTGAGGGTGGCTACGAGTCACACCAAGTGCTTAATACTGACCAGGCAAGTGTTTATTGGAAGAAGATGCCAGCGAGAACTTAGATCAACCAGTACATGTACTGTCTTCTGGGGTTCAAGGTGGCAAATGATCGTTTCAACTTACTCCTCTGTAGTAATGCATCAGGCATGACTACATGTTATTTCCTGCTCAAGACTCCGCGTGCTTGGAAAAATTCAGATAAAACGTACCCGGTCTTTGAAGTTCAAACCATATCAGCGACTGATTTAAACATCATTTTATACCGGAAATCATGTTTTACCTGTGCAGCTGGAGCCTTGCATTCAAGGTTCTCGTTTTTCTTGATAATCCCCGTACTCGCTCAGAATCTTGGAAGATGTACACCAACATGTAATAGTTGTTTTTACCACCAAACATATCTTCAATACAACCACTGGATCGAGGAGTTATTAAAACATTTAAGTGCAGTTACACACGAAAAGTGATGCGGAAACTTGTCAGAGCAATGAACGCTGACTCAGGACTTGGAGTTCCAACTTTTGGCAAAAAATTTAAAACATTGGAAACACCATAAATTGTCAAAAGTGCAGGGAATAAAGTGCAAAATCAACACAATACATCTGGGGGAAATTAAGACTAGGAAATGAAACTTTTTTAGGTTTCCCTCAATTGAGAATCAGGTGCGGAAATCGTTCACTGGCAAGGGAGTTGAAATGTGCAGTAATTTTGGTGAAGGGGTGTAATTTAAATTTTGTGTGTGTGTACCACCTTTTGTGGTTGCAGGGGGTCGATCCTACCCTGGCCCCGCCCTCTTCCCCGGGTTTGCTACTGGCCCTCTCTCCCCCGCTCCATGAGCTTTAAAAAACCTCGTCTTAAAACTGTGTAGGGTTTTCCTGCCTCCACTACGTCATTTTCAGGTTTTTCCCCCCTTAAAACTATTTTACGAAGAAATACTTCTATATCTCTCTGACTCTTTTGTGTCTTAATTTCCCAAATTGTGGCCTCTTGTTTCTGTGCCCCCCTCCTGGAACTCCGTTTTTGTCCCCCTTTCTATTCCACCAGAATTTTTTATGTCTTTATCAGTCTCCCCTGACCCCCTGTCCTCCAGTGTGGTCGGCCGATTTCCCTTAATCTTTTTTCATGGGAATTTCCCCCTTTACTCGGAACTAACCTTTCGAAAACCCTTTTTAAAATTTCTCTAGTTTCTTGACTGCTTTATCAAGTGCGGGTTCCAAACAGGTGCTGCATACTCCATATGGGCCAAACATACAGGGTCTACATGTCTTGAATGATTCCTTACAAAGGTATCGAATGCTGTTCTCGGGTTTTGCCGGGGCCCATTTTCTGCGCATTATTGTTTGATGTGTGCTTCGGAGACTCCGGTATTAACTCACCCCAAGATCTTTCTCCTTGATGGGTTTCAGTCTTTGGCCCCCTAGCCTATACTCTGTCTGTGGTCTTCTGTGCCCTTCCCCATCTTCATGATTTCTTTCGGGAAAAAATTGAGAACCATTTGCGGACCGGTGTCCGTCTGTCCAGGTCTCTTTGAAGTTTGCCGGGCCTCATCAGTTTTAATTCTCCTCTTAACTTCACATAAACTGAAAAAGGGACACTTCAAGTCAAAACCCTTCCGTCTGCCCGTTCACATAACCAAAAATAGCACTGGCCCTAGGACCACCCCGGGGGGGCCCCGCTCGTCACGGGGCCCCCCACTGTGATAAATCTTTACGTACCATGATCGTTGTTGCCTCCCTTAGTATTCTCTGTCCATTGCAGTCCCCTTCCCTGTTTATGCGCCTATGCTCTGCTTTGCCTAATCTTTGTGGGAACGTGTCAAAGGGGCCTTTTTGCGTCCAAAAAATGCAAACAACCAACCCCCCCCTTTCCTTGCTACTTCTGTTATTTTAAAAATAAAACTCCAAAGGTTTTTTGACACAGGATTTTTCCTTCCGTGAATCCGTCTGGGTTGGCATTTAACTCCTGTTCCGTTCCCGGTGCTCCACCCCTCCTCCTATAATCTTCTCCAAATTTTGCTTCTTTAAAAACGTCAAGACACAGGTCTATAGTTTAGTGCCTTTTTCTGTCTCCTTTTTTTAAAAAAATGGGAAAATACATTTGCCATCTTCCAACCTCAGGTATTCCCAGTTTCCAGGGATGTGTTTAAAATTGTGGTAAGTGGCACCAAACTATTGCTCCCTCCAAGGACCCCCCGGGGGGATTTGTCTGTCCCCTTTTCCCTTTTAGTATCGATGTCCCTTACATTTCTTCACCTCCTCCCCATCTGTATGTTTTCGTCCAACCTTTTGGTGTATTTCCTTGCTGGGGCCCCCTTGTCTGTCCCCCCCAAATCCTTCCCCTTTTCCCACTGTAAATACTTCCTTTAAAAACTCGTGTTGAGCTCCTCACATACCTCTTGATTTGACTTTCGTCTAGTCGTTTTCAACGCGCTGGGCCTCCCTCCTTTTCTGTGCTACTCGTTTTTGGCTCTTCTACTAATCTCCTTGTTTTCCCGGCCTTGCCCCCTGTACCTTTTTTCCATTTTCGTTTCCTTTTTTTTGCTCCCTCACTTCGGGTAAACCAAGGGCTCGTTTTGGCTTCCTATTATTTCCCTTTCCCTTGGGGAACAAAACTTCCTCTGCCTCCTTGCACTTTTTTGCCCACATATTCCAATTCGTTTTTTGTTTTTTTACCCTTTTTCGTCCCACTGAACCTCCTGCAGGAAGTTCTCATACCTGTGTAGTCCCCCCCTTTTATAGTTTGGGCCGTCCCCCCTTTTTCCCGTTACCTTCTCCACTTTCAACTCTACTATATAGTCAAAATCAGAAACCACAGATCGCTAGCTCCCCAAAGGGGGCCCCTCATAAGTGATGTCCCTCAATTTTCTGAACGCTCAGGGTGAACACAAGATCCCAGTCTTGCTGGTCATCCCCCCTCTCTCTCTGGGTTTTCCCTGACATGTTTTGCATAGGGTTTTTAAGTACCACATCCATCATCTTGGCTCTCCATGTTTCGGGACCCCCATGTGGCTCCAGGTTTTCCCAGTCGATCTCCCTGTGGTTGAAATCGCCCATTACCAGTAACTTTGCTCTGCTCGAGTGAGCTCTTCTTGCCACCTCAGCCAGTGTGTCTACCATCACCCTGTTGTTTTCTTCGTACTCCTCTCTTGGCCTCCTGCAGTTCTGTGGTGGGTTATACATCACTCCAATGTGTGTGTGTGTGTGTGTGTGTGTGTGTGTGTGTGTGTTGTGTGTGTGGTGTGTGTGATTGAGAGTGTGTGCGTGTGTTTAGTCCTTTAACCTTGAATACTCTGTAATAGAGGCAGGAGGGCGGACACTTGTACAGTATGCTTGAACCAGAAGCGAGGTGCAGCTGTTGACGGTAATATTACAATTGGGCGGGACCCGCTAGTGCAGGAGTTCGTACACTCGGGTGGTGTACCCCGAAGTATGTGAAGGGATTTTCAGGGCGTATACGAGTTAATAATATATTAGATATTGTCACTGATTCTTTATATTTTTATATGTAGTGCTTTATAAACAAGCGTAAAGTTGCCATATATCGAGAGAAACTTTTTCATTAAAAGTATTTCATTGGTATCCTTAGACAAAAATGCATCAAAGTTCCATGCTATTATAAAAATGTGTGCCGGTTAGTTGTCAACACCAGAAATAATGAATAAACGAAGCTTTTATTTTGCAAGTTTATCTTCTGTCTTTTCATGGAAATACACTGTTTGACAGGGAAGTTATGTACTCTTAAGGTCTAGGAGTATCTGTCAGTGCCTTTATCTGATAGCATTTGTAGAAAGTTATTTTTCACATCTGTGCAAAGAGTACGCAGTTGATTGTAAATGTTAAGGATCGGCAGAAGTTAGGAACCACTGCTCTAATGGAAGTAGGTGTTACCCAAGAGTTGGACCAGAGGAGTGTAGATATCTGTACCATGATTCCATGGTGTTCCTATCTCAGACAAGTGTCGTTACATTACTGCTTTAACTAAATGTTGCACAGCAGTCTTATTCGTTAGGATATTTATGCATACATCGCGTAGTGCAGTGCAAACACCACAACTCAGCTTCTCAAAAACTGTCTATAGGAACCGAGTACATTCTCTCGTGAAGACAATAATTGATCTGGCATTTCGTCATATATGTGACAGGAGTTATATCTCGTAGTGTACCTTTTGCTCCTTTGCTTTCATTAATTTGTACTTTTGTGGATATTTCAGTATTTGGAAACAGTCCCTCCACTATTTTCTAGGTGCATTTTATGATGTATCGATTTCACCTGTGTTAAGGGAAGTGTTGGAATTGATACTTGTGGTGAAACCTCTTTGTATATTCTCCAGATCACTAATTTCACTACCTTAAATAGAGCTGCTATTGCACAGCAGTATTCCAGTTTAGAAAGCACAAATGTTCCGTGTAGTATCATTGGCTTGACAACTTTTGTTTTGAAGATTCTTGTTTTCCGGCCATGCGGCTGTGATAGGAACACTATTATAATCCTTGAACGTAATATATTCTGACATATAATGAAACTATAAAATCAATCCCGTCCTTTAGATTTTCTAATGTCGAATCTGATGGACTTCGGGGTAAGACTGAACTTAGCAGCCTAGAAGAGAGACAGAAGGGGGCCTCATCATGACAAAATTGCTGAAATAGGAAGACTATTTAAAAATAGAGCAGAGAGAATCAAGGGACATTACTTACAACTGAAGATGTAGATGAATCTCAGGAATCTTATGCAAAATATTTTTCAGCCTAAGCATAGTAAAAGAAATGAACTAGACAAAGAAGTGGAAGAACATAACATAACATTATTTGAAGAGGTGGTATGATGTGGTAAGATGCAAGATCAAGGTCCTAGTTGAGCAGGTCGATGGTGGGTAAGATGCAAGATCAGGTCCTAGTTGAGCAGGTCGATGGTGGGTAAGATGCAAGATCAGGTCCTAGTTGAGCAGGTCGAAGGTGGCTAAGATGCAAGACCAGGCGCTGTGACTTGACCTTTGGATTTATGGACTAACCTGACAGTTTCTGGGATAAAATAAGAGAGACTTGGATAGTGGGACTTCATTTTCCTAGACGGGAGGAACACCTTTGATACATTTCACGGCGAGGGATTGATATACTGTACAAGAGCAAAGCGTGAAAGGGAAAGTTTTTCAAGAAGTACTTGAAAGATAGGACTGAGAGACTACTTGGAAATTTCAAGATGGACGAGGGTAACAAGAAGATCCCTCTCTCCCTACCTCAAGGATCAGTACTTGGGCCACTTTTGTTGCTGATACATGCATTTACAATATGAAAAGGAAAGGGAACCGGTATAACTCATACAGATGTAGCACTTGTTTTCGGAAATAATAGTTAAAATGGGAGAGGACAGAGACGGCCTCCAAGGAAAATCATAAGTGTTTCAGTGGTCAGACAAGTGGCTACTCTAGTTAAATACGAGGAATGTCATGCAGGTCAGAAGTGAGAGAACACCAGAGATGGAGTACATACTTATGTGAGAGACTTTACAAACATCAACGAGATGATAACTCCTAAATAATACTAACTCCTGCTCTACTGAAACGAAACCTTTAAAGCTGTCATAACAGGTGTGCTCATACAGGAATACTTGACGCTGAACCAATCACACTACTGACGTTTCCCAGATCAGGCTGACAGATTTCATTACCCATCCTTGTTGATGCATTGTAATAGGAGAACATAGCTGGCATTTGTTCCTACCATGTAATTCTTGTATAGAGGTGGGTAACTCCACAGATTGAGTGTTCCCTCTATGTAATCTATAGTGTAACCACACACTGCTAATGTTACGGCCATGTAACACTACGGATGTTCCCACCAGGTAACACTGCGGATATTCCCACCATATAACGCTGCAGATGTCCCCACCATATAACACTGCAGATGTTCCCACCAGGTAACACTGAGGATATTCCCACCATATAACACTGCGGATGTTCCCACCAGGTAACACTGCGGATATTCCCACCATATAACGCTGCAGATGTTCCCACCATATAACGCTGCAGATGTCCCCACCATATAACACTGCAGATGTTCCCACCATATAAGACTGCAGATATTCCCACCATATAACGCTGCAGATGTTCCCACCATATAACACTGCAGATGTTCCCACCAGGTAACACTGCGGATATTCCCACCATATAACACTGCAGATGTTCCCACCATATAACGCTGCAGATGTTCCCACCATATAACACTGCAGATGTTCCCACCATATAACACTGCAGATATTCTCACCATATAACACTGCAGATGTTCCCACCATATAACATGCGATTTCCCACCATATAACATGCAGGATATTCCACCATAAACACTGCGGATATTTCCACCATGTAACACTGCGGATATTCCCACCATATAACACTGCAGATATTCCCACCATATAACGCTGCAGATATTCCCACCATATAACACTGCAGATGTTCCCACCAGGTAACACTGCGGATATTCCCACCATATAACACTGCAGATGTTCCCACCATATAACGCTGCAGATGTTCCCACCATATAACACTGCGGATGTTCCCACCATATAACACTGCGGATGTTCCCACCATATAACACTGTGGATGTTCCCACCATATAACACTGCGGATGTTCCCACCATATAACACTGCGGATGTTCCCACAATATAACACTGGGATTCCACCATTAACACTGCGGATTTCCCACCATTAACACTGCGGATGTTCCCACCATATAACACTGCGATGTTCCCACCATGAACACTGCGGATTTCCCACCATTAACACTGCGATGTCCCACCATAACACTGGGAGTTCCCACCATATAACACTGTGATGTTCCCACCATTAACACTCGGATGTTCCCACCATATAACACTGCGATGTTCCCCCATGTAACACTGCGGATTTCCCACCATTAACACTGGGATGTTCCCACCAATAACACTGCGGATGTTCCCACCATATAACACTGGATGTTCCCACCATTAACACTGCGGATATTCCCCATAACACTGCGTTTCCCACCATAACCTGTCGATTTCACCACCTTCAACACTGGGATATTCCCACCATTAACACTCAATTTCCCACAAACCTTCGATTCCCACCACACTCATCCCACCAACACTTCGATGTTCCCACATCACTGTTCCCACCATGAACAGCGGATTTCCCCACTAACACTGATTTCCCACCACATTAACACTTCCGGATATTCCACCATTAACACGGGATTCCCCATCAACAATTCCCCCACACTGCGATTTCCCACCATCACACTGCATTCCACATTACTCGATTCCCACTCAGACACTTTCTCCCACCAACACTTCCCCCGAACCTCACTTCCCACATTCACACACTTCTCCCACACACTTTTCCCCACACACTTCATTCCCACACATTCCGTCCCACCACACTTTTCCCCCATTACCGCACTTCCTCCCACCATCACACTGTCCTCCCCATACACTGATTCCCCCACACATCTTCCCCCATCACTGCGATTCCCACCATCACCATTTCCCACCAACACTTCTCGCCACACATCGATTTCCCACAACACTCGTTCCCACCAACACTGCGATTCCCCCAGAACACTTCCCCACCATACACGATTCTCCCCATTAACAACTATCCCACCCATCACACTGATTCCCACCACACTTCTCTTCCCCATACACACTGCATTCCCCCAACACATTCCCCCTCACGATTCCACCATTACCTCCGATCCCACCATTCACTCATCCCACCATTACACTGCGATTCCCCCTGACACACTTGATTCCCCACCACACTATCACTGCCCACCATACACTCTTCCCCCGACACAGCTTCCCCCGACCACTTCTCCCACCTACACTTTTCCCACCATTCCGATTCCCCCATAACATGTTTCCCACCATACACTCATTCTCCCCGACTAACACTTCCTCCCACCACACTTTCCCGAACACTTCTGCTTCCACACTTCCAACCACTCGATTCCCCCATAACACTTCTCCCCACAACACTTCTCCCCACCACACTTCCTCCCCACCAATCACATCCATTCCCCACCACCTTCCTCGACACTTCCTCCCCACCAACACTTCCATCCCACCACACTTCCTCCGACCACACTTCCTCCCCACCACACTTCCCGATTCCCACACACTTCCTGCATTCCCACCATACACTTCCCCACACACTTCCCCCACAGCATTTCCCACCACACTTCCCCACCACACTTCCTCCACCGTCCACAACACTTCCTTCCCCACCATTCCCCACACTTTCCCACAACTTTCCCTCCTCACCCAACACTTCCTCCCCCACTCGACACACTTCCTCCCCACCACACTTCCTCCCCAGACACACTTCCTCCCCACACACTTCCCACGACACACTTCCTCCACACACTTCCTCCCGACACACTTCCTCCCCACCACCCACACTTCCTCCCCACATTCCTCACCCACATTTCCACACACTTCCTCCCCACCACACTTCTCCACCTTCCCCACACTTCCTCCCCACCACACATTCCTCCCACACACTTCCTCCCACACACTTCTCCCCACCACACTTCCTCCCCGACACACTTCCTCCCACCCCCACACTTCTCCCCACCACACTTCCTCCCCACCACACTTCCTCCCCACCACACTTCCTCCCACACTCCTCCCACCACACTTCCTCCCCACCACACTTCCTCCCCGACACACCTTCCTCCCCACCACACTTCCTCCCCACACACTTCCCATCACACACTCCCACACACTTCCTCCCCACCACACTTCCTCCCCACCACACTTCCTCCCCGACACACTTCCTCCCCACACACTTCCCCACCACACTTCCCCACACCACTTCCCTCCCCACACACTTCCAACACTCTCCACACACTTCCTCCCCCAACATCACACATTCCTCCCACCACACTTCCTCCCCACACACTTCCTCCCCACCCCCACACTTCCTCCCCACCCACTTCCTCCCCGACACACTTCCTCCCCACCAACTCCCACACTTCCTCCCCACACACTTCCTCCCCGACACACTTCCTCCCCCCACACCCTCCCACCTTCTCCCCCCACACTTCCCCCGACACTCCACCACTTCCTCCCACACCTTCCTCCCCACCACACTTCCTCCCCACTACACTTCTCCTCCACACACTTCCTCACACACTTTCTCAACTCCACCAACTTCCTCCCACACTTCTCACATTCCTCCGACACACTTCCTCACACCCCCACCACACTTCTCCCACACATCTTCCCCTACCACACTTCCTGCTTTCCCAATTTCCACACTTCCTCCCCACACACTTCCTCCCCACACTTCCTCCGACACATTCCCTGACACTTCCTCCGACACACTTCCTCCCGACACCTTCTCCCACCACACTTCCTCCCGCTCACACTTCCTCCCCCCCGACACACTTCTCCCCTCCACACTTCCTCCCACAACTTTACCTTCCACACACTTTCCTCCACTTCTTCCACCACCTGTATTGTAATTTCCATATTCCACAGCTATTTGTCACAGTTGTTTCATTTACACATGTTTTATTTGTACACATTTGATGTAGTTGTACACATTTGTGTATGCTTCCCATGTTGGTATGTTGTCCATGTTGCGTATGTTGTACACATGTTGTGTATGTTGTACACATGTTGTGTATGTTGTACACATGTTGTGTATGTTGTACACATGTTGTGTATGTTCCCATGTTGTATATGTTGTTCCCATGTTGTGTATGTTGTACACATGTTGTGTATGTTGTACACATGTTGTGTATGTTGTACACATGTTGTTGTCATGTTTGTCCATGTTGTGTATGTTGTCCACTTTGTGTATGTTGTACACATGTGTAGTGCATATTTGTACACATGTTGTGTATGTTGTACACATGTTGTTATGTTGTTGTTATGTTGTACACATGTTGTATGTTGTACACATGTTGTATGTTGTACACATGTTGTGTATGTTGTACACATGTTGTGTATGTTGTACACATGTTGTGTATGTTGTACACATGTTGTGTATGTTGTACACATGTTGTGTATGTTGTACACATGTTGTGTATGTTGTACACATGTTGTGTATGTTGTACACATGTTGTGTATGTTGTACACATGTGTATGTTGTACACATGTTGTGTATGTTCCCATGTTGTGTATGTTGTTCCCATGTTGTGTATGTTGTACACATGTGTATGTTGTACACATGTGTATGTTGTACACATGTTGTGTATGTTGTACACATGTTGTGTATGTTGTACACATGTTGTGCATGTTGTACACATGTTGTGTATGTTGTACACATGTTGTGTATGTTCCCATGTTGTGTATGTTGTTCCCATGTTGTGTATGTTGTTCCCATGTTGTGTATGTTGTACATTGTGTATGTTGTACACATGTTGTGTATGTTGTACACATGTGTGTAGTTGTACACTGTTGTTATGTGTACCATGTTGTGTATGTTGTACACATGTGTGTTCCCATGTTGTGTATGTTGTTCCCATGTTGTGTATGTTGTTCCCATGTTGTGTATGTTGTACACATGTTGTGCACATGTTGTGTAGTTCCCATGTTGTGTATGTTGTACATATGTCGTGTATGTTGTTCCCATGTTGTGTATGTTGTTCCCATGTTGTGTATTGTCCATGTGTGTATGTTGTTCACATGTTGTGTATGTTGTACACTGTGTGTTGTACCCATGTTGTGCATGTTGTACACATGTTGTGTATGTTGTACACATGTTGTGTATGTTGTACCCATGTTGTGTATGTTGTACACATGTTGTGTATGTTGTACACATGTTGTGCATGTTGTTCCCATGTTGTGTATGTTGTGCCCATGGTGCGCATGTTGTACCCATGGTGTGCATGTTGTACCCATGGTGTGCATGTTGTACCCATGGTGTGCATGTTGTACCCATAGTGTGCATGTTGTGCCCATGGTGTGCATGTTGTGCCCATGGTGTGCATGTTGTACCCATGGTGTGCATGTTGTGCCCATGGTGTGCATGTTGTACCCATGGTGCGCATGTTGTACCCATGGTGTGCATGTTGTGCCCATGGTGTGCATGTTGTACCCATGGTGCGCATGTTGTACCCATGGTGTGCATGTTGTGCCCATGGTGTGCATGTTGTACCCATGGTGTGCATGTTGTACCCATGGTGTGCATGTTGTACCCATTGTGTGCATGTTGTACCCATGGTGTGCATGTTGTGCCCATGGTGTGCATGTTGTACCCATGGTGCGCATGTTGTACCCATGGTGTGCATGTTGTGCCCATGGTGTGCATGATGTACCCATGGTGTGCATGTTGTACCCATGGTGTGCATGTTGTTCCCATGGTGTGCATGTTGTACCCATGGTGTGCATGTTGTACCCATGGTGTGCATGTTGTGCCCATGGTGTGCATGTTGTACCCATGGTGTGCATGTTGTACCCATGGTGAGCATGTTGTACCCATGGTGTGCATGTTGTGCCCATGGTGTGCATGTTGTACCCATGGTGTGCATGTTGTACCCATGGTGTGCATGTTGTGCCCATCGTGTGCATGTTGTACCCATGGTGTGCATGTTGTGCCCATGGTGTGCATGTTGTACCCATGGTGTGCATGTTGTGCCCATGGTGTGCATGTTGTACCCATGGTGTGCATGTTGTACC
>NC_069402.1:19618354-19678354 GCF_026875155.1 Cherax quadricarinatus
TGTTGGTCTGTCTTTCTGGCCAGGTGTTGGTCTGCCTGCTGGCCAGGTGTTGGTCTGCCTGGCCGAGGTGTTGCGCTGCCTGCCTGGCCAGGTGTTGGTCTGCCTGCCTAGCCAGGTGTTGGTCTGCCTGCCTGCCAGTGTTGGTCTGCCTGCTGGACCGGTGTTGGTTCTGCCTGGACAGAGTTTTGGTCTGCCTGCCTGGCCAGGGTTGGTCTGCCTGCTGGCCATGTGTTGGTCGCCTGCCTGCCAGGTGTTGGTCTGCCTGCCTGGCCATGTGTTGGTCTGCCTGCCTGGCCAGGTGTTGGTCTGCCTGCCTGGCCAGGTGTTGGTCTGCCTGCCTGGCCAGGTGTTGTCTCCCTGCCTGGCCAGGTGTTGGTCTGCCTGCCGGGCCAGGTTTTGGGTCTGCCTGCCTGGCCAGGGTTTGGCCCTGTCTTTTCGGGCCGGGTGTTGGTCTGCCTGCCTGGCCAGGTGTTGGTCTGCCTGGCCAGGTGTTGGTCTGCCTGCCTGGCCAGGTGTTGGTCTGCCTGCCTGGCCAGGTGTTGGTCTGCCTGCCTGGCCAGGTGTTGGTCTGCCTGCCTGGCCAGGTGTTGGTCTGTCTTTCTGGCCAGGTGTTGGTCTGCCTGCCTGGCCAGGTGTTGGTCTGCCTGCTTGGCCAGGTGTTGGTCTGCGTGCCTGGCCAGGTGTTGGTCTGCCTGCCTGGCCAGGTGTTGGTCTGTCTGCCTGGCCAGGTGTTGGTCTGTCTGCCTGGCCAGGTGTTGGTCTGCCTGCCAGGCCAGGTGTTGGTCTGTCTGCCTGGCCAGGTGTTGGTCTGCCTGCCTGGCCAGGTGTTGGTCTGCCTGCCTGGCCAGGTGTTGGTCTGCCTGCCTGGCCATGTGTTGGTCTGCCTGCCTGGCCAGGTGTTGGTCTGCCTGTCTGGCCAGGCGTTGGTCTGCCTGGCCAGGTGTTGGTCTCCCTGGCCAGGTGTTGGTCTGCCTGCTTGGCCAGGTGTTGGTCTGCCTGCCTGGCCAGGTGTTGGTCTGCCTGCCTGGCCAGGTGTTGGTCTGCCTGCTTGGCCAGGTGTTGGTCTGCCTGGCCAGGTGTTGGTCTGCCTGCTTGGCCAGGTGTTGGTCTGCTGCATGGCCAGGTGTTGGTCTGCCTGCCTGGCCAGGTGTTGGTCTGCTGCTTGGCAAGGTGTTGGTCTGGTACATGGCCAGGTGTTGGTCTGCCTGCCAGGCCAGGTGTTGGTCTGCTGCTTGACCAGGTGTTGGTCTGCCTGGCCAGGTGTTGGTCTGCCTGCCTGGCCAGGTGTTGGTCTGGCTGCCTGGTCAGGTGTGAATGTGAATTCTCTTTCTGTAGTTTTATGTTTCTCGTGTATGCTTTTAATGCGATGTTTTATCCAACCCCCCTGCTTATTTGCGAGTGCAGCCATGTTGAAGATGTACCATCACACTCTTGGATGCCACCACAACACTTGATCAACACCAGTCTACTTATTTATTTACTGGTAGGTGAACCAGGATACCACATGTATGGAAACATGCCCATCGCCTTCACATATCCCAGGATCGTTCTCGGTTTCTTTGGTTGTGAGCAGGAGGTACCGCTAAGACACGAGCCACCTTATTATGTACAATATAAACGAAAGTTTGAAGGGAGATTTATGATTTTTTTTTCTTTTTATAAAGTATGTTATCTGGCGAGTCAAATTATTCTTTCAGCTTAACTGTAGACAGGTTCGTGGGTCATGCGACCAGATCCCAGACCAGTTCTCTAGGCTTCATAAACTATCCAATTGGTGAAAGAAGCACACGGCCCAGCGTAGCCACCACCGTCTAGCACAAGGAACTTGAAATAATTAGGTTCCCTAGAGAAGACAGCCAGGCAATTGTTCGTAATTTATACTAATTTCCCTTATGGGTGAAGGGAAGGTATTGAAGAATCTTGGTCCCTTTACACTTATTACAAATGCAGGTACTGAATGGCCCGTGACCTGGTCGAAGTGGAAATTGGAGCAAACAGATGCAGCAGTAGACTATAAAATATATTTTGCCGTCACCCACTATTTACAAATATGTACACTGTGTACAGATAGAATAATGACAAGTGTACATGACAGTGACAGATGGCAAAGCAGAAACCAGAGTGCACCGTACTCAACCAGCGGGTAGGCAAGTCTGCCAAATGCTTGCCGCAAGTGAACCACGTTGCTTCAGCTTTGGCAGGCTTGCCTGTGGTTGATCAATGAACCAAGGTACTGATTTAACGACGGGTACCCCATTGATTGTTAAACCCTTAGCACCTGGTTTGCTGGTTAGGAGGCAGCTTATATGGGAGTGTGACATACGCCGAATAAATTGCAACATATTCTTTGTATGCCATAGCCCACCCCAAAAGGGCTCTAATAGCCAGGATTAGGCCTATACCATGGGTAAGGTGCTGCCGTGGCACTGAACAATAAAGGAACCGCCTTTCCTCTCACCCATCCAGCTCAGACAGGGCTCACCTTTTCTCGAGACTTAGTCAAACTCTGTCCTAGAGGGAGACAGGAGACAGTAGGGCTAACGTTGGTTCAAGACAAGACACCTGTGGACATCAGCATAATATCTCCTTACTAAAAAAAAAAAAGAGGACATTTTATAAAGGGGGGAAAAAAGAGCTAAGCTACCCATATGGTCCCTAACACATCCTAACCTAAATTAAACACAGGAAAGGGAATCTTCCAGCACGTTTTCCTTGCCAGCAATATGTAAGACCTCAATGTTGTAAGGTCTGAGACTCCATCTCATCAGATGTGTGTTGTGGTTTTTCATGGTGTTGAGGTAGACAAGAGGATTGCGATCGCTGTAGACTGTGACCACCTGAGACGACTGCCCCAAGTAGACCTTGAAATGTTCCAATGCAAGTATCAGAGCTAGGGCTTCTTTCTCAGTGGTGGTGTAAGCCCTATGGTGAGGCCACTCACGTGTGTGGACTCAAAAGTCCATATTTCACCGGGTATTGGTACATTATTAAACACAAAAGGATATCCGCTGCTCAGCCGACCTAACCCCATCATGTTCATTAAACGTACCTAGGTATTTGGAGCTGACCCGTAGTTGCACCCGGTTATCCGTTGTCTTGATTGAAGCAGACGTGTTCTTTGAAGAATGTGGAACACACTCCATTAGGATCGCAACGCTCGTTATTACACTGTTCATCAAGATTTGTTTATTCACAATCTTATCACTAAAGAAGCTGATCACACTTCTCTGTTAAGTGTTTAGATGTGTTTTTAGAGGCACTTTTATGCATAAAAATGCACGGATCAGTGCTGGTTATCCCGGTGTCAATGTGAGCTCTAGCAGGGTCAAAAGCAATCTGACATCACAGCATCCTATGCCGCCGCCTTGTCCCTAGTACATAAAGGAAAAGCTGACCTAGCACATTTCTCCTCCTTGCCAAACTTCCACCAGGAAGTAATGCAGAATGCTTGATTCTTGCTGTCTTAAGCATTAACAGCAATGTACACTGTCTTTACCATTGTAATAAAGTGGGTACAGGTTTTTCCTTAATTGTCCTGTTAAGGTAAGAGATTGATTGTATCTTATTTAAACTACACACTGCAACAGTGGTCTCTTGCAAAGAGCCATGTGACCACATAACATGGTTCACTGGTTGGGAGGCAGCCTATATGGGAGTGTGACATGCGCTGAATGAATTGTAACATACTCTTTGTATGTCACACTTATTGAGTAATCTGTTAATAGAGATAAATCACACCAAAGTGCTGAAGGGTCTTGGTCCCTGTTATGAACACAGGTGTAGTCTAGTGGCCTGCACTCCTGGTTGTAGCACGATAGCCAAGGTAGGAACAAGCAGAAGGCAGCAGAGAGAGTAAATACTTATATTTCCTTGAAACAGCAATAATATACGTACAATATATACAGAGGATATGTACAGAAAGATAAATGCAAGCAAGAGGCACAGTGAGAACCATATTCAACCAGACTTGGAGGTCTGTCAGTGTTGATTCACAGGAGTACTGCATTGCTTCACAACTTTGGCGAGCTTCCTTGTCATTGGCTGGTTGAGCCAAGGTGCTAGCATAACGAGGGGGGCCCCCCTACTCATTATGCTATTAGCACCTGGTTCGCTGGTCGGGAGGGCATGTCAGTATGGGTGTGACATACGCTGAATAAAATGTAATGTACTCTTTGCGTACCACAGTCCCTTTACACTTATTGAGTTATCTATTAATAGAGAGAAGTCACGGCAGGGTGCTGACGAGTCTTGGTCTCTTTGCACTTATTGAGTTATTTATATATATATGGAGCACCTGCTTTTCACTGGGAATTTTGCATTGTCTACCAAACCGATTACTAAGGAAGAACTGTACGGTCTGACAGTATCGTCTGACAGTGTGGTCTGACAGTACGGTCTGTCATGGTGGTCTGACAGTATGATCTGTCAGTGTGAACTATTTCTGTGGCCTGACAGCATGGTCTGTCAGACCACAAAAATAGTTCACACTGACCAAACAGTATTGACTGTGTGGTTTAGCCTGACAGTACTGTTTCTGTGGTCAAGCAGTATTGTCTATGTGTCCTGACAGTCTTGTCTGTGAGGCTGACAATATGGTCTCTGTGTGTAGTCAGAGAGTATGGTCTGTGTGTGGTGGTTTGGCAGTAGGGTCTGTGTGGTGGTGGTCTGACAGTGTGATCTGTGTGTGGTGGTCTGACAGTATGGTCTGTGTGTGTAGTCTGACAGTATGGTCTTTGTGTGTGGTCAGAGAGTATGGTCTGTGTGTGATATTTTCGTGGGGGGTTCGGTAGGAGATATGATGGATAAGGTAAACTCGTTGGATGGTAACGATATGTATTGCCAGTCTGTGGTAAGAGGTGGAAGCCCAGGCCTGCCTTGTTCTGCCTGCTTGTATGTCTATCCGTGGAGTGAGGACGAGGCAGCGCCTCGCACTCATGCTGTATCCCGTGACGTCATACAGTCACAGGCCTAGGGATCTTCTATATAAAACACATGGATGGTACTATAATACTCAGCTAATCTATGCATACAACACATGTAAAGGAGGATCAGCAACTGTGCTGACAATATGACCGTATGGTCTGTGTGTGTATGTGTAGTCTGGCAGTATGGTCTGTGTGTGTTTGGTCTGACAGTATGGTCTGTGTGTGTGTGTGTAGTCTGACAGTATGGTACGTGTGTGTGTGTGTAGTCTGACAGTATGGTACGTGTGTGTGGTCTGACAGTATGGTGTGTGTGTGTGTGTGTGTGTGTGTGTGTGGTCCAACAATATAGTCTGTATGTTTGATCCGACAGTATGGTCTGTGTGTGTGGTCTGACAGTATGGTCTGTGTGGCCTGACAGTATGATCAGTGTAGTCTGACAGTATGGTTTGTGTGTGTGGTCTGACAGTACCGTCTGTGTGGCCTGGCATTCCTGTCTGTGTTGTCTGACAGTACTGTGTGGCCTAATAGTACCGTGTGGTCTGGCGGTATTGTCTGTGTGGTCTGGCTGTACTGTGTGTAGCCTGACAATATTCTCTGTGGCCTGACAGTACTGTCTGTGTGGTCTGTCAGTACCGTCTGTGGTCTGACAGTATGTCCTGCTTTATGGGTCTTGCTGTCAGAGTACTTAATGGACGGGCAGGTCAGGGTACCTGGAGTGTGACCTGATGGTGCGGTCAGTGTGACCTGGTGTGGCCAGTGGAGTGTGACCTGATGGTGTGGTCAGTGTGACCTGGTGTGGCCAGTGGAGTGTGACCTGGTATGGTTATATGTATACCTAGAGGGAGACCTGTGGAGGGTCTGGCTCTTGGACCCCTACATTGTTATACATAGAGGGAAGTCCTGGGAAGGCTCTAACTCTTGGCCTTCTATATTAAGTTATACCTAGGAGTCATGGGGAGACTCTATCTCTTGGCCCCTTCATTTAGACTCCATTAGTGTTAAACTCGCCATACACTTAATATCTTAACTTTCTATTAAAGGTAATCATACCTTATTTAAAATATTTTTCTGTCGTGTATATTAACTTAGCATTAATAAGATTATTTTTAGTCAAAGATGAGCAACTCGAGGCTAACATCGCCTACTAAATGCATTATGTACTGAGTTGTACTAATAGTATCATTATTATCAGGGTTGGTCTTCAACCAGCCCTGACTGTATAAATAGTTTAGAAAACCAACAAGTTGATAAATGAGACACTTGTGCAACGTTTGGGAATTTTTATTCTGGAGATATGCAGATGTTGCACGTGTCTCATTTATCAATCTTAACTGACCTATCCTATCCCACAATATGTAGAGTTAGGTTAGGTCAGGTCAGGTTCGTCCAAAACTGTATTCAGTGTGACTGTATTCAGTGTTCTCTGAAAGATGTGTTCAACGATCATATTCACTTATAATTCTGGGTCATCTCATGGGTCAGAACGCTCTCCTCTTTCACTTCTTTATCTTCTAGTTTGTGTATCAGCCTTAGATGAGGTGCTCCGTCTAATGTTTTTCTTCTATCCAAGAATATTCAATCCACCCATTCCTTCGTCCTCCCCCTTCTCATAAAGAACTCAAGTTACTTCTTAAGCCTCTGCTGGTTTATTTTTATCAAGCGTTTCCTCTCTACGAGTTTCTTTAATCTCTTGAGTATATTTTTTCAATGCTTCTGACAGTATGTATGTATGTATGCACGCACATAGGAGAAGGGCACCTGCAAGAATGTAATGGAGCCTGCGGAAGGACTGACAGAGTGGTTGTCTTGCTCGGTATCTGACAAACCCTCATCTGTCCCAATAGATCCTTCCCCACGGTCCGTTGGCTCACCGGCCTGGCTGCCATCACAGCACCAGCTGCGGCTTCTCTTGATGCTAGTTTTGGGTCGGTACAGTGTGTGTCCTCTTGTATACTATATAGGTATGTCATCAAGCCACATAGGTTTTACTGTATGCAGTTGTCTCAGAACATGCATAGCTTTGTGCATGTTGTCCAGCTGCTGTTGATTTATCTTACCACATCAACCTCAAAGAGAACTATATTGTTTCAACAAGCAAAACTGATTTGTACTGTCACTTCCGTAATGCTTAAGATATTTCTAAGATGTATGATGTTAGTCCTCCGGCGCTGCTTAATGCTTGCCATTTCTCTTGTGTAGCAGTTATTGATGAGTGAGTGTTAGAGAGAAGCATCACCATGGTGTGCCATGGCAGTCTCACTTCTGTTAGTCACTGAAATACGATTTATTTCCCTGCATGGTGTGCTCTGATGGGCCCCTCTCGCCCCACTCTCTCGATGAAACAATATGTCTTGCACGTTTGACTTCCAAATGAGCTGTTGTATATAGTGTGGCATCTGCGAGAGTGAGCGAGTGTGTTGAGGCTTTGGTGCCACTGCTGCCTCACGCTAAGAAAACTTTTGCTGTTATAATTACCCAGTTACTGTGGAAAAAAATTTAAATTTTCTTTCCTGTTAATAAGCTGCCCTTGACATATTAAAGCAACCAGTGACACTTGTGTTAAGATCACCGTTGATTCTTCATGTATTAAGATTACACAAGGACCTACTCTTGCTTGGTCCTCGTTGGGGCAGGATTGTCTTATCACGGTGAACATGTAGCGAGTATTACATGACAGTAAGACACAAAATGCAGTGCTGTAACAGTGACTGTAACAGATGTATTTTGGTTGCTGGCAAAAGGTATATCCCAGGAAGCAGTCTATTTTTGGCGCCTTCTCACTTTATTGTCGATATATGTAACTCTTAAAGTTTATTTTTTTTTTTCGTTTTCGTCTTATCAGTCGTGAACAACTGCGTCTGTATTTAGTTTACACACTGGCTCAAATTTGTTAGTAAACCTGATGAGGTAAGATTTTGTTGGGATTTTTTAACCTCTTGACAAAATCTTATCAGGTTTACTAAAAAAATTGACCCACGGGACCAGGGTGTCATGGCTGATGTTACCACAGCAAGGTTATTGCCAGTATTAAAGACATTATATAATCGCCGTCTTACCTTATATGTTGAGTAGTATGCGCCAGTCTGAGGCCAAAAACTCATTACGAAACAGTTTAATGAAAACTCCAAAACAGATCCAATTTCCCGATGATGTGTCCTGCAGGACGCAGAGGCCACTTAACTTAACGTCCAGAAATACAGAATACCAAGTTTCGCTCATGAATATGACTTGCAAAGTGGTTCATGAGAGGTAGAGAGTGATGTAGAGCCGAACGTAGAAGAGTAGAGAGAGATGAGCCAGAGTCATGAAGTGGTAGATGCAGTAGAAAGAGGACTCAGAGCAGAGAGAAAACTCAGGTAAGTGTGACGTAAGGTCCGATCGCACTGGCATGCTGTTCACCAGTGCACTCAGTTCACCAAGTGTGCATTCTGTAACCACGTGCATGCGTTCACACGTGATAGTCTTCATAATGTAGCATGTACTTAACAACGTGACATGTACGTCACAACGTAGCATGTAGGAACGTAGCATGTTCATGAAGGTCAGGTTGTGCTCCTGTGAATCTTACCTTCACGCGTCCATGAAGGTCAGGTTGTGTTGTGAACCCTCACACGTTCATGAAGGTCAGGTTGTGTTGTGAACCCTTACACGTTCATGAAGGTCAGGTTGTGTCTGTGAACCCTCACACATTCATGAAGGTCAGGTTGTGTTGTGTGAACCTCACACGTTCATGAAGGTCAGGTTGTGTTGTGAACCCTCACACGTTCATGAAGGTCAGGTTGTGTTGTGAACCCTCACACGTTCATGAAGGTCAGGTTGTGTTGTGAACCCTCACACATTCATGAAGGTCTGGTTATGTTGCTGTGAACCTTCACACGTTCATGAAGGTCAGGTTGTGTTGCTGTGAACCTTCACACGTTCATGAAGGTCAGGTTGTGTTGCTGTGAACCTTCACACGTTCATGAAGGTCAGTTGTGTGCTGTGAACCTTCACACGTTCATGAAGGTCAGGTTGTGTGCTGTGAACCTTCACACGTTCATGAAGGTCAGGTTGTGTTGCTGTGAACCTTCACACGTTCATGAAGGTCAGGTTGTGTTGGTGGGAACCTTCACACGTTCATGAAAGTCAGGTTGTGTTGTGAACCTTCACACGTTCATGAAGGTCAGGTTGTGTTGTGAACCCTCACACGTTCATGAAGGTCAGGTTGTGTTGCTGTGAACCTTCACACGTTCATGAAGGTCTGGTTGTGTTGCTGTGAACCTTCACACGCTCATGAAGGTCAGGTTGTGTTGCTGTGAACCTTCACACGTTCATGAAGGTCAGGTTGTGTTGCTGTGAACCTTCACACGTTCATGAAGGTCTGGTTGTGTTGCTGTGAACCTTCACACGTTCATGAAGGTCAGGTTGTGTTGCTGTGAACCTTCACACGTTCATGAAGGTCAGGTTGTGTTGTGAACCCTCACACGTTCATGAAGGTCAGGTTGTGTTGTGAACCCTCACGTTCATGAAGGTCAGGTTGTGTTGTGAACCCTCACATGTTCATGAAGGTCTGGTTATGTTGCTGTGAACTTTCACACGTTCATGAAGGTCAGGTTGTGTTGCTGTGAACCTTCACACGTTCATGAAGGTCAGGTTGTGTTGCTGTGAACCTTCACACGTTCATGAAGGTCAAGTTGTGTTGCTGTGAACCTTCACACGTTCATGAAGGTCAGGTTGTGTTGTGGAACCTTCACACGTTCATGAAGGTCAGGTTTGTTGCTGTGAACCTTCACACGTTCATGAAAGTCAGGTTGTGTTGTGAACCTTCACACGTTCATGAAAGTCAGGTTGTGTTGGTGTGAACATTCACACGTTCATGAAAGTCAGGTTGTGTTGTGAACCTTCACACGTTCATGAAGGTCAGGTTGTGTTGCTGTGAACCCTCACACGTTCATGAAGGTCAGGTTGTGTTGCTGTGAACCTTCACACGTTCATGAAGGTCAGGTTGTGTTGCTGTGAACCTTCACACGTTCATGAAGGTCAGGTTGTGTTGCTGTGAATCTTCACACGCTCATGAAGGTCAGGTTGTGTTGCTGTGAACCTTCACACGTTCATGAAGGTCAGGTTGTGTTGCTGTGAACCTTCACACGTTCATGAAGGTCTGGTTGTGTTGTGTGAACCTTCACACGTTCATGAAGGTCAGGTTGTGTTGCTGTGAACCTTCACACGTTCATGAAGGTCAGGTTGTGTTGCTGTGAACCTTCACACGTTCATGAAGGTCAGGTTGTGTTGCTGTGAACCTTCACACGTTCATGAAGGTCATGGTTGTGTTGCTGTGAACCTTCACACGTTCATGAAGGTCAGGTTGTGTTGCTGTGAACCTTCACACGTTCATGAAGGTCAGGTTGTGTTGCTGTGAACCTTCACACGTTCATGAAGGTCAGGTTGTGTTGCTGTGAACCTTCACACGTTATGAAGGTCTGGTTGTGTTGCTGTGAACCTTCACACGTTCATGAAGGTCAGGTTGTGTTGCTGTGAACCTTCACACGTTCATGAAGGTCTGGTTGTGTTGCTGTGAACCTTCACACGTTCATGAAGGTCAGGTTGTGTTGCTGTGAACCTTCACACGTTCATGAAGGTCTGGTTGTGTTGCTGTGAACCTTCACACGTTCATGAAGGTCAGGTTGTGTTGCTGTGAACCTTCACACGTCATGAAGGTCTGGTTGTGTTGCTGTGAACCTTCACACGTTCATGAAGGTCAGGTTGTGTTGCTGTGAACCTTCACACGTTCATGAAGGTCAGGTTGTGTTGCTGTGAACCTTCACACGTTCATGAAGTTCTGGTTATGTTGCTGTGAACCTTCACACGTTCATGAAGGTCATGTTGTGTTGCTGTGAACCTTCACACGTTCATGAAGGTCAGGTTGTGTTGCTGTGAACCTTCACACGTTCATGAAGGTCAGGTTGTGTTGCTGTGAACCTTCACACGTTCATGAAGGTCAGGTTGTGTTGCTGTGAACCTTCACACGTTCATGAAGGTCAGGTTGTGTTGCTTGAACCTTCACACGTTCATGAAGGTCAGGTTGTGTTGCTGTGAACCTTCACACGTTCATGAAGGTCAGGTTGTGTTGCTGTGAACCTTCACACGTTCATGAAGGTCTGGTTGTGTTGCTGTGAACCTTCACACGTTCATGAAGGTCAGGTTGTGTTGCTGTGAACCTTCACACGTTCATGAAGGTCAGGTTGTGTTGCTTGAACCTTCACACGTTCATGAAGGTCAGGTTGTGTTGCTGTGAACCTTCACACGTTCATGAAGGTCAGGTTGTGTTGCTGTGAACCTTCACACGTTCATGAAGGTCAGGTTGTGTTGCTGTGAACCTTCACACGTTCATGAAGGTCAGGTTGTGTTGCTTTGAACCTCACCTTCACACGTCTGCCTTCATCTTAATGTATTTGTGTTGCTTGCAATGAGTAACGTTTTACTTAGCGGACCTTTAATCATCTCTTTAGGTGATAAATGAGCAAGATTGTGAGCGGCAGCGGTGTTGTTGGTTGTGATGGATGGCAGGTGTGGGAACAGGAGCGGTGGCAGATGACCAGGAGGAGCAAGAAGCGGCGGCCACTGCTAATAAACCGAACTTGCCGAATATGCAGAACTCGCTTAAAAATAGACTTTTCAAAAAAATAAATTACAGGGTTGAGAATTTTTTTTCATTGATAGTTATGTAAAAAAAATATATTTTTGAGCCAAGCGTAACTTAGAAAGCTCGCCTAGCCTAACGTATTTTTTTTACCTAAATTCTGATTACATGCATACATACATACATTTTAATATATATATATATATATATATATATATATATATATATATATATATATATATATATATATATATATATATATATATATATATATATTTCAACAAGTCGGCCGTCTCCCACCGAGGCAGGGTGACGCAAAAAGAAAGAAAATCCCCAAAAAGAAAATACTTTCATCATCATTCAACACTTTCACCTCACTCACACATAATCACTGTTTTTGCAGAGGTGATCAGAACACAACAGTTTAGAAGCATATACTTATAAAGATACACAACATATCCCTCCAAACTGCTAATATCCCAAACCCCTCCTTTAGAGTGCAGGCATTGTACTTCCCATTTCCAGGACTCAAGTCCGGCTATACAAAAATAACCGGTTTCCCTGAATCCCTTCACTAAATATTACCCTGCTCACACTCCAACTGATCGTCAGGTCCCAAATACCATTCGTCTCCATTCACTCCTATTGAACACGCTCATGCATGCCTGCTGGATGTCCAAGCCCCTCGCCCACAAAACCTCCCTTACTCCTTCCTTCCAACCTTTTCGAGAACGACCCCTACCCCACCTTCCTTCTCCTACAGATTTAAATGCTCTCCACGTCATTCTACTTTGATCCATTCTCTCTAAATGACCAAACCACCTCAACAAACCCTCTTCAGCCCTCTGACTAATACTTTTATTAACTCCACACCTTCTCCTAATTTCCACACTCCGAATTTTCTGCATAATATTTACACCACACATTACCCTTAGACAGGACATCTCCACTGCCTTCAACCGCCTCCTCGCTGCTGCATTCACAACCCAAGCTTCACACCCATATAAGAGTGTTGGTACTACTATACTTTCATACATTCCCTTCTTTGCCTCCATAGATAACGTTTTTTGACTCCACATATACCTCAACGCACCACTCACCTTTTTTCCTTCATCAATTCTATGATTAACCTCATCCTTCATAAATCCATCCGCCGACACGTCAACTCCCAAGTATCTGAAAACATTCACTTCTTCCATACTCCTCCTCCCCAATTTGATATCCAATTTTTCTTTATCTAAATCATTTGATACCCTCATCACCTTACTCTTTTCTATGTTCACTTTCAACTTTCTACCTTTACACACACTCCCAAACTCATCCACTAACCTTTGCAATTTTTCTTTAGAATCTCCCATAATCACAGTATCATCAGTAAAAAGTAACTGTGTCAATTCCCATTTTGTATTTGATTCCCCATAATTTAATCCCACCCCTCTCCCGAACACCCTAGCATTTACTTCTTTTACTACCCCATCAATAAATATATTAAACAACCATGGTGACATTACACATCCCTGTCTAAGACCTACTTTTACTGGGAAGTAGTCTCCCTCTCTTCTACACACCCTAACCTGAGCCTCGCTATCCTCATAAAAACTCTTTACACCATTTAGTAACTTACCACCTATTTCATATACTTGCAAAATCTACCACATTGCTCCCCTATCCACTCTATCATATGCCTTTTCTAAATCCATAAATGCAATAAAAACTTCCCTACATTTATCTAAATACTGTTCACATATATGCTTCAATGTAAACACTTGATCTACACATCCCCTACCCACTCTGAAACCTCCTTGCTCATCTGCAATCCTACATTCTGTCTTACCTTTAATTCTTTCAATTATAACCCTACCGTACACTTTTTCCTGGTATACTCGGTAAACTTATTCCTCTATAATTTTTACAGTCTCTTTTTTCCCCCTGCCCTTTATATAAAGGGACTATACATGCTCTCCGCCAATCCCTAGGTACCTTCTTCTCTTTCATACATTTATTAAACAAAAGTACCAACCACTCTAACACTATATCCCCCCCTGCTTTTAACATTTCTGTCATGATCCCATCAGTTCCAGCTATTTTACCCCCTTTCATTCTACGTAATGCCTCGCGTACCTCCACCACACTTACATTCTGCTCTTCTTCACTCCTAAAAGATGGTATACCTCCCTAGCCAGTGCATGAAATTACCGCCTCTCTTTCTTCCTCAACATTTAAAAGTTCCTCAAAATATTCTCTCCATCTACCTAATACCTCCCTCTCCCCATCTACTAACTCCCCTACTCTGTTTTTAACTGACAAATCCATACGTTCCCTAGGTTTTCTTAAATTGTTTAACTCACTCCAAAAATTTTTCTTATTTTCATTAAAATTTCTTGACAGTGCCTCTCCCATTCCATCATCTGCTCTCCTTTTGCACTCTCTCACCACTCTCTTCACCTTTCTTTTACTCTCCATATACTCTGCTCTTCTTATAGCACTTCTGCTTTGTAAAAACCTGTCATAAGCTACCTTTTTCTCTTTTATCACACCCTTTACTTCATCGTTCCACCAATCACTCCTCTTTCCTCTTGTCCCCACCCTCCTATAACCACAAACTTCTGCCCCACATTCTAATACTGCACTTCTAAAACTCATCCAACCCTCTTCAACCCCCCCCCCCCACTACTCATCTTTGCACTAGCCCACCTTTCTCCCAATAGTCGCTTATATCTCACCCGAACTTCCTCCTCCCTTAGTGTATACACTTTCACTTCCCTCCTACTTGTTGTTGCTACCTTCCTCTTGTCCCATGTACCTCTTACTCTAACTGTAGCTACAACTAAATAATGATCCGATGTATCAGTTGCCCCTCTATAAACATGTACATCCTGGATCCTACCCATCAACCATTTATCCACCAATACATAATCTAACAAACTACTTTCATTACGTGCTACATCATACCTTGTATATTTATTTATCCTCTTTTTTATAAAATATGTATTACTTATTACTAGATCTCTTTCTACACATAGCTCAATTAAAGACTCCCTATTTACATTTACCCCTGGCACCCAAAATTTACCTACTACTCCCTCCACAACATTTTTACCCACTTTAGCATTGAAATCCCCAACCACAAGTACTCTCACACTTGGTTCAAAACTCCCCATGCATTCACTCAACATTTCCCAAAATCACTCTCTCTCCTCTACACTTCTCTCTTCTCCAGGTGCATATACGCTTACTATAACCCATTTTTCACATCCAACCTTTATTTTACTCCACATAATCCTTGAATTAATACATTTATAGTCCCTCTTTTCCTGCCATATCTTATCCTTCAACATTATTGCTTCTCCTTCTTTAGTTCTAATTCTATTTGTAACCCCTGATCTAATCCCATTTATTCCTCTCCACTGAAACTCTCCCACCTCCTTCAGCTTTGTTTCACTTAAAGCCATGACATCCAGCTTCTTCTCATTCATAACTTCCACAATCATCTCTTTCTTATCATTTGCACAAACATCCACGCACATTCAGACTTCCCACTTTGACAATTTTCTTCTTCTTATTCTTTTTAGCAATCTTTACAGGAAAAGGGGTTACTAGCCCATTGTTCCCGGCATTTTAGTTGACTTTTGCAACACGCATGACTTACGGAGGAAAGATTCTTATTCCACTTCCCCCATGGATATAAAAGGAAAAGTAATAAGACCAAGAACTATTAAGATAAAATCAAAGAAAACTCAGATGAGTGTGTATAAATAAACGTGTACATGTATGTGTAGTGTGACCTAAGTGTTAGTAGAAGTAACAAGACATACCTGTAATCTTGCATATTTATGAGACAGACAAAAGACACCAGCAATCCTACCATCATGTAAAACAATTACAGGCTTTCGTTTTACACTCACTTGGCAGGACGGTAGTACCTCCTTGGGTGGTTGTTGTCTACCAACCTACTACCTATGTATAAAATATAGGGAGGTACCGCCTCTAGAACTGTCATGGGGACCCTCATCCTTAGAGAAAAGAATAAACTTGCTTCAGGGAAAACTCAAGGTTTTCTCTGAAGCTGTTTGAGAATTTTCTCCTACCACCCCCTATATTTCAAGTATGTTTTATTTAAAGACAAAATACATTGGCAGAACATTCACAAAAATACAACAGAAAGTAAAACAACATAGGTAACTCAGAGCTACATCTCGAATACTTCGTCCAGCTCCCCTGCGGTGGGCCGCGTGCCCAGAATGCTGCAGGCATTTCCTCTCTGGATCGCAACACTGAGTCTCTGAAAGAGGAAGCTGGTCGCCCTGTGGTCCTTGGTTTCTATGATGAACTTTTCACCCAGCTCTTTGAGGAACTTTAGAGCACACTTGCCCCATGCTCCAAGGGTCTCCGACCCTATTGGAATGAAGTTATATATTATATTATTATATTATATTATTATATTATATTATATTATATTATATATTATATATTATATATTATATTATATATTATATAATATTATATATTATATATATTATATTATGCAAAACAACCACTGTGAAACAATAGTGAAATTCCAAGCGTTTTCGTGACTTCTCACATTATTAAGGAATTATAAATAGAGTACATCAAAGGAAGGCATATGAAAGATCGAGACTACACCTCACCATCATATCCCACAACAAAGCAATACCTGAAGCGTGACGACACGCTGCAGTGTTCCTTTCTTATGAGTTGGGTGTCGTCACGCGTCAGGTGTTTGCTTTGTTGTGGGATGTCATGGTGAGGTGTAGTCTCGACTTTTATATGCCTTCCTTTGATGTATATATAATTCCTTAATAATGTGAGAAGTCATGAAAGCGCCTGGATTTCTCTATTCTTTCACACACACACACACACAAACACACACACACACACACACACACACACACACACACACACACACACACACACACACACACACACACACACACACACACACACATCACACATACACACACACACATACACACACATACACACACACACACACAATATATATATATATAATATATATATATATATATATATATATATATATATATATATAAAATATATATATATATATATATATGAATGAGATCACTAAGCAAGTAATTTTAAATAATTTACCAAACTCCGGCAGGCCAGGACTCGACCCTACGAACCTTATACCGCCTTCAGAGACAGGATAATGTACGCATCGCCTTACCACTTGAGCCAGCGATCCTACAAGAATCTCGCATGCAGCTGAGCTACATGTTTTTCTCGTGATCCGGACAATCGTGGCAGTGGTATCTCGAGGATTAATTTCAGCCTCCTTCTGCTTGTTGAGATGGGTATTCAAATAGGAGGAGGCTGAAATTAATTGTGATGTCTCTGGAGGCGGTATAAGGTTCGTAGGGCCGAGTCTTGGCCTGACGCAGTTTGGTAAATAATATATATATATATAATGTCGTGCCGAATATGTAAAACTGGTCACTTAGCAAGAACTCATTTAAAATTAAGTGCTTTCTAAAATTTTCTCTTATACGTTTAAAGATATATTTTTTTCATTAATGTTGATGTAAAAAATTATAATTTTGCACCAAAAGGAACTTAGAAAACTTACCTAACCTTATTAGAACAAGATCAATTTATTTTAACCTAACCCAACTAAATATATTTTACATTTGTTTACAGTAACTTAATTCTAGACAAACACAGTGAAATGTATTTTTTTCGTTAGATTCAGAATGATTTTGGCGAAATTATTGCATTCACACACACATTTTCACTTGTCCTATACGGCAACATGAACGTTGCTATTTAAGCCAAGATCGCAAGTTCTGCCTATTCGGCACGACATATATATATATATATATATATATATATATATATATATATATATATATATATATATATATATATATATTATATGCGCAAAGCAATTGCAGACAGGCAATCTTAACAATGTAAGACAAGCCACGGGAGGTGAAAATCTTTAGCTCAAGTACTTTCACACTTCTCAGTGCGTCATCAGGGGCTGTGCAATGTTGCAAAGGCAACAACAGGAGAAGTAGGGTAAGTTTTCAGAGAATGGTAGTGTGGAGGCACCAGCCAGTCTCAGTTGTCTGAGAGAGGCAAGCGGGATACCAACCACACACCAGTCCCGCTCACACCCCACCCCATATCAGGTCGGGTGAATTAGCCCTCACAGTTTGCACATAGCATGAGGAAAGTACTGGAAGATAGTTAATAGCCAGCTCTAAGCTTCTTACCGCTGGGAACACGTCATGTGACGTAAAAACTTTGTACAGGACTGAACCTAAGGAAATGCCTGAGAGGAAAAATATGTTGATCTTGCCATGCAATGACAGTTTGGTCTACCTGTGGGAGGCACTAAAGAAACTCAGTATAAATCTGACTTTCAAAAACACTGAGCCAATGAAACAGAGATTGATTAAAAACACACCACCTAATAATGTCAGTGATGTCCACAAGGTCCCATGCACCCTTTGCCCACTCTCATACATTGGTCAGACAGGTAAACCTCTGGAAACCAGATTATCCCAATACCAGTTCTCAATCAGGATAGGCCAGGTGTCGAATACAATCTTTAACCATGTTAGGTCTTGCAGTCACCCACCGAGATGGGCTGCCACCCAAATATTTGCACCCAACATTTCCATCATGGAATGAAACGTAATAGAGTCCTCCCTCTTGAAACATGATAGTGCCGCCCACCTCGTACCAGCCAGTTGTGGTGCCGCCCACCTCGCACCAGCCAGTTGTGGTGCCGCCCACCTCGCACCAGCCAGTTGTGGTGCCGCCCACCTCGCACCAACCAGTTGTTGTGCCGCCCACCTCGCACCAGCCAGTTGTGGTGCCGCCCACCTCGCACCAGCCAGTTGTGGTGCCGCCCACCTCACACTAGCCAGTTGTAGTGCCGCCCACCTCGCACCAGCCAGTTGTGGTGCCGCCCACCTCGCACCAGCCAGTTGTGGTGCCGCCCACCTCGCACCAGCCAGTTGTGGTGCCGCCCACCTCGCACCAGCCAGTTGTGGTGCCGCCCACCTCGCACCAGCCAGTTGTGGTGCCGCCCACCTCGCACCAGCCAGTTGTGGTGCCGCCCACCTCGCACCAGCCAGTTGTGGTGCCGCCCACCTCGCACCAGCCAGTTGTGGTGCCGCCCACCTCGCACCAGCCAGTTGTGGTGCCGCCCACCTCACACTAGCCAGTTGTAGTGCCGCCCACCTCGCACCAGCCAGTTGTGGTGCCGCCCACCTCGCACCAGCCAGTTGTGGTGCCGCCCACCTCGCACCAGCCAGTTGTGGTGCCGCCCACCTCGCACCAGCCAGTTGTGGTGCCGCCCACCTCGCACCAGCCAGTTGTGGTGCCGCCCACCTCGCACCAGCCAGTTGTGGTGCCGCCCACCTCACACGAGCCAGTTGTAGTGCCGCCCACCTCACACCAGCCAGTTGTGGTGCCGCCCACCTCACACCAGCCAGTTGTGGTGCCGCCCACCTCGCACCAGCCAGTTGTGGTGCCGCCCACCTCGCACCAGCCAGTTGTGGTGCCGCCCACCTCACACCAGCCAGTTGTGGTGCCGCCCACCTCGCACCAACCAGTTGTGGTGCCGCCCACCTCGCACCAGCCAGTTGTGGTGCCGCCCACCTCGCACCAACCAGTTGTGGTGCCGCCCACCTCGCACCAGCCAGTTGTAGTGCCGCCCACCTCACACCAGCCAGTTGTGGTGCCGCCCACCTCGCACCAGCCAGTTGTGGTGCCGCCCACCTCGCACCAGCCAGTTGTGGTGCCGCCCACCTCGCACCAGCCAGTTGTGGTGCCGCCCACCTCGCACCAACCAGTTGTGGTGCCGCCCACCTCGCACCAGCCAGTTGTGGTGCCGCCCACCTCGCACTAGCCAGTTGTGGTGCCGCCCACCTCGCACCAGCCAGTTGTGGTGCCGCCCACCTCGCACCAGCCAGTTGTGGTGCCGCCCACCTCACACCAGCCAGTTGTGGTGCCGCCCACCTCACACCAGCCAGTTGTGGTGCCGCCCACCTCACACCAGCCAGTTGTAGTGCCGCCCACCTCACACCAGCCAGTTGTAGTGCCGCCCACCTCGCACCAGCCAGTTGTAGTGCCGCCCACCTCGCACCAGCCAGTTGTGGTGCCGCCCACCTCACACCAGCCAGTTGTGGTGCCGCCCACCTCACACTAGCCAGTTGTAGTGCCGCCCACCTCGCACCAGCCAGTTGTGGTGCCGCCCACCTCGCACCAACCAGTTGTGGTGCCGCCCACCTCGCACCAGCCAGTTGTGGTGCCGCCCACCTCGCACCAGCCAGTTGTGGTGCCGCCCACCTCACACCAGCCAGTTGTGGTGCCGCCCACCTCACACCAGCCAGTTGTAGTGCCGCCCACCTCACACCAGCCAGTTGTAGTGCCGCCCACCTCGCACCAGCCAGTTGTAGTGCCGCCCACCTCACACCAGCCAGTTGTGGTGCCGCCCACCTCACACCAGCCAGTTGTGGTGCCGCCCACCTCACACCAGCCAGTTGTAATGCCGCCCACCTCACACTAGCCAGTTGTAGTGCCGCCCACCTCACACCAGCTAGTTGTAGTGCCGCCCACCTCACACCAGCCAGTTGTAGTGCCGCCCACCTCACACTAGCCAGTTGTGGTGCCGCTCACCTCACACCAGCCAGTTGTGGTGACGCCAACCTCACACCAGCCAGTTGTGGTGACGCCAACCTCACACCAGCCAGTTGTGATGCCGCCCACCTCACACCAGCCAGTTGTGGTGCCGCCCACCTCACACCAGCCAGTTGTGGTGCCGCCCACCTCACACCAGCCAGTTGTGGTGCCGCCCACCTCACACCAGCCAGTTGTAGTGCCGCCCACCTCACACTAGCCAGTTGTGGTGACGCCCACCTCACACCAGCCAGTTGTGGTGCCGCCCACCTCACACCAGCCAGTTGTAGTGCCGCCCACCTCACACTAGCCAGTTGTGGTGCCGCCCACCTCTTAGCAGTTGTGGTGACGCCCACCTCACACCAGCCAGTTGTAGTGCCGCCCACCTCACACCAGCCAGTTGTAGTGCCGCCCACCTCACACCAGCCAGTTGTAGTGCCGCCCACCTCACACCAGCCAGTTGTAGTGCCGCCCCCCTCACACCAGCCAGTTGTGGTGACGCCAACCTCACACCAGCTAGTTGTGGTGCCGCCCACCTCACTCCAGCCAGCTGTGGTGCCGCCCACCTCATAGCAGTTGTGGTGACGCCCACCTCACACTAGCCAGTTGTAGTGCCGCCCACCTCACACTAGCCAGTTTTAGTGCCGCCCACCTCACACCAGCCAGTTGTAGTGCCGCTCACCTCACACTAGCCAGTTGTGGTGCCGCCCACCTCACACCAGCCAGTTGCGGTGCCGCCCACCTAACACCAGCCAGTTGGGGTGAATCCCACCTCACAACCAGACGGGCGTGGTGACTCCAACCTCATAACCAGACGGGCGTGGTTACGCTCACCTCACAACCAGACGGGCGTGGTGACGCCCACCTCACACCAGACGGGCGTGGTGACGCCCACCTCACACCAGACAGGCGTGGTGACGCCCACCTCACAACCAGACGGGCGTGGTGACGCCCACCTCACACCAGACGGGCGTTGTGACGCCCACCTCACACCAGACGGGCGTGATGACGCGCACCTTACACCAGACGGGCGTGGTGACGCCCACCTCACAACCAGACGGGCGTGGTGACGCCCACCTCACACCAGACGGGCGTGGTGACTCCAACCTCATAACCAGACGGGCGTGGTTACGCTCACCTCACAACCAGACGGGCGTGGTGACGCCCACCTCACACCAGACGGGCGTGGTGACGCCCACCTCACACCAGACGGGCGTTGTGACGCCCACCTCACACCAGACGGGCGTGATGACGCGCACCTTACACCAGACGGGCGTGGTGACGCCCACCTTACACCAGACGGGCGTGGTGACGCCCACCTCACACCAGACGGGCGTGGTGACGCCCACCTCACACCAGACAGGCGTGGTGACGCCCACCTCACAACCAGACGGGCGTGGTGACGCCCACCTCACACCAGACGGGCGTGGTGACGCCCACCTCACACCAGACAGGCGTGGTGACGCCCACCTCACAACCAGACGGGCGTGGTGACCCCACCTCACACCAGACGGGCGTGGTGACGCCCACCTCACACCAGACAGGCGTGGTGACGCCCACCTCCACAACCAGACGGGGGTGGTGACGCCCACCTCACACCAGACGGGCGTGGTGACGCCCACCTCACACCAGACAGGCGTGGTGACGCCCACCTCACAACCAGACGGCGTGGTGACGCCCACCTCACACCAGACGGGCGTTGGTGACGCCCACCCTCACACCAGACAGGCGTGGTGACGCCCACCTCACAACCAGACGGGCGTGGTGACGCCCACCTCACACCAGACAGGCGTGGTGACGCCCACTTCACAACCAGACGGGCGTGGTGACGCCCACCTCACACCAGACGGGCGTTGAGACGCCCACCTCACACCAGACGGGCGTGATGACGCGCACCTTACACCAGACGGGCGTGGTGACGCCCACCTCACAACCAGACGGGCGTGGTGACGCCCCCACTCACACCAGACGGGCGTGGTGACTCCAACCTCATAACCAGACGGGCGTGGTTACGCTCACCTCACAACCAGACGGGCGTGGTGACGCCCACCTCACACCAGACGGGCGTGGTGACGCCCACCTCACACCAGACGGGCGTTGTGACGCCCACCTCACACCAGACGGGCGTGATGACGCGCACCTTACACCAGACGGGCGTGGTGACGCCCACCTTACACCAGACGGGCGTGGTGACGCCCACCTCACACCAGACGGGCGTGGTGACGCCCACCTCACACCAGACAGGCGTGGTGACGCCCACCTCACAACCAGACGGGCGTGGTGACGCCCACCTCACACCAGACGGGCGTGGTGACGCCCACCTCACACCAGACAGGCGTGGTGACGCCCACCTCACACCAGACGGGCGTGGTGACGCCCACCTCACACCAGACGGGCGTGGTGACGCCCACCTCACAACCAGACGGGGGTGGTGACGCCCACCTCACACCAGACGGGCGTGGTGACGCCCACCTCACACCAGACGGGCGTGGTGACGCCCACCTCACACCAGACAGGCGTGGTGACGCCCACCTCACAACCAGACGGGCGTGGTGACGCCCACCTCACACCAGACGGGCGTGGTGACGCCCACCTCACACCAGACAGGCGTGGTGACGCCCACCTCACAACCAGACGGGCGTGGTGACGCCCACCTCACACCAGACAGGCGTGGTGACGCCCACTTCACAACCAGACGGGCGTGGTGACGCCCACCTCACAACCAGACGGGCGTGGTGACGCCCACCTCACACCAGACGGGCGTTGTGACGCCCACCTCACACCAGACGGGCGTGATGACGCGCACCTTACACCAGACGGGCGTGGTGACGCCCACCTCACAACCAGACGGGCGTGGTGACGCCCACCTCACACCAGACGGGCGTGGTGACTCCAACCTCATAACCAGACGGGCGTGGTTACGCTCACCTCACAACCAGACGGGCGTGGTGACGCCCACCTCACACCAGACGGGCGTGGTGACGCCCACCTCACACCAGACAGGCGTGGTGATGCCCACCTCACACCAGACGGGCGTGGTGACGCCCACCTCACACCAGACGGGCGTTGTGACGCCCACCTCACACCAGACGGGCGTGATGACGCGCACCTTACACCAGACGGGCGTGGTGGCGCCCACCTTACACCAGACGGGCGTGGTGACGCCCACCTCACACCAGACGGGCGTGGTGACGCCCACCTCACACCAGACAGGCGTGGTGACGCCCACCTCACAACCAGACGGGCGTGGTGACGCCCACCTCACACCAGACGGGCGTGGTGACGCCCACCTCACACCAGACAGGCATGGTGACGCCCACCTCACAACCAGACGGGCGTGGTGACGCCCACCTCACACCAGACGGGCGTGGTGACGCCCACCTCACACCAGACAGGCGTGGTGACGCCCACCTCACAACCAGACGGGCGTGGTGACGCCCACCTCACACCAGACGGGCGTGGTGACGCCCACCTCACACCAGACAGGCGTGGTGACGCCCACCTCACAACCAGACGGGCGTGGTGACGCCCACCTCACACCAGACGGGCGTGGTGACGCCCACCTCACACCAGACAGGCGTGGTGACGCCCACCTCACAACCAGACGGGCGTGGTGACGCCCACCTCACACCAGACAGGCGTGGTGACGCCCACTTCACAACCAGACGGGCGTGGTGACGCCCACCTCACACCAGACGGGCGTGGTGGATAACTTGTTGACACTGTTTATCTTGACCTCAGTTTAAAATGTTTTGCAAGTTGGAAAAAAGTTTGAAGTCTCCAGGAGGAATTTTCCTGGAGCCATGTTTGTCTGAGAGTAAATCTGTCTTGTAGCAGGTCACTTTACAACACTTGTTACACTGAGTTAGTCTCTTGTGTTGCTGTGACAGTGTACGCACCAGACCCTCCATACTTTGGCTCAGCCACACACAAGGAACACCAGGCCGGCTGGACTCTTGATCTACACTTATGGAACACCAGGCCGGCTGGACTCTTGGTGATCTACACTGGTGGAACACCAGGCCGGCTGGACTCTTGATCTACACTGGTGGAACACCAGGCCGGCTGGACTCTTGGTGATCTACACTGGTGGAACACCAGACTACCACTAGACTGTTGGTGATCCACACAAATCGAAATCCAGGTTAACACTACACTCTGTTGTGATGGTGGTACCCACTCTGTTGTGATGGTGATACCCACTCTGTTGTGATGGTGGTTATTACAACCCAGGAGTCCCAAAGACCTGTTATCCTGGGTGTAAAGGGAGCAAAATAAACAGCACAAAAACTTTTAACTTGTATAATCCTTCACCAATTTAGAACAGAATTATGTACACTATGTATTAGTGCACTCCACGGTAAGCAAGGCAGAATAGAAGCCACTAGTGAGCAGACCGTGCTTCAACCAGCTCTAGAATGGGAATGACAATGGCAGACAGGTGTGTGTGGTACCCACAACACCTCTGCGATTGCCAAAACCATCTTCTCATTGGCTGGAACCTAGGATTTGACTGAACTACGGTGCCCCATTATCAACCCTTTTTACCTGGTTCGCTGGTTGGGGGAGATAGCCTGTAAATGAGGGTGTGTACATGCGCCGAATAAAGGTTATGTACTCTTTGCATGCCACAGTGGTACCCCCACTGTTGTGATGGTGGTACCCACTCTGTTGTGATGGTGGTACCCACTCTGTTGTGATGGTGGTACCCACTCTGTTGTGATGGTGATACCTACTCTTGTGATGGTGGTACCCACTCAGTTGTGATGGTGATATCTACTCTGTTGTGATGGTGGTACCCACTCTGTTGTGATGGTGTTACCCACTCTGTTGTGATTGTGTTACCCACTCTAGTAATGGTGTTACCCACTCTGTTGTGATGGTGATACCCACTTTTGTGATGGTGTTACCCAATCTGTTGTGATGGTGATGCCCACTCTTGTGATGGTGATACCTACTCTGTTGTGAGGGGGATGCACACACTGTTGTGAGGGGGATGCACACACTGTTGTGAGGGGGATACACACATTGTTGTGAGAGGGATGCACACACTGTTGTGAGAGGGATGCACACATTGTTGTGAGAGGGATGCACACACTGTTGTGAGAGGGCTGCACACACTGTTGTGAGAGGGCTGCACACACTGTTGTGAGAGGGATGCATACACTGTTGAAGGAGTCGCTCTTTTGTGAAGAGGGATGACCACTCTCTTGGAAGGGGATGTCCACTCTGTTGTAAGGGGGATGCCCACTCCGTTGTGAGGGGGATGCCCACTTTGCGGTTAAAATTGAGTTTTGAAATTGGCATAAAATTCTAAGAAGTCTGGAACAGTGATTATAATAGTAGTGAATGAGAGAGAGAGAGTGAGAGAGAGAGAGAGATAAGAGGTAATAAGAAACCACTAGGTATACTAAGAGGTAAAATAATTTACGATGGAGTGTATGAGAGGTGAAGATACTGGTATTCTGGTAGGTTGTAATAAAGTTGGTAGAATTACCGACGTTGCCACAATAAATGTCACATTAGTTGCACTTGAGTCTGGTAGGTTGTTTAACAACTGTAAACAATGCAAAACTAAGCACAAATAAGCCGCACTTGTGAATCTGAAACCTATGGTGTTCCTCTCTACCATATCTCGTGCTGACACTCCTAAGGCAAGTTGATGACCTGAGGTCTGCTAGATAACAGTACCTTCAGTATTGTTAAACAGTACTGTTACTCTAGCATGTTGTGTTACGTAGTACTGTACCTCCAGTATTGTTAAACAGTACTGTTACTCTAGTATGTTGTGTTACATAGTACTGTACCTCCAGTATTGTTAATCAGTACTGTTACTCTAGTATGTTGTGTTACATAGTACTGTACCTCCAGTATTGTTAAACAGTACTGTTACTCTAGTATGTTGTGTTACATAGTACTGTACCTCGAGTATTGTTACACAGTACTGTTACTCTAGTATGTTGTGTTACATAGTACTGTACCTCCAGTATTGTTAAACAGTACTGTTACTCTATTATGTTGTGTTACGTAGTACTGTACCTCCAGTATTGTTAAACAGTACTGTTACTCTAGTATGTTGTGTTACACGGTAATGTACCTCCAGTTTTGTTACACAGTACTGTTCCTCTAGTATGTTGTGTTACATAGTACTGTACCTGGTCACAGACCGGGCCGCGGGGGCGTTGACCCCCGGAACTCTCTCCAGGTAAACTCCAGGTAAACACAGTACTTTTCCTCTATGTTGTGTTACACAGTATTGTATCTCCAGTATTGTTACACAATACTCTTCCTCCAGTATGTTGTGTTACACAGTACTGTTCCTCTAGTATGTTGTGTTGCATAGTACTGTACCTCCAGTATTGTTACACAGTACTGTACCTCCAGTATTGTTACACGGTACTGTACCTCCAGTATTGTTACACAGTACTGTTCCTCTAGTATGTTGTGTTACACAGTACTGTACCTCCAGTATTGTTACACAGTACTGTTCCTCTAGTATGGTGTGTTACATAGTACTGTACCTCCAGTATTGTCTTACACAGTACTGTTCCTCTAGTATGTTGTGTTACACAGTATTGTACCTCCAGTATTGTTACATAGTACTCTTCCTCCAATATTGTTACATAGTACTCTTCCTCCAATATGTTGTGTTACACAATACTGTACCTCCAATATGTTGTGTTGCACAGTACTGTATTTCCAATATGTTGTGTTACATAGTACTGTAACTCCAGTATGATGTGTTACACGGTACTGTACCTCCAATATGTTGTGTTACACAGTACTGTACCTCCAATATGTTGTGTTACACAGTACTGTACCTCCAATATGTTGTGTTACACAGTACTGTACCTCCAGTATTGTGTTACACAGTACTGTTTCTCCAATACGTTGTGTTACACAGTACTGTACCTCCAATATATTGTGTTACAGTACTGTACCTCCAGTATGTTGTGTTACACAGTACTGTACCTCCAATATGTTGTTGTTACACAGTACTGTACCTAATATATTGTGTTACACAGTACTGTACCTCCAATATATTGTGTTACAGTACTGTACCTCCAATATGTTGTGTTACACAGTACTGTACCTCCAATATGTTGTGTTACACAGTACTGTACCTCTAATATATTGTGTTACACAGTACTGTACCTCCAATATATTGTGTTAGACAGTACTGTGCCTCCAATATGTTAGGTTACACAGTACTGAACAAACAGAACGTTGTGTTATGCTGCTCGTGCCATAACACAATGCATCTTACTAACACCGTGAATATTACAGCTGACCATTACCAGACTGAGCTGGTAATGGTGTGTATAAAGTACAGCTCCAACCACAACATGAACCCATAAACGACAATCTATAGTTAGGATTAAAATTATCCTCTAATGTACGTCTTAGGTTGGCTGACTAATGCAATAAGCTTGAGAAATGATGTCACTCAGGGTAGAAAGATGAGTGGAGGAAGTCTAGTGTGTCATGCTTCTAGTGTTATCATGGTATTGAGCATATTCATCAGTGATGAGTGGAAACTACGGTGTAGTGTTGCTGCATATGCATCCTCTCTAGCCTTGGCATTACCACCCACACGTCCATTGTTTTTATTGACACACACACACACACACACACACACACACACACACACACACACACACACACACACACACACACACACACACACACACACACACACACACACACACACACAGTCAGGTCTCCCACCCTCCCACCCTCCCACCCTCCCACTCCCAGGTCTCCCACCCTCACAGGCCCCCCAAACCACAGTGTTGGAAAGGAAACTGAAGGTATGGTACACAAACGCTGATGGAATAACAAATAGTGGGAGGAGTGGCATGAAAGAGTCAAAGAAGCATCACCGGACATCATAGCTCTCACAGAAACCAAGCTTACAGGTATGATAACAGATGCCATCTTTCCAACGGGATACCAAATCCTGAGGAAAGACAGAGGGAACAGGGGGGGTGGAGGAGTGGCGTTGCTGATCAAAAATCGCTGGAATTTTGATGAGCTGGAGAGAGGAGACAGCGGAGAAGAAAGTGATTACATAGTGGGAACTCTTCACTCTGGAGGTCCCAAGGTGGTAATAGCAGTGATGTATAACCCACCACAGAACAGCAGGAGGCCAAGGCAAGAGTACGACGAGAGCAATAGAGCGATGGTTGACACACTGGCTAGAGTGGCCAGAAGAGCTCATGCATGCAGGGCAAAGCTCCTGATCATGGGTGACTTTAACCACAAGGAGATCGATTGGGAGAACTTGGACCCACATGGGGGCCAAGATACATGGAGGGCTAAGATGATGGAGGTGGTACTGGAAAACTTCATGTGCCAACACGTAAGGGACACTACAAGAGAGAGAGGAGAGGATGAACCAGCAAGGCTGGACTTAGTATTCACCTTGAGTAGTGCAGATATCGAGGACATCACATATGAAAGACCCCTTGGGGCCAGTGACCATGTGGTTTTAAGCTTCGAATACACAGTAGAGCTACAAGTGGAGGGAGAAGCAGGAAGGCCAGGACGAATGAAGCCAAACTACAAGAAAGGGGACTACACAGGAATGAGGAACTACCTGAACGGGTTCAGTGGGACAAGAGAACTGGCAGGGAAGCCAGTTAATGAGATGATGGAATATGTAGCAACAAAATGCAAGGAGGCTGAGGAGAGGTTTGTACCCAAGGGTAACAGGATTAATGAAAAGCCAGGATGAGCCCATGGTTTGCCCAAAGGTGCAGGGAGGCAAAAACCAAGTGTGCTAGGGAATGGAAGAAATATAGAAGGCAAAGGACCCAGGAGAATAAGGAGAACAGTCGTAGAGCCAGAAACGAATATGCACAGATAAGAAGGGAGGCCCAAAGACAATATGAAAATGACATAGCAGCGAAAGCCAAATCTGACCCGAAACTGTTGTACAGCCACATCAGGAGGAAAACAACAGTCAAGGACCAGGTAATCAGGCTAAGGAAGGAAGGAGGAGAGACAAGAAATGACCGTGAAGTATGTGAAGAACTCAACAAGAGATTCAAAGAAGTGTTCACAGAGGAGACAGAAGGGACTCCAGAAAGACGGAGAGGTGGGGCACACCACCAAGTGCTGGACACAGTGCACACAACCGAGGAAGAAGTGAAGAGGCTTCTGAGTGAGCTAGATACCTCAAAGGCAATGGGGCCAGATAACATCTCCCCATGGGTATTGAGAGAGAGAGCAGAGGCGCTATGTGTACCCCTAACAACAATATTCAATACATCTATCGAAACAGGGAGATTGCCTGAGGCATGGAAGACAGCAAATGTAGTCCCAATCTTTAAAAAAGGAGACAGACATGAAGCATTAAACTACAGACCAGTGTCACTGACATGTATGTATGCAAAATCATGGAGAAGATTATCAGGAGAAGAGTGGTGGAACACCTAGAAAGGATGATCTCATCAACAGCAGCCAACATGGTTTCAGGGACGGGAAATCCTGTGTCACAAACCTACTGGAGTTCTATGACATGGTGACAGCAGTAAGACAAGAGAGAGAGGGGTGGGTGGATTGCATTTTCTTGGACTGCAAGAAGGCGTTTGACACAGTTTCACACAAGAGATTGGTGCAAAAACTGGAGGACCAAGCAGGGATAACAGGGAAGGCACTACAATGGATCAGGGAATACTTGTCAGGAAGACAGCAGCGAGTCATGGTACGAGGCGAGGTGTCAGAGTGGGCACCTGTGACCAGCGGGGTCCCGCAGGGGTCAGTCCTAGGACCAGTGCTGTTTCTGGTATTTGTGAACGACATGACGGAAGGAATAGACTCTGAGGTGTCCCTGTTTGCAGATGACGTGAAGTTGATGAGAAGAATTCACTCGATCGAAGACCAGGCAGAACTACAAAGGGATCTGGACAGGCTGCAGACCTGGTCCAGCAATTGGCTCCTGGAGTTCAATCCCACCAAGTGCAAAGTCATGAAGATTGGGGAAGGGCAAGAAGGCCGCAGACGGAGTACAGTCTAGGGGGTCAGAGACTACAAACCTCACTCAAGGAAAAGATCTTGGGTGAGTATAACACCAGGCACATCTCCTGAAGCGCACATCAACCAAATAACTGCTGCAGCATATGGGCGCCTAGCAAACCTCAGAACAGCATTCCGACATCTTAATAAGGAATCATTCAGGACCCTGTACACCGTGTATGTTAGGCCCATATTGGAGTATGCGGCACCAGTTTGGAACCCACACATAGCCAAGCACGTGAAGAAACTAGAGAAAGTGCAAAGGTTTGCAACAAGACTGGTCCCAGAGCTAAGAGGTATGTCCTACGAGGAGAGGTTAAGGGAAATCAACCTGACGACACTGGAGGACAGGAGAGATAGGGGGGACATGATAACGACATACAAAATACTGAGAGGAATTGACAAGGTGGACAAAGACAGGATGTTCCAGAGATTGGACACAGTAACAAGGGGACACAGTTGGAAGCTGAAGACACAGATGAATCACAGGGATGTTAGGAAGTATTTCTTCAGCCACAGAGTAGTCAGTAAGTGGAATAGTTTGGGAAGCGATGTAGTGGAGGCAGGATCCATACATAGCTTTAAGCAGAGGTATGATAAAGCTCACGGCTCAGGGAGAGTGACCTAGTAGCGGTCAGTGAAGAGGCGGGGCCAGGAGCTCGGACTCGACCCCCGCAACCTCAACTAGGTGAGTACAACTAGGTGAGTACAGTCTAGGTGGCCAAAGACTGCAAACCTCACTAAAGGAAAAAGATCTTGGGGTAAGTATAATGCCGAGCACATATGAGGCGCACATCAACCAGATAACTGCTGCAGCATGCGGACGTCTGGCAAATCTAAGAATAGCGTTCCGATGCCTCAGTAAGGAATCGTTCAAGACTCTGTACATTATATGCGTAAGGCCCAGCACCAGTTTGGAATGCACACCTGGTCAAGCACGTCAAGAAATTAGAGAAAGTGCAAAGGTTTGCAACGAGACTAGTCCCAGAGCTAAGGAGATTGTTCCACTACGAATCTGCAGATAGTGTACAGTGTGCAGCAAGTACACTAAGAAGGCTTGGCATATAGTGTACAGTGGTACACCAAGTACACTAAGAAGGCTTATCAGATGTGTACAGTGGTGCAGTGAGTACACTAAGAAGGCTCGGCAGATGGTTCACAGTAGTGCAGCGAGTACACTAAAAAGACTCGGCAGATGGTGTACAGTGGTGCAGTGAGTACACCAAGAAGGCTCGGCAGATGGTGCACAGTGGTACAGTGAGTGCATTAAGAATCGGCAGATGGCGCACAGTGGTGCAGTGAGTACAATAAGAAGGCTCGGCAGATGGTGCACAGGGGTGCAGTGAGTACACTAAGAAGGCTCGGCAGATGGTGCACAGTGGTACAGTGAGTACACTAAGAAGGCTCGGCAGATGGTGCACAGTGGTGCAGTGAGTGCACTAAGAAGGCTCGGCAGATGGTGCACAGTGGTGCAGTGAGTGCACTAAGAAGGCTCGGCTGATGGTGCACAGTGGTGCAGTGAGTGCACTAAGAAGGCTCGGCAGATGGTGCACAGGGGTGTAGTGAGTGCACTAAGAAGGCTCGACAGATGGTGCACAGTGGTGCAGTGAGTACACTAAGAAGGCTCGGCAGATGGTGCACAGTGGTACAGTGAGTACACTAAGAAGGCTCGGCAGATGGTGCACAGTGGTACAGTGAGTACACTAAGAAGGCTTGGCAGATGGTGCACAGGGGTGTAGTGAGTGCACTAAGAAGGCTCGACAGATGGTGCACAGTGGTGCAGTGAGTACACTAAGAAGGCTCGGCAGATGGTGCACAGTGGTACAGTGAGTACACTAAGAAGGCTCGGCAGATGGTGCACAGTGGTGCAGTGAGTACACTAAGAAGGCTCGGCAGATGGTGCACAGTGGTACAGTGAGTACACTAAGAAGGCTCGGCAGATGGTGCACAGTGGTGCAGTGAGTACACTAAGAAGGCTCGGCAGATGGTGCACAGTGGTACGGTGAGTACACTAAGAAGGCTCGGCAGATGGTGCACAGTGGTACAGTGAGTACACTAAGAAGGCTCGGCAGATGGTGCACAGTGGTACAGTGAGTACACTAAGAAGGCTCGGCAGATGGTGCACAGTGGTACAGTGAGTGCACTAAGAAGGCTCGGCAGATGGTGCACAGTGGTACAGTGAGTACACTAAGAAGGCTTGGCAGATGGTGCACAGGGGTACAGTGAGTGCACTAAGAAGGCTCTGCAGATGGTGCACAGTGGTACAGTGAGTACACTAAGAAGGCTCGGCAGATGGTGCACAGTGGTACAGTGAGTACACTAAGAAGGCTCGGCAGATGGTGCACAGTGGTACAGCGAGTGCACTAAGAAGGCTCGGCAGATGGTGCACAGTGGTACAGTGAGTACACTAAGAAGGCTCGGCAGATATTGCACAGTGGTACAGTGAGTACACTAAGAAGGCTCGGCAGATGGTGCACAGTGGTACAGTGAGTGCACTAAGAAGGCTCGGCAGATGGTGCACAGTGGTACAGTGAGTACACTAAGAAGGCTCGGCAGATGGTGCACAGTGGTACAGTGAGTACACTAAGAAGGCTCGGCAGATGGTGCACAGTGGTACAGTGAGTGCACTAAGAAGGCTCGGCAGATGGTGCACAGTGGTACAGTGAGTACACTAAGAAGGCTCGGCAGATGGTGCACAGTGGTACAGTGAGTACACTAAGAAGGCTCGGCAGATGGTGCACAGTGGTACAGTGAGTACATTAAGAAGGCTCGGCAGATGGTGCACAGTGGTACAGTGAGTGCACTAAGAAGGCTCGGCAGATGGTGCACAGTGGTACAGTGAGTACACTAAGAAGGCTCGGCAGATGGTGCACAGGGGTGTAGTGAGTGCACTAAGAAGGCTCGGCAGATGGTGCATAGTGGTACAGTGAGTGCACTAAGAAGACTCGGCAGATGGTGCACAGTGGTACAGTGAGTGCACTAAGAAGACTCGGCAGATGGTGCACAGTGGTACAGTGAGTGCACTAAGAAGGCTCGGCAGATGGTGCACAGTGGTACAGTGAGTACACTAAGAAGACTCGGCAGATGGTGCACAGTGGTACAGTGAGTGCACTAAGAAGACTCGGCAGATGGTGCACAGTGGTACAGTGAGTGCACTAAGAAGGCTCGGCAGATGGTGCACAGTGGTACAGTGAGTACACTAAGAAGACTCGGCAGATGGTGCACAGTGGTACAGTGAGTGCACTAAGAAGACTCGGCAGATGGTGCACAGTGGTACAGTGAGTGCACTAAGAAGACTCGGCAGATGGTGCACAGTGGTACAGTGAGTGCACTAAGAAGACTCGGCAGATGGTGCACAGTGGTACAGTGAGTGCACTAAGAAGACTCGGCAGATGGTGCACAGTGGTACAGTGAGTGCACTAAGAAGACTCGGCAGATGGTGCACAGTGGTACAGTGAGTGCACTAAGAAGACTCGGCAGATGGTGCACAGTGGTACAGTGAGTGCACTAAGAAGACTCGGCAGATGGTGCACAGTGGTACAGTGAGTGCACTAAGAAGACTCGGCAGATGGTGCACAGTGGTACAGTGAGTGCACTAAGAAGACTCGGCAGATGGTGCACAGTGGTACAGTGAGTGCACTAAGAAGACTCGGCAGATGGTGCACAGTGGTACAGTGAGTGCACTAAGAAGACTCGGCAGATGGTGCACAGTGGTACAGTGAGTGCACTAAGAAGACTCGGCAGATGGTGCACAGTGGTACAGTGAGTGCACTAAGAAGACTCGGCAGATAGTGCACAGTGGTACAGTGAGTACACTAAGAAGACTCGGCAGATGGTGCACAGTGGTACAGTGAGTGCACTAAGAAGGCTCGGCAGATGGTGCACAGTGGTACAGTGAGTACACTAAGAAAACTCGGCAGATGGTGCACAGTGGTACAGTGAGTGCACTAAGAAGACTCGGCAGATGGTGCAAAGTGGTACAGTGAGTGCACTAAGAAGACTCGGCAGATGGTGCACAGTGGTACAGTGAGTGCACTAAGAAGACTCGGCAGATGGTGCACAGTGGTACAGTGAGTGCACTAAGAAGACTCGGCAGATGGTGCACAGTGGTACAGTGAGTGCACTAAGAAGACTCGGCAGATGGTGCACAGTGGTACAGTGAGTGCACTAAGAAGACTCGGCAGATGGTGCACAGTGGTACAGTGAGTGCACTAAGAAGACTCGGCAGATGGTGCACAGTGGTACAGTGAGTGCACTAAGAAGACTCGGCAGATGGTGCACAGTGGTTACAGTGAGTGCACTAAGAAGACTCGGCAGATAGTGCACAGTGGTACAGTGAGTGCACTAAGAAGACTCGGCAGATGGTGCACAGTGGTACAGTGAGTGCACTAAGAAGACTCGGCAGATGGTGCACAGTGGTACAGTGAGTGCACTAAGAAGACTCGGCAGATGGTGCACAGTGGTACAGTGAGTGCACTAAGAAGACTCGGCAGATGGTGCACAGTGGTACAGTGAGTGCACTAAGAAGGCTCGGCAGATGGTGCACAGTGGTACAGTGAGTGCACTAAGAAGACTCGGCAGATGGTGCACAGTGGTACAGTGAGTGCACTAAGAAGACTCGGCAGATGGTGCACAGTGGTACAGTGAGTGCACTAAGAAGACTCGGCAGATGGTGCACAGTGGTACAGTGAGTGCACTAAGAAGACTCGGCAGATGGTGCACAGTGGTACAGTGAGTGCACTAAGACTCGGCAGATGGTGCACAGTGGTACAGTGAGTGCACTAAGAAGACTCGGCAGATGGTGCACAGTGGTACAGTGAGTGCACTAAGACTCGGCAGATGGTGCACAGTGGTACAGTGAGTGCACTAAGAGGGAACACAAAGCTGTAACATCCTCAGAGCTTCTCAGTACTATCACTCGTATACAAGATCTTTCACCAGGCTCTTAAGTGTCTTCATGACTTCCTGATCAACCTGGCTGTATCAGCTATGCTGAACTTAGTGTTACTAACACGAACAGCTTGACTGATCAAACTGTCACTCAGGAGGAGTGGTCCTGGACCGTGCCGAGAGGGGCGGGGGTAACACTGGGATCTACACCTGGGGGTCCTTGGTAATGCTTCATCAGATCATCCTGTTACTTTCAAAATTGTCTTTGCAAAAACATTCAGATTTTTGTCAGATTGTAATTAATACTTCATCGCAAACATGTAGTCCGGTGTAGGGTACAGATGTACACTGTCAGGTAACTCACAGCCTATCCTCCATGTTATGTTGTGTGTGTGTGTGTGTGTGTGTGTGTGTGTGTGTGTGTGTGTGTGTGTGTGTGTGTGTACGTGTGTGTACTCACTGAGTTGCATTTACCAAGTTGTGTTTGCTGGGGTCGAGACTCTGTTTCTGGGCCCTCTTACTTTGGCACCACTGATTTCTGACCTTTTGAACCTGATCATATTTACTCTGGAAGTTGTAATCAGTCTTCAAGTATCTTCTGCTTCTATCAACTTTTCTGTACTTGACTGAAGAAGCCTACTGTGTAGGCGAAACGTTTCATCATAATAAAGATACCTAACTGTTGCATATGTGTCTTACCTAACAACCTGTCGGTATTTTATACCATTTTAATGTTCAATCTGTCAGACACTGCAACACAAGGGTATCTTGGCACAGACCTGCAATCAACTTCGACAACTTCCACTAGTGAGAGCGGCTGGATTTGAGAGGGACCTGACCTTTCAACATCTGAGTTCTTACCTCTCCTAGTGGCCTACGTCTCACCTCTTGGCGCTATAAAAAGCTCCATTCTGTCACTCCATCTCCATATTGTTTCATACTATGGAACAATGATCTTCTCCAGACTGAGGGACTGACCACCTCAAAACTTTAAGGGTGATGGACTGATTACATCGTCTTCAAGTATCTTCTGCTTCTATCAACTTTTCTGTACTTGACTGAAGAAGCCTACTGTGTAGGCGAAACGTTTCATCATAATAAAGATACCTAACTGTTGCATATGTGTCTTACCTAACAACCTGTCGGTATTTTATACCATTTTAGTGCCTCTGCTCCTTCTTGTATAATGTTGCTGCTGCACAGTGCCTCTGCTCCTTCTTGTATAATGTTGCTGCTTCACAGTGTCTCTGCTCCTTCTTGTATAATGTTGCTGCTGCACAGTGTCTCTGCTCCTTCTTGTATAATGTTGCTGCTGCACAGTGTCTCTGCTCCTTCTTGTATAATGTTGCTGCTGCACAGTGTCTCTGCTCCTTCTTGTATAATGTTGCTGCTGCACAGTGTCTCTGCTCCTTCTTGTATAATGTTGCTGCTGCACAGTGCCTCTGCTCCTTCTTGTATAATGTTGCTGCTGCACAGTGTCTCTGCTCCTTCTTGTATAATGTTGCTGCTGCACAGTGCCTCTGCTCCTTCTTGTATAATGTTGCTGCTGCACAGTGTCTCTGCTCCTTCTTGCAACACTCCTCCACATGTTATGTGCTCTTATTGCTTATGTTACATTAACTTTATTTAGAAGTTTTATTACTTATTTTAATTTCCGTATATGGATTTTTTTTAAATTTTACGTACAAGGAAATCAGTCCCAGGCAGGTATACCTCACTACCTCCACCTACTTACCTACCTACCTACTTAATTACCTCCACTCATCTATCTAACCTTCTAACTTCCTTCATTAACTATCATTACCAAATAGGAATCAATAATAGTTCGATTACTGGATGATCACAAATTAATTAAGAATATAATGCTCAATTAATAAAGGTTTGGAAAATGAGACGATGGATAATGAGAGTTTTCAAAACATGAGAAATAATGCAGTTGGTGATTGTTTAAATCAGTAGTGACTTCAAGGCAGGAAACAAAAAACGGAGATCGTTTCCTGACATCATGTAGCAAATGATGTAGTTTAAGCAGAGAATACCTAAGAGTTCTTGGAATGTAATCTTTGGTGCTAAGAAGACACATATTTGATAATATATTCATGGATCATACTTGGTTGTTTAGTCAAAAATCGATACACTACAAAAATAATGTGCTGGAGTGACAGATATAGAAGGAAATGGGAAAAAAGTTCTAGGTGCAACTAGAGAAGACTGTTTCAACATTCGTGGTCCAAGACTCTTCATCTTGCTAACAGCATATATGTATCATAAATACTGCTGGAACACGTGCGGAAGTTTTCAAGAGGAAACTGGATCACTACCTCCGCTGAGTGCCATACCATCCACATTTTGATGGATATGTGGGTCAGCGGGCCACCAGCAGCAACAACCTGTTTGACCAGGCAATCAGCAGAAATGCCTGGACCCCAGGTCGGACTGCAAGAGGAGGAAAAAATCTCGAAGCCGATCACAGGTATTTATATGTCACCTGGTTGAAGAGGTAGTCAGTATAAAAGCCTGAGCGCAGGCCTTAGAACCAGAGTAGAAAAACTCGACTTCAGTCACAAGTATATCACACGTAAAGTGACAGTGGAAGCACACACACTAATATACACAAGTAGTTTTCATTAAACAAGGGAAGATGCTCTAGGCAAACATAGCTTCTTCACTTAATATCATCCACAATAACAAGTAACAAAGATTGAACTAAAAGCTGTGAAGTTAACTTTAATATCTCATAACAAAGGGAAATAAACTGTTAATTGCAGGAGCTGTAAACTTGTTTCCCGCTGCCTCACACATGGCGAAACTTGCGGAATATACAGAAAAAGATTCCATGCTACATGCACTGGTAGAAGGCAGTCACAGCTGGCACAGTCATTACAAATGCATTGACAGAGAATACAAAGGAATTTCTTTAAAAATAAACCACGGTACGGGTGGGGATTGAACCAGCGGCAAACGAGTCGTAAAACTCCAGGCAAGGACAGGAGATTCATCTGTAAAAACTTGCATTTGTGGTCACAGTGGGTCCCATACTAACCTCCCTGTGGTGTATAAATATACTTAGTTGAATGAATCTTATTGTAGCCAGCTGGCCCAGGGGCTTACGCACTAGCCTAGAGTTTTACGATTCACTTGCCGCGAGTTCAAGCCCCGCTCGTACCGTGCTATGTTTACAATCAGAGAAACAGCATCATATATATTGAACCAGAGTGAAGCAACAACAGCCATATATTGAACCAGAGTGAAGCAACAACAACAGCCATATATTGAACCAGAGTGAAGCAACAACAACAGCCATATAGTGAACCAGAGTGAAGCAACAACAACAGCCATATATTGAACCAGAGTGAAGCAACAACAACAGCCATATATTGAACCAGAGTGAAGCAACAACAACAGGCATATATTGAACCAGAGTGAAGCAACAACACCACCCATATATTGAACCAGAGTGCATCAACAACAGCCATATACTGACCCAGAGTGCATCAACAACAACAGCCATATATTGAACCAGAGTGCATCAACAACACCACCCATATATTGAACCAGAGTGCATCAACAACACCACCCATATATTGAACCAGAGTGCATCAACAACACCACCCATATATTGAACCAGAGTGCATCAACAACAACAGCCATATATTGAACCAGAGTGCATCAACAACACCACCCATATATTGAACCAGAGTGCATCAACAACACCACCCATATATTGAACCAGAGTGCATCAACAACACCACCCATATATTGAACCAGAGTGCATCAACAACAACAGCCATATATTGAACCAGAGTGCATCAACAACACCACCCATATATTGAACCAGAGTGCATCAACAACACCACCCATATATTGAACCAGAGTGCATCAACAACACCACCCATATATTGAACCAGAGTGCATCAACAACAACAGCCATATATTGAACCAGAGTGCATCAACAACACCACCCATATATTGAACCAGAGTGCATCAACAACACCACCCATATATTGAACCAGAGTGCATCAACAACAACAGCCATATATTGAACCAGAGTGCATCAACAACACCACCCATATATTGAACCAGAGTGCATCAACAACACCACCCATATATTGAACCAGAGTGCATCAACAACACCACCCATATATTGAACCAGAGTGCATCAACAACACCACCCATATATTGAACCAGAGTGCATCAACAACACCACCCATATATTGAACCAGAGTGCATCAACAACACCACCCATATATTGAACCAGAGTGCATCAACAACACCACCCATATATTGAACCAGAGTGCATCAACAACACCACCCATATATTGAACCAGAGTGCATCAACAACACCACCCATATATTGAACCAGAGTGCATCAACAACAACAGCCATATATTGAACCAGAGTGCATCAACAACAACAGCCATATATTGAACCAGAGTGCATCAACAACACCACCCATATATTGAACCAGAGTGCATCAACAACACCAGCTGTATATTGAACCAGAGTGCAGGAACAACAACAGCCATACATTGAACCAGAGTGCATCAACAACAACAGCCATATATTGACCCAGAGTGCAGCAACAACAACAACCATATATTGAACCAGAGTGCATCAACAACACCCATATATTGAACCAGAGTGCATCAACAACACCAGTTATATATTGAACCAGAGTGCAGCAACAACAACAACCATATATTGAACCAGAGTGCAGCAACAACACCACCCATATATTGAACCAGAGTGCAGCAACAACACCACCCATATATTGAACCAGAGTGCAGCAACAACACCACCCATATATTGAACCAGAGTGCAGCAACAACAACAACCATATATTGAACCAGAGTGCCGCACCAACACCAGCTAAATATAGAGCCAGAGTGCAGTATCAGTACCAGCAGCATTACAAACGCATGAAACTGTGCTTGTACATGAATGGTAGACAACACCGATAGGTGTCTTCATATGAAACTGTACTGGAGATAACACACACACCAATATTACAAAGAGATGGAGACGCTCCCTCTACAGGAGAAGACGAAGAATCACTGAGTTCCTTAAGAATACTAGATTATCTGAAACACGGAAGGAAGCGCTAACCAGGGAAGTGGAAAATATTGAGCTAAAGTTAAAAAACTCATAGAGGATCCAGGAGAGACAAGAGGAGTTAAAAGCAATTAATGAAATTGAAAGAAATTCGAAATATTTCTTCTCATATACCAAAAACAAGGCAAAAACCACATCTAGCACAAGTCCCTTCCTAAGACAAGATGGACCCTACACAGATGACAAAGAAATGAGTGAGATACTGAAATCTCAATGCGTTTGTGTTCAGCGAGCCACTAATCAGTCTAACTATAGACAATCCAAATAATTTTTTCATGAATGAGCCTCAAAACCCTTTCTATTTATACAGAATCTCTGACATAGCCCTAACTCCACTAGACTTTGAGAAAGCCATTGACAACATGCCCCTGCACTCGGCCCCAGGCCCAGACTCCTGGAACTCTGTGTTCATAAAGAACTGAAGAAACCCCTCTCACGGGCCCTAAGTATGCTATGGAGAAGAAGCATAGACACAGGTGAGATTCCACAGTCACTAGCAACAACGGATATAGCTCCACTTCACAAAAATTGCTGCAAAGCCATAGCTAAGAACTATAGACCAATAACTTTAACGTCCCATATCATAAAAATCTTTGAAAGAGTTCTAAGAAGCAGGATTGCAAACCACTTGGACTCCCAACAGTTGCACAATCCAAGGCAACATGGGTTCAAAGCAGGTCCCTCCTGCCTATCGCAGCTACTGGACCACAATGATATGTTCTTGGATGCACTAGAAAATAGAATGCAGATGTAGTATACACAGATTTTGCAAAGCCTTTGACAAGTGCGATCATAGTGTAATAGCACACAAAATGCGTGCTAAAGGGATAACTGGCAAAGTAGGCAGATGGATCTTCAACTTTCTAACCAATCTCACACAAAGAGTAGTGGTGAACAGAGTTAAGTCGGAGGTTGCCATAGTGAAGAGCTCTGTTCCACAGGGTACAGTACTCGCCCTTATCCTGTTCCTCATCCTCATATCAGACATAGACAGAGATGTAAACCATAGCACCGTATCATCCTTTGCGGACGATACTAGGATCTGCATGAGAGTGTCATCCACTGAGGACACGGCAAATCTCCAAGAAGGTATAAACCAAGTTATCCAGTGGGCAACTGAGAACAATATGATGATCAATGAAGGCAAATTCCAACTACTCCGTTGTGGAAAACTGGAGGAAATAATAGCTAGAACTGAGTATACTACAAACTCTAATCACAGAGTAGAGCGGAAAAGTAATTTGAAGGACCTAGGAGTGGAAATATCTGAGGATCTCACCTTCAAGGATCTGAACGTTGCCATTATCACATCTGCGAGGAAATTAATAGGATGGATAATGAGAACATTCAAGACAGATGCCAGACTAGCACGAAGCACGAAGACGACCAGAGCTATCGTGAGATGGGAAGGAAGAAGAGTGAGGAAGGATGGAAATACTGGAAAAGGATGGGAGGGAGGAGGAGAGGAGGAAAAAAAAGGTAAGTGGCCCAACCACTTTGGGACATGTAGTACGGAAGTACTGCAGGTGCAGATCGATGACAGACGACAGTACTTGGCTCATAAGGAGCGGATGACAAAGGCGGCGGCAGGAGCTCGGAAGGTCAGAAGGCAGCCAGCAGGATAAGGTGTATAGTTGATGGTCGGTGGGAGGCTTATTAAACTAGTGTCCCAGAGCGCAGAGGCAAGAACTTCGCTTTTGGTAGATGGATGAGGTCAAACTTGCCGCCGGGGTTTACCTCAGGAGCAGTAAAGATACTGAGCACGTCGGCAAGGCTGCAGGGATGTGGTCCAGTACAGGTGAACTTAGCATGTCCATTCTGGAGGAAGTGGATCAACGTCCGGGGAATCAACGTTGTAGGTATTTCGAGGCTGTCATCATCAGAGTCTGAGGCAGACGAAGTCGTTGGTGGGACAGTTTTAGTGGTGATGGAAGACGAGGACGCTGCTCGTGTCTCGACAGATGTGGTGGCTGGCGTTGGAGGCGGTTTCTCATTGGTGGAGGGAGATGGAGGCACTTGGGGCAGCGAGGGTTCTGATTGGTTCCTGCCAGTGATGGTGGCTGGAGGAGAAGGCGGTCTCTCATTGGTGGATTGCGAAGTAGAGCAGGTAGCTTCTGCAGAAATCATATCTTGCAAGTCATCTGGTGCCTTGACACTGACGATTTTTGGAATAATCTTCAAAACATCAGCTGAAGCAGGACTGGCTGGGAAGTTTGAATAATGGCAGATTCTTGAGGGCAAGAATTTCATTCATAGTTGTATTGAAACAACCCGGGTTAGCTGCATTTTGCATGTGTGCATACATCAGGCAGTAGTAGAATTTCGAGAGGTTTTTACAAAGCAGAAGTGTTATAAGAAGAGCAGAGTATATGGAGAGTAAAAGAAAGGTGAAGAGAGTGGTGAGAGAGTGCAAAAGGAGAGCAGATGAAAGAGTGGGAGAGGCACTGTCAAGAAATTTTAATGAAAATAAGAAAAATTTTTGGAGTGAATTAAACAAGTGAAGAAAGCCTAGGGAAAGTATGGATTTGTCAGTTAAAAACAGAGTAGGGGAGTTAGTAGATGGGGAGAGGGAGGTATTAGGTAGATGGAGAGAATATTTTGAGGAACTTTTAAATGTTGAGGAAGAAAGGGAGGCGGTAATTTCATGCACTGGCCAGGGAGGTATACCATCTTTTAGGAGTGAAGAAGAGCAGAATGTAAGTGTGGTGGAGGTACGTGAGGCATTACGTAGAATGAAAGGGGGTAAAGCAGCTGGAACTGATGGGATCATGACAGAAATGTTAAAAGCAGGGGGGGGGGATATAGTGTTGGAGTGGTTGGTACTTTTGTTTAATAAATGTATAAAAGAGGGGAAGGTACCTAGGGATTGGCGGATAGCATGTATAGTCCCTTTATATAAAGGGAAAGGGGACAAAAGAGATTGTAAAAATTATAGAGGAATAAGTTTACTGAGTATACCAGGAAAAGTATACGGTAGGGTTATAATTGAAAGAATTAGAGGTAAGACAGAATGTAGGATTGCGGATGAGCAGGGAGGCTTCAGAGTGGGTAGGGGATGTGTAGATCAAGTGTTTACATTGAAGCATATATGTGAACAGTATTTAGATAAATGTAGGGAAGTTTTTATTGCATTTATGGATTTATAAAAGGCATATGATAGAGTGGATAGAGGAGCAATGTGGCAGATGTTGCAAGTATATGGAATAGATGGTAAGTTACTAAATGCTGTAAAGAGCTTTTATGAGGATAGTGAGGCTCAGGTTAGGGTGTGTGTAGAAGAGAGGGAGAATACTTCCCGGTAAAAGTAGGTCTTAGACAGGGATGTGTAATGTCACCATGGTTGTTTAATATATTTATAGATGGGGTTGTAAAAGAAGTAAATGCTAGGGTGTTTGGGAGAGGGGTGGGATTAAATTATGGGGAATCAAATTCAAAATGGGACTTGACAGTTACTTTTTGCTGATGATACTGTGCTTATGGGAGATTCTAAAGAAAAATTGCAAAGGTTAGTGGATGAGTTTGAGAATGTGTGTAAAGGTAGAAAGTTGAAAGTGAACATAGAAAAGAGTAAGGTGATGAGGGTATCAAATGATTTAGATAAAGAAAAATTGGATATCAAATTGGGGAGGAGGAGTATGGAAGAAGTGAATGTTTTCAGATACTTGGGAGTTGACGTGTCGGCGGATGGGTTTATGAAGGATGAGGTTAATCACAGAATTGATGAGGGAAAAAAGGTGAGTGGTGCGTTGAGGTATATGTAGTCAAAAAACGTTATCTATGGAGGCAAAGAAGGGAATGTATGAAAGTATAATAGTACCAACACTCTTATATGGATGTGAAGCTTGGGTGGTAAATGCAGCAGCGAGGAGACGGTTGGAGGCAGTGGAGATGTCCTGTCTAAGGGCAATGTGTGGTGTAAATATTATGCAGAAAATTCGGAGTGTGGAAATTAGGAGAAGGTGTGGAGTTAATAAAAGCATTAGTCAGAGGGCAGAAGAGGGGTTGTTGAGGTGGTTTGGTCATTTAGAGAGAATGGATCAAAGTAGAATGACATGGAAAGCATATAAATATATAGGGAAGGAAGGAGGGGTAGGGGTCGTCCTCGAAAGGGTTGGAAAGAGGGGGTAAATGAGGTTTTGTGGGCTAGGGGCTTGGATTTCTCAGCAAGCGTGCATGAGCGTGTTAGATAGGAGTGAATGGAGGCGAATGATACTTGGGACCTGACGATCTGTTGGAGTGTGAGCAGGGTAATATTTAGTGAAGGGATTCAGGGAAACCGGTTATGTTCATATAGTCGGACTTGAGTCCTGGAAATGGGAAGTACAATGCCTGCACTTTAAAGGAGGGGTTTGAGATATTGGCAGTTTGGAGGGATATGTTGTGTATCTTTATTCGTATATGCTTCTAAGCTGTTGTATTCTGAGCACCTCTGCAAAGCAGTGATAATGTGTGAGTGTGGTGAAAGTGTTGAATGATGATGAAAGTATTTTCGTTTTGGGGATTTTCTTTCTTTTTTGGGTCACCCTGCCTCGGTGGGAGACGGCCGACTTGTTGAAAAAAAAAAATCTGGTAGAGGACAGGCGGTGAGTGGTGGAGGTTGCTGAGTGGCTTGTAAAATCTTGGTGGTGGTCGTCTGAAGCTTAGCGATAGCAGCATAAGTAAGAGAGTTTCCTGTAATCTTCAGGTCTTCCTTTAGTTTCTTAGAAAGGATCTCCTTACGAACAGGACATTTGGCTGCCAGAGTATGGTGGTCACTTTTACAATTGATGCAGGTGGGAGCAGCAGTTGAAAGCAGGAACGAAAGTCATGACCTTCAGACCCACAGGCAGAACAGATCTTGTTCTTCACATGGCGTTCGGCAGTTGAATGATTGTAGGAGTAGCATGTCCAACAAGGTGTTACATGATTGAAGCGTTCTGGTTCAATTTGACGAGAGTTAATATAGTAGTAGGAGATGGCTAGACCATCAGACAGTGCTCTGGTCGCCATGGTGACGTCCAGAAACGTGACCTTGAGCATCGAGAAAGCGTTGGGAATCTTCACAATAGAGTCAGTCTTGGCCCAGGCGTTAAGATCTTCAATTGATGACTTAATGTTCGTGATGAGCTTTACCAAGGCGTTTCTAAACACTGACCGTTTAGCTAGCGTGTAAGGTGAGGTAGAGATGGTAAAGCCATGGTCGTCTAATATCTTCAGTGCAGCAGGCGTGAGTACCTTGTCTGCTCCTTCATCATCAAGAAAGGTGACAAGAAAAGCTTCTTTCAGAGTAGTAATGTTCGAGAACTTAACTCTCAGACCAGACTGGAGAGAGGATGCAAGTTCAAGCTTCGTGGCATCGTTGATGACAGCAGTCACGATGAGACATCGTGGAGATGGTAGAGGTTCCCCTCCCCACCGGGGATCGTAGGAAGACTGTTTGAGAAGTGCAGGAGCGTCCGTGACCGTACAGGACGAAGTCTACAGAGCGAATCTGTGTATTTTTCGCCAAACTAGTGATGATCCTTTTTAAATCACTTGTTCTCTCTAGGCTGGAATACTGCTGTACATTAACATCTCCATTCAAGGCAGGTGAAATTGCAATCTAGAGAATGTACAAAGAACCTTTACTGCACATATAATTAAATCAAACACATTAACTACTGGGAACGCTTGAAAGCATTTGTCTTGTACTCGCTGGAGCGTAGGCAAGAGAGATGCACCATAATCTACACCTGGAAGATCCTGGAGGGACTGGTCCCTGATACACACACAGAAATCACTCCCAACGAAAGCAAAAGACTTGGCAGGCGATGCAACATACCCTTCGAGAAAACATAAGTGTCCGGGGCCCAAGACTGTTCAACAGCCTCCCACCAGCCTTAAGGGGAATTACCAATAGATCCCTGGTTGTCTTCAAGAGGGAACTGGACAGATAACCTAAAGTAAGTGACGGATCAGCCGGGCTGTGGTTCGTACGTTGGACTACGTGCGGCCAGCAGTAACAGCCTTGTTGATCAGGCCTGATCCACCAGGAGGCCTGGTCATGGACCAGGCCTCGGGGGCGCTGATCCCCGGAATACCCTCCAGGTAGAACCCAGGCAGGTAAGTGCTGTACAGAACACGGAACATAAACACAGGATCACGAGCGAGAACAATAATGCTGACACTAACGACTTCATCAGCATTAACTTCATCAAAATAATATATGGAGAATATACGAGAAATAATGGCCATGTTGCGTGATGGTGGCCATGTTGCATGGTGATGGTGACCATGTTGCGTGATGGTGGCCATGTTGCATGGTGATGGTGACCATGTTGCGTGATGGTGGCCATGTTGCATGGTGATGGTGACCATGTTGCGTGATGGTGGCCATGTTGCATGGTGATGGTGACCATGTTGCGTGATAATGGATGGCCATGTTGCATGGTGATGGTGGCCATGTTGCATGGTAATGGTGGCCATGTTGTATGGTGATGGTTGACCATGTTAAATGGTGATGGTTGACCTTGTTGCATGGTGATGGTGGCCATGTTGCATGGTGATGGTTGACCATGTTGCATGGTGATAGTTGGCCATGTTGCATGGTGATGGTGGCCATATTGCATGGTGATGGTTGACCATGTTGCATGGTGATAGTTGACCATGTTGCATGGTGATGGTTAACCATGTTGCATGATGGTTGACCATGTTTCATGGTGATGGTTGTCTATGTTTCATGGTGATGGTGGCCATGTTGCATGGTGATGGTTGACTACGTTGCATGGTGGTGGGTGACCATGTTGCATGGTGATGGCTGACCATGTTGCATGGTGATGGATGACCGTGTTGCATGGTATTTGTGGTTGGTGGGTGGTCATATTGCATGGCATTGGTAGATGATGGGTGATCATGTTTCATGGTCTTGGTGGATGATGGGTGACCATGTTACATAGCATTGCTGGGTGATAGGTTACCATGTTGCATGGTGATAGTGGGTGATGGGTGACCATGTTTCATGATTGTGGGTGATGGGTGACCATGTTTCATGATTGTGGGTGATGGGTGACCATGTGACTAAATAACGGTGGGTTATGGGTGGCCATATGGGTTGGTGATTGATGACCATGTTGATGGTGGATGTGGGTGTCAATGCATGGTGATGGGTGACCATGTGCCTTCATGGTGGATGATGGGTCACATTGTGGCTTGATGTATGATTGGTGACCATGTGGCTGAGTGATTTTTGCTTAATGGGTAACCATGTGGGAGAGTGGTGGTGGGTGATGGGTGACCATGTGGGAGAGTGGTGATGGGTGACCATGTGGGAGAGTGGTGGTGGGTGATGGGTAAACATGTGGGAGAGTGATGGTGGGTGATGGGTGAGCAGGCGTGAGTGTGGTGGTGATGTGTGGGGTGTGTGTGTGTGTGTGTGTGTGTGTGTGTGTGTGTGTGTGTGTGTGTGGTGACATGTGTGTGTGTGTGGTTCTGGGTGATGGGTGGCCATGTGTGTGATGGTGAGTGATGGGTGACCATGTGTTGTGTGTGGTTCTGGGTGGTGGGTGGCCATGTGTGTGATGGTGAGTGATGGGTGACCATGTGTATGTGTGATGGTGGACTATGTGGGAAGGTGATGGGTGACTGTATGAGACGGATTAATTAGTTGTTGGGGTGAATACGTGAGGAAATATTTTGTAGATTGTGAGAGGAAAGATGGTGAATTTTGAAGTGCAGAGGTTGGTGTGTGGGCCGCTACCTGCAACAACCTGGTTGATCAGTCAGCAAGGTGAACAACCCAAGACTGAGCTAGGAAATTGAGACTAGGAGATTTAGTAACCTGTGAGGGAGATAGAACAGTGAGGGAAGTACTGATGTGTGAGGGAGATAGAAGAGTGAGGGAAGTACTGATGTGTGAGGGAGATAGAAGAGTGAGGGAAGTACTGATGTGTGAGGGAGATAGAAGAGTGAGGGAAGTACTGATGTGTGAGGGAGATAGAACAGTGAGAGAAGTACTGATGTGTGAGGGAGATAGAACAGTGAGGAAGGTTGTAAAGTGTGAGGGAGATAATGAGGAAGGTAGTAAGGCGTGAGAGAGAGATAATGATGGAAGTAGTAAGATGTGAGGGAGATAATGAAGGAAGTAGTAAGGTGTGAGGGAGATAATAAAGGACGGTAGTAAGGTGTGAGGGAGATAATAAAGGACGGTAGTAAGGTGTGAGGGAGATAATAAAGGACGGTAGTAAGGTGTGAGGGAGATAATAAAGGACGGTAGTAAGGTGTGAGGGAGATAATAAAGGACGGTAGTAAGGTGTGAGGGAGATAATAAAGGACGGTAGTAAGGTGCAAGGGAGATAGCGATTGTGAAGTGCATTTTTTTTATTTTACCAAGATTGTAGGATACATCAGCAGTGTGCTGCTACTCTTCTAGATGATAATTATACAGTGGGAACAAAGGGTGTGTGCTGACGCAGGATGGTGCTTATACGCAGTATTGGAATCCGTCATCCTGAGCTACGAGACTTCAGTGAGACACAGGATATCGTCCAGCACTCCATTAAGGGTTCATCAGCTGTGAGCACACTCGATAAACTCTGCGGAACTCTCCACCCACGTTTTACTATCTTTTATTTTGAGTTTTTACCCGTGGTATGCCTGTGAACGATTTTAAGAATTTTCCTACTCCCGCAGCCTGGCTTACTCAGTCCTTCAGTGGGTGTACCGTACATTTCCTTCCAGGTGAAATCGCAGATCTAGAGAGTGTACAGAGATCCTTTACTGCACGTATAAGTTCTGTCAAGCACCTTAACTACTGGGAACGCTTGGAAGCACTTGACTTGTACTCGTTGGAACGCAGGAGGGAGAGATATATCATAATCTACACTTGGAAAATCTTGGAAGGAATGGTCCCAAATCTGCACACAGAAATCACTCCCTACGAAAGTAAAAGACTGGGCAGGCGATGCGTGTCAGTCGTCACGTGAGGTCACAGACCCTGAGCTGCTTTGGGGATTAGCGTGGACGGTTACAAAGCATGGCTTGCTTCTGCAGTGTTTTAAAATCTGAGGTTGGAGAGTTGAAGGAGGAGGTCTTGCTTCTCCAGGAGGAGATTAGGAGGCTGAAGGTCCACCTCAATGGGCCTGGGAGAGAGTGTGAGGTGGTTGGAGATGTGGGGAATGAGGCTTCTAGCAGTGAGGTGCAGTCTGTCTCTCACTGTGAGGAGGCTGTAGGTGGGGAGGTAGCAACGGCTACCAGCAGTGAGGTGCAGTCCAGCACCTGCTACAAGTGGCGAGTTGTTCACAGTAATGGGAGGCGCATCAGAGTAAGGAAAGTTAAGAGTGAAGATCTGAAGGTAGGAAATCGCTTCTCTGTTCTCCAGGATGAATGTACTTCAGTGGCCAGTGAAGGTAAGGGTACTACTGCCCCTGCTAATGAAGGTAAGCGCATTCTTGTGGTTGGTGACTCTCAGGTAAGATATGTTGACCGTGCTTTTTGTAATAGGAATAAGAAGATGAGAGATAGAGTGTGCTTCCCTGGAGCTGGTGTTGGGGACATTGTCAACAGGCTGGATAATATCATGTCAGGTAATGGGAACAAGCCCATTATCTGTCTCAGTGCTGGTGGAAATGATATTGGGAAGGGTAGGAGAGAAGAGCTGCTAGATAAGTGCAGGTCAGCTATAGATTTCATTAAGTCTAAGGGAGGGATCCCAATCATATGTAGCATCTTGCCTAGAAGGGAGTAGGAAATGAATGGTTGTCTAGGGCAATTGGTGTAAATTGCTGGCTAGACAGATACTGCAAGGAACTTGCAATCCCATTCATTGACAACTGGAACAACTTTTATGGCAAACATGATATGTATGCAAGGGATGGGGTACATCTCTCTGGGGCAGGGGTGGTAGCACTTGCAGACTCGATTGAGAAGGCCATTGGTGAAATGCCTATGATTTTAAACTGAGGGAAGATAGAGGTATGGGTGGGTGGGGGAAACAAGCAGGTTGCAACACTAGGGTTAAAACAGTAAATGTAAAAAAGGAATTCACATAAGTTATAAATAAAGACTAGAAAGTCAGCAAACAAAGGGACAGCAGAGGGCAGCGGGGACTACCCCTTTAAGGGTTTATATACAATAGCAGGAGTGTTAAAATAAATAGATGAGCTAAGTTTAAAATTGCAAGTGGGGAAACATAGATATTATTCTATAAACAAGACCGGCTCAATCTGAAAGTAGAGAGATCCCTCTGAATGTCCATACAAGGCTTAAATTATTCCACACTGCAGGGTCAACAGGAAAAGGGGGTTTGGGGTTAGCGATGTATGTAGGACAATTTAAAAAGTTGTGTTAGACAGATATTAAAATTTGAAGCGTAGCCACGAATCTGTTTGGGTTTCACTTCTCGAGGGCCGAGAAAAACTAATTTTGGGTGTGATTTTACAGGGGCCCCCAAAACTGATAGGGGGTGCAGTAAACTTCTAGGGGCGAAATTCTAAGGCATCTAAACGAAAAGGGTTTTGCTAATGGGGAAATTTTAACTAAACAGATTGACGGAGCAATTTGACAGGAAATTTAGAGTCGGGGAAATTTTTTGAACGATCCAGATTGTTTTTTTTAAAAAAGTTTGTGACAGAGCCAATAGGGGAAATAAACCCCTTTTACTTGGTCTTCCCGTAGGAAACCAATTAATAAACTTGAGGGTTAAAATGAGCTTGGGGGGGGTGACAAAATCACTCATTTTAACATATCAGGAATTCCCCAATAAAAGGAATTTAATCTCCGTCCCTATTTCGCTTGGCTGATTTCATAGGACTGAAAAATTACTTAGGGGGGCTGAACTGGAATGACCTGACTAAGGGTCAGGTAGGGGGTTTGATGGTTGCCGATATGATGTTTTCCCGGGGCATAGTTCTAGCTGCTCAGTCAAATTATGTTCCAAATAGGGAAATCAGATCAAACAAAATGATCCTAAATGGATGAACAATAGATTAAAATATCTGATTGGTCAAAAGAGAGGCATATATAGGCAAATTTCAAAAGAGGGAGAGGGCAATTAGAAAAATCGTTTATATTCATTTTAAAGAGAGAAATAAAAAAGGGAATTAGAAAAGCAAAAAGAGATTATGAGGTTAAAGTTGCAAGAGAATCGAAGACAAACCCCAAAAAAGGATTCTTTCAGGTATACAGAAGTAAGATCAGGGACAAGATAGGCCCACTCAAAAGTTCCTCGGTCAGCTCACTGACAGTGATAAGGAAATGTGTAGAATTTTTAACACATACTCCTCTCAGTTTTTTACACAGGAGGATACCAGCGATATTCCAGTAATGAAAAATTATGTAGAACAGGACGATAATAAACTGTGCACTATTAGGGTCACAAGTGACATGGTCCTTAAGGCAAATAGATAAATTAAAACCTAACAAATCCCCAGGCCCTGATGATCTGTTGCAAGGGTTCTAAAGGAATGTAAAGAGGGCTTAGCACACCTTTGGCTAATCTTTTCAACATATCATACAAACTGGCATGGTGCCAGATAAGTGGAAAATGGAAAAATGTGATACCTATTTTCAAAACAGTGACAGGTCCTTAGCTTCGAACTATAGACCAATAAGCCTAACCTCCATAGTGGGAAAATTTATGGAAACAATAATTGCCGAGGCAGTTCGTAGCCACCTTGAAAAGCATAAATTAATCAACGAATCTCAGCATGGTTTTACAAAGGGGCGTTTTCCCGCCTTACGAATTTATTAACTTTTTTCACTAAGGGATTTGAGGAGGTAGATCATGGTAATGAATATGATATTGTGTATATGGACTTCAGTAAGGCTTTTGACAGGGGCCCACATCAGAGACTATTGAGGAAATTAAAGCACATGGAATAGGAGGAGAAATTTTTCCTGGATAGAGGCATGGTTGACAAATAGGCAGCAGAGAGTTTGATAAATGGGGAGAAACAGAGTGGGGAAGTGTCACGAGCGGTGTTCCACAGGGTTCAGTTGTTGGGCCCCCTGCTGTTCACAATCTACATAAACGACATAGATGAGGGGAAAAGAGCGACATCGTCAAGTTTGCCGATGACACCAAAATAGGCCGTCGAATTCATTCTGACGAGGACATTCGAGCACTCCAGGAAGATTTGAATAGACTGATGCAGTGTCGGAGAAGTGGCAGATGCAGTTTAATATAGACAAATGCAAAGTTCTAAATGTTGGACAGGACAATAACCATGCCACATATAAACTAAATAATGTAGATCTTAATATTACGGATTTTCGAAAAAGATTTAGGAGTTCTGGTTAGCAGTAATCTGAAACCAAGACAACAGTGCATAAGTGTTCGCAATAAAGCTAATAGAAAACCTTGGCTTCATATCAAGAAACATAAATAATAGGAGTCCTCAGGTTGTTCTTCAACTCTATACTCCCCCTTGGTTTGGCCTCATTTAGATATGGCCAGTTTTGGTCACCGTATTTCGAATGGGTATAAATTCTGGGGGTGGGGGCCATGGTGGATGTGAGTGATGGGGACCTGTGTAGTGTGAGGTGGACTTGGGGGAAAAGGTGATGGGTACTGTATGAGACGGATTAATTAGTTGTTGGGGTGAATACGTGAGAAAAAATTTGAGATTGTGAGAGGAAAGATGGTGAATTTTGAAGTGCAGGGGTTTGGGTGTGGGGGCCGCTACCTGCAACAACCTGGTTGATCAGTCAGCAAGGTGAACAACCCAAGACTGAGCTAGGAAATTGAGACTAGGAGATTTAGTAACCTGTGAGGAGATAGAACAGTGAGGAAGTACTGATGTGTGAGGGAGATAGAACAGTGAGGAAGTACTGATGTGTGAGGGAGATAGAAGATGAGGGAAGTACTGATGTGTGAGGGAGATAGAAACAGTGAGGAAGGTTGTAAAGTGTGAGGGAGATAATGAGGAAGGTAGTAAGGCGTGAGAGAGAGATAATGATGGAAGTAGTAAGATGTGAGGGAGATAATGAAGGAAGTAGTAAGGTGTGAGGGAGATAATAAAGGACGGTAGTAAGGTGTGAGGGAGATAATAAAGGACGGTAGTAAGGTGTGAGGGAGATAATAAAGGACGGTAGTAAGGTGTGAGGGAGATAATAAAGGACGGTAGTAAGGTGCAAGGGAGATAAATAGCGATTGTGAAGTGCATTTTTTTTATTTTACCAAGATTGTAGGATACATCAGCAGTGTGCTGCTACTCTTCTAGATGACAATTATACATTGGGAACAAAGGGTAACTGTGTGTGCTGACGCAGGATGGTGCTTATACGCAGTATTGGAATCCGTCATCCTGAGCTACGAGACTTCAGTGAGACACAGGATATCGTCCAGCACTCCATTAAGGGTTCATCAGCTGTGAGCACACTCGATAAACTCTGCGGAACTCTCCACCCACGTTTTACTATCTTTTATTTTGAGTTTTTACCCGTGGTATGCCTGTGAACGATTTTAAGAATTTTCCTACTCCCGCAGCCTGGCTTACTCAGTCCTTCAGTGGGTGTACCGTACATTTCCTTCCAGGTGAAATCGCAGATCTAGAGAGTGTACAGAGATCCTTTACTGCACGTATAAGTTCTGTCAAGCACCTTAACTACTGGGAACGCTTGGAAGCACTTGACTTGTACTCGTTGGAACGCAGGAGGGAGAGATATATCATAATCTACACTTGGAAAATCTTGGAAGGAATGGTCCCAAATCTGCACACAGAAATCACTCCCTACGAAAGTAAAAGACTGGGCAGGCGATGCAAAATGCCGCCAATAAAAAGTAGGGGCGCCATTGGTACACTAAGAGAAAACACCATAAGTGTCCGGGGCCCAAAACTGTTCAACAGCCTCCCATCAAGCATTAGGGGAATTGCCAATAAACCCCTGGCTGCCTTCAAGAGAGAGCTGGACAGATACCTAAAGTCAGTGCCGGATCAGCCGGGCTGTGGCTCGTACGTCGGACTGCGTGCGGTCAGCAGTAACAGCCTAGTTGATCAGGCCCTGATCCATCGGGAGGCCTGGTCATGGACCGGGCCGCGGGGGCGTTGATCCCCGGAATAACCTCCAGGCAACCTCCAGGTATGTCTCTCCAGTTATGGTATGTTATGGTACTATATAGTTTGGTATAAGGCCCTCAAGTATCTTTCGTGTTTATATCATGTGTCACCTCTGCTTCAGAGAGTACATATTCAGAATTATAGGTGTTCTTAGCCGTTTAAATGCTTTACTGGCTCTTTGCACGCTGTAAACGATTTCTATAGTTGTTCCGTCTTCGATATCTCTTGTACCCTGAACAGTGCCATGAACAGCGAACAGTACTCCAGGCAAGAGAGTACGAGCAATTTGTATAGCTTTATCAGTGGCAATGTTTCTAGCGTTTTGAAAATTCTCGTTATCCACCCCGATATATGTCTAGCTATCTCAGCATTGCCTTACTGTGTTCTCTGAATAACAGGGTAGCTGACATTATTACATCCAGGTCCTTCACACGTTCTTTTCTTTTTGTTTGATAGTCATCCTGTGTTTTGTATATCATGTCCTTTTTAAGTTCATTTCTTCTGTGTGTGAATAACTGGAATTTGTCACCACTGAACACTGCATTTTCTACTGCCCACTAGAAAACTTTGTTTATATCCTCTTGCATTTTTCGGTATATTCTATTTAGAATTCTTTCATGCATTTATTTTTTGTATCCGCAAATGATGTGAAGCTGTGGCGAGTGTTTTTATCTGTATCTGCTATGAAAATGAGAAGCAACAAAGGTACCAGGAATGTGCCTTGGGGCATGTGTCTTACCTAACAACGTGCCTTGGGGCACTGAGCTTATTACATTACTAAGGCTAAATTTTATCTTGCGTTCTGTTCTCAAAAAAATTAAATCTACCTGCCTTCTTCTCCCGTTGTTCCAGCTGACCTCATTGTATATGTTATCACTCCATAAAGGTATTTGTCAGATTCCTTTGCAAAATCCATGTAGACCACTTCCGTATTTTGATTTTCTTCGAGGATCTCCGTAATCTCGTCTTCATGGTCGAAGATCTCCGTAATCTCGCTTTAATGATTTAGTATCTGTGACAAGTATGAACTTCCCGCTCTAAACATATGTTGGATTTGGATTGTGTAGCCCATACTTTCCCATAAAGATTGTAATGTGACATCTCAGTACCCATTCAAAGATTTTGACGATGCATGATGTTAGGGCTACTAGCCAGTAATTTTCTGCCAGTGCTCCTCTGCTTCCTGTGTAAAAAGGAGCTTTGCACGTTTTACGTCTTCTAGTATTTCACGTATATCCAGAGAACACCGAGTGCTCGTGCTAGTGATATTTTGCACTTCTCTACAATCAAGGAACTCCCTGAATCTTGCTCAGGTGCTGCATGTGTGGGTATCTTGTCTGTTTTGTCTAATTCTGTGATTCGTAGGCCGGCCAGATTAATGATCTTTTTCTGCGTTCACCACTCGAGTCTCATTTAGTGAACTGTCAACTATTGAATCAAACTGGTACTTTAAGATTTCGCTCATTTCCTTTTCGTCATCAGTGTTTGGACTCAACTTTTAGTAATACACCATTTCCACAAGCCTTTATCTCTTGCTTTGGCTTTCATGCAGTTACCTGTAATTTTTTTTTTTTTTTTTGCTCCCTTTGTGCTTCTTCTGTCTGGTAAAAATGTTTAAGGTTCTACTCTGTATCATAAATATCATGATTTAGATTCTCTTTCCTTCATTTTAGTATAATCTCAGTTTTAAGCAGTTCAACAAGCTTTTTTTCTCTCTCTCTTCTGTACATTCTTCTATCTGATGCTCTTTATATGATGATTTGTTCGACTTTCTCTTCTGAACGTGCTTAATGTAGACTTTGTGTGTGTATTTATTCAACATGAATGAACCTGCTGGTGTGAGTTTAGGTTTAAGGTATTTTGAACTCTTCCCAGGGATTGTCTAGTATTTATTTTGTCCCAAACAGTTCTTTCATTGATGAAGTTTAATTCACTGAAAATACTTCTCTTGGCTTTTGATTGTTATGTCTCTGATTAGTTCCCAGTTTTTCGAGATCATGTCAATCAAATTTTCGTTTCTAATAGGTTTCTAAAAGTTATAGTTGTCTATGTCTTCAGTCTCTACGTACATATTTCTATGCTGTTGTGAAACTTCGGGCAGATGAGATCGTAAAGTTTCCTGGTCACTATCGATGAACGATACATCTTTGAGTGAAACTATCTACATTCTTTATCAGAGTGACACCAGCCTCCTCTCAGCTTACCGGAACACTTCTGATGTGTGGGTTTTCTCAACTTATACCATAGATGCAAATTTCCTTGGCATAGTACATACATAGTCCATATCTCATCTTTTCCTGTGGTAGCTTCAACTCTGTTTAGTGCATTTTTTCTTTGTTCTACTTGTCTTTCACTGAGCATCACTATTTCTCTCTCACCTGTGGTTCTCTGCAACTGTCCAATGGTGTTTCCATTATGTTTCGGTTTGTTGGTCTATATAAAATTGATTTTAGTCTTTCCAGGTTTGAGCGATTCTTTATTTGATATAGGGATTCTGGCCGGCGTATCTGTAATCTATAAGAATAATATATCCAGCTATAGGGTGTTGTTTTGTAGTCTGTTCTTTCTGTTTTCCTTAGTCAAACCGTTACACTTTAAACGTGCCAGAGTTCTGCATATCTGACGTGTTAAATATTGTCTTTCCGTCACGCACCGTGCATTCTGTATCCAGGTTGTTTAGAGTGCACTGGAAGTTAAATGAGGTTGGGACGGTTAGGGCAGGTGGAAGAGTAGTGGGTATATGTAGAGGGAATGGCAGAATTGTGGGTATCAAACAAACGTCCGATGCAATACTTTGCTTCCTTCCCACTATTCAACTGTGGCCTGGTGTTATGTTTTCTGATAGTAATTGATAATCACCCGCATCCTATGATGTATAGATGTTCATTAATGTAGGCTCTACCTTAGCGTGGGTGACACGCTAAGATTCGGCCTTGGCTCGTGAGCTTGCTGGGTTGAACGGAGGGATGGAGGGAGGGAAGGGATAGCAGGGTGGTGCAACAGTGAGTGGAAGAGGCTTTGGGTATTGAAGGTGGTGGAGAGGCGCACAGAGGGTAGTAGAGGCAGTAGTGGTGGTGATGGGGATGCTGTGAATCGCCATTACATTCACTCACTCTTTTTTTTTTTAAATATCCCGGGATAATTTACCTGGATCACTGGCTAAATTTGTTTTTGTTTTCCTTTATTTATTGATAACACCATATCGTTGTGGCTTTCTTATTTTATCTTTTTTATCTTTTTCTAGCTTTAACTGACACAGTTGCTTGTGTAGGCAAGACACACACACTCTCTCACACACACACACAACACCGGAGGAGAGGAGGGTTAGGGGAGACATGATAACGACATAAAATGCTGCGAGGAATTGACAAGGTGGACAAAAACAGGATGCTTCAGGGATGGGACACACAAACAAGGAGTCACAATTGGAAATTGAAAACTCAGATGAGCCAAAGGGATGTTAGAAAGTATTTCTTCAGTCACAGAGTTGTCAGGAAGTGAAATAGTCTTGAAAGTGTGGACGCAGGAACAATACATTGTTTTAAGACGAGGTTTGATAAAGCAAATAGAGCAGAGAGAGGACCCAGTAGCGGTCAGTGAAGAGGCGGGGCCAGAATCTATGACTCGACCCATACAACCTCAAATAGGTGAGTACACACACACACACACACACACACACACACACACACACACACACACACACACACACACACACACACACACACACACACACACTCAATCTTTAAAAAAGGAGACAGACATGAAGCATTAAACTACAGACCAGTGTCACTGACATGTATAGTATGCAAAATCATGGAGAAGATTATCAGGAGAAGAGTGGTGGAACACCTAGAAAGGAATGATCTCATCAACAGCAGCCAGCATGGTTTCAGGGACGGGAAATCCTGTGTCACAAACCTACTGGAGTTCTATGACATGGTGACAGCAGTAAGACAAAGAGAGAGGGGTGGGTGGATTGCATTTTCTTGGACTGCAAGAAGGCTTTTGACACAGTTCCACACAAGAGATTGGTGCAAAAACTGGAGGACCAAGCAGGGATAACAGGGAAGGCACTACAATGGATCAGGGAATACTTGTCAGGAAGACAGCAGCGAGTCATGGTACGTGGCGAGGTGTCAGAATGGGCACCTGTGACCAGCGGGGTCCCGCAGGGGTCATCCTAGGACCAGTGCTGTTTCTGTATTTGTGAACGACATGACGGAAGGAATAGACTCTGAGGTGTCCCTGTTTGCAGATGACGTGAAGTTGATGAGAAGAATACACTCGATCGAAGACCAGGCAGAACACAAAGGGATCTGACAGGCTGCAGACCTGGTCCAGCAATTGGCTCCTGGAGTTCAATCCCACAAGTGCAAAGTCATGAAGATTGGGAAGGGCAAAGAGGCCGCAGACGGAGTACAGTCTAGGGGGTCAGAGACTTCAAACCTCACTCGAGGAAAAAGATCTTGGGGTGAGTATAACACCAGGCACATCTCCTGAAGCGCACATCAACCAAATAACTGCTGCAGCATATGGGCGCCTAGCAAACCTCAGAACAGCATTCCGACATCTTAATAAGGAATCGTTCAGGGCCCTGTACACCCGTATACGTTAGGCCCATATTGGAGTAATGCTGCAGCCAGTTTGGAACCACACCTACCAAGCACGTAAAGAAACTAGAGAAAGTGCAAAGGTTGCAAAAGACTAGTCCCAGAGCTAGAGGTAAATGTCCTACGAGGAGAGTTAAGGGAAATCAACCTGCCGACACTGGAGGACAGGAGAGATAGGGGGGACATGATAACGACATACAAAATACTGAGAGGAATTGACAAGGTGGACAAAGACAGGATGTTCCAGAGATTGGACACAGTAACAAGGGGACACAGTTGGAAGCTGAAGACACAGATGAATCACAGGGATGTTAGGAAGTATTTCTTCAGCCACAGAGTAGTCAGTAAGTGGAATAGTTTGGGAAGCGATGTAGTGGAGGCAGGATCCATACATAGCTTTAAGCAGAGGTATGATAAAGCTCACGGCTCAGGGAGAGTGACCTAGTAGCGATCAGTGAAGAGGCGGGGCCAGGAGCTCGGACTCGACCCCCGCAACCTCAACTAGGTGAGTACAACTAGGTGAGTACACACACCCAGTACCCACATGCCGAACTCACAGCCCCCACCTTCCCCATCACAAACTCCACCCTCCAAGCAACCGCCCATAGTACCTTGCCAGGTCTTCCGCTTCTCTAAGCCCAGCCCCCCAGACTACAGTACTAGAAAGGAAGTTGAAGGTTTGGTACACAAATGTAGACAGAATAACAAATAAATGTGTGGAGTGGCATGAAAGAATCAAAGGAGAGTTAGTGGTATAATGTCCCCAGGCATTATAGCACTACAGAAACGAAACTCTCGGGGATGAGAATGAATGCGATCTTTCCATCAGGATATCAAATCCTGAGGAAAGATAGAGGGTGCAGAGAGGGAAGAGGGGTTGCATTGCTCATCAGAAACTGGTGGGGATTTGAAGAAATGGAAGGAATAGACAGAATGGGCGAAATGGACTACACATAGTAGGAACAGTTCAGTCTGCAGGCCCTAAGGTGGTAATTGCAGTAATGTACAACCTGCCACAGAACAGGAGGAGGCCAAATAAAGAATATGAAGAGAGCAACAGAACAATAGTGGACACACTAGATGAGGTGGCCATAAAAGCTCACATGGGTAGCGCAAAGTTACTAGTTATGGGTGAT
>NC_069402.1:19685854-19988354 GCF_026875155.1 Cherax quadricarinatus
GCGATCGTGGCACTGTTGTGATCCTTGAAAGTGAGATCCTCAGACATTACTACTCCCAGGTCCCTTACATTATTTTTCCGCTCTATTGTATGGCCAGAGTCTGTAGTATACTCTGTTCTAGTTATTATCTCCTCCAGTTTTCCATAACGGAGTAGTTGGAATTTGTCCTCATTGAACATCATATTGTTTACCGTTGCCCACTGGAAAACTTTGTTTATATCTTCTTGGAGGTTAAACGCGTCCTCAGCAGATGACAGCCTCATGCAGATCCTAGTATCATCCGCAAAGGATGATACGGTGCTATGATGTATATCTCTGTCTATGTCTGATATGAGGATAAGGAATAAGATGGGGGCGAGTACTGTGCCTTGTGGAACAGAGCTCTTCACTATGGCAGCCTCCGATTTAACTCTGTTGACCACTACTCTTTGTGTCCGATTTGTTTGGAAGATTGAAGATCCATCTCCCCACTTTCCCAGTTATTCCTTTAGCACGTATTTTATGGGTTATTACGGCACGATCGCATTTGTCAAATGCTTTTGCAAAGTCTGTGTATATTACATCTGCATTCTGATTTTCTTCCATTGCATCCAAGGCCATGTCATAGTGATCCAGTAGTTGTGAGAGGCAGGAGCGACCTGCACTGAACCCATGTTGCCCTGGATTGTGCAGATTTTGGGAATCCAGGTGATTTGCAATCCTGCTTCTTAGCACTCTTTCAAAGATTTTTATGATGTGGGACATCAGAGCTATTGGTCTATAGTTCTTAGCTAATGCTTTGCTGCCACCTTTATGGAGTGGGGCTATATCCGTTGTTTTAAGTGACTGGAATTTCACCCATGTCCAAGCTCCTCCTCCATAGTGTACTTAGGGCATGTGAGAGGGGTTTCTTGCAGTTCTTAATGAAAACAGAGTTCCACGAGTCTGGGCCCGGGGCTGAGTGCATGGGCATGTTGTTAATGGCTTTTTCGAAATCTATCGGAGTTAGGGTAATGTCGGAAATCTGGCATACATTTATGGAGTTTTGAGGCTCATTCATGAAGCAATCATTTGGGTCGTCGATCCTCAGACCGATTAGTGGTTCACTAAACACAGAGTCGTACTGGTATTTCAATATTTCACTCATTTCTTTGTTGTCATCTGTGTAAGTCCCATCCTGTCTGAGTAAGGGCCTGATACTATATGTGGTATTTGCCTTGTTTTTGGCATATTAAAAGAAATATTTTGAATTTCTTTCAATTTCACTAATGGCTTTAAGCTCCTCCTGTCTCTCCTGGTTCCTTTAAGAGTCATTTAACTTAAGTTTGATAGTTTCCACTTCCCTGGTAAGCGCCTCCCTTCGTGTATCAGATATTCTAGCACTCCTGAGGAGAGCATTGACTCTTCGTCGTCTTCTGTAGAGGGAGCGTCTTTCTCTCTCCAGTTTACTCCTGCTCTTCTTCTTTCTTAGGGGAATATGCCTAGAACATGCTTCAGCTGCCAGGAAGTTGATCCTTTCAAGGCACTAGTTTGGATCCATGTCATTTAAGATATCTTCCCAACATGTTTCATTTAGGACATGGTTTACCTGGTCCCAGTTGATGTTCTTGTTGTTGAAGTTGTATTTTGTGAAGACCCCTTCATAGGTTCATGCATTCTGCTGATCAGGACCCTATGCATGTATGCCTGGACTTCAATTAGGTTGTGATCGGAATTAGTTGTTTTTGATATTCTTATCTCTTGGTATTGATTAATAACAACACTGCACTAGCCAAGGAGTCGAACCCATGCTGTTTTGGCCTCATGCTAAGAGAAAATCGCATGGGTTCGACTCCTTGGCTGGTGCAGTGTTGTTATTGATCAGTACCACTTGTTCCGTGGGTACGGAGACGGCCAACTTGTTGAAAAAAAAAAAAAAATATATAAATATATAATATATATATATATATATATAATATATATATATATTATATAATATATATATATATATATGAAGACAAAATACATTGGCCAAACATTCACAAAAATACAACTGAAAGTAAAACAACGTAGGTAACTCAGAGCTACATCTCGAATACTTCGTCCAGCTCCCCTGCGGTGGGCCGCGTGCCCACCGCGCGTGCGCGCGCCCGCACACACACACACACACACACACACACACACCACACACACACACACACACACACACACACACACACACACACACACACACACCACACACAAGATCACAGTAAACAGGTGACATCAGAATATGCAAAACAACCACTGTGAAAGAATAGTGAAATTCCAAGCGCTTCTCACATAATGAAGGAACTTTGTGAGAAGTCACGAAAGTGCTTGGACGCTTGACCAGTTGCCTACGCACCAAAACACCATGCTACATCAGTTGATGTATGGTTATATAACGCGTTTATCTGTGATTGCACCATATTGCTAGCCCAGACTGTACTAGGGACCCTACCACAACCACCACTAAAACCATAAATATACAACCATCTTTGCACAAGACCGTGGCCCACAGTACAGATGTTGGAGAGGAGTCTCCTCCTTCTTCCTCTACTGAGGAAAGTAGATGGAATCCAGGACGGGGTGGCCCTGGCTTGGATACTGAGGATTATAGTGCAGTCCCAGAACCTGCAGAAATTTACAACACACCTCCCAACAGTTCTCAACCAAAGGTGAATTTGTGCAAATATTATGCTTGGGGCATCTGTAAGCATGGAATATCAGGAAAAAAAATGGGACATGCAACTTTGAGCATCCCAAAAAATGTAGCAACCTCCTGTCTAAAGGAGTGTGTTGTTGTTCTTCCTGTACTTTCTTTCACCCAAAAATGTGTCACTCCTCGGTCCTCTAGAAGCAGTGTTACAACATCAGCTACCCCGCATACAATCTAAAAGGGACCAGGAGGCACAGACCCCACAAGTTAATAGTAGCTACGACAACCCAACTCCAGGTGATTTTTTAGTGGCAGGAAACGGAAAAAGAAAATGGAAGGAAATAAAAATAGTCCACCTTGGAGCCTTGTTGGACTGGTGGTGCAGCCAGTGGCCACCCATGGCCCTCCAGAACTACAACTACTGATGCCAATAACAAAATCCCCCCAACAAATACAGAATACAACCTCGTTCATATTTGCTAATATACAGGGCCTTAAGCCATCCACCAACAACAAAATACCTTTTATCAGTGGACTTCTAGAGGAGTCTAATGCAATGTTTGCAGCCTTCACACAAACTCACACAAAAGATCACTTTGACAGTGAAATATGGATAAGTGGTTACAACCTTTTTAGATGCGACAGAATGAACAGGCAACAAGGGGGGGTTGGCCTGTATGTGAAAGAGTCCCTCATCTGCACGTAGTTGCTGAACACCACAAATGAGGTAGTTGAAGTTCTATCAATAAAGATCGAGAACCAAAACCTAGTCATTGTGGTTGTATATAAGCCACCAGATGCAACCTCCCAACAGTTCAAGGAACAGCTACTTAAAATTGATTACTGTCTGGAAAACCTTCCAGCTCCATCCCCAAATAATCTTGCTGCTTGGTGATTTCAACCTAAGGCATACAAAATGGAAGAATGTAGCAAATAATGTTATAGTTGAAACAGTCCCCGAGGTAGTGCAGATGAAAGGTCACACACACATGAGCTACTAAGTCTCTGCGAAAAACACACCTTAAGCCAGCAGATAGTGGAGCCAACAAGACTAGAAAACACACTTGACCTTATCTTCACAAATAATGAGGACCTGATAAGAGACATAAGAATATCAAAAAACAACTAATTTCGATCACAACCTAATCGAAGTCCAGACATACATGCATAGGGGTCCTGATCAGCAGAATGCATGTACCTGTGAAGGTGTCTTCAAAATATAACTTCAACAACAAGAACATCAACTGGGACCAGGTAAACCATGTCCTAAATGAAACATGTTGGGAAGATATCTTAAATGACATGGATCCAAACTAGTGCCTTGAAAGGATCAACTTCCTGGCAGCTGAAGCATGTTCTAGGCATATTCCCCTAAGAAAGAAGAAGAGCAAGAGTAAACTGGAGAGAGAAAGATGCTCCCTCTACAGAAGACGACGAAGAGTCACTGAGCTCCTCAGGAGTGCTAGAATATCTGATACACGAAGGGAGGCGCTGACCAGGGAAGTGGAAACTATCGAACTTAAGTTAAATGACTCTTACAGGAACCAGGAGAGACAGGAGGAGCTTAAAGCTATTAGTGAAATTGAAAGAAATTCAAAATATTTCTTTTCATATGCCAAAAAAAAGGCAAATACCACATATAGTATCAGGGCCCTTACTCAGACAGGATGGGACTTACACAGGAAACAAGGAAATGAGTGAAATATTGAAATACCAGTACGAATCTGTGTTTAGTGAACCACTAATCGGTCTGAGGATCGACAATTCAAATGATTTCATCATGAATGAGCCTCAAAACTCCATAAATGTATGCCAGATTTCCGACATCACCCTAACTCCGATAGATATCGAAAAAGTCATTGACAACATGTCCATGCGCTCAGCCCCGGGCCCAGACTCGTGGAACTCTGTATTCATTAAGAACTGCAAGAAATCCCTCTCACATGCCCTAAATACACTATGGAGGAGGAGCTTGGACATGGGTGAAATTTCAGTCACTTAAAACAACGGATATAGCCCAACTCCATAAAGGTGGCAGCAAAGCATTAGCTAAGAACTAGAGACCAATAGCTCTGATGTCCCACATCATAAAAATCTTTGAAAGAATGCTAAGAAGCAGGATTGCAAAATCACCTGGATTCCCAAAATCTGCACAATCCAGGGCAACATGGGTTCAGGGCAGGTCGCTCGTGCCTCTCACAACTACTGGATCACTATGATATGGCCTTGGATGCACTGGAAGAAAATCAGAATGCAGATGTAATATACACAGACTTTGCAAAAGCATTTGACAAATACGATCGTGCCGTAATAGCCCATAAAATACGTGCTAAAGGAATAACTGGGATGGGGAGATGGATCTTCAACTTCCTAACAAACCGAAAACAAAGAGTAGTGGTCAACAGAGTTAAATCGGAGGCTGCCATAGTGAAGAGCTCTGTTCCACAAGGCACAGTACTCGCCCCCATCTTATTCCTTATCCTCATATCAGACATAGACAGAGATATACATCATAGCACCGTATCATCCTTTGTGGATGATACTAGGATCTGCATGAGGCTGTCATCTGCTGAGGACGCGGTTAACCTCCAAGAAGATATAAACAAAGTTTTCCAGTGGGCAACGGTAAACAATATGATATTCAATGAGGACAAATTCCAACTACTCCGTTATGGAAAACTGGAGGAGATAATAACTAGAACAGAGTATACTACAGACTCTGGCCATACAATAGAGCGGAAAAATAATGTAAGGGACCTGGGAGTAGTAATGTCTGAGGATCTCACTTTCAAGGATCACAACAGTGCCACGATCGCAAGTGCAAAGAAAAATGATAGGATGGATAATGAGAACGTTCAAAATGAGAGATGCCAAGCCAATGATGATCCTTTTCAAATCACTTGTGCTCTCTAGGCTGGAATACTGCTGTACATTAACATCTCCATTCAAAGCAGGTGAAATTGCAGATCTAGAGAGTGTACAGAGATCCTTTACTGCAGGTATAAGTTCTGTCAAGCACCTTAACTACTGGGATCACTTGGAAGCACTTAACTTGTACTCGTTGGAATGCGGGAGGGAGAGATATATCATAATGTACACTTGGAAAATCCTGGAAGGAATGGTCCCAAATCTGCACACAGAAATCACTCCCTACGAAAGTAAAAGACTGGGCAGGCGATGCAAAATGCCCCCAATTAAAAGTAGGGGCGCCATTGGTACACTAAGGGAAAACACCATAAGTGTCCGGGGCCCAAGACTGTTCAACAGCCTCCCATCAAGCATTAGGGGAATTGCCAATAAGCCCCTGGCTGCCTTCAAGAGAGAGCTGGACAGATACCTAAAGTCAATGCCGGATCAGCCGGTCTGTGGCTCGTACGTTGGACTGTGTGCGGCCAGCAGTAACAGCCTAGTTGATCAGGCCCTGATCCACCGGGAGGCCTGGTCATGGACCGGGCTGCGGGGGCGTTGATCCCCGGAATAACCTCCAGGTAACCTCCAGGTTCACTGACACGATTACCTGATTACATAGGTAGTGGGTTAAAGGATATTAGAAGTAGAAATCTTGTTCATAGAACTATTATAGGAATGGTATAGAAGAATACCAAGTAAGGCATAATAATCGATACATTAGAACATAAGAACATAAGAAAGGAGGAACACTGCAGCAGGCCTGTTGGCCCATACTAGGCAGGTCCTTTACACAAGTGCAACTAATGTGACATTTTATTGTGGCAACGTTTCGCTCTCCAGGAGCTTTATCAAGCCATTACTGAGAAGATTAGACAATATAAAGGATATATCTCAGTACCCCTGAGAAGATTTGGGAACAAGACATTTGAACGGGCAAAGAGCACATTCATTTCCTTTCTTTTATTAATTAAATAGGTTACACAGAATAATAGCAATCCATATATATAATATCCCCTGAGATAGGTATTTTCTTATGTCACAGGACCTGTTTTAAATGGTTAGAAAAAGGCTAGGGCGGACTATTATACCTTCTAATGTCATATCTCTTGACTTCTCAAAACCCTCTTACCCCACATGGGGGAGATGTGGGACAATAAGGAAGTTTATTCAGGTATACACAAATACGTACAGTTACATAGATTATCATACATAGCAGCATATGTGTAGAGAACCTAGGATAACCCAAAAAAGTCAGACAGTGACTTATTTCCATTGGGGTGGTGGGTGTGACGCCGACTGCTGCCCACATGCTAAGAGAGCCAGGAGGAGGCGACAGGCCCACTCTGCGCTGTTCTGAGAAAAAACTTCCCCCTCATTCCTTCAGTTGCAACCTTGCAACATTGCATTGCATAGCTCCTGATGACGCACTAAGTGCGAAAGTACTTGAGCTAAAGATTCCCCCCCCCCCGTGGCTTGTCTTGCATAGTTAAAAATTGCCTGTCTGCAATTGTTTGCATATATATATATATATATATATATATATATTATATATATATATATATATATATATAAAATATATATATATATATATGATGGGATCCACCTCTGGTGTAAATTGTGGGACCCATAGCCTCGGAGAAGTGGATAAAAAGGCTTCAAGGAACAGCATTTGGATTTCTTCCTGAAGCCGTTTGAATATTCCACTTCCCCTACCACCCCATCTTATCATTCTTTTTCACCAGTAGGTATATTTTATTGCATAAAACGGTACAAAAAGATTTAAGAGATACATTGTTGATATAAAGATGGCATATATAGTACATGAGATGTGAGAGATAAATGTCTAGTACATATTGTTACATGCTTGTCACTGATTATAATGCGAAAATCTCATCCAGCTCTTCAGAGCTGGGGCACGTACCCAAAATACAGCAGGCATTACCCCTCTGATTAGCAGCGCTGAGTCACTGGAACAGAAAACTAGCTGCCCTGGGATCTCTATTTACCCTGATGAGTCTTTTGCCTAGCTCCTTAAGGAACTTAGATGCACTCTTTCCCCGTGAGCCAAGGGTCTCTGAGCCTGTGGGAACAGACATATAATGATGGCAAGTTCTCCATATTTTCTAGACTTTTGGGACTCCCTGAAGCTGACGGCTGCCCCTCCTTCCCTGGTGTATTGGAGATAGGTATCAGCCAAGGTAGATTCACGTGTGTAGTCCACACCACCTGCTTACCGTCTGTCCAGGCTTGAAGTGTGATACCATCTGGACGCTTCTGGCTGCCATCAGATCTGCACAATTGGGGTGGCTTCCTTACTGTTGGGCATCCGGCTGTTTTGAGGCTCCTCTTGATGTTATTAACCTCCTCATGTCTTGCAATCTTTCCCTCAGATTTACGGCACACAAGACCATGGTACCCGAATCGGTCTGCTGCTTCACTGCCACAAATACACCTGTGTTTGGTGAGAATAGGGAGGCAAGTCGAAGGGCAACACCAATGCGGATGGTCTGTGGGTCGAGCCGTGTGCTAAGACTGGAGTTGGGAACAGCCAACAGAAAGTCCCCTGCATGAGGAGCTCTCACTGCCAGGAGGCAGGCTCTGTCCTTCCCTGACACACTCGGAAGCATTGTTGAGGTTATTTTCTCTACTATCAGGCCATCCCAGTGCGACTGTTTGTAGTTGTTGGGGGGAGCAGGTCTGGTTTCAGAGCCCATTAGATTATCCCAGATCATGGCTCCGTCAATGAACTTTTGGTCCTGGACTCCAATCTTGTCCGTAAGATGTTCAGGGAGAATTGCTGCTACAAGCCCTCTGGATGCAATGCATGAGGACAGAAAAGCAGCTAGTGCAATCTGTGATGACTTGCAGACACCAATGCCTCCTAGTCTGACTGGAAGTGTAGCTTGGTTCCACTGCCTATCTTCTAGAGTAAGGTTAAGTACTTTCGTAAAAGTCTGCCTCAGGATACTGTCATATTCGTGCAGTATAGGGTTATATGAAGGTGCACATCTTAGGAAATATGTCAACCTGGGCAGACTCAAGCACTTTGTGTGAAGGTACTAGGCATCGTGGGTGTCAAGATTGTTCGTTGTTCCATTCTCCTCAGTTATTCCAGTTTCTTCCTGACAATTTTGTCAATGGCATTGCTTCCCAGAGGTGTTCCAAGCAAGACACTATTTGTAGGGGCAATGACTGATGCTCCTGGTAGTTTGGGTCTCACTGCATTTATCACTTATTGATTGAAATGATTTCACAGTTGGATGGATTCAGGATGAGACCCATTTCCCGTCCCCGTGTCATCACTTGTGTAAGATCACCTAAGAGGGAATCCTTTTTTACCTGCTAGTGTGCCATCATCCAGGAAACAGATGTTTAGCTCACTGGTCAGTATGACTGTGATTTCCGTAACTGCTATACAGAAGAGAAATGGTGCAAGAGGATCCCCTTGTTGGACACCCTCTGATTATGTGATTTCATGCTCTCCAAACAGGAGCATTGATTCCTTGCTATATCCAGTTGAAACACAGGGGAAGAGACCAGGAAAATGTTCTTGTACCACTGCTAATACCACATCTCTTTTCAGATTAAATGCATTCTTGAAGTCTAATTTTACCACTGCATTGTCCTCAGGCAGGTTGACATACGCCGTTGTGTTGCATGAACCGCTGCTTCACTTCATTGAGACCCCAAAACCAAGCTGGTTTGGTTGAAGCATCATGGCTGCCTCTGGGCGAATGCTTTGGACAGCAGCTTTGGAAAGAGTTGGTTGCCTACTGCAATAGGCCTAATTCCTCCATCCTTCTTTTTAAGTGCACAAAGTGTTGCACCAAAGAAGAAAGGTTTAATTTCGTCAGGATTATGACCAGCCAAGGAATTGTGACGAACCTTGTGATCTCTGAAAGCAATGACTCTGCAATCTCCCCAATAACTGGATTAACCATTTCCTTTAAATGCTGTGGCCTTATTCCAGTGTAACCCCCAGCAGAGCCAGACGGGAACGACATTATTGCTTTGTAAACGTCTCGGTCTTCCACGATCAATGGTTCCACAGTGGGGACAGATGTGTTGGAACTGTTGGTGCCCCTGGTTTCCCTGGCAGGGTGCTTTCCTCTAAGTACTTCTGCCGTGTCAGCATCCCTGGGAGCAACTGTATCTTCACTGGTAATAATTCTGATTGCCCCCACTGTGTTGCCCTCTTCAATTTTCTTGCTCACCTGCACTCTGACTTTTTCACTGTCAGTGGAGTGAGTGGGGGTTCTGCCTCTCCTGTTTTTTATTGACAGGGAAGGCGAATGAGGTTATCAGTTCTAGGAAAGTCTCGTAAAGATTTAAGGATCATTGAGGCTAGCCTCTTTCCCCTTCTTTCCGGCACAGCTAAGCAGACATTGCCAAAAAGTAGCAAGTTGTGCTATGCCTTGATGGTTGGTGGAGCATTTAGGATAGTGGAACCATCGTTTACTTTTCTTAAGAGGTCTGTAAGTTTCCCAGCTGCATGTGGATGGACTGCTTTGGGAATATGTGTGAGTGTCCTCGTACCTGTTGCTTTAATTGCTTCCAAGATATTGTCTGATGAGATGAGATCTGTTGGAGTGGGTTCAGGTGCCTGAGGTGGCTCTGGATCATCACTTTCCACAGGAGGACATCCTGAACCAGGGCAACTACCGTGTTTGTGGAGGAAACCATTAGAGTTGAAACAACGAAGCTGTAAGCACGACCGGCATCTGCCTCTCCTAGTATTGCCAGCTGCTCGCTTCCTCCTGGTTGGCATCCATCTGCCTCGACTAGACTGTAGGAGTGGAGTAAGACATACTGGGTGGGTATGGTGCGTGGAAGGTAGTAAACTTGACCGTGGTGGCCTGGTGGAGTTTGAGGGGCTGGTGTGGGGCTGGGAGGGGACAGGGAAAACCGCTGCTGAGAACTGGGTGGGGGAGGTTCTGGTTGTGGGTTGGGGAGGCGCAGGTTGTTGGGTGGGGTTAGTCCGGGGAGAGGGGTGAGGGGAGTACAATACACATGGACTTGCACACTATATATTGTTCACAGTCTTACAATACACACATCATTATTTGTTTCCCATGTACGTCATGATCGAAGTGGGTATGGGCACTGCTGTACTCGTATGTACCCTCACCACCTACACACCGCACCTCTTCCCCCCACCCCTGTGGCGTGGGAGAGGGGGCACTGACTGGTCACTCCCTCGTTAACATTAATCCACATTGTTTTTCCATAACATATGCCTCTAATTATTCCAAGCATCAACACGTAATCATTTCTAAGTTAACTGGAAGCATGACGCATGGTGCTGGAGGTGGATGTTTTTGTGAGAGCTTTTCGAGGTTTGTATATACGATAATATTGGCCGGTACTCACACACAGTGTAGGCCTTATTCTCCCCCACCCCCACTGGCCGTCTTCCTCACTACCACCACTAGCCAACATTCACAAACTGCACAACACTTCCACTATTTATATTGAAACGGTGCATCGAAATGTCTTCTCGATGCACTGGAATCTTCCCAGAGTATTCACACTGAGTCCTGTTCAGTCTTGACCCGGTCAGCCTCCTTGATCAGAATTATAATTGAAAATCCCGCAGCTAGCCCGCCACAGGTCTTGCCATGCCAGCATGGCACTAAATATATATATATATAATATATTTATATATATATATATATATATATATATATATTGTATGTCGTGCCGAATAGGCAGAACTTGCGATCTTGGCTTAAATAGCAATCGCTCATCTTGCCATATAGGACAAGTGAAAATTTGTATATGCAATAATTTCGCCAAAATCATTCTGAACCTAACGAAAAAATTATATTTCACTGTGTTTGTTTAGTATTAAATTATTGTAAACAAATCTAAAATATATTTAGTTGGGTTAGGCTAAAATAAATTGTTCTTGTTATAATAAGGTTAGGTAAGTTTTCTAAGGTTCTTTTGGAGCAAAATTATAAATTTTTACATTTACATTAATGAAAAATATATATCTTTAAACGTATAAGAGAAAATTTCAGAAAGGACTTAATTTTATACGACTTCTTGCTAATTGACCAGTTTTACATATTCGGCACGACATTATATATATATATATATATATACTATATTATATATATATATATATATATATATATATATATAAAAACAGAACTGCGGCTGGCCAGGACTTGATCCTGCGTTCCCAAGATTAGTACTGAACACATTACGCATCACTATCCAATGGACCACAAAGACAATTTGTTTTCCAGTAGATAGAGTTCACTCCTGTAAGGACGTTCCCTGTGAATGTATTTGCTTGGACCTCCTTTATTTCTGTATCAATGCTAGCTCCCGATGATGTGTTGATTGCAACACGATAGGCCTAGAACTATCATTCAACTCCCCCGGTGGTTCTGCATTTACGTATGTTTGTGCGAACAAGGCCCCAGGTGTCTTGAAGAGGGATTGTCATGGCACTACTTTCCATATAAGTCTGTCATTAGTAAGGAGTCCACGAATAAATATAACAGTACTTTCATTAAAAATAAATGAACTATATTCACAAGAGGTGGACCACTGTGGGTGGTTTAGCTCAACACTGAACATCAGTGTTTCAGTGTACGAATATTATTTATATTCCAATTATCTCCCGGAGAAAACAAATCCAGGTTGAACTGATATGAAAGCTTCAGTACTTTAGTTAGTAAATTATAATTAATGTAGACATCATCTAGAGCAGTGATTCTCAACCAGGGGTAAATTTAGCCCTGGGAGGTAAAAATTACATAGCAAAGGGTAAATATTTGATGTACTTGATAATTGAATAATTTATTTTTTTCTGACCTAGTTTTTCTGTCTTTTATGATGACGATATTTTTTTTTTGTATGCAAGTAAGGGGGTAAATTGAGAAATACATCAAGCCGAGGGGGTTAATAACGGAGGAAAAGTTTAGAATCCCTGATTTAGGGTAATAATAAAATAAATAATGTGTAGTATTAATAACGAGAAATAACATAGGGCGTTAGGATGATAAAAACACATGTTATATGCTTGAAATAGTGTTAATAGAGAGTATGTACGGTACACATACACAGAAGGCTCGTACAAGCTTCAACATTAAACCCCCCCGCGTGCGCGCACGCGCACAGAGCTTGTTTGGAGAAGAAATTTTAAGGTACTGATAAGGAAAGTAGCAGAGGACTCGTGTACAACAGTGTCACAGAGAATTACAGTGACAGCAGCCAGTAGCAAGCATATTACCTCGTAACACTGTATAATATACTGACTAATCAAAGGCCTGAAATGACACGAAGTTTGTACGTAAGAATATTCAGGAAGTGGACATATATAGTGTATAGATGGAGGTATATATATGAGTTCCCTCTACCTAACCCACACAGACACTTGCCAATATTAGAATAATAAATGTATTATTATATACATTTATTATTCTAATATTGGCAAGTGTCTGTGTGGGTTAGATAATACAATTTATCAGTAACACATAAGTATTTATATATTCCTCTTTCTGAAATATTCCAGCTACGAATATTTCAGACTAACAGGGAATAAATATACAAACATATATACTACTCTCATAAACGAATATATACTTAATTTTAGGTATAAATATGGTTACCGTGACAGTGTTCACAAGTTTATCAAAGCTGTTTCTAGTTATCCGAACTTTGGTGTCTACACTGGATTGCATACTGGGAACACTAGCAGTAGGGATGATCAACCTGGGCTTAGTCCGGGCTGTAGGGGGTAGATAATTCAGGAATCATTATCTCTTCTACTTGGTAGGCACTATAGAGTCAAAAGTCACATTTGTTGAAAGTTGTATATAAGTTTGTTTGGATGATGAGTGGTGTGCATGAGTGTGATCACGTGGGTGAGTACGGTTGACGCGCCCTCATGGTACCTTTGCGCAAGAAGAGTCCTCAAGAGTGTGTGGAGAAGAGTCGTCCAGGAGCCAGGCTATTGTGAAGTAGCACTTTCATAAGAAGCGTCAAGGAGCCCACACCATTGTGGTTATGGCAGAGAAGAGGTGTCAAGAACCCTTCAATAGAATATAAATTATATATAGTTCAATGCTTACACCAGGTTAGTTCAGTGTGTAGGTCCTGCCTTGTAGAATCTCTCTGTGAGACAAGGTGAGAATATATACACCGAGTGGTGTATATACTAACTTATGCAGCTCCTGTTATACTTTCAGCATATCCGTACTCAGGTCCTAGAGGTTTACTGCCCATAAAGTATGAGGCAAAGGTTCCTTTGTATCTGTCTTATCTCAAGGACTTGCTGTCTACAGTCCCACCTCGTAGTCTGCTCTGGTTTATAGTGTTGTTACAGTGTAAGTGTTGTTAGTGTCTTTTGTTATTGTTAGTGTGTTGTGTTAGTGTATTGTGTTGTTAGTGTATTGTGTGTTTAGTGTATTGTGTTGTTAGTGTATTGTGTTATTAGTATCTTTTGTTGTTAGTGTGTTGTGTTATAGTTTTTTGATGCACACCGACCATCTCCCACCGAGTAAAGGTGACCCATAAAGAAGAAACGCTTTCGCCATCACTTCTTCACTGTCATGCCAAAGGTGCACCAATACTCCAGTTCAAAATTGCAAATATCCCTCAAAGTCCGGCTAACCGGTTTCCCGTAAGCCCTTCATAAATGTTACGTTGCTAACTCTCCAACAGCACGTCATGTCATAAAAACCATTTGCCTCCATTCACTCCTAACACGCTCACACATGCTAGCTGGACGTCGACGGCCATTTCATATAATGCCTCTTTTACCCCTCCAACTTCCTAGGACGACCCCAACCCCGCCTTCCGTCCATCCTCTCTAAGTGTCTGAACCACCTTAACAATCCCTCCTCAGCATTTTAGTAACCCTGCATCTCTTAATCTCTAAGCTACGAATTTTCTGCATAATATTCACACCACACATTGCTCTCAGACACGACATTTCCACTTCCTTCAGCCTCCTTGCTTTAACATTCACCACCCATGTTTCGCACCTATATAAGAACATTGGTATCACTATACTCTCGTACATTTTCTTTTTTGCCTCCATGGATAGCGTTCTTTGTCTCCACAGATACTTCAGTGCGCCAGTCACCTTTTTCCCTTCGTCAGTTCTGTGATTCACTTCGTCTTTCAAAGTGTCACTCCTGAATATCTGTACACATTCACTTCATATTCCCTCCCTCCAATCTGATATCCAATATCCTTGCTCTTTCCTATTTTCACTTTCAGTTTCCTTCTTTTACTCGCCCTTCCAAATTCATCCACAAATCTTGGCAACTTCTCTTCAGAATCTCCCAAAAGCACTATGTTATCGGCAAAAAGCAACTGTGACAACTCCCACTTCGTATTAGCTTCTTAATCTTCCAGTCACACATCTCTCCCCAACAACCCAACCTTCACTTCTCTTACATCTATGGTGACATCACACATCACTAAGAGACACCTTCACTGGAAAATTATGTTCATCTTTCCTGCATGCTCTAACCTGAGCCTCAGGCTTATTCCTCTATAATTCTTACACTCTTTTTGGTCCCCTTTGCCTTTACACAAATGAACTATGCACGCGCTCCCCATAGTGTTATAGTGCGTTGCCATAATGTTGTGTCATCATAATGTTGTGTTAAGGTATATGTTGTCATGTGTTAGTGTGTGTTGCTGTAATCTTGTACTACAGTGTGGTGTTGTTAAAATGTGTTTATGTTGCGTTGCTATAATGGGTTACGATGTGTTATATGTTATTGTGTGTTGTGTTGCTATAATGAGTTAGTGTGTTGTACTGCTGTGATGATGTTAGTGTGTTTCTATGTTTTATAGTTGTGCTGTGTTGCTATGTTTTATAATGTGCTGTAATGCTGTGTTATAGTGTGTTGTAAATCTATGTTATAGTATGTTGTGTTGTTGTAATGCTGTTATAGTGTGTTGTGTGTTGTTGTAATACTATGTTATAGTGTTGTGTTACTATAATGCCGAGTCATTGATGGTGCATGATGCAGTCAGTGATAGTGCTTGCACTCGGTGATAATGATGCAGTCAGTGATAGTGCTTGCACTCGGTGATAATGATGCAGTCAGTGATAGTGCTTGCACTCGGTGATAATGATGCAGTCAGTGATAGTGCTTGCACTCGGTGATAATGATGCAGTCAGTGATAGTGCTTGCACTCGGTGATAATGATGCAGTCAGTGATAGTGCTTGCACTCGGTGATAATGATGCAGTCAGTGATAGTGCTTGCACTCGGTGATAATGATGCAGTCAGTAATAGTGCATGATGCAGTGATAATGCATGATGCACTCGGTGATAATGATGCAGTGATAGTGCATGATGCAGTCAGTGATAGTGCATGATGCAGTGATAATGCATGATGCAGTCAGTGATAGTGCATGATGCAGTCAGTGATAGTACATGATGCAGTCAGTGATAGTGCATGATGCAGTCAGTGAAAGTGCATGATGCAGTTATAGTGAATGATGCATTCAGTGATAGTGAATGATGCAGTCAGTGATAGTGAATGATGCATTCAGTGATAGTGCATGATGCAGTCAGTGATAGTGCATGATGCAGTCAGTGATAGTGCATGTTGCAGTCAGTGATAGTGAATGATGCACTCAGTGATAGTGAATGATGCAGTCAGCCCAGAGTATTGGTAGTTGGTACCACAACCAGCCCAGGGTACTAGTAGTTGGTACAACAACCAGCCCAGAGTAATGGTAGTTGATACCACAAGAAGCCCAGAGTACTGGTAGTTGGTACCACAACCAGCCCAGAGTACCTGTAGTTGGTACAACAGCCAGCCCAGGGTAGTGGTAGTTGGTACCACAAAAAGTCCAGAGTACTAGTAGTTGGTACAACAACCAGCCCACGGTACTGATAATTGGTACAAAAACCAGCCCAGAGTTCTGGTAGCTAATACCACAACCAGTCCAGAGTACTAGTAGTTGGTACCACAACCAGCCCAGAGTACTGGTAGTTGGTACAACAACCAGCCCAGAGTACTGGTAGTTGATAGAACAGCCAGCCCTGGGTACTGGTAATTGGTAGAACAACCACCCCAAAATACTGGTACTTGGTGCCACAAACAGCCTAGAGTACTGGTAATTGGTAGCACAACCAGCCCAGAGTACTGGTAGTTGGTACTACAACCAACCCAGAATACTGATAGTTGGTACAACAACCAGCCTAGAATACTGATAGTTGGTACAACAACCAGCCCAGAGTACTGGTAGTTGGTACCACAACCAGTCCATACTACTGGTAGCTGGTACAACAACCAGCCCAGAGTACTGGTAGTTGGTACAACAACCACCCCAGAGTACTGGTAGTTGATAAAACAACCAATCCAGAGTACTGATGGTAGAACAACCAGCCTAGAGTACTGATAGTTGTTACAACAACCAGCCTAGACTACTGGTACTTGGCACCACAACCAACCAAGAGTAGTAGAATACTGGTAGTTGGTACAACAACCAGTCCTGAGCACTGATAGTTGGTACCACAACTATCCCAGAGTACTGGTAGTTGGTACAACAACCAGCCCAGAATACTGGTAGTTGTTACCACAACCAGCCAAGAGTACTGGTAGTTGGTACAACAACCACCCCAGAGTGATGGTAGTTGGTACAACAACCAGCCCAGAGTTCTTCTAGTTGGTGCAACAACCAGCCAAGAGTACTGGTAGTTGGTACAGCAATCTGCGCAGAGTACTAGTAGTTGGTACAAGAGCCAGCCCAGAGTACTGGTAGTTGGTACAACCAGCCCAGAGTACTGGTAGTTGGTACAACAACCAGCCCAGAGTACTGGTAGTTGGTACAACAACCACCCCAGAGTCCTGGTAGTTGGTACAACAACCACCCCAGAGTCCTGGTAGTTGGTACAACAACCAGCCCAAAGTACTGGTAGTTGTTACAACAACCCAGAGTACTGGTAGTTGGTACAACAACCAGCCCAGAGTACTGGTGGTACAACAACCAGCCCAGAGTACTGATGGTGCAGCAACCAGCCTAGAGTACTGGTAGTTGGTAGCACAACCATCCCAGAGTACTGGTAGTTGGTAGCACAACCATCCCAGAGTACTGGTAGGTGGTACAACAACCAACCCAGAGCGCTGGTTGTTGGTATCACAGCTTACCCAGGCTGCTGGTAATTGGTACCACAAATAACCCAGATTGCTTGTACTTGGTACCACAACTAACCCAGACTGCTGTTAATTGGTACCACAACTAACCCAGACTGCTGTTAGTTGGTACCAAAAGTAACCCAGACTGCTTGTAGTTGGTACCACAACTAACCCAGACTGCTCTTGGTACCACAACTAACCCAGACTGCTGGTAATTGGTACCACAAGTAACCCAGACTGCTTGTAGTTGGTACCACAACTAACAAAGACTGCTGTTAGTTGGTCACAACTAACCCAGACTGCTGTTAATTGGTACCACAAGTAACCCAGACTGCTGTTAATTGGTACCACAAGTAACCCAGACTGCTGTTAATTGGTACCACAAGTAACCCAGACTGCTGTTAGTTGGTACCACAAGTAACCCAGACTGCTGTTGGTACCACAAGTAACCCAGACTGCTGTTGGTACCACAAGTAACCCAGACTGCTGTTGGTACCACAAGTAACCCCAGACTGCTGTTGGTACCACAAGTAACCCAGACTGCTGTTGGTACCACAAGTAACCCAGACTGCTGTTGGTACACACAGAAACCCAGACTGCTGTTGGTACCACAAGTAACCCAGACTGCTGTTAGTACCACAAGTAACCCAGACTGCTGTTGGTACCACAAGTAACCCAGACTGCTGTTGGTACCACAAGTAACCCAGACTGCTGTTGGTATCACAAGTAACCCAGACTGCTGTTGGTACCACAAGTAACCCAGACTGCTGTTAGTTGGTACCACAAGTAACCCAGACTGCTGTTAGTTGGTACCACAAGTAACCCAGACTGCTGTTAGTTGGTACCGCAAGTAACCCAGACTGCTGTTAGTTGGTACCACAAGTAACCCAGACTGCTGTTAGCTGGTACCGCAAGTAACCCAGACTGCTGTTAGTTGGTACCACAAGTAACCCAGACTGCTGTTAGTTGGTACCACAAGTAACCCAGACTGCTGTTAGCTGGTACCGCAAGTAACCCAGACTGCTGTTAGTTGGTACCACAACTAACCCAGACTGCTGTTAGTTGGTACCACAACTAACCCAGACTGCTGTTAGTTGGTACCACAACTAACCCAGACTGCTGTTAGTTGGTACTGCAAGTAACCCAGACTGCTGTTAGTTGGTACCACAACTCACCCAGACTGCTGTTAGTTGGTACCACAACTCACCCAGACTGCTGTTAGTTGGTACCGCAAGTAACCCAGACTGCTGTTAGTTTGGTACCGCAAGTAACCCAGACTGCTGTTAGTTGGTACCGCAAGTAACCCAGACTGCTGTTAGTTGGTACCACAACTCACCCAGACTGCTGTTAGTTGGTACCGCAAGTAACCCAGACTGCTGTTAGTTGGTACCGCAAGTAACCCAGACTGCTGTTAGTTGGTACCGCAAGTAACCCAGACTGCTGTTAGTTGGTACCGCAAGTAACCCAGACTGCTGTTAGTTGGTACCGCAAGTAACCCAGACTGCTGTTAGTTGGTACCGCAAGTAACCCAGACTGCTGTTAGTTGGTACCGCAAGTAACCCAGACTGCTGTTAGTTGGTACCGCAAGTAACCCAGACTGCTGGTTGTTATTACTACAACCAGTCAGTGGAGTTAATTACGGGTTTATCTAGATTTCCTAGTTTATGTAAACTGAATCTTCTGAGTGATGTACTTATTGCAAACTCACAATCTCCTAGATTCAGTAATTTTACAAAAAAAAAAAATCTACTAAAAGGCATTGACGAACTAATGAAAAAAATGATTACCACCAACCCATCTTTCCCATATATGGATGGTTTAATAAATACCCATAAACCAGGTAATCCGGCAATTCCCATAATTAACTCCAATGGCTGAGTTGCCTACAAATTATCCAAATGGCTGGTAAATATGATGAGCCCTTGTATGGGCAAAGTTTCTAACTTTAATGTTAAAAATAATAGTGATTTAGTTAATAAATTAAGCAGTGAGACTGATTTAAATAATTACAGTATGATTAGTTTTCCTGTCATATCGTTATTTAAGAGAGTCCCATTTGACGCCTTAAGTTTCTTCTGAAGATCTCTGTACGACTTACCATTGTCTGTGACAGCAATCACTGAGCTGCTTAAGCTTTGCATTGTTGATGGAAAGTTTGTGTTTAATGGCGAGTTTTACACTCAGAAGTTTCTTATGGAATTGAGAAATATTTCACCGGTCCATATCAATTTGTACATGGAATTTTTTGAAATAAGATTGCTGAACAGAATTCTTCCTGATGGGGCTAAATGCTTCAGATATATGGACGATGTTCTATGCTTAATGCCCAGGAATATAGATATAAACCATTTCTTATTTGAATTAAATATTCCAGCTCCAGCCAGAAAGTTTACTGATGTTTTTAGATGTTTTAATGATGGTTTTACATGTTTCAATTACTGACGGTTTTACATGCTTTAATTATTTAGGGCAGTGTATTTGCAGCCCAGATTTCATAGATTAGGAATTATTGAAGATTTATGAAATATCCCAAAAAATAATTTGACAAATCTATTAAAATTGACAAAAATACATTTTACAATTCAAATAAAGACAACGAAACACATTCAGCAGAGAATCTGTTGATTCTCCCGTACCAACAAAACTCTGCTGAATAATTTCAGAATCAAAGTTTTATTTAAAAATCTTGATACAGTTAAAAAAAATATTAAAAATTCCCCCAAAATGCTGATGGCTGTGTCTATAAATTTTCCGGTAAGAAATGCACTGGAGTTTAAGGGCAAATTGGGAAAAGTCTTGAACTAAGATTACAACAATATTAATATAGCATTAGAAGTGGACAAGAGGCTGATGCTTTGTTAATTAATTTGAAAAAGACTAGAAAATTGTATCATGTAAGCCCATGGTTGTATCAAGCAGGTTCATGGTTGTATCAAGCAGGTTCATGGTTGTATCAAGCAGGTTCATGGTTGTATCAAGCAGGTTCATGATTGTATCAAGCAGGTTCATGGTTGTATCAAGCAGGTTCATGATTGTATCAAGCAGGTTCATGGTTGTATCAAGCAGGTTCATGGTTGTATCAAGCAGGTTCATGGTTGTATCAAGCAGGTTCATGGTTGTATCAAGCAGGACCATGGTTGTATCAACCAGGTTCATGGTTGTATCAAGCATGTTCATGGTTGTATCAAGCAGGTTCATGGTTGTATCAAGCAGGTTCATGGTTGTATCAAGCAGGTTCATGGTTGTATCAGCAGGTTCATGGTTGTATCAGTTCATGGTTGTATCAAGCAGGTTCATGGTTTATCAAGCAGGACCATGGTTGTATTAAGCAGGTTCATGGTTGTATCAAGCAGGTTCATGGTTGTATCATGTTCATGGTTGTATCAAGCAGGTTCATGGTTGTATCAAGCAGGACCATGGTTGTATTAAGCAGGTTCATGGTTGTATCAAGCAGGTTCATGGTTGTATCAAGCAGGTTCATGGTTGTATCAAGTAGGACCATGGTTGTATAAAGCAGGACCATGGTTGTATCAAGCAGGACCATGGTTGTATCAAGCAGGACCATGGTTGTATCAAGCAGGACCATGGTTGTATCAAGCAGGACCATGGTTGTATCAAGCAGGTCCAAGGTTGTATCAAGGAGAATCATGGTTGTACCAAGCAGGACCATGGTTGTATCAAGCAGGTCCAAGGTTGTATCAAGCAGGACCATGGTTGTATCAAGCAGGTTCATGGTTGTATTAAGTGTAAAATTAACTCGGTGCAAATTTGGGGCGCTGTTGTCACAAAAGAACAATATCATTAGCCGTTGCCCGGGACTTCTGTAACCTGGTTGAATAGACAACGGAAATCTGATGAATAAGACACTTGTCCAACACCTGGTTATACTCACTGGGACGTGTCAACCTGCACAGTAGGCGTTATCAATTTAATACAGAGGCATTTTAATGAAAGTTTTAATATTGGAGCCAGTGAAAGAAGTGGTGAGATGGAGCAGTTGAATACGTGGTCATATGTGAGTGGGGCTCATTAATGGGAGTAGATCAAGTTCAGTAGGTGAGCTTAAGATTTAGCATTGAAGGTGTAGAAGATGTGTAGAGATGTAACAGATGTGACAGGTTGGCTGGGCCCACTAGTGGGAGTAGGTCTGTCACAGAAACAACAACAGTATTGATACAAAGAATTAAGCTACAATAAAACTGTAACTCCCCCCCTTATGGCATGCCTGCTTCACTAAGGGGCCCCCCGTTCACTTGACCACATCTCACCTGCTGCATCTCTTACATCTAACGGGGTTTCCCAATAAAAGTCATTATTTCCCTCAATATTTTGCTATAGATAACCGTTTAATTTTGGGGGTCTGCTTCCATTTTTTGCCGACTTGACACCCTTTTCAATTTGTCATCTAAATTTTGTTTCATGATCCCAGGAAAACGTGGAAGAGATAACTGTAACCCCCGGCGTGCTTATTGTCTCGATTTTTCAGTCAAAATTTATTTTTGAGACTTTGTTTTTGGGGCGTTTCACCGGCTTAAATTTGTTGTATCTCCTGCAGGGATGCTGCAAACCTCCTGTGTCTAGGGTATTATTTTTTTCTTATTTTTAGTACTCTAAGTTTTGGGGTTAAAAAAGCTAAATCCTGTTAAAGTTCTACAGCATTGAAGAATTGCAAGTGCTGTGGGCCCAAAGGGGAAAAAGAAGGGCGTCCATTAGTTTCCTTTTTTTTTTTGGGGTTGTTGGTAGGGAAAGGGCCCCCTAGTTGCAGGGGCTGAGACAAAGTGAAAATGTCGGCAGTTGAAGGGCTTTTTTAACGTTTTTCTTTTGGGCTTTTAAATGTTCCTCTCTGCTGATCTGAGGACCAGAGGAAGAAACCGATAGTTATTCATACTTCCCTTCAGGGGTCATGTGCAAATGTTTTCTGCAATAAGTCCTTTTTTTTTTTTTTTTAAGTTGTAGTTTGGGAATGTTTCATCTTCAGGAGGTTTAATATAGGCGATGAATCATCTTTGTCTTCTGAAACCCCCCACAATTTTTAGAAATAAAATTACACGACGTTTCGGTATTCTTGGACCAAGTTAAAGTTCCGGGAGAAATCATCATCAATTTGTACTTTTTAGTTGTGGGTTATTTTTGAATTGTAGCCATTTAATGTGCGAAACCCTCCATTTCCCCTGTTATTTACCTGCTGAATTTTTTCATTGTATTATGCACCTATATACCAGATAGACGTCGGGAGATGTAAAATAGGTTCAAACAGACGAGTCAGACTAATAGTAGTAAGTCAAAGCCCCAAAGTCAATTTAGACACCATTCCTGTACCCAAAAATAATAATAATTTATATTTATTCTACAAGTCATTACATGGAAAACAGTCCTAGCCCGCATCAAAAATATACTATATAGAAAGCCGCTTGTTAGTGACTTTTTCTGGAAAAAATTAGTTAGCTTTGTCCCGGGATGCGACCCACACCAGTCGCAAAACCCCAGGTCCCTTTTATAGCTGGGTGAACAGAGACAGCAGGTGTCTTAGGGGAAACACGTCCTAATTTTTTTCCAGCCGTACGGAGGTTCGAATGGACCTTAGGTGGACGGAGACGCTAGCGATCGAGTAGGGGGACATCTATATAAAGTTTTTTACTCCCTCTGGCAGTCTGGCCTGAGCCCTACTTCCTTTTTACCCCTTTGGGTTAATAAAAAGGGGTTTCGGCCTGGACCTAGTTTCCCTTTTTTATCCGCGGGTTTAAATTTGCAAGTTGGTTGGCCCGAGCCCTGCTTCCTTGTTATCCGCTTGGTTAATTGAAATGTTGGTTGGCCTGAGCCCTAGTTCCTTGTTATTGTTGGTTTAAATTACAATTTTGGGTCGGGCCTGAGCCCTAGTTCCTTTTTATCTGTTTGGGTTAAATTACAGTTGGTCGGCCTGGCCCTAGTTTCCCTTTAAATTTCTGTTTGGGTTAAAATTACAATGTTGGTCTGGCCTGAGCCCTTATTCCTTGTTATTGCTTGGTTATTTACTGTTGGTCTGGCCTGAACCTGTTTCCCTTTTGATTTTTTGCTTGGTTAATTACAATGGGGCGGGCCTGGGGCCCTAGCTTCCTTGTTATCGTGGTTAATTAAAAAGTGGGTCTGGCCTGAGACCTAGCTTCCTTGTTTCCCTTGGTTAATTACAAGTTGGTACTAGGGATGCCTACATAACCATCTTTAAGCTACTCTTCTTTTATTTCCATTTTTATACTGCATTTTACTCTAAAGGGGAAATTGGAAATCAGTTGTAGTGATTAACTTTTTTTTTTATCTATTATGTTCCTTGAGGTGAGTCTGCTGCTTTGGGGATGGGAAAAATTGTCGGCGGGCGGACTGAAAGTTGTTACATTGGTAAAACATTACCCAGTAAGCCTTTAAGGTATTTACACGAGTGAAACATTCCCCAGTAAGCCCTTAAAAAGGTAATACACGAGGGAAATTTACCCAGTAAGCCCTTACTGAGGTAATAAAATTAAACTTACCCAGTAAAAACCTTACAAAAGGAATCCCGAGTGAAAATTCCCCGAAAGACCTTACTAAGGAAATAAAGGGTGAAAACATTACCAGTAAACCTTCAAAGGAAATACACGAGTGAAACATTACCCGAAAGACCTTACTAAGGTAATCACGAGTAAAACATTCCCCAGAAAGCCTTACAAAGGGTAATACACGATTAAAACTTTCCCCAGAAGCTTACTAAGGAAATACACGATGAAACATTACCCAGAAAGCCTTATGGGGAAATACACGAGTGAAACATTCCCCGTAAGCATTACTAAGGTAATACATGAGTGAACTTACCTTTTAAAGATCTTACTAAGGTAATCAGAGTGAAACATTACCCAGTAAGACCTTACAAAGGTAAACATGATGTAACATTACCCAGTAAGACCTTAAAGGGTAATACTGAGTGTAACATTACCCAGTAAGCCCTTACTAAGGAAAATACATGAGTGTAACTTTCCCCAGTAAAACCTTAAAGGTAACACATGAGTGGAAAATTCCCCAGTAAGACATATAATAACACTGAGTGAAACCCTTACCCAGAAAGCCCTTACAAGGAAATAATGAGTGTAAAAAACCCCAGAAAGACCTTACAAAGGTAACACTAGTGTAACATTACCCAGTAAGACATTTAAAAGGGTAAAAGGGTAACATACCGAAAAGCCTTACAAAGGTAATACTAGGGGAAATTACCCAGAAGACCTTACTGGGGGAATACATGAGTGTACATTACCAGTAAGACATTAAAAAGGAACAATAAGTTAACTTTCCCAGTAAGACTTCAAAGGGTAAAATGAGTGAAACTTACCCAGTAAGACCTTACTAAGGTAATACAAAAGTGTAACTTACCCAGTAAGCATTACTAAGGTAACCAAAGTGTAACTTCCCCATAAGACATTACTAATTTAACACTTAATGTAACATTCCCCAGAAAGACTTTACAAGTTAACACAAAGTGTAACTTTTACCCAGTAAGACTTACAAGTTAAACAAATGAACTACCCAAGACCCCAGTACGGAAAACATTTGAGTGCAATTTTACCCAGTAAACTCACTAAGGTAACATTGATAAAAACTTTGTTCAGCAAGGTAACATGAGTGAATCATTGAGAAACTTGTTAAACAAAGTTGGGAAAAATCAATAAAGTTCAGTTTCTTGTTTCTTTTACATTTTCCCGTGATAACTTTTACATGGAGTTCAACCACCTGTTCTCAAAAGGCGTTGGCTTCAGGTCCCGCCGCAGCACCATCTGCCAAAAATTCACTATGAGCCGTGGCCAGCCTGAAGAAAAAGGGGAAACCCTGGCCCTTAAGCCCCGGGAACGTAAAAGGGCCCCTTCGACGCCTTTGGCCCACACGGTCTCATTTACAAACTCCGCCCTCCCTATCACAACTGGCCCTTTCTCAGGCTCATTACACTTTTTAACGGGAAGAAAAATCATCCCCACCTTCCACGGAGCGGAATAAACCCCTTCACACCAACAGAAAAGGGATAGCCCCCCCCTCTTCAACATATATGTCGCGCCTCCCCAACCAGACTAAAAACCCATCATCACCCATTCTAGACAAGGGTCATCATGTTGTCTCCCCCACCCCTACAGGGTGAAAAAGCATAGGAGGCAATCGAGAAAATGAATAAGAACTAAATAGAACTCCCAGGTGGGAGAAAAAATGGAGAATCACAACCAACCCGACAAAGCCCTCAGCAGCACCTTGGGGTGTTCCCAAAACCCATAGAAGAAAAAGGGGGCATTTCCCATCAGAGGTCCCCATGTTGCTAAAAGGAATCCAAACAAGATCATGGGATACGAGATGGGCAGATTACTCAACTTACAGCCCACTAACCAAAAAAGTAAACCTGGAAAGCCCGCCTTGGCCAATTTTAGATTCAAAGCAGCTCCCCCCCACATAAAAAACTACCCCTACATGAGATCAGCCCTTTTGCTGAATACCCCTGGTCCCTATGTTGCTCCAACCCAAAAACCAACAGTAAAACCCCAAAAGAGTCCAAAACAAAGCCCCCGCTTCACCAAAACACCAGATCAAGACAGAATCAAAAAGGGGACCTCCCAATCAACAGGAATCCCCGCAATCAATGTCCGATTAGACAAACTTACTAAGAGAAAACTATATGCATCAGGAACTCTAGGGCCCAACAGAGAGAATCCCCCCAACCAGGAAAAAAACCCGACTATTAAAACATTAAAAGGTAAAAATACCCGACGGGTTTGTTAGGTAAAACCAATGAAAACAGTTAGGTACTTTATTAAAAACTTTCGCCTACACGGGGTTCTTCAGTCAAGTACAAAGGGCTCCTCCTGTCACTTCATCTCCATATTGTTTCATATATGGAACAATGCTCTTCTCCCAAATGAGGGACTGACCCCCTCAAAAATTTAAGGGTATGGCTGATTACAAGTCTTCAAGTATCTTTGCTTCTATCAATTTTTTGTACTTGACGAAGAAGCCTATGTGTAGGGGAAAAAGTTTCATAATAAAGATACCTAACTGTTGATATTGTCCTACCCCACAACCTACTTACCATCACCACCCCCCACAGATCCCAAAAAATGACCCCCAACAAAAGTTCGAAGCTTTATCCACAAGGAGAACTTTCCCCCTCCCAAAACTTAAGCGACTTCCCCCCCGACGAAGAATGGTACCACCGGAACCATTTTTTGTCCCGTCATGGAACCCGCGCTCCCATCTCCGGGGGGGCCCACTTTTATCAACCAACCCTCAAACTGCCTCGTTGCACCATATACAATACAGCAGGACACCCCCCATCACTGCCTTTCGGGCCCCTCCAGGTGACTACCAAACCCCCATCGAAAGCCCCCCAACCCCCGCCTGCAGCTGGGCCCCCTGACCAACCCTTTTAAAAAAAAAAAAAAACAAGCAATTGTATTTGTTGCATCCCTTTCCATTAATGACGACTTGTTAACACTTTTTAGCATTGCCCAAATTGATGGGCAGGAGTATACCCTACCATAAAACCAACCTCTTTATAAATTACTCAATAGCACACATGCATTTTCAAATTACACCAAAATGGTAGGCCCCTACCCTTTTATAACCCCACAAACCCCCCCTCCCTCCCAACCTTTCCCCCCTTCCATCTTACCCCCTTCTTCCCCCCGTGGGAAAGGTTTTCTTTCATGGACCGTGTGCAGCGCGGTCTGGGTTTTGAGACTCTTGACCGCGGGTTCAAAAACCCGCCGTGGTATGGTTTGTTTGCAAAGGTCTTACGATTTCGTGGTCACATTTTATTGTCCTTTTCCTAACAAATGGACCAATGTTGTAATTCCCCGGGGAGATTTTCCGTCCTACTCGGACTTGAGGCCAAGTAAATTTTCCCAACCCCCCCGTAGTGGGGGCCAGTGAAATGAAGTACTGAGTTTAAATAAAATGAATCGAAACCTTGAAGTTTGAGGGAGTTGCACCGTGTGCTGCCTGGCACGGGGCTAGCACTGGCACCCTTTTCTAGCCCTGACAAGTGCTAATGACAGAGTGTAGCACTGACACCTGTGCCACACTGACAGAGTGCTAGCATAACGCCGTGTGGTACTGACACCGTTCCCAGAACTGGCACCCTTGCTAGTACTGACACCGTGTCTGAGCTGGCCAGTGTGGGTGCACGTCAAGGTGGCTAGCCCTGGCACGGTGTGTTGCGTGGCATGGCGTGCTAGCCTGGCAGGGTGTGCACTGGGACCCTGTGCTAGCACTGGCATCGTGTGCTGCCCTGGCACCGGTGCTGCACTGCCAAAAGTGGCTAGCTCTGCCCTGTGCTAGACGGCACCCTGTGCAAAACCCGGCACCCTGTACCATCCTGGTATAGTGTACCCATGGTATAGTGCAGGCACTGGTATAGTGCACAGCATGGTTAGTGTACCATCTCTGGTATAATCACAAAAGGTATTGTGTACAAAAATGGTATAGTGTCCACATGGTATAGTGTAAAATTTATGGGATAGTGTACAGCACTTGTATGTGTACCTTTACTGATATAGTGGACTCAGGTATTGTACCTACTGGTATAATGTACCATCACCGGTATAGTGTAGCAGTGCTTTTGTACCATCCTTTTATGTTACCTATGATATAGTGACCATCACGATTAATTACCAAATGGGATAGTGTACCCATCACTGGGAAAGTGTACGCAATGGAAGTGTCCCCCATTGTTAGTGTACCCTCACTGATATAGGTACCACACTGATTTTAAAGTACCCCCACTGGTTAGTGTACCACACTGGTAAAATGACCCAAAACTGGGGATAGTGTACCCGCAAGTAAGGTGCCCTAAAATGGTTAGTTACCCGCATAGTATAGGTGCCATCATGGGATGTTACCCTCCGGTATAATTACCTCACCGGGGATGTTGCAGCATGCTTTAGTGTACCTTTTTGTATAGTTACCATCACTGATTTAGTTTCCATCACTGATATAGTGTACCACCCGTATAAGTACCAGACTGGGAATGGCCCTCACTGGTAAGTGTACCTCACAGTTTTTAGTAAAAATCCCCTCACTGGTATGGTGCACAAACACGGGGATAGTTACCCAACTGTATGTGTACCGCGCTGGGTTTGTTTACCATCAGGTTTTGTGTACCAGCGCTGGTATAGTGTCATCAAGTTAAGTTTTACCAGCACTGGCATGTTTTCCATCAGTGGTAGTGTCTAAACACTGGTATAGGTGCCAGCAATGGTATGTGTACCAGCATTGTATAGTGTGCCCTCGTTTTTGGTTACCCCGCCTGGTATAGTGTACAGCATAGGGGTGGGTACCCCCACTATGTGGTGTACGGGACTGGTTTAAATGTCGCCTGGTTTAGTGTCCTCAACGGTATAGTGTACCAACACGGTAATTTTTACCACCCCTAGTATAGTGTGCCATCACGGTATGGTTAACCCGCATGGTTTTGTGTACCCGCACTGGTGTGGTGTACGCAAATGTATATGTCTAGCCTGGTATAGTGTTCACAAGGGTTTTGTATCATTCGTATTTGGGACCTCACTGGTATAGGGTACCCTCGTGATCGATACCCCGCATGGGTTTTTGGCCAAAACTCGTATAGTGCCAGCACGATAATGACCATCACCGGTATAGTGTGCAGCATGCTTTTGTTACCCTCACTGGGTTAGTGTACCAGCCTGGTATAGTGGAGCATCACTCGTATACGGCCCGGCACTGGTATAGTGTGCCCTCACTTTTTGTATACCGACAGGTATGGTGTCCACCATGGTGGGGTGACGGCATTGGGAATGCCGCACTGGTTAGGTACCCGCACTGGGATGTGTATCGTCATGGTATAGTTTCTATGGTAAGTTTTAACCCGCACGGTATAGTGTACCAGCACTGGTTTTGTGTACCCGCCTGGTATAGTTTTCCCCCCAACTGGTATATGTTCCATCCCTGTTTTGTTAAACCCCAGGTATCGGTACAGCATGGAAGTGAACCATCTCAGTTAGTTACCCGCCTGGGTTTTGGAGCAGCACTGGTATACTTGCCAGCATGGTTGTGTTTCCTCTGGCAAATTTACCCATTTGTATTGTGTCCTCAATGGGATAGTGTACCCCGAGGTATAGTGTCCACACTGGGATAGGTTTTTCGCACGGTATAGTGTCTTGGTATAGTATACCAGCCTGGTATAGTGACCAGCACTGGTATGGTACCCTCACTGGGATGTGTCCCCCGCACTGGTATAGTGTTCCATCACTGTTTCAGTAACCAGCACTGGGTTTGTGTCGCCCGGAATAGTAACATCTCTAGTATATGTCCCCTGGGATAAGGAGCAGCATGGAAAAGCATGCCAGCACGGTATAGTGTACCAATTTGGGATAGTGTGCCTAACTTGCATGGGTTAAAACCTGGTATATTTTTCCCGCACGGTGTGGGGGGTCCGAACCCCCCACGGCCCAACCCTTTAGGTCCAACCCTTGACTGGTCCCAAAAACCTTGACGGTTTTAAAAAGGGTTCGTTGGGCAATAAAACAGACTGTAAACGGTGGGGTTGTAGGGCCCCATCAAAACAAACAATAAATTAAACAGGAACGTACCGGAACTGTCCAAATAAAGTCGTTAAAATAGAAAAACAAATAGCTAAGGGTTCATTTAAGGAGGTTATTAAAAGAATATTCAAGGGGTTGTAGTAATTACAGTAAATCAAACCATTCAAATCTTAGGAAGCTTGGGTATCTGCGGTCAATCAAAAAAAAAGGGGGTTCCACAGGATAAAAAATATTTTTTTGGGAAAAGGTGTCACGCCCCCTTTGGGAATATCCAAAAACTATCTACAAGCAGTATTAAAAAAAGGGAAGTGTTTTTGGGGATGCCCCAAAGAATAAATTTTGGGGTAAAAACACAAGGGTATTTTAAAAAAGGGTAAAATCAAAGCGCTTTCATAGAAACCGGAAGCTTTCTCATAGATGGGAACATAAAAAGTCTGGGGTGAAAGGTATGCCCTTGAAATGGCCATTAGTCAGAAACTGTAAGGGTGGAGGGGAGTCCTGGTAGTCAGAAAAGTGGGGGGATAAGCTGTCCTGGGGGACAGTAAAGGTGAAGCTGGGGGCTGCCTGGGGGACAGTAATGGGAAAAACTGGGGGTGCTGTCCTGGGAGCGTAAAGGGAAGCTGGAGGGGCTGCCGGGGGAAGTAATGGGGAAGCTGGAGGGGCGTCCTGGGAGCAGTAATGGTGAAGCTGGAGGGCTGTCCGGGAGACAGTAATGGTGAAGTGGGGGTGCTGTCCTGGGAGACGTAATGGTGAAGTGGAGATTTTGTCCAGGGAGTCGGGAATTTTTACGCAGGGAAAGGAAAACATTAAAAACCTCATAGGGGGGCAGGGGGCCGTAGTGGGGAAAAAAAGTGTACAAAGATAAGATAAAAAACCAATATTCAAACTAGAAATACCACGGAAATAGCAAACAAGAGGACTCCATGCAATAGTAGGTATATTTCCAAAAACAACGGGGGAGCTCCCTTGTTGGGGCTAGGGGGGGATAGGAAAAAGACAGGGAAACATGCACCAACAGGGAATACAGTCACAGAAACCCAAGGGAAACGGAAAACCAGTTGCACATCTACGCACTTTGGGATCTGCAGGGATGGGAAATTGGAAAAACGACGGGAGTGAACTATACCACCCAGAAAATGCCATCCCCTTTTCAACAGGGAAAAACAAAAATCCCTTCTGTAAGCTTTTTTTTCCCCTGAAATGTGTACCTTCAGTACAGGAAAGACGTGCTGTACTTTAAAGCCAGGCACACCATCTAAAGGGGCAAAAAAAATACAAAAAAATCCATGCCATGGGAAAACCTGGGTAGCCCGCCACAAGAGGGGAGGTTTTTTTTTGTGCCAGGAAGGAAAAAAAAAAATGCAGGAAAATGGGGAGAATCGTACACCAAATCCCGTAATTCCGGAGTGGAACCACAGTCGATGGCCTCCACTCCAAACCAACGATACAGTAAATGCCAGCAACAAACAAAAATTACCTTTATCCTGGACTCCCTTGCGAGGCAAAGGCAATGTTCGCGGTTTTCACTGAGACCACATAAAGGACCCACTTGGACAACGAAATATTGGTCCCAGGTTACAAATTTAAAGTGACAGACGTGAACAGCAAAAGGGGGGGGGGTTTTTGGCCTGTACATTGGAGTCACTTGTTTGCACAGAACTGCTTAATGCCTCAAATGATGTAGTGGAAGTTTTAGCAGTAAAGGTCGAGAACCAAAACCTAGTCATTGTGGTAGTCTTACAAGCTCCGGACGCAACATCCCAGCAATTCCAGGAACAGCTGTTAAAAATTGACACTGTCTGGAAAATCTTCCAGCTCCTACAACCAACATCTTGCTCCTGGGGGATTTCAACTTAAGGCACCTAAAATGGAGGAATATAGCAAATAATATTGTTGCAGTAATAACACCAGGAGGCAGCTCTGATGAAAACTCACACTCATGCGAGCTTTTAAATCTCTGCACAAAATTCAATTTAAACCAGCAAATAATAGAGCCTACTAGACTGGAGAATACACTAGACCTCATCTTCACTACCAATGATGATCTGATAAGAAATGTCACCATATCAAAAACAATATACTCAGATCACAACTAATTGAGGTTCAGACATGTATGCGTGGAGCCCAGACCGACATAATGAGACTAGTCACGAGGGAGCATTCACCAATTCAACTTCAATAACAAAAACATAAAGTGGGACCAAGTAAACCAAGTCCTAACCGATATAAGCTGGGAAGATATACTAAGCAACACAGACCCCAACTTATGCTAGAACAGATTAACTTGGTGGCACTCGATGTATGCACAAGGCTTATTCCTCTAAGAAAAAGGAGGAGTAGATGTAAAATAGAAAGAGACAGGCGCTCCCTTTACAGGCGACGGAAAAGAATAACAGAGCGGCTAAAAGAGGTCAATATATCTGAAATGCGTAGGGAGACACTGGTCAGAGAAATAGCAAGCATCGAACTTAAGCTAAAGGAATCTTATAGGAGTCAGGAATCGCGGAAAGAACTAAAAGCCATAAATGAAATCGAAAGAAACCCAAAGTATTTCTTCTCCTATGCCAAATCAAAGTCGAGAAACAACGTCCAGTATTGGGCCCCTACTTAAACAAGATGGGTCCTACACAGATGACAGCAAGGAAATGAGTGAGCTACTCAAGTCCCAATATGACTCAGTTTTTAGCAAGCCGCTAACCAGACTGAGAGTCGAAGATCAAAATGAATTTTTTATGAGAGAGCCACAAAATTTGATTAACACAAGCCTATCCGATGTTATCCTGACGTCAAATGACTTCGAACAGGCGATAAATGACATGCCCATGCACTCTGCCCCAGGGCCAGGCTCATGGAACTCCGTGTTCATCAAGAACTGCAAGAAGCCCCTATCACGAGCCTTTTCCATCTATGGAGAGGGAGCATGGACACGGGGGGTCGTCCCACAGTTACTAAAAACAAACAGACATAGCCCCACTCCCAAAGGGGGCAGTAAAACAACAGCAAAGAACTACAGACCAATAGCACTAACATCCCATATCATAAAAAATCTTTGAAAGGGTCCTAAGAAGCAAGATCACCACCCATCTAGAACCCATCAGTTACACAACCCAGGGCAACATGGGTTTAGAAAGGTCGCTCCTGTCTGTCTCAACTATTGGATCACTACGACAAGGTCCTAAATGCACTAGAAGACAAAAAGAATACAGATGTAATATATACAGACTTTGCAAAAGCCTTCGACAAGTGTGACCATGGCGTAATAGCGCACAAAATGCGTGCTAAAGGAATAACAGGAAAAGTCGGTCGATGGATCTATAATTTCCTCACTAACAGAACACGAGAGTAGTCGTCAACAGAGTGAAGTCCGAGGCAGCTACGGTGTAAAGCTCTGTTCCACAAGGCACAGTACTCGCTCCCATCTTGTTCCTCATCCTCATATCCGACTTAGACAAGGATGTCAGCCACAGCACCGTGTCTTCCTTTGCAGTTGACACCCGAATCTGCATTGACAGTGTCTCAATTGCAGAACCTGCAGGCTCCAGGCAGGACATTCAACCAAATCTTTCTAGTGAGGCTGCAGAAACATATGAAGTCAACGATGAGAAATTTTCAATTACTCAGATATGGTAAACTTGAGGGAAATTAAATCTTCATCAGAGTACAAAACCAAATTCTGGCCACAAAAGACAGCGAAACGCATACCTTAAGACCTGGAGTTATCATGTGGAGGATCTCAACCTTCAAGGACCATAACTTTGTATCAATGCATCTGCTAGAAAAATGACAGGATGGATAATGGAACCTTCAAAACTAGGGAGGCCAAGCCCATTGATGGACACTCTTCAGGTCCACTTGGTTCTGTCTAGCTGAAATATTGCTGCACACTAACAGACCTTTCAAGGGCAGGTGAAATTGCTGACCAGAAAATGTTACAGAGAACCTTCACGGCGCGCATACGGGAGATAAAACACCTCAATTCTGGGAGCACTTGAGGTTCTAAACCTGTATTCACGGAACGCAGCGAGAGGAGATACTGATTATATAACTGGATAATTAGAGGGACTGTACGAACTTGCACACGTAAATATCACATACTGAAGCAAATGACTTGGCAGCGATTGCTAACATTCCCACAATGAAAATCAGGGTGTCACTAGCACGTATAGTGGACCATCAATAAGTGTCCAGGGGCCCGAGACTGTTCAACTGCCTCCCAGCATACATAAGGGGGATTACCAACAGACCCCTGGCAGTCTTCAAGCTGGCACTGGACAAGCACCTAAAGTCGGTTCCTGACCAGCCGGGCTGTGGCTCGTACGTTGGTTTGCGTGCAGCCAGCAGCAACAGCCTGGTTGATCAGGCTCTGATCCACCAGGAGGCCTGGTCACAGACAGAGCCGCGGGGGCGTTGACCCCCGGAACTCTCTCCAGGTAAACCACCAGTGGTGTGGTGTACGAACACTGGTATAGTGTACCCACACGGGTAGAGCGTACCAACACTGGTATAGGGTACCGTCACTGGTATAGTGTACCAGCACTGGTATAGTGTATCATTGGTGTAGTGTACCAGCACAGCTGTGGTATACCACCACTGGTGTGGTGTACGAGCACTTGTGTAGTGTAGCAGCAATTGTATAGTGTACCATCACTGGTATAGTGTACCATTACTGGAATAGTGTACCAATACTGGTATAGTGTACCAGCACTAGTATAGTGTGCCATCACTGGTATGGTATATCAGCAGTGGTGTAGTGTACCAGCACTGGTCTTTGTGTACGAGCACTGGTATAGTGTACAGCACTGGTATAGTGTACAGCACTGGTTTAGTGTACCAGTCATGGTATATAGTGTACCATCACTGGTATAGTGTACAATCACTGTTATAGTGAACCCCAGGGTATAGTGTACCATCACTGGTGTAGTGTACCAGCATTGGGTATAGTGTACCAGCACTGGTATAGTGTACCATCGTTGGTATGGTGTACTGCACTGGTATAGTCTACAGCATGGTATAGTGGGCCATCACTGGGATAATATACCAGTACTAGTATAGTGCACAGCACTCGGTAAGTGTACCATCATGTTACAGTCTACAAGCATTGGTATATTGTACCAGCGCTGGTGTAGTGTACCGTCACTGGTATGGTGTACCAGCACTGGTATAGTGTATCCAGCACTGGTATAGTGAACTGCACTAGTATAGTGTACCTGCACTAGTTATAAGTGTAACCAGCACTGGTATAGTGTAGCACTGTTATGTGTACCAGCCTGGTATAGTGTACCAGCCCTGGTATGGTGTTCGACACTAGTATAGCGTACCATCACTGGTATAGTGTACAGCACTGGTATAATGTACCAAGCTTGTATAGTGTACCATCACTGGTATGGTGTTACCAGCACCTGTAGTTTACAAGCACTGGTATATGTGTAGCTCTGCATAGTATACCAACACTGGTATAGTATACCACATTTGTATAGTGTACCATCACTGTTATTATTGTACAAATACTGGTATAGTGTAACAGCACTGGTATAGTGTACCAGCACTGGTATAGTGTTCCAGCCTTGGTATAGTATACAGCACTGGTACAGTGTACCAACACTGGTATTATTGTACCAGCACTGTTATAATGTACAATCAATGGTCTAGTGTACGAGGCGGCTTATATAGTGTACCATCACTGGTGTGGTGTAACCAGCACCGGTATAGTGTACTAAACACTGATATAGTGTGCTAGCACTGGATTAGCTGTACCAAGACTGCTATAGTGTACAGCATTGGTATAGTGTACCAGCACTGGTTATGGTTTATACCAACAAGCTGGTTGTGGTGTACGCAGCATCTGGTATAGCGTACAAACACTGCTATAGTGTACCATCACTGGTATAGAATACAGCTTGGTTAGTACACTATCATAGTATAGTGTACCCATCATTGATATAGTTTACAACACTTGGTATAGTGTACCACGCGGGTATAGTGTACCATCACTGGTATAGTGTACAACGCTGGTATGGTATACTAGCACTGGTATAGTGTACATCACTTGGTATGTGGACCATCACTGGTAAAATTACCATCTGGTATAGTGCACAGCACTGGATAGTGTACCACCTGTTATGGTGTATCAATCACTAGTATATGTACAGCACTGGTATAGTGTACCATCACCTGGTATACTGTACAATCACTGTTATATGTGTACCAACACTGGTATGTGTACAGCACTGGTATAGTGTACCAGCACTGGTATAGTGTACCAGCACTGGTATAGTGTACCATGCACTGGTTTGGTATACCAGCACTGGTTGTGGTGTACGAGCACTGGCATAGCGTACAAACACTGCTATAGTGTACCATCACTGGTATAGTATACCAGATTGGTATTAGTATACCATCACTGGTGTAGTGTGCCATCATGATACAGTGTGCAAATACTGGTATTAGTGTTACAGCACTGGTATAGTGTACCAACACTGCTATAGTGTTCCACCTTTGGTATAAGTATACGAGCACTGGTACAGTGTACTCACGGTATAGATGTATATGTCAAGCACTGGTATAGTGTACCATCACTGATATTGATGTACCATCCCGTATAGTGTACCAGCACTGATATAGTGTGCAGCACTGGCATAGTGTCTACCAACACTGGTATGGTAGTACAGCACTGGTATAGTGTACCAGCACTGGTATGGTGTACCAACATGGGTGGTGTACGAGCACTGGTATAGGTACAAACACTGCTTAGTGTACCATCACTGGTATAGATACCACTACTGGTTATAGTGTACAATCACTAGTATAGTGTACAAGCACTGGTATAGTGTACCATTGCTGGTATAGTGTACCATCATGGTGTGGTGTACAGCACTTGTATTATGTACCAGCACTGGTATATATGCCTGCACTGGTTATAGTGTACCAGCCTGGTGTGGTGTTCGACGCACTGGTATAGTGTTACAGCCCTGTATAGTGTACCAGCACTGGTTGTGTACCAGCAAGTGTATAGTATACCATCACTGGTAAGTGTACGACACTGGTATAGTGGTACCAGCACTGGTATAGTGTACCATTACTGGTATGGTGTACAGCACTGGTATAGTGTACCAGCGCTGGTATAGTGTGCTAGCACTGGATAGTGTACCACTTTACTGGTATGGTTGTTACCAGCACTGGTGATAGTGTACCAGCGCTGTGTTTATAGTGTGTAGCACTGGTATAGTGTACCAGCACTAGTATAGTGTACAGCATGGTATTTAAGTGTTCAAGCACTGGTATAGTGTACCAGCTCTTGTATAGTGTTACCATCACTGGTTGGTGTACCAGCACGGTATTGATGTACCAAGCGTGGTATAGTGTGCTAGCACTGGTATATAGTGTACCTTACTGGTATGTTTGTACCAGCAACTGGTATAGTGTACCAGCTTGGTTTTAGTGTGTAGCACTGGAATAAGTGTACAGCACAGGTATTGTGTGCTAGGCACGGCATAGTGTACCAACAGGTGTATTGTGTACAGCATGTTGTATAGTGTACCAGCATGTATGGTTTACCAGCACTTTTGTGCATGTACGAGTCACTGGATAGCGTACATGTATAGTGTACACACTGTATATATAGCAGTATTGTAATTATACATCGTGGTATAGTGTCCATACTGGTTAATGTACAAATAACGGTTTTAGTGTACAATACTGGTTATGTGTACCAGCACTGGTTCAGTGTTAGAGCACTGGTATAATGTTCCAGTCTCTGGTATAATATACCAGCATGGTACAGTGTACAACACGGTATAGTGTACGGCACTCGTATAATGTACATCAGTGTGTAGTGTACCAGAGATGTATGTTTACCATCATGGGTATGTGTGTACAGCACCGGTTATATGTACCAGCAATGGTATAGTGTGTAGGACTGGTATAGTGTGATAGCACTGGCATAGTGTACCAGCACTGGTATAGTGTTGTAGCATGGCGTAGTGTACCACATGGTTATAGTGTACAGTGCACTGTTAGGTGTACCAGCATGGTATGGTACAGCATGGTTGGTGTAAGAGCACTGGTAAGCGTACAGCACTGCTATGAGTACACATGGTTATAGTGATACCATCAGTGGTAAGTGTACAACATGGTATGTGTACCACACGCGTTATAGTGTAATCATCACTGGTATAGTGTACAGCACTGTTATGGTATACCAGCACTTGTGTTGTGTACAAGGATGGGTAATAGTGTGTAGCACTGGTATAGTGTACCAGCCCTGGTGTTGGTGGAGACTGGTATAGTGCCCAGCACTAGGTATAGTGTACAGCACTGGTTAAGTGTACCAGCACTGTATAGTGTGCTAGCATGGCATGTGTACCACACGTTTAGTGTACAGACACTGTTATGGTTTACCAGCATGGTGTGGTGGTACGAGCACTTGTACTAGTGTACCATCACTGATATAGTGTAGCAGTTACTGGTATAGTGTTACACATTCGATGGTATGGATGTACCAGCAATGGTGTATGTGTACCAGCATGTATTGTGTTCCAGGCACTGATTGGTGTACCAGCACTTGTATGGTGTACTAGCCCTGGTGTGGTGTACCAGCACTGGTATGATGTACCAACACTGGTGTTTTTTGTTTCTCACAATATATATCTCCTATGCGATCATTGTTAAGTCTCCTGGGAGATAAAGACGTAATACTGATATAGAGGGAGAGTACGTTGAGTGTTTATGTAGGTGTATGGCGCAACCTGAGTGTAGAGTGTACAGGCAGGTGTATGGTACAGCAGTGTTTACAAGTGATGGAAGGTACAGTGTAGAGTGTACAGGCAGGTGTATGGTACAGCAGTGTTTACAAGTGATGGAAGGTACAGTGTAGAGTGTACAGGCAGGTGTATGGTACAGCAGTGTTTACAAGTGATGGAAGGTACAGTGTAGAGTGTACAGGCAGGTGTATGGTACAGCAGTGTTTACAAGTGATGGAAGGTACAGTGTAGAGTGTACAGGCAGGTGTATGGTACAGCAGTGTTTACAAGTGATGGAAGGTACAGTGTAGAGTGTACAGGCAGGTGTATGGTACAGCAGTGTTTACAAGTGATGGAAGGTACAGTGTAGAGTGTACAGGCAGGTGTATGGTACAGCAGTGTTTACAAGTGATGGAAGGTACAGTGTAGAGTGTACAGGCAGGTGTATGGTACAGCAGTGTTTACAAGTGATGGAAGGTACAGTGTAGAGTGTACAGGCAGGTGTATTGGTACAGCAGTGTTTACAAGTGATGGAAGGTACTAGTGTAGAGTGTACAGGCAGGTGTATGGTACAGCAGTGTTTACAAGTGATGGAAGGTACAGTGTAGAGTGTACAGGCAGGTGTATGGTACAGCAGTGTTTACAAGTGATGGAAGGTACAGTGTAGAGTGTACAGACAGGTGTATGATACAGCAGTGTTTACAAGTGATGGAAGGCAGGATGTCAGACACACCAGTTAATGTGCAAGATTCATGATGGGGGTTGAGTCAGCTGTGCTTCATATTAATGGTTTAGCTGATGGCAGCTGTAACCAGCAGGGGGAGGGGCACCAGGAACAGCAGCAGGCAGCAACAACAGCAGGAGCACCTGCACCAACACCAACACCATCAAGAGTAACACCGCAGCAGCAACAGGAAGGTCACCAGCAGCAGAAGCAGCAACATCTGCAGCAGCCGCAAGAGTAACAGCAGGCAGTAGCAACAAGAGCAGCAGAGCGTTAGACGGTATAAGAAAAATCAGTAGCAGCAGTAGGTAGGGAACCAGGAGCAGAATCAGTAGCAGGAGCAGCAGCAGAAGCAGCAGCAGCAGCAGCAGCAGCAGCAGCAGCAGCAGCAGCAGCAGCAGCAGCAGCAGCAACAGCAACAACAACAACAACAACAACAACAACAACAACAAGAGCAGCAGCAGCATGAGTGGTAACAACGGCGGCAACAGCAGCAGCAGCACTAGCAACAACTGCAGCAGTGGCGTTCGATTAGTAAAGTAATTGTTCCAGATGTTTAAAATAAATTTAATACTGACCTGGTGATGACTGTTGTGTAGTGTCTGGTAGTTACACTTGTGAGATCTACTGAGGCACTGTGAGGATTACTGAGGCACTGTGTGAACTACTGAGGCACTGTGTGAGCTACTGAGACACTGTGAGGACCACTGAAGCACAGTGCCCTAGTGAGCCTCACAGCCTCACGATTGCTAACCACTTGCATTCCCAAAAACTACACAATCCAGGGCAACATGGGTTCAGAGCAGGTCGCTCCTGCCTCTCGCAACTACTGGATCACTGATCATCATATGGTTTTGGATGCACAGGAAGAAAAAAAGAATGCAGATGTAATATACACAGACTTTACAAAGCCTTTGTCAAGTGTGATCATGGCTTAATAACGCACAAAATATGTACTTGGAGAGAGTTCCGGGGGTCAACGCTCCCGCGGCCCGGTCTGTGACAAGCCCCATGGTGGATCAGAGCCTGATCAGCCAGGCTGTTACTGCTGGCTGCACACAATCGAACGTACGAGCCACGGCCTGGCTGGTCAGGTACCGACTTTAGGTGCTTGTCAAGTGCCAGCTAGAAGACTGCCAGGGGTCTATTGGTAATCTCCCTTATTTATGCTGGGCGGCAGTTGAACAGTCTCGGGTCCCTGACACTTATTGTATTGTCTCTTAACGTGCTAGTGACACCCCTGCTTTTCATTGGGGGGATGTTGCATCGTCTGCGAGTCTTTTGCTTTCTTTGTGAGTGATTTTCGTGTGCAAGTTCGGTACTAGTCCCTCTAGGATTTTCCAGGTGTATATAATCATGTATCTCTCCCGCCTGCGTTCCAGGGAGTATAGGTTCAGTAACTTCAAGCGCTCCCAGTAATTGAGGTGTTTTATCTCCGTTATGCGCGCCGTGAAGGTTCTCTGTACATTTTCTAGGTCAGCAATTTCACCTGCATTGAAAGGTGCTGTTAGTGTGCAGCAATATTCCAGCCTAGATATACTAAAGGAATAACTGGCAAAGTGGGGAGATAGATCTTTAACTTCTAAACAGTCGAACACAAAGAGTAGTGGTCAACAGAGTTAAATCGGAAGCTGCAGTAGAGAAAAGCTTTGTTCCACAAGGCACAGTACTCACTGTCATCCTGTTCCTTATCCTCATATCAGACATAGACAGAGAGATAATCCACAGCACCGTGTCATCCTTTGCAGACGATACTAGGATCTGCATGAGACTGTCATCTGTTGAGGACACGGTTAACCTCCAAGAAGATATATACTAAGTTTTCCAATGGGCAACGGAAAACAGTATAATGTTCAATGAAGACAAATTCCAACTCCTCCGTTATGGAAAATTGGAGGAGATAATAACTAGAACTGAGTATACTGCAAACTCTGATTATACAATAGAGCGGAAAAATATGAGGGACCTGGGAGTGGTAATGTCTGAGAATCTCACTTTCAAGGATCACAACAGTGCCACGATCACAACTGCAAAGAAAATGATACAGTGGATAATGAGAACGTTCAGAACAAGAGATGTCAAGCCAATGTTCTCTCTAGGCTGGAGTATTGCTGTACATTAACATCTCCGTTCAAGGCAGGTGAAATTGCAGATCTGGAGAGTGTACAGAGAACCTTTACTGCACATGTAAGTTCTATTAAACACCACAACTACTGGGAACACGTGGAAGCACTTGAATTGTACTCACTGGAACGCAGGCGAGAGATATATATCGTAATATACACTTGGAGAATCCTAGAAGGGATGGTTCCGAATCTGCTCACAGAAATCACTCCATTCGAAAGTAAAAGACTGGGCAGGAGGTGCAAAATACCCCAATGAAAAGTAGGAGAGCCATTTTTACACTAAGAGGAAACACCGTAATTGTCCGGGGCCCAAGACTGTTCAACAGTCTCCCACCAGGCATAAGGGCAATTACGAATAGGCCCCTGGCTGCCGGATCACCCGGGCTGTGGTTCGTACGTTGGACTACGTGGGGCCAGCAGTAACAGCCTGGTTGATCAGGCCCTGATCCAACGGGAGGCCTAGTCGTGGACCGGGACGCGGGGGGCGTTGATCCCCGGAATACCCTCCAAGTAGACTCCAGGTAGATCCTCAGTGAGCCTCACAGACCCTCAGTGAGTCTCAGTGTCTCAGTAACCATCACAGTGCCTCAGTGAGCCTCACAGTGCCTGAATGAGCCTCACAGTGCCACAGTGAACCTTACAGTGCCTCAGTGGACCTCACAGTGCCTCAGTGGACCTCATAGTGCCTCATGGGATCTCACAAGAGTACCTAGAATCTCTTCCTCTCTCGCGTCTTTTGCGAAGAAGAATGTAATTATATTACTAAAGTGTCTACGAAAGTTCACTACGCACTGTGTTTCATTATCAACCGCATGAAGGACGCTTAGAAGATACTACACAAGTCTAGTTCCCACACTACACTCAGCACATGCGTTGTGCTTCCACTCGACAAAAGTAGCAACAACCTTTCCAGTATCTAATCTGAACCCTACATCAGGGTCACCAACATTGCATCTAATAACCTTGAAATGATGGCCATTGAACTTCTTCTCTGACGTGTATACCAAACCCTGTGGAGGTTGTAACAAGATTGATGTCGGTGGCACCTCCAGAGAGACAGATACCAAAGTCAAAGAACATTTTAGCGCATGCCGAAGCGACGACACAAAGATTGCTTTGCAGTCACAACACTAAAATTGCTTTGCAGTTTTCACGGACCACCGAGAACCACATATGAAGTTCCTAGCAGCAAAACTTATCAGAGCATATTGTTTGAAATCATCCGCAGTAATAGTCACGACCAATAGCACTTATCAAAACTCAAGATCATTCACATTCTTCAACATTTGAGGTTTGTCACAATACCTGATCTCACTGAGCTGGCTGTTTACATGTTACTTCCTGACCACATTGTTTCACCTCCGGAGGTCTTTCTAGGCTCTATAAATACTCTTGACTGATAAAATGCCTACAGGAGGAAACGTCTTCACAATAAAATATAATAAGTCTCAATATGTATCTTGTTTACATAGTGTCAGTATACCACTGTACTACCATGGAGCAGTAGGCCTACCGTAGTGCTCTTCCATTGTTCATATGTTAAGGTGCACAAAGTGTTCTCACGGTCTCTCAATGTCCACAGGTTCGTAAATCCATATTAACGGGATGCAAGCATGTCTTGCGCTCATGCCCTACTACTAGTTTTGAGTGGTAAAGGCTTGGACATCTAGCAGGTTGGTGTGCGCGCTTTAGATTGTAGTTGAGGCAAGTGGTTTTTGTGGCCTGGGCGTGCTGTTGGAGTGTGAGCAAGGTATTTATGAAGAGATTCAGGGAGGTGGGAAGTAGTGTGTCACACTCAGGATGATGGGTGAGGATATTGTAGTTTGGAGGTTTGAACTGTGATGTCAGAGCACTTTTGGCAAGACAGCGATTCAAAGAATGACTGTGAATACCTTCTTATGGTCTCTACCTCGGTGGGAGACGACTGGTATGTTAAAATTATATTATATAAAGGTAACACTTGGGTTATCTTTATATACCATATAGCTTATGTACTTTATACACTATTGATCTGTGCTACTGTAGCCTGACACAACACTAGCACGAAATCTTGGTACAGAGAATATCTTCAACTAAATTGCTAAATCTCTGACCCACTTTATTGTCCTGACCTACTTCCACTAATGGGCTCCGTCTAAATGTCACCACGTCTACAACTACACCTCTCGACATCTTCCACAGACGAGGTAAAAGTATATCAAAGGTATGACAGTGTTACGCCCATCACCTTCCACATTACTTTGAGCCGATATCACTTATTGCGAACTTCCTTATTAAATGCTAAAATAAGGAAGTCCGACTGTATAATATTATATGTGGCCTCATATGAGTTACCAAATGGAATCATGTAAATTTATGTACACAGTAAAATTATTTAGGTTAGATGTAACAGTGCGATATGTGAAGCACTTGTGTAACAGCCAGTTTCTGGTTAACACGCTGACCCTCTACGCGTATGTCACGTGACCTACCTTATGTTAGGTCACCCCTCCTCCACTACAGTCAGTAACAGTCGATCTACAGCTCAAGGTGCATTGCATGGAAGTCCTCTGTTGTAACAGAGTCGTATTCCCTTAGATCATACTTAAGGTGCTCGTTGGGGACTTATTTGTATATTACATCCCATGTCAACTATCTGATATATTTACCGGTGATCTGAAAACCTTCGGGTAATAACTTGTAACTTTATTCGTGTGAATGGAAATGAAACCTTACGGTCTTGTACATAGTTCTTTGTAAATAATTGCGCACTCGTAAAATGCGAGAGACAAGCTAATATTTTATTATTGATATGTTCTAAGGAAAAATGTACTATTAAAGGCCGTAAGTTTTTACTTGTGATTATTGACTCCCTATGAAAAGTAGTTAGAAATTCATCAACTTATGTACCTCGACATCCTGTAAGTGAAAAAGAGGATAAGAGGGCAATAACAGCAATATAATGTACACTGAGAACAGATTTCAGTTGCTCTTGTACAAAAAAAGGAGGAAATAAAGACTAAAACGAAGTACAAAACAAACCTTAATGACTCGGAGAAGCGGAATTTCAATGTGAGACTTGGAACGAAAGTCTCATAAATCACAACAGTGTTACTATTGTAATAAAGTTGGTAGAATTACCGACAATATGTAAAGTAAAAGGACACAAGTGCAACTAATGTGACATTTATTGTGGCAACGTTTCGCTCTCCAGGAGCTTTATCAAGCCATTACAAACAATACACGGACACAGAGGGTATATAAAGGCTCAGAGTGAGGTGCAATACTAGTGAGGTACCATTTCGATGTTCACTAGTGGTTGTGGTGGCAGTAGTAGTGGTAGTGACAAAAGTAATACAATATGGTAGAACAATTAATTCGTACATGAGTAAAAGGATATAAAAGCTAGGTTGGACAAATATAGACTGGAAAGAGGCAGCTTGTTTCAGTGTTCACTCTCTGTAATATGCTTTGTGTAGTATAACAGGAGAGACTATGTGATGGCAGGGTTTACTGTTTTCAGGAGGATTCTTGCTAAGACTTAGGACATGGTGAAACTGCCGTTGTTTTGTTTAATTGTATTTGAAACAGCGATCAGTGCTGATTCGAGGCACTTGCGTCTGCGGAAATTAGTTTCTTTGATCACTAATTGGGCGTCTCTGAATTTCATGAGATGATTGGTGGAATTTCGGTGTTGTACAGAGGCGTTGTTCAAGTTATCGTTCCTACATGTGTAAATGTGTTCATTGAGGCGGGTGTCGAGGTTTCTTGCTGTTTCACCTACGTAAATCTTGTCACAGCCTCCACAGGGTATAGTGTAAACTCCTGCATTGACTGGTTCGTGGTGCTTGGATTTTGTGACTTCCCTCTTCACAAAAGTACCTACCACAAAAGCCATCAAGGTTCTATGACGTAAAGTCAATCAGGACCTTAATCTTCCTCTACCTCCCGGAGATTTTGTTGACTTGATTGAACTGTGTTAATTTCAACTGTTTTTCTTTCAATAACAAGCTCTACAAACAAACCTACGGCATGGGAATGGGGTTCCCCATAAGTGCCGTCCTAGCCAACTTATACATGGAACACCTAGAGTCCGAACACTTCGCCAACATCATCCCTTCAAGCGTCACTTGGTTACGTTACGTGGACGATGTCCTCGTAATAACTCCAAAACGTTTTGATGTACAGGATCTTCAGGCAAGGCTCAACGCAGTTGAACCGGCGATCCAGTTTACACTAGAAGAAGAGTCCAATGACAAGCTACCTTTCCTCGACGTCCTCATTCACAAAGTAGACAACAACCTAAGATTTCAAGTTGATCGGAAACCCACCAATAAAAATGATCTCGCACACTTCTATTCCAGTCAAGATACCAAGACCAAAAGAGGCATCATCATCGGGTTTTTCCTAAGAGCATACCGAATTTGTAGTCCTGAGTTTATTGACGAGGAATGTACATACATTCACCAAACATTCACTGAGTTACATTTTCCTTCTTTTTTCATCAAAGACTGCAAGAAAAGAGCTCTTCAGATCATTATTTCTCCACGCATCAACACCACTCCCAACAAAGTTATAATTCTTCCCAACAGCCAGGTTGCACTGAACGTCTCGAAAGTACTTTCACAAGCTAACACCAGAGTCGCCATCGCTTCTAGCACTTCAATAAAGGATCTAACCAGGACAAAATCCAAGCACCACGAACCAGTCAATGCAGGAGTTTACACTATACCCTGTGGAGGCTGTGACAAGATTTACGTAGGTGAAACAGCAAGAAACCTCGACACCCGCCTCAATGAACACATTTACGCATGTAGGAACGATAACTTGAACAACGCCTCTGTACAACACCGAAATTCCACCAATCATCTCATGAAAATCAGAGACGCCCAATTAGTGATCAAAGAAACTAATTTCCGCAGACGCAAGTACCTCGAATCAGCACTGATCGCTGTTTCAAATACAATTAAACAAAACAACGGCAGCTTCACCATTTCCGAAGTCTTAGCAAGAATCCTCCTGAAAACAGTAAACCCTGCCATCACATAGTCTCTCCTGTTATACTACACAAAGCACATTACAGAGAGTGAACACTGAAACAAGCTGCCTCTTTCCAGTATATATTTGTACAACCTATTTTTGTTACCCAGGTAATAGCTTTTATATCCTTTTACTCATGTACGAATTAATTGAACCCCCCCCTCCCAAAGCAACCTACGTCTCACCTCCTGGCACTATATAAGGCTCCATCCTGTCACTTCAGCTTCATATTGTTTCACCCTCCCAAAGCAACCTACGTCTCACCTCCTGGCACTATATAAGGCTCCATCCTGTCACTTCAGCTTCATATTGTTTCACCCTCCCAAAGCAACCTACGTCTCACCTCCTGGCACTATATAAGGCTCCATCCTGTCACTTCAGCTTCATATTGTTTCAGACAACGGAACAATGCTCTTCTCCAGACTGAGGGACTGACCACCTCAAAACTTTAAGGGTGATGGACTGATTACATCGTCTTCAAGTATCTTCTGCTTCTATCAACTTTTCTGTACTCGACTGAAGAAGCCTACTGTGTAGGCGAAACGTTTCGAAATAAAGATACCTAACTGTTGCATATGTGTCTTACCTTACGAATTAATTGTTCTACCATATTGTATTACTTTTGTCACTACTACTACTATTACTACTACTACCACTACCACTACCACTACCACTACCGAACATCGAAATGGTACCTCACTAGTATTGCACCTCACTCTGAGCCTTTATATACCCTCTGTGTCCGTATATTGTTTGTAATGGCTTGATAAAGCTCCTGGAGAGCGAAACGTTGCCACAATAAATGTCACATTAGTTGCACTTGTGTCCTTTTACTTTACATAGTGTTACTATTGTTACCCCAAGGATACCAATAGGAACGAAAGTCTCATAAATCACAACAGTGTTACTATTGTTACCTCAAGGAAACCAATAGGAACGAAAGTCTCATAAATCATAACAGTGTTACTATTGTTACCTCAAGGAAACTAATAGGAACGAAAGTCTCATAAATCACAAGTGTTGCTATTGCTACCTCAAGGAAACCAATAGGAACGAAAGTCTCATAAATCACAACAGTGTTACTGTTGCTACCTCAAGGAAACCAATAGGAACGAAAGTCTCATAAATCACAACAGTTACTATTGTTACCTCAAGGAAACCAATAGGCTGTGTAACTAAAACATTAAATATAAGAGTAACAGAACCAGTAATGATTATCTTTAAATCAGTTTTTCTCTCTAGGCTGGAATACTGATATAATGGCCGCCTTCATGGCAGGAGATTACTGAACTAGAGAACCTTCACTGCCTGTACAAATTAAGTAAAACATCAGAGCGTAGGTGAGAAAGGTACATCATAATTTACATCTGGAAAATCCTGGAAGACCTGGTCTCAAACCTGCATTCTGAAATCACTCCATATGAAAACGCAAAAGATTTGCAGACACTGCAAAAAAAAAAATCCTTCGAAGTAAAGCAAGGTGCAATGAGTTCTTTAAAGGAGAAATCAATAAGTGTAAGAGGACCTCGGCTTTTCAGCGCCTTTAGCCAAATCTTTGGCTGTCTTTAAGAGGAAATCTGACAATTTTCTCAGTTCTTGATTTGCCTGTCTGTGGTGCATGCTTTGGACCGCTTATGGCAGACAACAACAGCCTGGTCAGTCAAGTCAGCAACTAGGAGACTTGGTCAGGGACCGACTCTTGGCATACAGAAAACTCCACAATGAAAGATCATCATCATAACTCTGTGATAGATTGATAAAGCCCGTGGAGAACGATACAGTAGTGTGCAAATTAATTGCGACAGTGATGAAATAAGACGTTTATTTGGAAAAATATATATTTGACAGATAATTGATTTAATAAGAGATATGACTACCCTTTGCTTATATAACAAATTCTTCGTCGTGGTACCAGGTCCTAATAACAGCAGCAATTAGCTTCGCTACAGGTGACTCCTGTTTTGTGATCCTGCGTTTAGTTATTGCCACTGATTCTCAATTGGGTTGAGGTCAGAGGAGTTTCCAGGGCAGTTTAGAAAGCTTAGCTCACTCTCTTCGAAGAATGTCAACATTTTTCTAGAAGTGTAGCATGGAGCAAGATCCTGCTGGAAAATGCCTTCTCCATCAAGAAAGTTTATATCCACAATGGGAAGCAATGAGTTGCCAGGATTGCCTTGTATTTGCCACTGTTCATCGTTCCCTCAACATTAACTAGCCGTCCAGAGCCTTGAGCAGTAAAACTACCCAATAACTTCTTAGCGCTTCTTGAATGTGCATTTCTCCGTCTCGCTACCACTGATCAGTACCCGTGTTCTTCAAAATGTGCCACATCTGACAATATAACTTTTCTCCAGTCATCTGTCGTTCATCCCTTATAATAGAGTGCCCACCACAGCCATTTTTTTCTTCATAACAGCAGTCATTTTTTTCTTAACCAGCTTCCTGTCAGTTCGGCCAGCTTCAAGGAGCCTTCATGGAACAGTTGAAGAATCAACGTTTACGCCAGCTGAAACCAAATATTTCTGTAGATCTTTATTAGTTTTCTTGGGATCTTTCACACTACTACTTATCATAACCTTGTCTTTGCGAAGTGTTGTCTTGCGTTTCTTCCACATCTTCCTAGATGCAGCACTCCAGTCACCAATATCGTCAGCTCTCTTCAGAATCCGGCCAACAATTGACTTTGCTAGGCTCAAATTTTTGGCAATCTGTGTGATACTCAAATCACTTTCTGTAGTTTCCTTACGTGCTTGGCTAGGTGTGGATTCCAAACTGGTGCTGCGTACTCCAGTATTGGCCTAACGTACACGGTGTGAAGGGTCCTACATGATTCCTTATTGAGATGTCAGAATGCTGTTCTTAGGTTTGCTAGGCGCCCGTATGCTGCAGCAGTTATGTGGTTGATGTACGTCTCAGGAGATGTGTCCAGTGTTATACTCACCCCAAGATCCTTTTTCTTGAGTGAGGTTTATAGTCTCTGGCCCTCTAGACTGTGTCTGTGGTCTTTGGCCTTTTCCAATCTTCATGACTTTGCACTTGGTGGGGGTTGAATTCCGGGAGCCAGATGCTGGACCAGGCCTGCAGCCTGTCCAGATAGCTTTGTACTTCTGCCTGGTCCTCGTCCGATTGAATTCTTATCAACTTCCCATCAACTGCAAACAGGGACACTTCTGAGACTATTCCTTCTGTCATGTCGTTCACAAATACCAGAAACAGCACCGGTCCTAAGACTGACCCCTGTGGAACCCTGCTCATCACAGGCACCCACTCTGACACCTCGCCACGAACCATGACTCCTGTTGTCTTCCTGACGGGTATACCCTGATCCATTGTAGTGCCTTCCCTGTTATCCCTGCCTGGTCCTCCAGCTTTTGTACTAATCTCTTGTGTGGAACTGTGTCAGACGCCTTCTTACAGTCAAATAAAATGCAGTCTTCCCACCCCTCTCTTGTCTTACTGTTGTCACCCTGTCATAGAACTCCAGTAGGTTTGTGACAGGGTTTCCCATCCCTGAAACTGTGGTGGCTGTCATTGTTAAGCTCATTCCTTTCTAGGTGCTCCACCATGACTTTGCACACTATACATGTCACTGACACTGGTCTGTGGTTTAATGCCCCTCAAGGAAGGTTCCTTGATGTTGGTGAGGGGCTCTTGATTTAGGGAATTGGGTCTGTGCTCCAGTTCCCCGAATTAAGCCTGAATACCTTCCACATCCCCCCCCCCCAGGCGCTGTATAATCCTCCGGGTTTAGCGCTTCCCCCTTGATTATAATAATAATAATAATGTGGTTTAATGCTTCGTGTCTGTCTCCTTTTTTAAAAACTGAGACTACGTCTACTGTCTTCCATACCTCAGGTAGTCGCCCTGTTTCGATAGAGGTGTTGAAGATAGTTGTTGGTGGTCCACATAGCGCCTCTGCACCCTCTCTCAGGACCCATGGAGAGATGTTATCGGGCCCTATCGCCTTTGAAGTATCTAGCTCAAAGGCGGTTGTATGCATTGTGTCCAACACTTGATGATGTACCCCTTCTCTCCGTCTCTCTGGAGTCCCTTCTGTCTCATCTGTGAACACTTTTTTGGATCTCTTGTTGAGCTCCTCACATACTCTGCGGTCGTTTCTTTCTGAACTCCCCTCTGTGTACTCACCTACATATAGTTGCAGGGGTCGAGACTCGGAGGGGGGGGAGGAAGAGGAGGAGGAGGAGGAGGGAGGTAAGTAAGTAAATAACAGCATCAAAGCTGATTAACATGATCAAGGTGGTTGTTAGTAGCGGTGTCACTCGTCACCAGTGAGGAAAGGGCCGCAAGGGTGGCACTCGTGCCTAGGCACAGGAAGGCACTGAAGTAGACGAAGGTAATTAACTCTTATTCTTAATTTCAGCGCGCACTATTTTTGCTTCCTCATTGTGCAGGACCAGCCTTTTCAATTCGTAAGTATTCCTGTGTATGTGCGCGCCTTGTTGTGCTTACGGAGGGATCGGGGGTTCCAGACCCAGCTCCTAATCCCACCTTCTAGACTACTTTGATCCGCATTCCTGATTTCTGGCCTCCTGGACCTTGTTATATATATTCTTAAAGCTGTGTATTGAACTTGCTTCCTTCTATCCTCAAGTGACTTTAAGGAAGCCATCAACAGTATGCCTATAAATTCTGCCTCAGCCTCAGACTCTCCCAACTCCATATTTATTAAAAGTTACAAGAAACCACTATCTCGGGCCTTTAGTATTGTATTGAGGAGCCTGTACACAGGTGTCATCCCACAATCATTCAAAACCACTGATATTGCCCTACTTCACAAAGGTGGCAGTAAAGCGGTCGTGAAAAACTGTAGACCAATAGCCCCATCTTCACACATTTTCAGAATCTTTGGATGGGTCTTAAGTAGCAAGACTGCCAGTCACATGGAATCACAACATTTGCACAATCCAAGGCAACATGGGTTCAGGGCAGGTCACTCCTGCATTTCTTGGATGCACTGGAAGATAAACTAGAGTAAATGCTGATGTAGTGTACGCTGATTTTGCAAAAACTTTTGATTAGTTCGACCATGGTGTGATAGTGCACAAAATGCCTGTAAAAGGAATAACTAAAATAGTGGGCAAATGGATATTTAATTTCTTAATTACGCAGAGAGAATAATAGTAAAAGTGAGGTTGGAGGCTGCCTAAATGACAAGTTTGTTCCTGAAGGCACAATACTTGCTTCACTTGTTTCTCATTTTTATATCCGACATAGACAAGGACTTCATTCATAGCACAGTAACATTCTTTACTGATGACGCCAGTCTCTTTTTGAAAGTGGCGTTTATTGGACAGTTATCGAATCTTCAAACGGATTTAAATAAAGTCTTCCAGTCCTTCTCAGGAAACACTGTGATGTTCAGTGAAGACGAGTTTCAGCTGCTCCACTGTGGAAGCATCGAGAAAATAAACACTGAAACGGAGTACAGGACTAACTCAAATAATTCAGTAGAGCGAAAGTTTCGTGTGCGAGGCGTGGGAGCGATGGTATCCGATCTTACATTCGGATGAGATTGTAACCTAATAACCACCAATATTTTTAATGGTAATAACATACTTTAATATTCTCTTGATTCTCTTTCCATATTATATTGGGGAGATTTACTACGCGAACAATTTAAAATTAAATGACTGTAATATTTGTTAAGATGTAACAAGTGTCCACTAAGTCTGATTATGTAATCCTGTATTTAGGCGCCAGTTCTTACAGGATGAGCTGCTGCTGCATATTAAACTAACTGCTTACACACCTGTAGGCTGCACCCACCTACCAACCTACATACCTACCTCACACACCTGTGGGCTGCACCTACGTGCCTCACACACCTGTGGGATGCACCTACGTGCCTCACACACCTGTGGGATGCACCTACGTGCCTCACACACCTGTGGGATGCACCTACGTGCCTCACACACCTGTGGGATGCACCTACGTGCCTCACACACCTGTGGGATGCACCTACGTGCCTCACACACCTGTGGGATGCACCTACGTGCCTCACACACCTGTGGGATGCACCTACGTGCCTCACACACCTGTGGGATGCACCTATGTGCCTCACACACCTGTGGGATGCACCTACGTGCCTCACACACCTGTGGGATGCACCTACGTGCCTCACACACCTGTGGGATGCACCTACGTGCCTCACACACCTGTGGGATGCACCTACGTGCCTCGCACACCTGTGGGATGCACCTACGTGCCTCGCACACCTGTGGGATGCACCTACGTGCCTCGCACACCTGTGGGATGCACCTACGTGCCTCGCACACCTGTGGGATGCACCTACGTGCCTCGCACACCTGTGGGATGCACCTACGTGCCTCGCACACCTGTGGGATGCACCTACGTGCCTCGCACACCTGTGGGCTGCACCTACGTGCTTCACACCTGTGGGCCGCACCTACGTGCCTCACACACCTGTTGGCCGCACCTACGTGCCTCACACATGTGGGCCGCACCTACCTACCTCACACCTGTGGGCTGCACCTTCCTACCTCACACCTGTGGGCTGCACCTACATACCTACCTCACACCTGTGGGCTTCATCTTCCTATCTCACACACCTGTGGGCCGCACCTTCCTACCTCACACACCTGTGGGCCGCACCTTCCTACCTCACACACCTGTGGGCCGCACCTTCCTACCTCACATACCTGTGGGCCGCACCTTCCTACCTAACACACCTGTGGACCGCACCTTCCTACTTCACACACCTGTGGACCGCACCTTCCTACCTCACACACCTGTGGACCGCACCTTCCTACCTCACACACCTGTGGACCGCATCTTCCTACCTCACACACCTGTGGGCCGCATCTTCCTACCTCACACACCTGTGGGCCACACCTTCCTACCTCACACACCTGTGGGCTGTTCCTACCTCACACACCTGTGGGCTGTGCCTTCCTACCTCACACACCTGTGGGCCGCATTTTCCTACCTCACAAACCTGTGAGCCGCACCTTCCTACCTCACACACCTGTGGGCCGCACCTTCCTACCTCACACACCTGTGGGCCGCACCTTCCTTCCTCACACACCTGTGAGCCGCACCTTCTTACCTCAAACACCTGTGGGCTGCACCTTCCTACCTCACACACCTGTGGGCCACCCCACCCACACATACAATTCTATGATATTTAAGCATCCCAGAGTGATAAAATGTATATACAGTTCACTCATTACTTACCTTAAAATATAGGGTGAGATGAGTAGTATTTATTGTAAAAAATCAAGTGTGGTATGTATGGTAGTCAGCCGGGCTACCATACCAGGCCAACTCACCTACACATAACATTCTATTACATTTAAGCATCCCAGAGCAACAAAATGTATATACAGTTCACTCATTACTTACCTTAAAATATTTGTAGTCTTAATGTAGGGTCAGGAGTAAGTAAATGAGATAAAATGAATAAATGAGAGAGAGAAAGAATGAGTACATGAGAGAGGACAGGCGCAGAGTTATGTAAACAAACCAGGCGAAGGTAAGTTTTGTAAACGAAGTGTACACGGTAGAATAAATAAAGAACACTCCCATTCTCATGTAACATCATTTTGAGAAGAAATGATGCTCTGAGTGAAGGCAGTGGAAATAAGCCACTCTGACTTTTTTGGGTTATCCTAGGTTCTCTACACATATGTTGTTATGTATGATAATCTATGTAACTGTATTTGTGTATACCTGAATAAACTTACATACATACGAAAGGAATAATTTTCTACAGTTACCCCCAGTAACACATTTTCTCTTATGTTAGATTAGAGAAAATGTTATTCTTGGCATCACTTGTACAAGTTATCTAGCTACGACATCTCATATTTATGTTTATTTATTCTATTGTAGGGTGTATTTATCATCTTTTTATGTTATGTATCGTGTTTATTATATAATTTTGAAAAAAAATATCATGGATGGATTAATGAAAATGTGTATATTAACGTAATATACAACATATAATGAGACTCGGTGATTATTATTATTATTATTATTATTAGCATTTCTAATATGACGTCACTTGTGCAAGTCGTCTGCTACCACATCTCATATTTATGTTTATTTATTCTATTGTGGGGTGTATTTATCATCTTTTTATGTTATGTATCGTGTTTATTATATAATTTTGAAAAAATATCATAGATGGATTAATGAAAATGTGTATTTAACGTAATATACGACATTTAAATGAGACTCGATGATTATTATTATCATTTCTAATATGACGTCTGGAGACATAAGACACTCTTACTGATTTTAATGTGTACCTGCATCCCAGCACAGTATGTAAGTTTATTTAAGTAAGGTATACATAAGTTAATTATCAGAGTATATATAAAATATGAAATAACTTTTAAAACATTTGAAATTTTGGAGTTTCCAGACAAAATGGAGAGACTTAGTGCTTACTGAGCTCACGAAGAATGTAAACAAACAAGGTGGGGCAGTAAACCGTATTAGAAAGTCAGGTGGGGGGAGCCGTATAGGAGTTTTGGTCATAATTTGAAATGACCGTATTAGCGGAACGCCGTAAAGCGAAACGCCTTTAAAGCAGGGCCCTGCTGTGTAATATATATATTATATAATATATAAAATAATATATATATATATATATATATATAATATATATAAAATATATATTATATATATTATATAGGTAGTAGGTTGGTAGACAGAAACCACCCGGGAGATACTACCGTCCTGCCAAGTGAGTGTAAAACGAAAGCCTGTAATTGTTTTACATGATGGTAAAATTGCTGGTGTCTTTTGTCTGGCTTATAAATATGCAAGATTACAGGCATGACTTGCTACTTCTACTTACACTTAGGTCACACTACACATACATGTACACATTTATTTATACACACTCATCTGAGTTTTCTTTGGAACAATGGGCTAGTAACCCCTTTTCCTGTAAAGATTACTAAAAAGAATAAGAAGAAGAAAATTGTCAAAGTGGGAAGTCTGAATGTGCGTGGATGTTGTGCAAATGATAAGAAAGAGATGATTGTGGATGTTATGAATGAGAAGAAACTGGATGTCCTGGCTTTAAGTAAAAACAAAGCTGAAGGGGTGGGAGAGTTTCAAGGAGAGGAATAAATGGGAATTAGGTCGGGGGTTTTCAAATAGAGTTAGAGCTAAGAAGGAGTAGCAAAAATTTGTTGAAGGATAAGCTATGGCAGGAAAAGAGGGACTACAAATGTATAAATTCAAGGATTATGTGGAGTAAAATAAAGATTGGATGTAAAAAAGTGGGTTATAGTAAGCGTGTATGCCCCGGGAGAAGAGAGAAGTGTAGAGGAGAGAGAGAGATTCTGGGAAATGTTGAGTGAATGCGTGGGGAGTTTTGAATCAAGTGTAGAGTAATGGGGGTTTGGGGGATTTCAATGCAAAAAGTAGGTAAAAATGTTATAGAGGGAGTAGTAGGGTTAAATTTGGGATGCCAGGGGGTAAATGTAAATGGGGACCCTTTTTATTGAGCTATGTGTAGAAAGAAATTTGGTAATAAGTAATACATATTTTATAAAAAAGAGGATAAATAAATATACAAGGTATGATGTAGCACATAATGAAAGTAGTTTGTTAGATTATGTATTCGTGGATAAAAGGTTGATGATATAAGGGGACTATTGCAGAAAGGTGGGCTAGTGCAAAGATGAGTAGTGGGGGGGTTGAAGAGGGTTGGAATAGTTTTAAAAATGCAGTATTAGAATGTGGGGCAGAAGTTTGTGGTTATAGGAGGGTGGGGACAGGAGGAAAGAGAGTGATTGGTGGAATGATGAAGTAAAGGGTGTGATAAAAGAGAAAAGGTAGCTTATGACAGTTTTTCAAAGCAGAAGTGTTATAAGAAGAGCAGAGTATATGGAGAGAAAAAGAAAGGTGAAGAGAGTGGTGAGAGAGTGCAAAAGGAGACAGATGAAAGAGTGGGAGAGGCACTGTCAAGAAATTTTAATGAAAATAAGAAAAATTTTTGGAGTGATTTTAACCCTTTCAGGGTCCGTCCCGTAGATCTACGGCTTTACGTTCAGGGTCCAAACCATAGATCTACCCATGAGCTCAGCTCACCTGCTAAAACTGTGAGTGGTACATTTGGGCATAGATATGAGAGAATACATCTATGTGGTATGTGTGCACCACATAAAACAGACCCTGCAGCACGCTGTGTAAATGAGAGAAAAAAAATGAAATCATGTTTTTTCGATTAAAACAGCAACTTGCAGGTTTTTTCGTATGTTTTTTATAGTTGTATTTGCGATTTCTTGGTCTCATTTGATAGAATGGAAGACATATTACAGAAATAGAGATGATTTTGATTGGTTTTTAGCACTGGAAATGGCTTGAAACTGCGCTCAAAGTGCAGAAATGTTAAAATTTTTTGCCGATATTCAAGAGTAAACAAACGACCTCACACGTCTAATACACGTCAGCTGGTGGGTCTAATATACATTCACAAATATGTGATGATATTATACCAATTATTACAGTATTGCATAACAGTAAATCTTCAATATTTTTTGGTGTAAATTTAAAAAAATTCCATTATGTGAATAAAAATCAAATGAATTTATTTGTAAACCCAAAAACATAACTAATGAACAAAGGAAATGTTAGTTAGTGCCAGAATGCCTACTTGTTCATTCTGGACCCTATTTGAAATTGGAATATTTGAACTTTGTGTTAAATTGGGCCCAAATTAACAATTTCCGATCCTTATTGTGTTGAAACAGTTGATTGGCGATTTCTTGTGTTCAATCGAAGAAAATAGAAGAAATTTACAAGTGAATAGCTAAAATTGGTGATGGGAATAATGTAATGGCCTAAAATGGGAGTCAAAGTCGCAAAATCGCCGATTTGGTAAATATCCCCTGCCCAAAATCAAAATTCCGAGAGCAAAATTTCGTAAATTTTCCACCAAATTTCGTACTTTTTGCTTTATCCCTTCACAAAAAGATTCCTACGATTTCATAAGAAAAAAAACAATTTTTTTTTTAAATACTTGGACACTGTGCGTACTCCAGATTTGGGCCTTGGGACCCTGAAAGGTTAAACAAGTTAAGAAGCCTAGGAAATAATGGTTTGTCAGTTTACAAACAGAGTAGGGAGTTAGTAGATGGGGAGAGGGAGGTATTGGAAATGGCGAGAATATTTTGAGGAACTTTAAATGTTGAGGAAAAAAAGGGAGCGGGTAATTTTCCCTGCACTGGCCCAGGGAGGTATACCATCTTTAAAGGAGTGAAGAAGAGCAAATTGTAATGTGGGTGGAGGTACTGAGGCATTATTAGAATGAAGGGGGTAAAGCAGCTGGAACTGATGGGACCCATGACAAAAAATGTTAAAAGCAGGGGGGATATAGTGTTGGGTGGTTGGTATTTGTTTAATAAATGTATGAAGAGGGTAAGGTACCTAGGGATTGGCAGGAGAGCATGTATAGTCCCTTATATAAAGGGAAAGGGACAAAAGAGATTGTAAAAATTATAGAGGAATAAGTTTATGAGTAAAAACCGGGAAAAAGTATATGGTGGGGTTATAATGGAAAGAATTAGAGGTAAAGACAGAATGTAGGATTGCGGATGAGCAGGGAGGTTCAGATGGTAAGGGATGTGTAGATAAAGTGTTTACATTGAAGCATAAATGTGAACAGTATTTAGATAAAGGTAGGGAAGTTTTATTGCATTTAGGGATTTAGAAAGGCATATGATAGAGTGGATAAGGAGCAATGTGGCAGATGTTACAGTAAAATGGAATAGTGGTAAGTTACTAAATGCTGTAAAGAGCTTTTATGAGGATAGTGAGGCTCAGGTTAGGGTGTGTGAAGAGAGGGAGAATACTTCCTGGAAAAATAGGTCTTAGAGAGGGATGTGTAATGTCACCATGGTTGTTTAATTTTATTTTTAGATGGGGGCAGGGGGCTAGTAACCTCTTCTCCTGTATATTTACTAAAGTAAAAGGAAAAAATTTCGTTTTTCCTTTTGGGGCCCCCCTGCCTCGGTGGGATACGGTGGTGTGTTGAAAAAAAGAAAGATGGGTTGTAAAAGAAATAAAATGCTAGGGTGTTTGGGAGAGGGGTGGGGTTAAATTATGGGGAATCAAATTCAAAATGGGAATTGACACAGTTACTTTTTGCTGATGATACTGTGCTTATGGGAGATTCTAAAGAAAAATTGCAAAGGTTAGTGGATGAGTTGAGAATGTGTGTAAAGGTAGAAAGTTGAAAGTTTAACATAGAAAAGAGTAAGGTGATGAGGGTATCAAATGATTTAGATAAAGAAAAAATTGGATATCAAATTGGGGAGGGGGAAATAGGAAGAAGTGAATGTTTTCAGATACTTGGGAGTTGACGTGTCGGCGGATGGATTTATGAAGGATGAGGTTAATCATAGCATTGCTGAGGGAAAAAAGGTGAGTGGTGCGTTGAGGTATATGTGAGTCAAAAAACGTTATCTATGGAGGCAAAAAAAGGGAATGTATGAAAGTATAGTAGTACCACACTCTTATATGGATGTGAAGCTTGGGTGGTAAATGCAGCAGCGAGGAGACGGGGTTTGGGGGCAGTGGAGATGTCCCGTCTAAGGGGAATTGTGGTGTAAATATTATGCAGAAAATTCGGGGTGTGGAAATTAGGAGAAGGTGTGGAGTTAATAAAAGCATTAGTCAGAGGGCAAAGACGGGTTGTTGAGGTGGTTTGGTCATTTAGAGAGAATGGATCAAAGTAGAATGACATGGAAAGCATATAAATCTATAGAGGAAGGAAGGAGGGTAGGGCGTCCTCGAAAAGGTTGGAAAGAGGGGGTAAAGGAGGTTTTGTGGGCTAGGGGGTTGGACTTCCAGGGAAGCGTGCATGAGCATGTTAGATAGGAGTGAATGGAGGCGAATGATACTTGGGACCTGGATCTGTTGGAGTGTGAGCAGGGTAATATTTAGTGAAGGGATTCAGGGAAACCGGTTATTTTCATATAGTCGGACTTTAGTCCTGGAAATGGGAAGTACAATGCCTGCACTTTAAAGGAGGGTGTTGGGATATTGGCGGTTTGGGGAAAATGTTGTGTATCTCTATACGTATATGCTTCTAAACTGTTGTATTCTGACACCTCTGCAAAAGCAGTGATAATGTGTGAGTGTTGTGAAAATGTTGAATGATGATGAAAGTTTTTTCTTTTTGGGGATTTTCTTTCTTTTTTTTTGGGTCACCCTGCCTCGGTGGGAGACGGCCGACTTGTTGAAAAAAAAAAAAAATATATATATATATATATATATATTTTTTTATTTTTTTTTTTTATTATCACACCGGCCGATTCCCACCAAGGCGGGTGGCCCGAAAAAGAAAAACTTTCACCATCATTCACTCCATCACTGTCTTGCCAGAAGGGTGCTTTACACTACAGTTTTTAAAATGCAACTTAACACCCCTCCTTCAGAGTGCAGGCACTGTACTTCCATCTCCAGGACTCAAGTCCGGCCTGCCCGGGTTTTCCCTGAATCCCTTCATAAATGTTACTTTGCTCACACTCCAACAGCAAAGTCAAGTATTTAAAAAAACCCTTTGTCTCCATTACCCTATCAAACACGCTCACGCATGCCTGCTGGAAGTCCAAGCCCCTCGCACACAAACCCCCTTTACCCCCTCCCTCCAAAACCCCTTTCCCAGGCCGACCCCCACCCCGCCTTCCTTCCACTACAGACTGATACACTCTTGAAGTCATTCTGTTTCGCTCCATTCTCTCTACATGTCCGAACCACCTCAACAACCCTTCCTCAGCCCTCTGGACAACAGTTTTGGCAATCCCGCACCTCCTCCTAACTTCCAAACTACGAATTCTCTGCATTATATCACACCACACATTGCCCTCAGACATGACATCTCCACTGCCCCCAGCTTCTCCTCGCTGCAACATTCATCACCCACGCTTCACACCCATATAAGAAGCGTTGGTAAAACTATACTCTCATACATTCCCCTCTTTGCCTCCAAGGACAAAGTTCTTTGTCTCCACAGACTCCTAAGTGCACCACCACTCTTTTTCCCTCATTTAATTCTATGATTCACCTCATCTTTCATAGACCCATCCGTGACACGTTTCCCCTCCAAAAATCTGAATACGTTCACCTCCTCCATACTCTCTCCCTCAATCTGATATTCAATCTTTCATCCCTAATCTTTTTGTTATCCTCATAACCTTACTCTTTCCTGTATTCACCTTTAATTTTCTTCTTTTGCACACCCTAAACCCAAAATTTATCCACCAATCTCTGCAACTTCTCTTCAGAATCTCCCAAGAGCACAGTGTCATCAGCAAGAGCAGCTGTGACAACTCCCACTTTGTGTGTGATTCTTTATCTTTTAACTCCACGCCTCTTGCCAAGACCCTCGCATTTTACTTCTCTTACAACCCCATCTATAAATATATTAAACAACCACGGTGACATCACACTCCTTGTCTAAGGCCTACTTTTACTGGGAAAAAATTTCCCCCTTTCCTACATACTCTAACTTGAGCCTCACTATCCTCGTAAAAACTCTTCACTGCTTTCAGTAACCTACCCCTACACCATACACTTGCAACATCTGCCACATTGCCCCCCTATCCACCCTGTCCTACGCCTTTTCCAATCCATAAATGCCACAAAGACCTCTTTAGCCTTATCTAAATACTGTTCACTTATATGTTTCACTGTAAACACCTGGTCCCACACACCCTACCTTCCTAAAGCCTCCTTGTTCATCTGCTATCCTATTCTCCGTCTTACTCTTAATTCTTTCAATTATAACTCTACCATCACTTTACCAGGTACACTCAACAGACTTATCCCCCTATAATTTTTGCACTCTCTTTTATCCCCTTTGCCTTTATACAAAGGAACTATGCATGCTCTCTGCCCAATCCCTAGGTACCTTACCCTCTTCCATACATTTATTAAATAATTTCACCAACCACTCCAAAACTATATCCCCACCTGCTTTTAACATTTCTATCTTTATCCCATCAATCCCGGCTGCCTTACCCCCTTTTATTTTACCTACTGCCTCACGAACTTCCCCCACACTCACAACTGGGTCTTCCTCACTCCTACAAGATGTTATTCCTCTTGCCCTATACACGAAATCACAGCTTCCCTATCTTCATCAACATTTAACAATTCCTCAAAATATTCCTTCCATCTTCCCAAACCTCTAACTCTCCATTTTAAAAACTCTCCTCTCCCATTTTTAACTGACAAATCCATTTGTTCTCTAGGCTTTCTTAACTTGTTAATCTCACTCCAAAATTTTTCTTTTTTTCAAAAAAATTTGTTGTTAACATCTCACCCACTTCTCTTTTTGCTCTTTTTTTTACATTGCTTCCCCCACTCCCCTTAACTTCTCTTTTTCTCCATATACTCCCCCCCTTTCATCACTCTATTTTGTAAAAATTCTCATATGCTAATTTTTTCTCCCTTACTACCCCTTTTTAATCTTTTTTTCCCCACCAATCGCCCCTCTTCCCCTGCACCCACTTTCCTGTAACCAAAAAACTTCTGCTAAAACCCCCTCTAACACTTTTTTTTTAAAACCTCCCCCTTTCCTCTTCCCCCCTTTTCCCAGGCTCTCATTACCCCATCTACCCTCCAATATTTTGTTTATATTTTAAACCCAAAACTGCCTTCTTTTTTAAAGTTTAAAATTTTTTAAACCCTCTTTTCCCTGATGTTCTTTTCCCCTTTTTAACCCCATCTCCTTTTTACTCTCAGTTTGGGGGTTCAACTAGAAAGTAAACTGATATACGGGGCCCCCTCAAAAAAACATGTACATCCTAAAAGTCTCCCTCAACAGTCTTTTATCTCCCAAAAAACAAAATCCAACAAACTACGGCCCTTTTCCCGCCCTACAACATTTTCTTTAAAACTTTTTTACCCTTTTTTTTAAAAAATTATGTATTACCTAAAAACAAAACCCCCCTTTTCCCTAACAAATTTCCCAATCAAAGGGCTCCCATTATATTTACACCTGGCCCCCCAAACCCTTACCTACCACACCCTCTCAAAAAGTTTCTCCTATTTTAGCATTCAAGTCCCCTACCACAATTACTCTCCACTTGGTTAAAAGGGCCCTCCTAACTTTCATTTAACATCTCCCAAAAAAAAAAATTCTCCTCCCCCCCTCCTTTTGCATTCCTCCTTTCCCCGGGTTGCAAAACACGCTTATTATGACCCATTCTCGCTTTTCCAAACCCTTTATTTTAAAATCCACTTTAAATTCTTAAATTTAACTTTCATATTTCTTTTTTCTCCTTCCAAAAACTGATCATTTAACATTACTGCTACCCTTCCCCTTTTCTCTAACTCCCCTTTGATTTCTCCCGATTTTTTAACCCATTTATTTTCCCCCCCCTGAAACTCTCCTACCCCCTCGCTTTTTCGTTAGGGCCAGGCATCCAAATTTTTTATTCATAACATCACAATCATCTTTTTTTTCATCCGCCTACATCCACGCCATTTTAAAACAACCCCGTTTTTTTAAAGTTTTTTTTCTTCTCTTTTTTTGTTTAAATTTTATACAGGAGAAGGGGGTTTCTGCCCATTGCTCCCGGGATTTTAAATCGCCTATCCCACACGCTTTGGGTTACGGGGGGGAAAGATTCCCTTTTTTCCCCTTCCCCATGGACAAAAGAAGAAAAAAAAAAAGGGGGGGGGGGGGAAAAAAAAACCCTAAATTTTAGAAAAAAGAGAAAAACCTGATGGGATGTATATATAAAATATTTTCATGTGCCGTGTCTGTGAATGTGACCAAAATGTAAGTAGGAGAGCAAGATATCCCCCGTTATCTTTCCCTGTTTTTTGGGGGAGAAAAGAAAACCCGGAAACCTACCATCATGCAAAACAGTTACAGGTTTTTTTTTTCACAGTTTTTTTTTGGCAGGGCGGTAGTAATTTCCCCGGGTGGTTGCTGTTACCCAAACCCACACCTACATATATTATATATATATATTATCTATATATTTTACTATAATTAAAATATATATATATTTTAAAATTTATATATATATTTTTGTAATATTATTTTTAAAATATATATAAAATAAAATAGACAGTGGACCCCCCCCTTAGGGAAATTAAAACCGTTCTTGAGAAACTCATCGTAAGCCGAAATTATCGAAAAGGGGAATTTTTTTCCCCATAAAAATAATTTGGGAAAACAAATTAATCCTGCCCAAAACACCCCAAAATATGAAAAAAAAAAAATTTTCTACATGAAATTTAATTTTAATACACCAAAAATGAAAAAAAACATGCACAATTACTACTAAACTAAGAAAGAAAATACATGACACTTTCCTTTATTGAAGATCTGGGGGATTTTGGGAAAATTTATGGGAAGGGGGGGGAAAGGGGGGTGGGGGAAACTGTTATTGGGTTTTGACGGGGTTTTCCCCTTTCCCTTAAAGGCTTTTAGGTATCAAGTCCTTTTCCGGGTTATTTCCCCTTTTTTTAATGCCACAGGACCAGCTTTAGAGTCCTGGGTTCTGTCGTTTCAAAAAATCTGTCCATTTGAGGTCGGTTTCCCCCCGTTCCCTTTTAAGGGCTTTCCAAAATGGGCCATAACAGTGCCCTTGTAAAAGTCACCGCATGGCTTCAGTAGCTTTTGTCAGGGTTTATTTTCATCCGAAAAGTTTGCAGTTTTTAAAACCCCCTTTGCACACATTTCCTTAATCTTTGAAAATAGGGGAACTTTCCCCGATTTTTTCTCTCCCCTCCTCTGAAACATTTTTCCCCGGGCTGGCCTCTTGCTGGGTTTAAAGGATGATCTTGCAGCTTTTAGTGGGTTTGGGTTTTTCATCATCAAATTTTCCACAAAATCTTCCCCATCCTCCCCACTAACCTCCAACCCCATAACTTTCCCAATGCCACATTAGATTCCACAACTGGCATAGGCTCCTGAGGATTAGCACCAAACACTTCAAAATTCATTTCTTCTACACATTGTCCCACAGGGAAGTGTCCTTGGCCCTCTTCTCTTTCTCCTATACATAAATGACCTTCCAAATGCTTTGCAATTACTCAAACCCACACTATTTGCAGATGACACTACATACGTCTTCTCTCACCCGAGCCCAGTCACGCTAGCCAATACTGTAAATACCGAATTGCAGAAAATATCTACCTGGATGAGGACTAACAAACTTACACTAAACATTGACAAAACCTACTTCATTCAGTTTGGTAACAGAGCTACAGATGTCCCTCTTAACATAATGATAAACGGATCACCTATCACAAAGCTAACAGAGGGAAAATTCTTAGGAATCCACCTTGATAATAGACTCAAATTTCATACACATATACAACAAATTTCTAAGAAAATTTCCAAGACTGTAGGCATACTATCGAAGATACGGTACTATGTTCCACAGTCAGCCCTCCTGGCCCTATATCACTCTCTTATTTACCCCTATCTCACCTATGGAATTTGTGCATGGGGCTCAACAACAATTAACCATCTCATAAGATAAGATAAGATAAGATTTCGTTCGGATTTTTAACCCCGGAGGGTTAGCCACCGAGGATAACCCAAGAAAGTCAGTGCGTCATCGAGGACTGTCTAACTTATTTCCATTGGGGTCCTTAATCTTGTCCCCCAGGATGCGACCCACACCAGTCGACTAACACCCAGGTACCTATTTGCTGCTAGGTGAACAGGACAACATGTGTAAGGAAACGTGTCAAATGTTTCCACCCGCCGGGAATCGAACCCGGGCCCTCCGTGTGTGAAGCGGGAGCTTTAGCCACCAGACCACCGGGTCACAGCCACCAGACCACCGGGTCACTAATTACCCAACAAAAGGCTGCAATTAGAATGATAACAAATTCTCACTACAGGCAGCACACTCCACCAATATTCAATACACTAAACCTACTCACCATACAAAACATCCATACTTATTACTGCGCCTATTACATACATAGAACACTTAACTCTGATATTAACCCTCCCCTCAAACATCTCCTTGCCAACCTCAACAGAACACATGACCATAACACAAGGCACAGATCACTCTTTGATGTTCCTCGTGTCCATCTCACACTATGCAAAAACTCAATGCACATAAAAGGCCCTAAAATCTGGAATTCATTACCTGTAAATATAAAAGAAACACTACCTGTTTATAAATTCAAGTCTCTTCTCAAAGATCACTTACTCACCCAAAACCAAATAAATACTGAATAACTGAACCTTATAAATTGTATATCTTAAATGTTTCTCACAATTATATCACATAAATGTTAAACCATGAGCGTGTTTGATAGGAGTGAATGGAGACAAATGGTTTTTAATACTTGACGTGCTGTTGGAGTGTGAGCAAAGTAACATTTATGAAGGGATTCAGGGAAACCGGCAGGCCGGACTTGAGTCCTGGAGATGGGAAGTACAGTGACTGCACTCTGAAGGAGGGGTGTTAATGTTGCAGTTTAAAAACTGTAGTGTAAAGCACCCTTCTGGCAAGACAGTGATGGAGTGAATGATGGTGAAAGTTTTTCTTTTTCGGGCCACCCTGCCTTGGTGGGAATCGGCCAGTGTGATAATAAAAAAAAAATAATAAATGTTAAACCTAAAACCGAATCTAACTTTATTATTTTTTAAATACACTACCTAACAGAATACTTCATATGACTGATTGTACAACATTGCATGCAACCATATGACCTGTCTTTGTAATACTCACTTGTGCTTTATAGTAATCTGTTTACATTAATGTTTTATCACTGATTTCATCATTGCTTAGTTAATCTTAAGTTAATTTTAAGCCAGCCCGTAATGCTATGCATAGTATAAGTGGTTTTGGCATGCTGCTCTTATCTGTATTTTTTTGTACCTCTGTATGTGTGCTCAAATTGTTAATAAATAAATAAATAAATAAATTGTGGCCACAGTTTCTTTCAAGCAGAGTTCAAGGTCCTCTTAGTCACTCCCTCCAAAACCTTACCTATAAGGTTTACACAACTGAGGATGCTAAAGTGATCTTTCCAAAACTCTCTTAGAGTCAATCGAGTGTCTGAGGTCACTTCAAAGCACTTTTGAAACAGCTTTTTTGTAGAGTTTTTTTAAGTTTGAAATGAACTGCTGGTCCATGGGCTGCAGGAGAGGAGTGGTATTAGGAGGAAAAAACTTGACTTTAATGAAGCTCATGTCCCTAGGTATATATATATATATATATATATATGTCGTGCCGAATAGGCAGAACTTGCGATCTTGGCTTAAATGGCAACGCTCATCTTGCCATATAGGACAAGCGTAAATTTGTGTATGCAATAATTTCGCCAAAATCATTCTGAACCTAAAGAAAATAATATATTTCATTGTGTTTGTTTAGTATTAAATTACTGTAAACAAATCTAAAATATATTTAGTTGGGTTAGACTAAAATAAATTGCTCTTGTTATAACAAGGTTAGGTAAGTTTTCTAAGTTTCTTTTGGTGCAAAATTAAAAAAATTGACATTAACATTAATGAAAAAAATATATCTTTAAACGTATCAGAGAAAATTTTGGAAAGGACTTAATTTTAAATGAGTTCTTGCTACTTGACCAGTTTTACATATTCGGCACGACATATATATATATTATATATATATATATATATATATATATATATATATATATATAATATATATATATATATATATATAACACACACCACACACACACACACACACACACACACACACACACACACACACACACACACACACACACCTACCATCCGACTTACGACCGAGTTTGGTTCCGAGAAACCGGTCGTAAGTCGAAATGGTCGTAAGTTGAACTTTACTGCTGAATATCAACAAAACATTTTTGTAATTACTTTATTTTATTGTTTTATTTTGGTATTTCATGTTTTACTTTACTTTTTATGTTGTTAGTACTGTATTTTATACTGTAAGGTTTAGGATAAACACTGTGTACAACACAAATAGTTGTTTATTTCCCAGAAATTTGGCATAAGAAAACACGGTCGTAAGTCGAGTGGTCGTAAGTCGAGCAGGTCGTAAGTCGGATGGTAGGTGTATATATATATATATGTGTGTGTGTGTGTATGCATATATATATATATATATACGTATAATCTATTTTTTTACGTTTCTTGTTTTTTTAATGCAATATGTTGAACTGATATGTGGCTAGGATTAACAGATTGGTACATAAGAGTATAGGAAAGGAGCACTGCAGCAAGCCTACTATCCCAAGCTAGTCACGTCCAAGTCACACCCACTTAAAAAGGAAGGAACACTGTTGTAGGCCTTCTAGCTCATGCTAGGCAGGTCCAAGTCACACCCACCGTCATCCACTCATGTACTTGTCTAACCCATTTTTAAAGCTACCATTCGGTCAGTTAAGAAGACTTACTAGAATATTGTGGCCAGTTTTAACGAGTGTCTCCTCCCACAGGTACAGCTCCTCACCCAAGCCCAAGTCATGTTTAGTGCAACGCGGGGAGTCTCCAGGATCAGTCACAGTGTCACACCACACTCACAGCAACTCCAGAACACACCACCACGAGTCAGCCATACCCAAGATGACGCACCAGCACAGAACAGGGTACCTCCATGTCTTAATCTTAGTTAATTGGAATTTTCACTAGTGAATTTGCATGATTTATTATGCATTATTCCAAATAAATTTGTCACACAAATCTGAAGGTAGCAATGTTATGGTAGTTAAGAGTGCATAACAGTCTAATTGTATATTTTTTGCATTATATTTCTGATTCCAGTATCAAGTAATCATATTAATCAATTCATTAATAAAGATGCATATATGATACAAGATAATTATTTTGCATATATGATACAAGATAATTATTTTGCATATATGATACAAGATAATTATTTTGGTAAGTCACTTATAATATTTGTAAGTTAACAATATAACTCTGCATAATGCTTTCATGTGCAGTCATCTTGCATCACAAGGAGTGCTACCTGCCAGTCACATAAGTGTGAAACAAACATAGATAGTAGACAGCAACCATCCAGGGAGATACTGCCCTCCTCTCTCTCGTGAATGTGAAAGGAAAACCGATGAAAATACAACACTGAAGGGATTGCTGTTTTTGAACATAAGAAAGGAAGAACACTACAGTAGGCCTGTTGGCCCATACTGGGCAGGTCCTTTACAAATCTAACCCACTAACAGAATATTTGTCCAACCCATTTACAGTGCTACCCTAACAATAAGCTTTGATAAATCTATTTACTCATGTGCAAGTGCCACTCCAATCCAACCCCTCTCATTCATGTAATTATTCAACTTAAACTTGAAACTACCCAAGGTTTTAGCTTCAGTCACCCTACTAGGCAGACTGTTCCACTCATCAACTATCCTGTTTCCAGACCAATACTTTCCTATAACCTTTCTAAATCTAAACTTATCTAATTTGAATCCATTTTTGCAGGTTCTGTCTCTTGAAGGTATATCTTTGACTTTATATCCCCTTTGTTAATACCCATCTAACACTTATACACTACGATTATGTCTCCCCCTCATTCTTCGTCTTACAAGTGAATGTAATTTAAGGGACTTCAATCTTTCGTCATACGGAAGATTTATAATGCTATGTATTAATTTTATCATTATTCGTTGAATATTTTCTAATGAATTTATATTCATTCTATAATATGGTAACCAGAACTGAGCTGCGTAATCTAGGTGAGGCCTTACTAATGATGTACAAAGCTGTAGTATAACCACTGGACTTCTGTTACTTACGCTTCTTGATGTAAATCTCAGTAATCTGTTTGCCTTGTTATGTACGCTGAGGCATTGCTTTCTTGGCTTAAGGTTGCTGCTCATCATAACCCCAAGTCCTTTTCGCAGTCTGTATGCTATGGATGTGATGAATGGTTTTGAAAACCGACAAGTTGAAGATTGAGACACTTATGCAACATATGGGAATCTTTATTGAGGAAACGTTTCACCACACAGTGGCTTCATCAGTCCAATGCAAAGCAGAAAGGTGTAAGGGGAGGAGTGTGAGGTAATCAGTCCCTCAGCCTGGGGTCGATGTGTTCAATCCATCAATCTTATAGAATGTACAGCATAGGGCCGTAGACATGGCTTATATACTGTAGCCAGGTGAGGCGAAGCAGGAGGAGGCGGGATCGTAGTGGTACCATCCATTAGTCGAAGTAGGTCTTTGACTAGTGGATGGTACCACTATGATCCCGCCTCCTCCTGCTTCACCTCACCTGACTAAAGTATATAAGCCATGTCTACTGCCCTATGCTGTACCCACACTACACATATCACGACAGCATTGCTTCACAGCAGACGTAGACCACACTTCACGATGCACTTCTCAAACAGGGTAAAAATCAAAGCAGAGAGTGGGACAGTCAATGACTCATCCAAGCTAGCACTTGCAGCTGTCGTCAGTGGCAGACTGCAAGTCAAGTTTAATGCGATTCTGTCGCTCAAAGAGGCCTTCGTTGTCATCTGTACTGATGACACCAAGGCTGAAAAACTCATTACCACCACTGCTACAACCACGCTACGAGATCAGGGATTTATTGTCTTGACTTCCCCAGCTCTGAGGGCCAGGAGAACTGTGTTCCTCAAGAGACTTGACAGGCTCATCACTGCCCAGGCTACCGAAGAAATCAAGTCGTCCATTGAAGCACAGAACCCTTGGGTCAAGGTGGAATTCATTACCAAAATACCCAATGCCTCCTCCATGCTGAGGGTCACCTTCAGTGACGTCAACATGGCAGCCAGAGCTCTCGCTGAGGGACTGGCTATTCTCTACTTCCACATCAATCCAGCCTTCATCGAAGCAGAAAAATTCCATCAAATTCCACAGTGTTCCAACTGTTACCCATACCTACATACCACCAAAGACTACCCTGCCAAGAATGAGAAGTTCTGCTCCACCTGCAGCCAAGAAGGTCATGACTTCAAGACGTGCACTATTGCCTCTCCACTTAAATGCTTGAACTGCAAGAATGATCACCATACTCTTGCTGCCAAGTGCCCAACTAGACAAGATATACTTAAGAAACAACTCCAACAACAAAAAAGCCCACTGCACAAGCTAGACTACATATGCTGTTATTACCAAGCTTCAAGCAGATACTACCAAGATTCTTCAAGCCACACAAGCTGCATCTACCACTTCTTCACCAGCTTTTGCTGGCGACTCCACCAATATTCTTTACTGCATCATGTATGCTCATGTGCAGAATGTAGCTGAACCTGGTTCCTTCAACACCACCATCAATGAACTCTTCAAGCTCAACAACATACCTGGTTTCATATTCCCTGCATCTCCACCTTCCACAGAGATCATAAAATCCACTGCAAATGTTGCCAACAATACCGCTGCTCCACTGCTACCACACCTTCCTCCCGACACAGAGATGGACCAATCAGAGACCACTGAGATGCCGACCGATTCCACCATTGAGAGTCCACCAGTACCTGCTTCCACCTCCGTCACAACGGACCAATCAGATGCCTCACCTCAATCGTCTCAGCCACCATCCAAGAAGATTAAAATACAAGAGCCTTGGGATGCATCCCTATGTACTACTGCCACTCCTTCACAAGAAGTCCAGTTCTTGCTGGTGTATACTTCTACACAACCAACCAGAATTAGAACGCAATGTACACTCCAGAAATTATTCAACGCCTCCACAATGGGACAGTCAAGTTCACCTGCGGCTCAAGTCGATCATTCACCACTGAATCCCTGATCAACCTACTCTCAAAAAGTCATCGCTTTGTGGCACTCAACTACACACAAGGAAGAAATTCAGGACTCTCCAGAATGGGGCTGCCAAAGACTGTGCCCTCACCTAGAAGGACTGTCAATGATCAATCACCGAGAAGAGAAATTTCCCCAGCACTTTGCTGCCTGCTAAAGCTGGTGTGTGGCTCCAAAATGAACCCTGTAATTGCTGCCTCCTCCCTCCTATGCTGGTGAAGATGCTAAATGAGAAGACACTTCCCACTTGGGGACTCACCACAAGACAGAAGAAGAAGTCACCCTTCAACCGGAGGGCCCCAAGAATGAATACAGGAGAAAGAAGATGAACGACACCCCCTTGCCCGGGAGGCCACTGCCGGGTCGGCATCTGGAGAAGACCCGGGCCGGAAGTACCGGCAAACCTACAACAACAACAACAACAACAACCTATGCTGTACATTCTATAAGATCGATGGACTGAACACATCGACTCCAGGCTGAGGGAATGATTACCTCACACTCCTCCTCTCCTTGCACCTTTCTGCTTTGTATTGGATTGATGAAGCCACTGTGTGGCAAAACGTTTCCTCAATAAAGATTCCCATATGTTGCATAAGTGTCTCGATCTACATCATGCTAGGGATATTCCCGAGCTTCAGAACTTTGCATATATTTACATTGAACTGCATCTACCACTTTTCTGACTACGAATTGAGTTTGTCTAAATCCTCCTGAAGTTCCATGACATCTACGTTTGAATCGATTATCCTACCTATCTTTGTGTCATCAGCGAATTTGCTTACATCACTAGTAATTCCCACGTCAAGGTTATTGATATATACAAACAACAACAGGCCTAAAACTGATTCCTGTGGAACACCACTTGTTACAGATCCCCAGTCAGGTTTAACCCCATTTATGGTATAAACCTTGGTAACAAATACCAACAAGTTGGTTTAGAAAGACACGTAAGCAAACACTATGACTTATTAGAAAACGTTTCTGTCCTGGGACCTTGATCAAGGTCCCAGGACCGAAACATTTTCTAATAAATATGTCAGTGTTTGCTTACGTGTTTTTCTAAACCAACCCCATTTATGCACACTTTCTGGCTTTCGTGATCTGTGACTCGATCCATGACAACACCTTTCCCCCAATGCCATGAGCTGCCACTTTCTTCAACAGTCTCTGGTGTAGTACTCTATCAAAAGCCTTACTAAAATCCAAATAAACAATATCAAATTCATTATCGTGATCATCAGCCTCAGAAGCTTTACTGAAGCAAGTTAGTAAATTAGGCAGGAACGGCCCCTCGTGAATCCATGCTGAGTATCATTAATCAAATTATGCTCATCAAGATGGTTTCTTATAATATCAACCACAGCTGACTCTAGTAATTTGCCTACAATTGAGGTCAGGCTTATTGGGTGGTAATTTGACAGTAATGACTTGTCCCCTGCTTTTAAAAATAGGAATTACATTGGCCCATCTTCCACATAACAAACACTACACCTGTTTGAAGAGATATATTAAAAATATTAGTCAGTGGTTCACAAAGTTCCATTTTTCACTCCTGAAGATCCCTTGAAAAATGCTCATAGGGCCTGGGGATTGATTTTGCTTCAATCGGTCTATCTGTTTGGCAGCCATTTCACTAGTGGCTGTGGCATTTCATAATTTATCTTCTTCAGGCCCACTACGAAAATTAATTATAGGGATATTATTAGTGGCTTCCTGTGTGAAAACCGAGATAAAATAATTATTAAAAATCGAGCACATTTCATTCTCCTTGTCAGTAAGATGCCCAGAGTTATTTTTAAAGGAACCTATTTTTTTTCCAACTTTTGTTCTATAAACCTGGAAAAAACTTTTTGGGTTAGTTTTTGAATCCCTAGCAACTTTAATTTCATAGTTCTGTTTTGTTTTTCTTATCCCCTTTTTAACATCCCTCTTAATTTGAATATATTGATTTATAAGACGACCCTCACCTCTTTTGAGGAGCCTAAATATTCCTTTCTTCTGCCCTAAAAGATGTTTGAGCCTATTATTATTCCATTTTGGGTCATTTCTATTCAATTTTATTTCTTTATATGGAATAACCGTTCTTTGGGCAGCATGTTTAGTGTTTAGAAAGCTGTCATATTGATAGCTCTTTGTTACCCCACTCCACGGATGTTAGGTGTTCTCTAAGCCCATTGTTATCTGCTAAGTGAAAATCTGGGACAGTTGCTGAGTTATCTCTGCTATCCTATTTCCATTCAATGCTAAAGGTAATTGATTTGTGGTCGCATGTGCCATGTTCCACTACAATTTCTCAATTATTAACAGGTTTCTTTGTTTGCCAGAACCAAGTCAAGCAGGCTATTTCCCCTTGTTGGTTCTGTAACAAACTGCTTTAAAAACAATCCTGAACTACCTGTAAGAAGTCGTTGGACTCTAAATTCCCAGTCAAGGAATTCCAGTCAATTTGACTAAAGTCAAAGTCCCCTAGAATTACTATATTATTGTGCCTTGTGGTCTTAATAGTTTCCTCCCAAAGTAGTCTCTCTTGGTCCCTATCCAAGTTTGGGGGATGGTATATCATGCCTAAAATCAAATTTTCATTTCCCTCTGAAAATTCTATCCAGACACTCTGTATGTGTTACTTCAGACTTTATACCTGTTTTTATGCAACAGTTCAAACGATCTTGGACATACAGTGTCACCCCACTCCCCGATGCTTCTTTCTACTTGGAACAATTTAAGGGGCTGACGAATAAAATATGAGTGATAAAAAAATTGCAATTAAAAAATTATGGAAAAACATGTTTTCTTACCAAAAAATAGTGCATAATTCTGGCAACATGTTGATGCAATCAGCTTGTGTCTATCATATTTCTAAGTAGGTTTGTCCAAAAATGTAATTTTTTTTGTTCTTGCTGTCATCAAGAGGACATGATACTAATTCTGTTTTTTTTTTTTTTTTTTTACTCCAAAAATTACAATCTTTATGATTGTTTCTATCCAAAAATACTAGTTGGCACCTGCTGAGTTGACTACTGATCAACAAACACACAGCTAGAACCCCAGTGACCTGAGGGTCGCCAATGAGAGGCGAGGTGCACCGGTCGCTGAGATTTGGCGACGGCGACCATAGAGTTTCACACACAAAAAAATGGTTTATCTCAGGAATAAGTTATTGACGTTTGTAGCCACAATTATCAATAACTACTGGACAGATTGTCGTGATTTTTGGACAGCTTATTGAGGAATGATGGTTCTGCAGAAGTACACAAAGGAATTGTGATATTCTTACTGTTTTGTTCTTATTGATTCGCCCCCCCCCCCCCAAAAAAAAAAAAATAATAATAACTTCAATATTTTTTTTATGCAGTCTACTGACATTTTCAAGTTGTCATGTAATTTTATTATTTAGCCTTTATCTTTCATCTCACGTCGACTAGAACATTGTACGTCTTACCAATTTTGTAGTAGGGGGAAAGTTTAAGCCCTATAGAATAGAGCACAATTTATTTTTTTTTCTATCTAACTTTGAGGAAAAAAAATTACTAAAAACACAGTAAGTTTCAAATGCTGCTTAATTCACAGTAAAAATTTAATTGAAATTAGACAAAAGGAAAAAAAATCGAAAGCATTTGTCTCCCCCTAAAAACCTTGAATGTGACATTCAGCAGGCATGTCCCAATTTTTCGTATTAAACCACGGCTCAATTATGGCAAATACATCAATGTTACCTGCATTTGCAACTAATCTCAACTCGTCCATCTTATTCCTAGCATTATGACTATTGGTGTAATATAAATTTAGAGACCCTCCTTTCTCTTTTTCCCTTCCTGCTCATTTCTGTTTTTTTCACTTTTCCTATTACTGTCCTTGTAACCTAGTGCCACTGGCTTTCCAATATCTACTTCATTCTGCATATTGCTGATTTCCCTAAAACTCTCAATATTACTACACTGGGACTTCATTGTTTTCTCCCCAAAACACATACCTCTTACTATTTCTAGTTTAAAGCCCTAACAGCACCTTCCACTGCATTGGCCAGTGCCCCAACCCCAGACCTAGATATGTGAAACCTCATCTCTGGCATACATGTCATTTCTGCCATAGAAGAGGTCCCAGTTGTCAATGAATGTTACTGCATTTTCCTTATAGTGTTGTCCAGCCAGCAATTGATATCAGTTGCCCTGGACAACCATTCATTTCCAACTCCTCTCCTTGGCAGAATACCACATATCACAGGGTTCCCTCCCTTCTCCCTAATTACATCTATTGCTGACCTATACCTGCTAATCAGGTCCTCACTCCTATGTCTGCCAGCATCATTGCCTCCAGCACTGAGACAGATAATAGGATTGCTCCCATTACCTCTCATGATGTTGTCCAGATGGCTAACAGTATCCTTTATCCCAACCCCAGGAAAACACACCCTCTCCCTCTTCTTCCTATCCCTAGGACAAAAAGCCCTATCATAAACTTAATCTGACTGTCCCCAACTAAAATAATGTTCTTACCTCGACTGCCAGTGTGCACGACATTCTCGACGATCTTAGTAGAAATGGTCTTCACTGGCATGTCTTCACTGGCTGGCTTCACTGTGTCATTAACAATTGTCCTTGTTGGAAGATCATGGATGGTTGATTCACATTCGTCTAATAACAAGGAAAAAGAGTTGCAGTCTGTTGGACCTTCTTCATTTTCAGCTTCGTCCCTTTAGTTCTGACTAGCATCCATTCGCTGCTCTGATCATCGGTGACATTGTTCTGGGAATAATCCATGCACATACCCTTCAGTCGTTGAATTTCTCTTCTTGCTTCCATTAATTCTGCCTTAAACTGGAGGTATAGCTGCTCGTAATCGAGGGAAGCCATCATCACAATCTAAGAATGAACTTGTAAGAAGATGATGCTATAAATCTTGCAGACTTCTACTTGCATTTATTTTATACACATTTTTATTCATTGTGTTTCTTACTTGTACTTGTCATGTTTCACTTCCAATTTAGGTCTGGTCTGAGACTGGCTCGCAAGGTCAATGGCTACTGTAATCAAATAACAGTTGACAAACACTTGTATCTCTTAACTTTAAATGAAAAGAAATTGCTAAACAAAAATATCTTTCATAGTCAGGGTTGACACTTATACTGTACCATCAGCAGTATCATGGACAGGGCTGACCCTTATACTGTGCCATCAACAGTATTATAGACAGGGCTGACACATACTGTACCATCAACAGTATCATAGACAGGGCTGACCCTTATACTGTGCCATCAACAGTATTATAGACAAGGCTGACACTTATACTGTACCATCAACAGTATCATGGACAGGGTTGACTCTTATGCTATACCATCAACAGTATCATGGACAGTGCTGACCCTCATACTGTATGAGCAGCATCGTAAATAGGGCTGACCCTTATACTGTGCCGTCAATAGTATCATAGACAGAGCTGACCCTTATACTGTATCAGCAGTATCATAAATAGGGCTGACCCTTTATACTGTATCATCAGTGGTATCATAAACAGGGCTGACCCTTATACTGTACCATCAACAGGGCTGACCCTTATACTGTACCATCAACAATATGAAGTATTAGGATGTGGAGTTCCTCTTGATGACAGACTTTTATATGAGGGAGTATTGCAGTCTTCTTCAATGCCATGGTTGCACTGGCTGGAGTATTCCATGTCAGGGTAGCTGTGGCACTGGAGACTCAGCTAGCACTGTTTGCTGTGTATTGATCTTAATCGTACGAGGACACACTCCCTGGAGAGCTTTTGCTTATTTTACTGAGACCTTTTGTTAGACTACCAGTCCACTTCGTTAAACAAACTAGATGTGTTTCGATTGCTGCGCCTTCCAAGAAACATTTCGCTCATTTTTTTATAAATTTAGCCCCTGTATTTAAGTACATGCTGGATACATAGTAGCCCATCTCTAAACCCTCAGTAAACAGTGGAGCTGTGGCTCAACTACCTCTGGAGACCTAAAGAGTTATAACTCAAGCCCTCGAGAGCTCCAGTAGCTCTAACTTAACTCAGTCAAACACTGCGAATGTTCATGATCAGATGAGACTAAGTTGGCTACATTCTTTGCATTTTCGCTGCCACTCTGTGTACAGTACTGTGATCGGAAGAAGGCAATGCTGGCTCAGGAGGTTAGAATCTTGTTGTCATATCACAGAGACGAACGAAGTGATCTTAATGAAACTAGCAGCAGTTGTCTTATGCAAGATGAACTAGAGAATTTCTTAAAACTTACAGTTGAAAGCTTGGCTCTGTCTAATTTTTAAGGTCTCCCCAAAGGAGGATCTTTTATTTTATGAAGTTACCTGAATTTTTCTTCTTCCTCTAACGTTTCATTTTTGTTTCGCTCATAACTCGAGAACGCCTCATCTAATTTGTAGCGAGGACCAGATTCTGGAAACAATTAGCATGCTAATTTGCCCTATAGCCAAAGCTGTTGAACATATTCCCAGCAACCCGGAATAGCTCCAGAAACTTCCTAAACTCTTAGTGGTGTAGCTTCAAATGTTCAATAAAGGTGAATCCTAATTTGACGGTGGTGGAGAATGAAATGCAAATGTTTAGGTATAAATTATATTTCTGTTACATCTTGTTAAATAAATTTCAGTTTACCACTTATGAACGACTGCAGTTTTTAATGACTGATACATCTTCAGACCAGTATAGTATGTTCCTGTTAACTGTTGTTGGTGTGCAGGTAAATTTGTTGATGTAATAAAATAGTTAAAATGAAATTGTTGAAATCCATGTCATAACTGGAAAATGACTCATCTGATTGGTTTCAAATTTTCACTACTGGTGTGGTTTCCTAACCACAAGGCTCACACTGCTATTGCTAATTTTGTAAGTCATTTTCATTGAATAAATAGATTTACATTTTTATTCAATAACTTAACCCTTTGACTGTCGCGGCCGTATATATACGTTTGCGAGGTACCGTGTTTGACGTATATATACTCATAAATTCTAGCGGCTTCAAATCAGGCAGGAGAAAGCTAGTAGGCCCACATGTGAGAGAATGGGTCTGTGTGGTCAGTGTGCACCACATAAAAAAAATCCTGGAGCACGCAGTGCATAATGAGAAAAAAAAAAACTCCGACCGTTTTTTTTAATTAAAATGCCGACTTTGTGGTCTATTTTCGTATAGTACAGTGGACCCCCGGTTAACGAACTTTTTTCATTCCAGTAGTATGTTCAGGTGCCAGTACTGACGGAATTTTTTCCCATAAGGAATATTGTGAAGTAGATTAGTCCATTTCAGACCCCCAAACATACACGTACAAACGCACTTACATAAATACACTTACATAATTGGTCGCATTTGGAGGTGATCGTTAAGCGGGGGTCCACTGTATTTGTGGTTGTATTCTCGTTTTCTTGGTCTCATTTGATAGAATGGAAACTATATTATAGAAATGGAGGTGATTTTGATTAATTTTACTATAAAAAGAACCTGGAAATGGAGCACAAAGTACAGGAAATGTTTGATTTTTGCCGATGTTCAAAAGTAAACAAATGATGTCATTGTCCAATAAATGTCCAAATAGCCATTCTAATACGCAGTCATGAATGGGTTGATGTAATTTTTACAATTATTACAGTATTGCAGTAGTCTGCATAACAGTAAATCTTCTATTTTTTGTTTGAATAAAATTTCAAAATAAAAAGCAAGAGTAATATCACAGGGACCTGGAGACATGACTGATGAACAAAGAAAATGTTATTTTAGAGCCAGGAATGTCTGCATTGTTCATTCTGGACCTTATTTTGAAATTGTCGTATTTTTTAATATTTCGTGAAATTGGCCAAATTGCAAATTTCTGACCATGTTATTGGGTAGTTGAAATCGGTAAATGGGCAGTTTCTTGTACTCAATCGATAGAAAAAATAGAGTTCTGAAGAAATAGTTATGAGTTTGGTTGACTGGAATAACGGAATTAGCCGAAAATAGGGCTCAAATTGGGCAAAATTGCCGATTTTTAAATATCGCCGAAGTCGCTAACTTCGCGAGAGCGTAATTCCGTCAGTTTTCCATCAAATTTCGTTTTTTTGGTGTCTTTACAATCGGGAAAAGATTCTCTATCATTTCATAAGAAAAAATAATTTTTTTTTTTTTTTTTAAATTTTGCGACACCAGGAGACACCTCAAGATTTGGGGTTGCGACAGTCAAAGGGTTAAGAATGCTTCTTCTGATTGGCTTAAAAATGTCATTTACAATGCAGTCTAAAAGAAAGGTGATAATTACCACTAAGTTTACTTTGAGTAGGTGAAAATTTGAAATTTTACTGAATATTTAAAAAAAATTTGGAATGGCTGGATTGAGATCAATTACTGGGAGAAAAGCAAATTTGTGAAAAATATTGTTATTCCCTCCAACATTGCGGAGTGATTGTCTTAGTTGTTAATACACTCACACACATATACATGTGCATGATTACATATGTACACACATGCATAAGCAGACACAAACAAGGATACATACATATGTATAGGCACAAGTATGCATGTGCCTATACATCAAATATACATGTGCATACATGTTCATATTTATGTGAACCTATAAACAAGAGTTCACATCTACATATGCACATATGTAAACAAAAATACATAAACACACACACACGAGATAAATAAGGATAGATGAGATAGTGAATAATAAAGCAATCATAAAGTGAGGGGAATAATGATAGAGCAGTAAGTGAATAATAAAACAAACATAAAGTGAGGGGAAAGAAATGAAAAAATTGAAGGGAATATATCCAGTTTTTCTCAAGACCTGGTGTTTTCTTGTTTCCTGTAAGAAGTGTGGTAAATAAGGACTTAGTGTTCACCTGATATGTAGTGCAAATGGGTAATGTGAATAGAATAACTGAAGAGAAATAACTGAGGGGGAACCAGGGCCAGGAGTGACGTCACCACAAAAATCATCGTACAGCCACAACAGCCGGGATCCAGATGACACCTCTGCCAGGCGTGATACACAATCACCTATGTTGTGGTAGCATGTTGAATGATCCGAGTTTGGGCCCTGCATCACTGGTAGCCGGGGTCACCAACCCTGCTCTGGATTGATTATCAGTCATACAGCACTTAACATTTAGCAAGGGGGATAAACTCGGTAGGATAGTTTTAGGTCTCGCACACTAGTGAGGGCATATGCAGGAGAAGGACAAGGAGGGTTATAGAACTGATAGTAATTTTAAGCACACACAGACAGTGTGTACATAGTGCACAATGTGGACAAAGTGATTGGGTACATATAAAGGGTACATACATGGGTACATAAGAAGGAACTCATAAACACACACATACACATGGGCACACGGGCACACACATGCATGTACTCACGAACCCTCACACAGCCTTCTGACCATTAGGGCCTCCTCCTCCACCCCCTCCCTCCTCCACCCCCTCTCTCCTCCTCCATCCCCTCTCTCCTCCTCTTCATTCTCCACCCCTCCCTCCCTCTTCCTCCTCCTCCACCACCTCCCTCCTCTTCCTCCTCCTCCACCCCCTCCCTCCTATTCCTCATCCTCCTCTCCCTCCTCCTCTTCCTCATCCTCTTCTTCCTTCTGCTCATTAATGTCTTCTTTTCTACTGTAGGATCAAAGCTAGCAAGTCAAATTCCTAGCTCAAATACCCATCCGAGCGAGTGCCTCACTGGCAACTATCCAAATACTCTATTTCTAGTTCCAACTAATCCCACTGAAGTCTCACTCGTCTTTAAATCGTTAAAAAATAAATCAAGTGATCTAGATAACTTGCCGCCATTCATATATAAAAAAGCTGCACCAGAACTGTTGCCCATTATTGCAACAATGTTTAACAAATCTGTAGCTTCCTCAACCTTCCCATCCATACTCAAGACAACAAGGGTCACCCCGATCCACATAGATGGAGATCCAACTGACTTGAACAATTACAGACCCATATCAAACTTGCCCTTACTATCCAAGATACAGTGGACCCCCGGTTAACGATTTTAATCCGTGCAAGAGGGGTAATTGTTATGCGAAATAATCGCTATGTGAATGAATTTTCCCCATAAGAAATAATGGAAATCAAATTAATCCGTGCAAGACACCCAAAAGTATGAAAAAAAAAATTTTACCACATGAAATATACATTTTCCCACACACAAAGAGAAGGATACATGCACAGTAGTAGAGTAGTACATGCACAGTATATATTGTGCATGTACTAGTCTACTAAATGAAGAATAAATGACACTTACCTTTATTGAAGATGCAGCAATGACTGATGAGACACTGTGTCCTGGGAGTGCCTTTTCCTCCTGAGTACTGTAGGTCCTGTTCGGCATTTTCTTCCAGAACAGGCCTTATCACACTGTGTATGCCACTATGATTCTTAAATCTCTCAAACCAACCTTTGCTGGCTTTAAATTCACCAATATGAGCACTAGTTCCAGGCATTTTTCCCTGTTCACCTGGGTGTTAGTCGACTTGTGTGGGTTGCATCCTGGGAGACAAGATTAAGGACCCCAATGGAAATAAGTTAGACAGTCTTCGATGACACTGACTTTTTTGGGTTATCCTGGGTGGCAAATCCTCTGGGGTTAATTGTTTCTTGGTATTCTCAATAAGCCACACCAACAACGGTGCTACAGGAGCAGCAGCAGCTGACAGTGCAGCAGCAGCAGCAGCTGTACCACCAATAGTAGCGATGGTTGATTGGGGTTTATTATACAACCTGGCCAGCTCGGAGACATGCACTCCACTTTCATACTTATCAATGATCTTTTCTTCATCTCTATTGTAATTCTCACCCTTATTGCTGTAGGGTTGGCACTAGAAGCTTTCTTGGGGCCCATGGTCACTTATTTTCCAGAAAAAGCACCGAAAACACTGTAATAATACGAAATATTCCGATTGTATGCTTGGATGTTACCGCGGAGGCTGGCTGGTAAACAATGCCACCGGCGGAACATGTGAGCGTGGCTCAGGCCGCACATTGGACGCGTCTCGGACGAAAATCGGTAAGCGGGTTTTTAAGCGGTATGTGAGGCAAAATTTTTGCAATTAAAGTAAGCGGTATGCGAAATAATCGCTATGTGATGCCATCGTTATGCGGGGGTCCACTGTATTTGAAAAAATAATACACAAGCGACTTTACTCCTACCTTACATCCAACAATATACTTAACCCATGCCAGTTTGGATTTAGACCAAAAAAAATGCATCCCAACTCCTTACACCAGTTCTATTCGCAGATGACATTACATATGTTTACTCCCATTCAGACCCAGCTGTGCTTGAAAACACTATAAACAATGAACTGCTAAAGATATATGCTTGGATGATGACCAACAAACTCACACTCAACATAGACAAAACTTACTTCATGCTGTTTGGCAACAGAGCCTCAAATATTCAACTCAACATACTGTTAAATGGTTCCCCTATATCAAGACACACAGAGGGCAAATTTCTAGGACTTCTGCTTGACTGTAATCTTAAATTTCAGTCCCATACCCATCACATAGCCAAGAAAATTTCCAAATCAGTAGGAATCCTCTCCAAGATACACTACTATGTACCACAAACGACTCTCGTTACCCTGTACCACTCTCTAATATATCCTTACCTCACCTATGGTATCTGTGCCTGGGGCTCAACCACAACCAACCACCTTAGACCCTTAATAATCCGACAAAAAGCTGCTGTGCGGGCAATAACCAGCTCCTGTGCTAGACAGCACACCCCACCACTTTTCAAAAGACTCACTTTGCTAAATATACAAGACATACACTCTTATTATTGTGCCTACTACATATACAGAACTTTAAACTCCACTGTAAACCCTCCCCTAAAACTACTACTCGACAGTTACAACAGAATGCACAGTCACAGTACAAGGCATAAGGCCCTTTTCAACATCCCTCGAGTAAGACTCTCACTGTGCAAGAACGCTGTGCACATAAAAGGCCCAAAGATCTGGAACTCGCTACCAGAACAGGTCAAGGATCCCCAGACAGCTTATAAATTTAGGACTCTGCTAAAAAATCATCTTATCTCACAATATTAACCAAATCAACCAAACATCTACTGACTAGTTTTATCATGTGATCTCCTGGCTTAATAGAGGCTCTCTTTGCATTGCAACCCACTATTGTATATACACAATCTCAATGTACTGTTTGCAAAGACATTAAATAAATAAATAATACTACCATTCCATAAAATATTACCACCTGCACCATTCCTTGTTAATTAGATTTTGTACTAAGTATGCATAAGATTTATGAAGTCCAAATAAGATTGTAAAACAGCTAACCACTATTCTATGTTTAGTTTTAAGTAATAATTACTCTGTACTATTATCTTATCTAGTTTTAATTAGTACTATGTATTAGGATTAGTTTGCCCGAAATGCCTCAGCATGATAGTGGCTATCTTTGTACTTAGCAAATCAAAATTGTAATTACACATTGTAACCTTTACAAAGAAATAAAATTATTATTATTGTTATTATGTTCACTGGCACAAAATATATCTCCTGCCTCGAAGCCTCATTCTCACCCTCTTTCCAGCTCTCACATGAAGGTAGAGGTTCACTCTCCCCCTCATGTAATCCCCTCTTCTCCTGTTCCCATCCAATTATGACAAAGGGTCACAATTGGACGTTGAGGACTGTGATGAGTCAAAGGGATGTTAGGAAGTATTTCTTCAGTCATAGAGTTGTCAGGAAGTGGAATAGCCTAGAAAGTGATGTAGTGGAGGCAGGAACCATTCATAGTTTTAAGACTAGGTTTGATAAAGCTCATGGAGCAGGGGAGAGAGGACCTAGTAGCAATCGGTGAAGAGGCAGGGCGAGGAGCAATGACTTGATCACAAATAGGTTAGTACACACATGCACACCTGTACGGGTAGGGATGTAAAGACTAAGTGCATTAGAGAATGGAATAAGTACAGAAGACAAAGGACCCAGAAAAATAAAGAGATTAGTCGAAGAGCCAGAAACAAGTATGCACAGATAAGGAGGGAGGGCCAGCAACAGTACGAAAACAACATAGCATCGAAAGTCAAGTCTATCGTGAAGCTGTTGTATAACCACATAAGGAGGAAGACAACAGTCAAGGACCACGTAATCAGGCTGAGGAAGGAAGGTGAGGAGCTCACAAGAAATGACCAAGAAGTATGTGAGGAGCTCAACACGAGATTTTAGGAAGTATTTACAGTGGAGACAGAAAGGACTCTTGGAAGACAGAACAGTGGGGTACACCAACAAGGGATTTATCAACAAGTGTTGGATGAAATACACTCAACCGAGGAGGAGGTGAAGAAGCTGCTAAGTGACCTTGATACCTCAAAGGTAGTGGGACCAGACAACATCTCTCCGTGAGTCCTCAGAGAGGGAGCTGAGACACTGTGTGTGCCACTAACCACAATTTTCAACATATCCCTCGAAACTGGGCAACTATTGAGGTATGGAAGAGGGCAAATGTTGTCCTTATTTTTAAGAAAGGAGACAGACATGAGGCACTAAACTACAGACCAGTGTCACTGACGTGTATAATATGCAAAGTCATGGGGAAAATTATCAGGAGGAGAGTGGTGGATCACCTAGAACGGAACCAGCTTTTAAACAACAACCAGCATGGGTTCATGGAAGGCTAATCCTCTGTCACAAACCTACTGGAGTTTTATGACAAGGTAATGGAAGTAAGACAGGAGAGAGAGAGGGGTGGGAAGATTGCATTTTCGTTGGACTGCAAGAAGGCCTTCAACACAGTTCCTCACAAGAGATTGGTGGAAAAGCTAGAAAATCAGGCACGTATAACAGGAAGGGCACTGCAATGGATCAAAGAATACCTGACAGGGAGGCAACAGCAAGTCATGGTACGTGATGAGGTATCACAGTGGGCACCTATGACGAGTGGGGTTCCACAAGGGTCAGTCCTAGGATTAGTGCTCTTTCTGGTATATGTGAATGACACGTTGGAAGGGTTAGACTCAGAAGTGTCCCTGTTCGCAGATGATGTGAAGTTAATGAGATTTAAATCAGGTGATGATCAGGCAAGACTACAGAGAGACCTGGAGAGGCTGGACACATGGTCCAGAAACTGGCTCCTTGAATTTAATCCTGCCAAATGCAAAGTCATGAAGATCAGGGAAAGGCAAAGAAGACTGCTTACAGAGTATAGGCTATGCGGCCAAAGCCTTCAAGCCTTGCTGAAGGAAAAGGTCTTGGGGTGAGTATAATAGTGAGCATATCTCCTGAAGTGCTCATCAACCAGATAACTGCTGTAGCATATGAGCACCTGGCAAACCTGATAATAACATTCTGATACCTCAATAAGGAATCATTCAAGACTCTGTACACCATGTACATCAGGCCCATACTAAAGTATGCAGCACCAGTTTGGAACCTACACCTAGTCAAGCATGTCAAGAAATTAGAAAAAGTGCAAAGGTTTGTAGCAAGGCTAGTTCCAGAGCTAAGGGGAATGTACTACAAAGAAAGATTAAGGGAAATCGGCCTTATGACACTGGAGGACAGGAGGGCTAGGGGAGACATGATAACGATATACAAAATACTGCGAGGAATAGATAAAGTGAACAGAGACAAGATGTTTCAGAGAGGGGTCACAATTGGAAGTTGAAGACTCAGATGAATCAGAGGGATGTTAGGAAGTATTTCTTCAGTCATAAAGTTGTCAGGAAGTGGAATAGCCTAGAAAGTGTTTTAGTGGAGGCAGGAACCATACATAGCTTTAAGATGAGGTATGATAAAGCTCATGGAGCAAGGAGAGGGGGGACCTAGTAGTGTTCAGTGAAGAGGCAGGGCCAGGAGCTGAGTCTCGACCCCTGCAACCACAATTAGGTGAGTACAGACACACACACGCACAACAGCCTAGTGTCTAATCGATATATGCGTATGACAAAATTGTAAAACACACACACACACACACACATATACAACAGGCCTAGTGTCTAATCAACATGTTCCTAGGACAAAATGGTAACTAATATACACACAAATATGGGCATTCATACATATACGAAAGTGTACATTCACACACCACACGTGCTCATGCATATGCACATATGCATACGTGTAAAAAGTGTTAGTGTGTGTGACACAAAAAATTTTGGGGTATAAAGGGTGGGTGCAGGAGGGAAGATGAGTATTTGGTGGAATGATGAGGTGGGGAGATCTGTAAGGGACAAGAAGTTGGCATATGAGAGGTTTCTGCATTGTATAAGTGATATATAGAGGGTTGAGTATTTGATGAGTAGAGGAGAGTTAAATGTGTGAGGGCATGCAAAAGGTGAGCTAATGAAAGTATGAAATGTTTTATCAAGAAAGTTTGCCAAGAATAAAAAAAAATGGAGATTAATGAGTTGAGAAGGTTTGGGGGAAACAAATGGCCTTTGCAATTAAAAACAAAAGAGGGGAGCCATTAGATGGAGGTACTAGAAAGATGGAATAAATATTTTGAGCTGTTGAATGTTGATGAAGAAAGGGAGCCAGTCATTTCTTGCATTAGGCAGGGAGGACTAACAGCTTTTAGGAGTGAGGAAGAGCCAATGTGAGTCTGGGAGAGTTGTGTGAGGCAGTGAGTGGAATGAAATGGGGTAAAGCAGCTGAAATAGATGAGATTATGATAGAAATGTTAGAAACAGGTGGAGATTGTTTTTGAGCATTTGGTGCATATGTTCATTATATACTTGAAAGGAGAAAAGGTATCTAGGGATTGGCAGAGGGCATGCATGGTACCTTTGTATAAGGGAAAGGAGAATAAAAGAAGAGTGTAAGAATTATAGGGGAATGAGCCTGTTGAGTATTCCAGGTAAAATTTATAGTTAAGCTGTTATTAAAAGAATTGTAGGTAAGACGGATTGCAGAGGAACAAGGAGGATTTTGGAAGGGTAGGGGATGTGTAGACCAAGTGTATACACTGAGGCATATATATGAACAATACTTAAATAAAGGTAATGAACTTTTAATTGCATTTATGGATTTAGAAAATGCATATGATATAGTGGATGGGAACATTATGGCAGCTGTTGCAAATGTACAGAATAGGTGGTAGGTTACTTCAAGTAGTAAAGAGTAAACTTTTACTTGGATACCAAGGCTCAGGTTAGGTGATGTAGGAGTAAGAATATGCCTTAGACAGGAATGTGTGATGTCACCATGGCTGTTTAACATATTTATAGATGGGGTTGTGAAAGTGAATGATGGGGTGTTGGGGAGAGGTGTGGTATTGAAAGATGGGGAATCTGTTAGAGAGTGGGAGTTGTCACAGTTGTTCGCCAAGAACATGGTTCTTATTGGGGGATTCTAAAGAGAAATTGCGAGGTTAGTAAATAAATTTGGGAGGGTATATAAAAGAAGAAAATTAACCCTTTGAGGGTCGACAGGCCCTCTCCGAAACTCGTTCTCAGGGTCGGCCAAATTTAAAAAAAAAAAAAAATATTTTCTCTTATGAAAAGATAGAGAATCTTTTCCCGATCATAAAGACACCAAAAGTTTGAAATTTGATAGAAAACTTACGGAGTTATGCTCTCGCAAAGTTAGCGGTCTCGACGATGTTTACGCATCGGCGATTTTGCCCACTTTGAGCCCCATTTTCGGCCAATTTCACTGTACTAGTCGACAAAAAACATGAATATTCCGCTAGAACTCCATTTTTTCTATCGAATGAGTGCAAGAAACCACCCATTTATAAATTCAACTATCCAGTACAGTGGTCAGAATTTAGCAATTTTGCCAATTTCACACAAATTTCAAAAGATGCCAATTTCCGAATAGGGTCCAGAATAAACAAGAAAGACATTCCTGGCACTAAAATGACATTTCCTCTAGTCATTAGTCACGTCTCAAGGCCCCTCTTATATTCTTTTGCTTTCTACTTTGAATTTATTTCTCACAAAAAATATAAGATTTACTGTTATGCAGACTACTGCATTAGTGTAAAAAATGGTATAAATATTATTGGTGCACTTGTGAAAGAATATTAGACTCACCAGTTGACGTGTATTGCACGCTTGGCACGATTTGTTTACTTTTGAAGTTTGGTAAAAATCGAACATTTCTGCTACTTTGAGCTCAATTTCAAGGCACCTTTCATTGTAAAACCAGTCAAAATCATCTCAATTTCTGTAATATGTCTTCCATTCTATAAAATAAGACCAAGAAAACTAGAATACAACAATAAATACCATACGAAAATACACTGCAAAGTCGCTGATTTATTAAAAAAAATGGTCAAAGTTTTTTTTCTCATTATGCACTGTGTGCTGCAGGATTTTTTTTAGACTGTGCACACTGACCACATAGACCCATTCTTTCATATGAAGGCCTACCAGCTTTCTCCCACTAGATTTGAGGCCGCTAGAATTTATGAGTACTAGTACGTCAAAAACCCCTACGCGTAAGACGTACTAGTACGACCAAAACCCTCAAAGGGTTAAGAGTGAGCATAGGAAAGAGCAAGGTGATGAAGTATCAAAAAATATAGGCATTTAGAGATCGGTTGTTAGATTGGGGGGAGCGAGTATGAAGTAAATTTGTCCAGAGGGCTGAGGAAGGGTTGTTGAGGTGGTTCAGACATGTAGAGAGAATGGAGCGAAACAGAATGACTTCAAGAGTGTATCAGTCTGTAGTGGAAGGAAGGCGGGGTAGGGGTCGGCCTAGGAAAGGTTGGAGGGAGGGGGTAAAGGAGGTTTTGTGTGCGAGGGGCTTGGACTTCCAGCAGGCGTGCGTGAGCGTGTTTGATAGGAGTGAATGGAGACGAATGATTTTTAATACTTGACGTGCTGTTGGAGTGTGAGCAAAGTAACATTTATGAAGGGGTTCAGGGAAACCGGCAGGCTGGACTTGAGTCCTGGAGATGGGAAGTACAGTGCCTGCACTCTGAAGGAGGGGTGTTAATGTTGCAGTTTAAAAACTGTAGTGTAAAGCACTCTTCTGGCAAGACAGTGATGGAGTGAATGATGGTGAAAGTTTTTCTTTTTCGGGCCACCCTGCCTTGGTGGGAATCGGCCAGTGTGATAATAAAAAAAAAAAAAATTTGAAATGGACTTGTTGGCAGATGGTGGGTGCTGCATTGAGACATCTGTGGAGACAATGAACTTTATCCATGGATCCAAAAAGAAGAATGTTCCAGATTATAGTGCTAGTAACACTGTTGTATGGATGCGAATCATGGTTTTGGAATGTTGCAGTGAGTAGGAGGCTGGAGGCATTGGAGATATTTTGTTTGAGGGAAATACATGGTGTGAATATTATGCAGAAAATTCAGAGTTTGGAAGTTAGGAGGTGTGGGATTACCAAAAGTATTATTCAGAGGGTTGAACTGACATTGTTGATGTGGTTTAGACATTTAGAGAGAATGAAGAAAAATCGTCTAACTAGGAGGGTGTATAAATCTGGTGTGGAAGGAAAGGTTGAAAGGAGGGGGCAAAGGAGAATTTGAAGGCTAGGGCCTTGGACATCCAACTGTGTGTGTTAGGAGTGGAAGCAAGTGGTTCTTTATAATTTGATGTGTTACTAGAATGTGAGTTAGGTAACATTTTGAAGGGATTCGGGGAAACCAGTTATCTGGACTTGAGCCCTGGAGATGGGAGGTACAGTGCCTGCGCAAAGAAAGAAGGGTGGGGATGTTGTGGTTTGGAGGGTCATCTGAACTGTAATATCAGCATGTTTAAATCTAGAAGGACATTGATTGATTGACAGTAAATGTGTGTTCCTTTTTACTGGGTCAGCACTGCAGTGGGAGGTTGCCAGAGTGTTAAAAGCATCATAAATGCATACATGTGCAGACACATATCCATACACATGTGCATATATAGATACATATTTTTATATTTTGCTGCATTAGAATTTTATAATTGCTCTGCACTAATCTTCTTGTGTGTATTGAGGTAGAGGAGGCTGGGTTCATCGAATATGGGGATACAAAGTAGTACAAGATTGTTTAATTTTTCAGCCTTAGTGCTTGAGAAGGATAAATTAGCATCTATACAGCCCACACTCAACATGAATTTTGCACAGTGCACAACATACCAGTGTTGAGAGTTTGAAGTCAGTCAGAAGAAGCATCCTTAACTTACTTAACTACCCTAATTTGTTTAATAAAATTTGCAAGTTGGTGCACAGAGTTAAGAGAGAGGAAACCTTCACCAGAGCAATATATATCAGCATTGAAAGTTTGAAGCTGATCACAAAAGGGATTCTTCAGTTATTACAGATAAACCATTAATCCCTACTTGTTAATTTTTTTTTTATCACACTGGCCGATTCCCACCAAGGCAGGGTGGCCCAAAAAGAAAAACTTTCACCATCATTCACTCCATCACTGTCTTGCCAGAAGGGTGCTTTACACTACAGTTTTTAAACTGCAACATTAACACCCCTCCTTCAGAGTGCAGGCACTGTACTTCCGATCTCCAGGACTCAAGTCCGGCCTGCCGGTTTCCCTGAACCCCTTCATAAATGTTACTTTGCTCACACTCCAACAGCACGTCAAGTATTAAAAACCATTTGTCTCCATTCACTCCTATCAAACACGCTCGCGCATGCCTGCTGGAAGTCCAAGCCCCTCGCACACAAAACCTCCTTTACCCCCTCCCTCCAACCTTTCCTAGGCCGACCCCTACCCCGCTTTCCTTCCACTACAGACTGATACACTCCTGAAGTCATTCTGTTTCACTCCATTCTCTCTACATGTCCAAACCACCTCAACAACCCTTCCTCAGTCCTCTGGACAACAGTTTTGGTAATCCCGCACTTCCTCCTAACTTCCAAACTACGAATTCTCTGCATTATATTCACACCACACATTGCCCTCAGACATGACATCTCCACTGCCTCCAGCCTTCTCCTCGCTGCAACATTCATCACCCATGCTTCACACCCATATAAGAGCGTTGGTAAAACTATACTCTGATACATTCTCCTCTTTGCCTCCAAGGACAAAGTTCTTTGTCTCCACAGACTCCTAAGTGCACCACTCACCCTTTATCCCTCATCAATTCTATGACTCACCTCATCTTTCATAGACCCATCCGCTGACACATCCACTCCCAAATATCTGAATACATTCACCTCCTCCATACTCTCTCCCTCCAATCTGATATCCAATCTTTCATCACCTAATCTTTTTGTTATCCTCATAACCTTACTCTTTCCTGTATTCACTTTTAATTTTCTTCTTTTGCATACCCTACCAAATTCATCCACCAATCTCTGCAACTTCTCTTCAGAATCTCCCAAGAGCACAGTGTCATCAGCAAAGAGCAACTGTGACAACTCCCACTTTATGTGTGATTCTTTATCTTTTAACTCCACGCCTCTTGCCAAGACCCTCGCATTTACTTCTCTTACAACCCCATCTATAAATATATTAACCACAGTGACATCACACATCCTTGTCTAAGGCCTACTTTTACTGGGAAATAATTTCCCTCTTTCCTACATACTCTAACTTGAGCCTCACTATCTTCGTAAAAACTCTTCACTGCTTTCAGTAACCTCCCTCCTATACCATACACCTGCAACATCTGCCACTTTGGCCCCCTATCCACCCTGTCATGTGCCTTTTCCAAATCCATAAATGCCACAAAGACCTCTTTAGCCTTATCTAAATACTGTTCACTTATATGTTTCACTGTAAACACCTGGTCCACACACCCCGTACCTTTCCTAAAGCCTCCTTGTTCATCTGCTATCCTATTCTCCGTCTTACTCTTAATTCTTTCAGTAATAACTCTACCATACACTTTACCAGGTATACTCAACAGACTTATCCCCCTATAATTTTTGCACTCTCTTTTGTCTCCTTTGCCTTTATACAAAGGAACTATGCATGCTCTCTGCCAATCCCTAGGTACCTTTCCCTCATCCATACATTTATTAAATAATTGCACCAACCACTCCAAAACTATATCCCCACCTGCTTTTAACATTTCTGTCTTTATCCCATCAGTCCCGCTGCCTTACCCCTTTCATTTTACCTACTTCCTCATGAACTTCCCCCACACTCACAACTGTTCTTCCTCACTCCTACAAGATGTTATTCCTCCTTGCCCTATACACGAAATCACAGCTTCCCTATCTTCATCAACATTTAACAATTCCTCAAAATATTTCCTCCATCTTCCCAATACCTCTAACTCTCCATTTAATAACTCTCCTCTCCTATTTTTAACTGACAAATCCATTTGTTCTCTAGGCTTCCTTAACTTGTTAATCTCACTCCAAAACTTTTTCTTATTTTCAACAAAATTTGTTGGTAACATCTCACCCACTCTCTCATTTGCTCTCTTTTTACATTGCTTCACCACTCTCTTAACCTCTCTCTTTTTGTCCATATACTCTTCCCTCCTTGCATCACTTCTACTTTGTAAAAACTTCTCATATGCTTACTTTTTCTCCCTTACTACTCTCTTTACATCATCATTCCACCAGTCGCTCCTCTTGTTAATTATGTCCTAAAATTTATAATTTTGCAACTGCCCTGACTAAAGCTGTGCCAAACTTTTCTGTGGATTAGATGCATATGTTTTGTAAGTTTGAAATCATTCCAACGAAGCTTTCCTAGTCATCACACAAAATGCAGGTAAGTTTTAAGATCAAATTGGCAAATTGGAATCTAAACAATCTAAACTTTCCTCTAAGTAAATACACCAATGTTAACCCTTAAACGGTCCAAACAGATCGACGTTCAAATTCATAGTGCTACAAAAGTAGATATTTTTTTCACATATTTTCAAATATAACAAGAAAAATGTAGATAAAAGTTTTTTTACACGTTTTCAAATGTAAAACAAAAAAGATCTTTATTTTTTTACATACTTTCAGATGTTGAAAAAACGTATATATACGTTTGGACCATTTAAGGGTTAAAAGGTAAAAGTCAATCAAAATGGAGAATCTGAAATTATTGTATGGAAAATGGCACTGGAAGAGCCCATTAAAAATCTGAAAGGTTGAAGCCACTTAGATATTCTTAAGTTGTAACACAGAAATGTTGGAGGAAAAAACTTTCATCACTGTAGGCATTCCCATCTCTTGTTTACCACTCTCTGATCATTATGAACACTAGATCACTTTCAATGTACACCACATTCAGTATCATTGTTCAGACATTTTGAACTGTGGTATTTCTCAAAAATCTTGACAAATACAGGATCGAATCTACACACTACCTTAACTGGAAGTTCAGTTTAACCTGCTCAATGTGTACCTACCTGCTTGCTTGGAGTCTACCTGGATCAGCGCCCGGGGATCAGCACCCGGTCCACAACCAGGCCTCCCAGTGGATCAGGGCCTGATCAACCAGGTTGTTACTGTTGGCCACGTGTAGTCCAGCGTACGTACCATAGCCCAGCTGATCTGGCACGAACTTTAAGTATCTGTCCAGCTCCCTCTTGAAGGCAGCCAGGGGCCTATTGGTAATTCCCCTTTTGCACGGTGGGAAGTTGTTGAACAGTCTTGGGCCCCAGACACTTATGGTGTTTTCTCTTGGTGTACCAATGACTTCCCTACTTTTCATTGGGAATATTTTGCACCACCTGCCCAGTCTTTTACTTTCGTAGGGAGTGATGTCTGTGTGCAGATTCGGGACCATTCCTTCTAGGATTTTTCAAGTGTAGATTATAACACAGTATATCTCTCTCGCCTGCATTCCAGCGAGTACGAGTCAAGTGTTTCCAAGCATTCCCAGTAGTTGAGGTGTTTGATAGAACTTATATGTGCAATAAAGGTTCTCTCTCTAGATCTGCAATTTCACTTGTGATCCTTGAAAGTGAGATCCTCAGACATTATGACTCCCAGGTCGCTCACATTATTTTTCTGCTCTATTGTATAATCAGAATAACGGAACACAGTGGACCCTCGGTTTTCATGTTTAATCCATTCCAGAGCCGTCGGCCAAAACAGAAACCATTTTCCCAATGAGAAATAATGTAAATAGAATTAATCTGTTCCAGACACCCAGAAGTATCAACAAAAATTTTTTTTTACCTTCAAGATAGTTACATGCACAAAAGAATGAACATTACATATGACACTTACCTTTATTGAAGGCTGTTGTTGCTGGAAGGAAGACAGGGAGGAGGGGAGAGGGAAGATAGGTTATTGTTTGGAAGGGGAATCCCCCTCCATAAGGACTCTAGGTACTAAGTCCTTATCCGGGGTCACTTCCCTCCTTTGTTTTTTAATGCCACTAGGACCAGCTTGAGAGTCACTGGACCCCTGTCACATAAAATATCTGTCCAGATAGGTCTGTTTCTGGTGTCTCTTTAAGATTTGCCTAAAGTGGGACATGACATTGTCATTGTAAAAGTCACCAGCACAGATTGCAACAGCTTTCTCGGGGTGATGATCCTCCACAAATGAATGCACTTTAGTCCACATTGCATAAATATCCTTAATCTTTGAAAAAGGAACCTTCTTTCATCTCTCTTCCTCCTCCTCCTCCTCCTCTGAAGCAGTTTCCTCAGCTGTGGTCTGTTGCTGTTGTACATGAAGCTCTTGCAGATCATCAGTGGTTAGCTCTTCATTGTGGTCCTCCACCAACTCTTCCACATCCTGGCCACTCGCATCCAACCCCATGGAATTTCCCAATGCCACAATTGATTGCACAACAGCTGTAGAGTCAACAGGATCAGCCTCAAACCTTTCAAAATCCTTCTTTTGGACACAATTTGGCCACAGTTTTCTCCAATCAGAGTTCATCGTCCTGGAAGTCACTCCCCGCCATGCCTTATCTTTAACCCGTAAACGGTCCAAGCAGATCTACGTTCACATGTGTAGTGCTACAAAAGTAGATCTACGTTTTTTTTTTACATATTTTCAAATATAACAAAAAAAAGTAGATCAAAGTTTTTTACACATTTTCAAATGTAAAAAAAAAAAACAAAAAGAAGATCTACTTTTTTTACATACTTTCAAATGTTGAAAAAACATATATATACGTTTGCACCGTTTACGGGTTAAGGCCTATGATGTGGAAGATATTGAAGTGATTCTTCCAAAACTCTCTTAGGGTCAATTCAGAGTCTGAGGTTGTGTCAAAGCAGCTTTGAAACATTGCTATGGTGTACAGTTTTGTGAAGTTTGCAATGATCTGCTGGTCCGTGGGCTGGAGGAGAGGAGTGGTGTTAGGAGACAAGAACTTCTCTGTTACAAAATTGAATTCCTTAGACAATTGGTCTTCCAAGTCTGGAGGACGAGCAGGAGCATTGTCCATTAACAGGGGGCACTTGAGTGGCAGTTTATTATCCAGGAAGTATTTCTTCACACTCGGGCCAAACACTTCATTGAACTATTCCAGGAAAATTTCCCTGGTGACCTATGCCCTACTGTTAGCCTTCCACATCACACAATTTACTCTTGACAACACTGTTTTTCTTGAACACTCTGGGATTTTCAGAGTGATACACCAGTAAAGGCTTCACTTTGAAATCCCCACCAGCATTACCACACAACAAGAGAGTTGGCCTGTCTTTCATAGGCTTGTGTCCTGGGAGTGCCTTTTCCTCCTGCATAATGTAGGTCCTCTTTGGCATTTTCTTCCAAAACAGGCCTGTTTCGTCACAATTGAACACTTGTGGTTGGAATTTTTTAGCCTCTACATAACATTTGAATTCCCACACAAATTTTTCAGCTGCTTGTTTGTCTGAACTGGCACCCCTCACTGTGCCTAACAACACTGTGTATGCCACTTTGCTTCTTGAATTTTTCAAACCGGCCTTTGCCGGCCTTAAATTCACCTACATCAGCACTTGTTTTAGGCAGTCTCTTTATGAGGTCGTCATGCAACTGTCTTGCCTTTTCACAAATAATAGACTGCACAACACTATTTCCTGCTCTTCCTCTCTGATCCACACCGGCAACAATTTCTCCACTTCTTCAGTTGTTTGGGATCTCTGGTTATCGCATTCACCCCTTTCGCAACATCAGCTTCCATGATTTCTTTTCTCTTTGCCACAGTGGAGCTGATTGTTGATGACGACTTCCCGTACATCCTACTGAGTTCAGCAATGCGTATGCCACTATCATATTTTCTTGGGATTTCTTTTTTCAGTTCTACAGTGTTCCTCACTTTCTTTACCAAAGCACTGACACTAGGAGTTTTCTTTGGGGCCATGGTTGCTTATTTAGCAGTCACACACAATAAACAAGTAGCAAAAACAATGGATTATTACAAAATGTTTCATATGACCTCGCAGGATATGTTCACTCAGTGAGAAACAACGCTACACTGGCTGAGAATGGTGTAGGAGGTGGCTTTGTTTGCTCGCTCAACACTGGACAGTTTCCGTATAATCGACAAAAACGGAGGTAATCGATGAAAATGGATCAAAAAAATCGATGAAAAAAATCGGCTAAAACCGAAATTGGTGATAACGGAGGGTCCACTGTAGTTGGAATTTGTCTTTGAACGTCATATTGTTTTCCATTGCCTATTGGAAAACTTGGTTTATATAGATCCCAGTTGCATTTGAAAAGTAAAATATTCTGTGGAATCACATTCAAGATTTCCTCAGTGAGTCTTGAGTATTTCACAAGATGGAATCTTTTAAAAAGGTTAATTTTTGTGGCTACTTCCATATATTTGAGGATCCTATACCTGTTTAGGGTAGTGAGAGTGATAATGAAACCACCTTGGTTATACACAGACAAGATTCTCTCTGCCAATGCTGCTATGTCCAACTCTACAATTGTGGGTACAGCCAGAGTTTCTATGGGGAATCAGTTCGTTTTAGTGCTTCTTTTTTCTTTCTTTTTTTTTATTCTAATAATAATAATGTGGGGAATCAGTTCCTATGAACTCTTTTTTTTATTTCCTCCCTCCTTCCATAGAATATTTTGACAGATACTTCATCAGGGAAACTGAAATTAACTTTACAACAGTATACAGTATTGGAATTACCTTTTTAATAGATTCAATTCTGGCCATTTGTTAAGACAAAAAGCTGGTGCTCTTTTTGTAATTTGATGTCCGGTCTCTCATCCATCATCTCATTTCTTTAGCTTCATGGAAAAACTGTTGACATTTTGTGAAAAGACATTGATCTATTAAAGTCCTCTAGTCCAGGGGAGCTTAACCTCTTGGTATATTATTTGTTCTAAAACCTCCAAGTGTCTCACATGTATGATCTTGTCTGAGATGTCTTTCTGTCACTCATGAGCAGTTTTCACCCATATACAAATTTATTTGCCATATTCTTAGACCTGTTGGTGTTCACTTGGAAATCATGTTTCTGGATTAAATTTTTAGTTTCTCTACCACTTCCATCTAGTTTATTTATGAACATAGCATCCACATTTACAAGTACCAAATACATAGCATTCTTGTTGTGCTATAGAGAGCATGGTGAAAGAAAGCTTCATTTAACCCTTAAACTGTCCAAACGTAGATCTACATTTGCACGTGTAGCACTCCAGATGTAGATCAACGTATTATATTTCATTCCTTCAAATTTGGTGCAATAGGCCTAAGTCTCCTAGACACGAGAGAATGGGTCTGTGCCCTAAGTGTGCGCAGTATGAAAAAATTCGCTGACACTGGGGTACCACGTGATAGCACCAGTTAGTTTCAGCTCCATCTTGGGTTAACATCATAGCAAACTCCCGTGATTCACTCACGCCTCGGCTTATTAACACTCTACTGTTCTTGGAAAGTGTAACAGAATGTGAGGTTAGTGAATTTGACACCAATATAGCCACTAATGTTCAAGGAATTAGTGACCCTCAGCCCATCACTCTGGGGTGGCCAGTGTGGACAGTGTGGCCATACTAGACCCTCAGCCAAGTACCTCTGGGGTTGCTTGTGTCACTACCCAAAGGCAACTCCACAAGAGGAAATTATCATTTTCCCAGCGTTATGGTGATGACGATAGTGAAAGTGATATAAGTGACAATGATGAAATCTATTTTATGCCCATAGAGGATTCATCAAATGACAGTGATTATCATTATTCCCCAGTGAAACGTACTTTTAGGCATCGTAACCTACGTTCAGGCAGTGTGCCATATGTAGTTGGTGGCAAGGGTCGTGGCAGGGCACGATCCAAAACCCCAGCTAGTGATAGTGATAGCGATCATGAAGGTGAATATGCTGGGATGGAGGAGGAGGAGGAGGAGGAGCAGGTTGGTGGCACAGTGGGTGGGCAGACAAAGGACTGCCCAGCACCCTCTCAACCATGTGCTGCCTCCACTCCCGTCCCCCCTCCTGCTCCCCCACACCCCATGCCACAGGTCCACCCTGCACCATCTGATTGCAAATGAAAATGGACAGAAAGTACACCATTCATGCCACATCCTTTCAATTTTGATGCCAGTGGAAGTGGCATCATGCCACACTGTCCCATCACAAATGAGTCTACAGAGTTAGACTATTTTCAACTATACTTTGATGAACTGATAATGAACCTGATTGTTACCCAGACCAACATGTACTACCAGTATACAATGGACCACATAGATGTTTCAGAATTGCCATGGCTGCACAGGTGGAAAAATACAACTGTGGCTGAAATGTATTTATTCCTTGGCACAATCATGCTTATGCCACACACCTATAAGAACAATATAGCACACTACTGGTCCACAGACCACTTCATCAGTACTCCAGTCTTCCATGACCTCCTCCCCTGCAACAGATTCACTCTGCTGCTATGAATGTTGCACTTCTCAGACAGGAATATGCCAAACCGAAATGACCTCCTATACAAAATCAGGGAATTGTTTATGTATCTGAAGCAAAAATTCAGTGCCTACTTTTATCCATTCAAGAATATTGTTGTTGACGAGTCCTTGATTCTGTTCAAGGAACGACCGTCATTCAAACAATATATACCAAGCAAACTTAATTGCTTTGGTATAAAACTCTTTGTAATGTGTGATTGTGAGACATCTTGTGTTGGATGTCATTATCTACACAGGGAAAAACACACTCAGCAATACCAGGTGCAAGTTGGGCATTTCTGGTGATGTTGTTCGCAAGATGATGCAGCCATACCTTGGCAAGGGCCATACGTTGTTCACAGACAACTGGTATACAAGCCTTATGCTTGCTGATTTCTTATGTGCGAACAATACTGATATATATGGAACAGTGAGAAGAAGTAGAAAAACACATGCCAAGGTTCCCTGGAGGAAGTGTAGTGCAAGCAGTTTCATGCCAGTGACACCATGGCTCTGACGTGGCATGACAAATGGGACGTGACATTGCTGGAACCATCCACAGAAACGAGATAGTACAAAAGACAGACTGAGCATGTACAACAATGAACCTGTTATAAAGCCAATTGTTGTCATCGACTATACGAACAATATGCGACTAGTCGACAAGTGTGCATAGGAGTCGCAAGTGGTATATAAAAGTGTTTTTCCACCTTGTAGATATTGCAATGCTCAATGCCTTCATCATGTACGAAACAAAGACAGGGAAGTGACAGTGATATGCGGAATTCATCCTCAATGTCATCAAGCAGATTGTGAAAAAGTATGGTACCACACCTATACCTGTCACTCCACAGTGACCTGTCACTCCACAGTGACCTGTCACCCCACAACAGTGACCTGTCACTCCACAAGAATAGGGGGAAGTGCCCAACTGAATAATCCCTAACTGTCACTGCCTGATGCCATTACCATCTACTCCAAAGAAGAAGTACTCTCAGAAAAAGTGTGTTGTGTGTGCTTACATTACACTGGCTCCAAATGCGAAAAGGCACACGATACATGTGTCAGCAATGTGGGGTGGCACTCTGTATGAATCCATGCTTCTTGGAGTATCATACAGTGGTGGACTTCTAGAAACATAAATGGGACCTGTAAATACCTTGTATATGCAATGGACCCTCATGTAATGCCTTTAACCCTTTCAGGGTCCGTGCTGTAGATCTACGGCTTTACGTTCAGGGTCCAAACCGTAGATCTGCGCCATGAGCTCAGCTCAGCTCTGATAAGCTGTGAGTGGTAAATTTGGGCCTAGATATGAGAGAATACATCTATGTGGTATTTTTGCACCACATAAAACCTGCAGCACACAGTGCATAATGAGAGAAAAAACTGAGACCATAATTTTCAATTAAAACAGAGATTTTGCAGTGTTTTTTCGTATGTTTTTTATAGTTGTATTTGCGATTTCTTGGTCTCATTTGATAGAATGGAAGATATGTTACAGAAATAGAGATGATTTTGATTGGTTTTAGTACTAAAAATGGCTTGAAACTGAGCTCAAAGTAGCGGAAATGTTAATTTTTTGCCGATGTTCAAGAGTAAACAAATGACCTCACACATCTAATACACGCCAGCTGGTATTATACATTCACAAATGTGGTGATATTATTTGTACAATTATTACAGTATTGCATAACAGTAAATCTTCTATTTTTTGGTTTGAATAAAAATTCATTATTTGAATAAAAATCAAAATGGAATTCATTTGTAAATCCTGAAAACATAACTTATGAACAGAGGAAATGTTAGTTTAGTGCCAGGAATGCCTACATAGTTTATTCTGGACCCTATTTTGAAATTGGAGTATTTTGAACTTTGCATTAAATTGGCCAAATGACCAAATTTCAATCACTTTATTTTGTAGTGGAAACAGTTTGCTTGGCAATTTCTTGTGCTCAATCGATAGAAGTAATACTAGTGAAATAGCTAAGAATTTGGTCGACTGGAATAATGTAATTGGCCTAAAAGAGGAGTCAATGTCGGCAAAATCGCTGATGCGTAAATATCGCTGACACTTCAAAATTCACGAGCATAATTTCGTCAATTTTCCATCAGATTTCGTACTTTTTGTAGTGGTTAGCTCTTCATCATTGTCCTCTACCAACGCTTCCACATCCTCGCCACTAACCTCCAACCCCATGGCCTTTCCTTATGCCACAATAGATTCCACAACTGGCATTGTCTCCTGAGGGTTAGCCCCAAACCCTTCAAAATCCCTCTCTTGTACACATTGTGGCCACAATTTTCTCCAAGCAGAGTTCAAAGTCCTGCAAGTCACTCCTCCTAAGCCTTACCTATAAGGTTTATGCAACTGAGGATACTGAAGTGATCTTTCCAGAACTCTCTTAGGGTCAATTCAGTGTCTGAAGTCACTTCAATGCACTTTTGAAACACTGCTTTGGTGTACAGTTTTTTTAAGTTTGAAATGACCTGCTGGTCCATGGGCTGGAGGAGAGGGGTGGTATTAGGAGGCAAAAACTTCACTTTGATAAAGCTCAACTCCTCCGCAATTTGTTCTTGCAAGTCGTGAGGATGAGCAGGAGCATTGTCCATTACCAGGAGGCACTTGAGTGACAATTTATTTTCCAGGAGGTACTTTTTCACAATGGGGCCAAATACATCATAGAACCAGTCCAGGAAAACGTCCCTAGTGACCCATGCCTTACTGTTTGCTTTCCACATCACACACAATTTAGCCTTGACCACATTGTTTTTCTTGAACACTCTGGGAGTTTCAGAGTGATACACAAGTAAAGGCTTCACTTTGCAATCCCCACTAGCATTACTACAAAACATTAGAGTTAGCCTGTTTTTCATAGGCTTGTGTCCTAGGAGTGCCTTTTCCTCCTGAGTAATGTAGGTCCTGTTTGGCATTTTCTTCCAAAGCAGGCCTGTTTTGTCACAGTTGAACACTTGTTCAGGTTTTAATTTTTCAGTGTCTGTGTACTCCTTAAAGTCCTGCACATACTTTTCAGCTGCTTTTTTGTCAGAACTGGCAACCTCACCATGCCTTATCACACTGTGTATGCCACTACTATTCTTAAATCTCTCAAACCAGCTATTGTTGGCCTTAAATTCATCAGTAGCAGCACTATTTGGAGGCATTTCTTAATGAGATCCGCATGCAACTGCCTTGCCTTTTCACATATTATTGACTGAGAAACACTATCTCCTGATAATTGTTTCTCATTTATCCACACCAACAACAGTCTCTCCACATCTTCGAGTATTTGCGATCTCTGTTTTGTAAGCATACTTGCACCTTTCACAACAACAGCTTCCTTGATTGCCTTTTTGTTGGCCAAGATAGTAGTGATGGTTGAATGGGGTTTATTATATAACCTTTCCAACTCCGAGATATGCACTCCACTCTCGTACTTTGCGATTATCTCTTTCTTTTTACCACAGGGTTGGCACTAGAAGCTTTCTTGGGGCCCATGGTGGCTTATTTAGCAGTTACAAGCGATATACATGCGATATACAAAATATATCGCATGTATGCATGGAATCATCCTCACTGGCTTTGTAAACAATGTCTGAGGTCACATTCAAGCACCTTTGAAACATTGCTTTGGTGTAGAGTTTTTTAAAGTTTGCACTAAATTAATACATAGCATTAGAAATCTTCCTTATGAAGAAAGATTGAAGACACTTAAATTACATTCACTTGTTAGATGAAGAATGAGGGGAGACCTGATCGAGTGTATAAGTGGAATATGGGTATTACTAAGGGGGATATTAGCAAGGTCTTGAGGATATCTCTCCAGGAGAGAACCCGCAGTAATGGATTCAAATTGGACAAGTTTAGATTTAGAAGGGATGTAGGAAAGTATTGGTTTGGAAATAGGGTAGTTGATGAGTGGAACAGTCTACCTAGTTGGGTTATTGAGGCTAGGACTTTGGGTAGTTTCAAATATAGGTTGGATAAATACATGAGTGAGAGGGGTTGGATTTGAGTTATCAGAGCTTATTTCTTGGGTGGCATTGAAAATTGGGTTGGGCAAACATTTTGTTAGTGGGATGGATTGTAAAGGACCTGCCAAGTATGGGCCAACAGGCCTGCTGCAGTGTTCCTCCTTTCTTATGTTCAATGACCTGCTGGTCCATGGGCTGGAGGAGAGGAGTGGTATTCGGGGGCAAGAACTTTACTGTGATGAACCCAAACTCCTCGAAAATTAGGTCATCCAAGATTGGAGTATGAACAGGTGCATTGTCCATTACTAGGAGGCACTTGAGATCCAATTTCTTTTCCAGGAGGTAATTATTCACACTAGGGCCAAACACTTCATTGAACCACTCGACGAAAATGTCCCTCGTGACCCATGCCTTACTATTAGATTTCCAAAACACACAATTTACTCTTCATAACATTGTTTTTCCTGAACGCTCTGGGGTTTTCAGAATGGTACACTAGTAACGGCTTCACTTTGAAATCCCCACTAGCATTAGCACAGAATATGAGCATCATCCTGTCTTTCATAGGCTTGTGTCCTGGCAGTGCCTTTTCCTCCTGTGTAATGTAGGTCATCTTTGGCATTTTCTTCCAAAAGAGGCCTGTTTCATCACAATTGAACACTTGTTCAGGTTTCAGTCCTTCATCCTCTATGTACTCCTTGAATTCATACACATATTTTTCAGCCGCTTTGTGGTCCAAACTGGCAGCCTCACCATACCTTACCACACTGTGTATGCCACTACGGTTCTTAACCCTTTCAGGGTTTTTGACGTACTAGTACGCCTAAATTCTAGCGCCCTCAAATCTAGTGAGAGAAAGCTGGTAGGCCTACATATGAAAGAATGGGTCTATGTGGTCAGTGTGCGTGGTATAAAAAAAATCCTGCAGCACACAGTGCGTAATGAGAAAAAAAAAACTTTGACCGTGTTTTTGGATTAAAACAGCGACTTTGCACTGTATTTTCGTATGGTATTTATTGTTGTATTCTAGTTTTCCTGGTCTCATTTTATAGAATGGAAGACATATTACAGAAATTGAGATGATTTTCACTGGTTTTTACAAAGAAAAGTACCTTGAAATTGAGCTCAAAGTAGGAGAAATGTTCGATTTTTACCGAAGTTCAAAAGTAAACAAATCATGCTATGCGTCCAATACACATCAACTGGTGAGTCTAATATTCTTTCACAAGTGCGCTGATATTATTTATACCACTTCTACACCAATGCAGTAGTCTGCATAACAGTAAATCTATTTTTTTTGTGAGAATAAAAATTCAAAGTGGAAAGCAAAAGAATGTAAGAGGGGCATGGGGACGTGACTAATGAAAAGAGGAAATGTTATTTTAGTGCCAGGAATGTCTTTCTTGTTTATTCTGGACCCTATTCGGAAATTGGCATCTTTTGAAATTTGTGTGAAATTGGCAAAATTGCTAAATTCTCACCACTGTATTGGATAGTTGAAATTGGTAAATGGGTGATTTTTTATACTCATTCGATAGAAAAAAATGGAGTTCTAGCGAAATAGTTAAGATTTTTGTTGACAAGTATACTGGACCTGGCTGAAAATGGGGCTCAAAGTGGGCAAAATCACCGATGGGTAAACATCGTCGAGACCGCTAACTTTGCGAGAGCATAATTTCGTAATTTTCCATCAAATTTCATACTTTTGGTGTCTTTATGATCGGGAAAAGATTCTCTGTCTTTTCATAAGAAAAAAATAATTTTTTTTTTTTTTTAAATTTGGCCGACCCTAAGAACAAATCTCTGAGAGGGCCTGTCGACCCTGAAAGGGTTAAATCTCTCGGACCAACCTTTGCTGGCCTTAAATTCACTCACATCACCACTATTTGCAGGCAATTTCTTTACCAGATCGTCGTGCAACTGCCTAGCCTTTTCACAAATAATCGACATCATAATACTATCTCCTGCTAATTGTTTCTCATTTATCCACACCAATAATAGCTTCTCAACCTCTTCAAGTACTGGTGATCTCATTTTTGTCAGCATAATTACCCCCTTTGCAACAACAGCATCCTTGATTTCCTTTTTCTTGGCCAGGATGGAACATATGGTTGTGTAGGGTTTGTTATACATCCTGGCCAGTTCGGCCACACTTCAGCCACTTTCATATTGTTCAATGATGTTTTTATTAAATTCAATCGTATTTCTCACCTTCTTTACCAAAGGCTTGGCACTAGAAGCTTTCTTTGGAGCCATGGTAGCTTATTTAGTACTTGCAAGCACTAAAATGAGTGGAATATTATGAAATATTTCGTAGGAGCACGTGAGGGGACCTTTGCTCACTGGTAAACAATGCCAAACTGGCTGGGTAGGGAGGCCGCCCCGGCTCACACCGTGCATACGCGTCCCAGATGACCTACTATTTGCGAGTCAACCTACGATTAGTGAGCCCATGTTTATACGAAAATATCGCTATGATTTCCGAAATCTATGACTCGAGCCCTACGATTATTGAGGGACCACTGTATATGTAAACAATAATATGTGATTGAACTAGGTGTACAAATTCATCTGTCAGTGTGAATGTGTGTGTTTGTGACAGTGTGATTACTAATTCAGTACCAAATATTTGTGTCTCAACCAGAATTGGCTTTGAAATGAAAAGATCTGCAACAAAACATTATTATCATAATATGAAAACAACAAAAAATAGAAAATAATTTGAAAAAAATTTTAAATGTTTATTGCTCCTGCAAGTGGCAGTGCTCCATGTTGCCGATACCTCATCATTTAGCAAGAACTTTGTGGGCTTATATCTCGGTAAGTACTGGCCCTAAAATTTATTTTTTTTGTCCTATAACATTTCTAAAAATGTACTCTTTATTTAAAAAAAAAAAAACTATTTTTCAAAATATTCGGAGCATTGCACGAGTGAACATAGATCTATGTTTGGACAGTTTAAGAGTTGTATAAACCTTGGTAATAAATACCGACAAGTTGGTTTAGAAAGACACATAAGCAAACACTTTGACATATTTATTAGAAAACGTTTCGGTCCTGGGACCTTGATCACTTCTAACATACAGAGGGAGAAAGACATTGTATATATAGGCGGAGAGTGAGGTGTGAGTGACGCACGTGACCTGAGGAATGTCATGTTGTGATGAGGACGGGTAGACAATGAAATCATATGACTCCTGTGTTGTTGGGTTAGTGGTGCTTAAGTATCATGTATGCCAATGTTTTTGAAATTTTGTAGTTTCCAGTGTTGCGTTCTATAGTGTCGGTGACGGCGATTAGTGAGGCTTCTAGGCACCGTCGGCATCTGAGGTCTGGTTCGGTGAGAACGAGTTGTGCTTCATTCCAGTTCATCAAATGCCCCGTGGAGTCTCTGTGGAGGACACAGGCGTACCTGACATCGTCTCTGTTAGAGGCATTTCGATGCTCATTCAGGTGGACTGCAAGATCTCTGCCTGTCTCGCCTACATATTTCTTGTGACAGAACCCACAGGGGATAGTGTAGATGCCTGCTGTAGAAGTTAGAGATGTGGGGCTGCGTATCGTAGTGAGGTCTTTGATAGATGATGTGTTTATGGTGGAAACATTGATGTTACTCATAGCAAGTGCCCGGCAAGTATTCGTGGCAACATCACCACATGGGAGTACTATGAACTGCTTAGGGGGCTGTTCCATGGGCGGTTTGTTGAGGATAGCTTGTGCCTTGAGTCTGCAATCTCGGATGAAGAAAGATGGAAACTGAAGACGTGTAAAGGCTTGTGTTATGTAAGTGCATTCTTCTTCTAGAAAACAAGGGCTGGAGATGCGAAGAGCTCTCAAGAAGAAGCCAATGAGGACTCCTCTCTTAGTGCGGATGTCTTGGTGATAATAAAAGTGTATAAGATCGTCCTTGTTGGTAGGTTTTCTATACACTTTGAAGAGAAGTTTGTCACTGTCGGGAGATCTGCACAGGAGAACGTTGAGGAAAGGAAGTTTGCCATCGTTTTCGAGTTCAAGTGTAAACTTTATTGATGGTTCAGCTGCATTGATCTTGTTGAGAAGGGCCTGGATATTGAGACATCTCGGATAGAAAACCAATATATCATTAACGTATCTTAACCAGGTAACGGTGTTGGGAATGAGGGTGCTGAATTTTTCTGTCTCTAGGTTTTCCATGAAGAGGTTGGCAAGCACAGCACTGAGCGGGCTGCCCATTGCCATCCCAAAGCACTGTTTGTAACAGGACAACTGTTACAAACAAAATCATTTTTTCTTATGAAAAATTTTTTTTTTTCTAAACATTATAGGCTAAACAAAAAAATTTTACCATCAATATGTACCGAGATATGGAGGCGTGAAGTTGACAGAAAATTTGCATCATGTGGTAACATCGCCGACTGCCGTCACCCGGCATCTCCCTCTGTATGTTAGAAGTGATGAAGGTTCCAGGACCGAAACGTTTTCTAATGAATATGTCATAGTGTTTGCTTACGTGTCTTTCTAAACCAGTTTAAGGGTTAAATTGCAAATATCTTGTGTCAGAGGACACACTTTACAGTCTGGTTCATGAACCATAGGCATTGGCCATTATGCTTCACACTTTTCTGTTACTAAAGTTTCATTTCTGACTCTGGCTTAACTTCAGTGGCAGCAACATTCATGTCCAACCACCATACAGCCTCTACACATGTTCTAACAAGACTGTATGGAAGATGTTCCAGCTTTTCTTTTAGGATAAGAACATTCCACTTATGATGATCACTCAAGTCATAAAGTGTATGATGTGAAGGCTTACTCAGCCCTGTAACAACTTCAGACAGTATTACCAAGGCTGGCTCCTCCTCAGGAAAATTAATGAATAGAAAAAGAAATAATAATTCACAAAGATAAACACTTTATTATTTATTAATGCAAAGATAAAACATTGAAACATGAAGGTGTATCCTACTTGAAAGAAAAATGAAAAATGAAATGGAAAAATGACATTTGAATTCAACGCTAATATATACAGTTATACTGGGGTGTCTGGTTGAGGTTGACACCGTCTTGTAGAAATTGTAGCCGTTGCTGATGTGGGGGGGGTCACAGGTGTTTAGTGACAACCCAACAACTAGTTCTTCACAGAGTCTATAGCCTTGAATAGTCAGTCCAGATGACAGGAATGCAGGTTCTTTACCACTGCAAAGATGAGGGGTAGTGTCCTGTACAATTAATCAGGTAGGTAGATCATAAAGTGACGTCCCAAGACCGGTTTCAGTCTGTCTCCTTCAACACTTCTCTTTCGTTGGCAGGTGACCTGAGCTGTCATTCCAAGAGTTGTGCTGGGAGCTGTGAGTTGAGTGATTACTGTTTTGCCAGAGCCCCACATGTCACCTTTTGGGGTGGGAAGAAAGGGGGGGGAGGGGATAGCGGGAGCTAGACTGACCCTACCTTAACAAGCAGCCGGCAATCAAACTATGGTTACCATATACAGTGGACCCCCGCATAGCGACCTTAATCCGTGCAAGAGGGCTGGTTGTTATGCGAAATGTTCGGTATGCGAATGAATTTTCCCCATAAGAAATAATGGAAATCAAATTAATCCGTGCAAGACACCCAAAAGTATGAAAAAAAAAAATTTACCACATGAAATATACATTTTCCTACACACAAAGAGAAGGATACATGCACAATAGTAGAGTAGTACATGCACAATATATATTGTGCATGTACTACTCTACTAAATGAAGAATAAATGACACTTACCTTTATTGAAGATGCAGCAATGACTGATGAGACACTGTGTCCTGGGAGTGCCTTTTCCTCCTGAGTACTGTAGGTCCTGTTTGGCATTTTCTTCCAGAACATGCCTTATCACACTGTGTATGCCACTACGATTCTTAAATCTCTCAAACCAACCTTTGCTGGCTCTAAATTCACCAATATGAGCACTAGTTCCAGGCATTTTCCCTGTTCACCTGGGTGTTAGTCGACTGGTGTGGGTTGCATCCTGGGAGACAAGATTAAGGGCCCCAATGGAAATAAGTTAGACAGTCTTCGATGACACTGACTTTTTTGGGTTATCCTGGGTGGCAAATCCTCTGGGGTTAATTGTTTCTTGGTATTCTCAATAAGCCACACCAACAACGGTGCTACAGCAGCAGCAGCAGCTGACGGTGGTACAGCAGCAACAGACGATGCTACAGCAGCAACAGACGATGCTACAGCAGCAGCAGACGATGCTACAGCAGCAGCAGACGATGCTACAGCAGCAGCAGACGATGCTACAGCAGCAACAGACGATGCTACAGCAGCAGCAGACGATGCTACAGCAGCAGCAGACGATGCTACAGCAGCAGCAGACGATGCTACAGCAGCAACAGACGATGCTACAGCAGCAGCAGACGATGCTACAGCAGCAGCAGACGATGCTACAGCAGCAGCAGACGATGCTACAGCAGCAGCAGACGATGCTACAGCAGCAGCAGACGATGCTACAGCAGCAGCAGACGGTACTACAGCAGCAGCAGCAGCTGACGGTGGTACAGCAGCAGCAGCTGACAGTGCAGCAGCAGCTGACGGTGGTACAGCAGCAGCTGACGGTGGTACAGCAGCAGCTGTACCACCAATAGTAGCGATGGTTGATTGGGATTTATTATACAACCTGGCCAGCTCGGAGACACGCACTCCACTTTCATACTTATCAATGATCTTTTTCTTCATCTCCATAGTAATTCTCACCCTTATTGCTGTAGGGTTGGCACTAGAAGCCTTCTTGGGGCCCATGGTCACTTATTTTCCAGAAAAAAAATCACCAAAAACACTGTAATAATACGAAATGTTCCGATTGTATGCTTGGATGTTACTGCAGAGGCTGGCTGGTAAACAATGCCACCGGCGGAACATGTGAGCGTGGCTCAGGCCGCACATTGGACGCGTCTCGGACGAAGGGCGGTGAGCGGGTTTTTGGGCGGTATGCGAGGCAAAATTTTTGCGATCAAAGCGTCCGGTATGCGATGCGTCCGGTATGCGGGGGTCCACTGTACTCGCTCGCTACTCCTATCTGTTAAACTTTTCCCTCACATATGACACTTGTTTACATACACCTATGTCATTTGTTTTTGTCATTTGACATTTCTCTACACTACACTGGTTTTAAATACTATATTAGGCATGTTTTATAAAGGTTCCAGTTTGCAGAAATAGATTCCCAAGTTTTTTGTCTTGGTATTTCTGTGCTCAAGCTCCATGAACCATAATAGAAATAACAACCTGTTATTATGATTTTGTGAACACTAGTAATAAATTGTTAGAATGCTTTTCATTTGGTAAATTGTCTGTTTGTACTCTCCTATACATTAGCACTTCCTTTGTTGATTCATGGCACATACCTCCAGCTCCACTTGGTAAACTCTCAGTTTGATTAAGACCTCACAACAATTAGAGAATATTAATTTTATTTGTAATCATTCTGTGCTTAAAGATAGTGAATAACATTACTTTTGCTTGCCATGTGGAATGTGTTCAGGTGGAATGGCTTGCTTAGTTTGTTTACCTGAATCTGTAGGAAATTTAAGAACTGCTAATCTCAGTGCTCTAAATGCTATTAATATTTCATTGGTTATGATGCCATTTGAAAGTTCTCTAACCATGCTTAGTGATTTTGTGTGCCTATTTGGAAGCAGACTCAGTCTACATTCAGAGCTTCCACATTTCCATCCCAGTGATCCACTTCTCTGAAGTTCGTGGATAAAAGCTGTCCGCCAGTATAGATTCCTAGTGACAGTTTTTACGTGGCACTAATTACCCAGTCACAAGCTCGTTTGTGCATTTTGTGAGACAATGTATTGCCTGAACAAGCATACAAGTTTTCAATAAAAACTGGATCACTACCACCACCAGGTGCCAGATCAGCCAGGTTGTGATGGCTGTGTGGGCCAGCGGTCTACCAACAGCAACAACCTGGTCCGATAGGCAATCAACAGAAATATCTGGCCTCAGGCTGGCCTGAGAGTGTACAAGAAAATCAATTAAGCATATATCACAGGTGTAGATCCCATCATTTCTTCTGATCCATTTAGTTCATTTCAACAAAAGAACAAAGAATCTTGTATCCAAGACTTGTGACTTTATTGGCCTTCACATCCTGGTCATTTCAGCCTGATCGTTCACAGTTTATCCCAGGTAAGGAAACTTCGTATCCTACATCATCTCACCATGGATCATCATGACTTTAAATCACCCAACACAGTTTCAGGGGTCTGGAAGCTTTCTTAGGTTCAGCACTGAGACAAATCATGGAGGGAAAGGCTTCAGGCACATAATCTGCAACAAGGGTTTGCATGTATTTTAAAGAGTTGTTCATTGACACTGAATTACTTGGCATCACAAGTTATGTAGTCAAAGTTATGGTAGTAAAAATTTGAAAGTTAAATTCTAGTTATTGCACTTATGAACCACCAGATACAACTTCCAGCAGTTAACCCAGTCCCAAATATCCTGTTGTTTAACTTGTTCAATTTGCCACATAAAATAGAAGAATGTAATAGAGAAAGTCCCAGAAGTCAGTGTGGATAAACTGGCACACACACACAAACTATTAAGACTATTAGACTTTCATTAAGCCAGCAAATAATAGAATCTGGTAGTGAACATAACGGTGTTAAATACAGCACATTTGGACCACAGCCTAATTGAAGTTCAGACCTGCATGCACACTTACCTCAAGCAGCAAATTTAACCTCAACAGTAATATTAACTGGGCTCAAATATACTAGGAGGGTTGAATGAATAACATGGATTTAAATCTGTCTCGAGAAGATAAGGTCAGTGGCACCAGAAGTTTTTTACAACACACATACCAATAAAAAAAAAAAAGCTGTATGTTAGGAAGAGAGAGACACTCCCTCTGTTGGCAAAGATGAGCTTCTCAAATGTTGCAGACTCAGTAAACAACAAAAACACTGATTAGATAAATGGAAAAGCATTGATCTCAAGCTGAGTGCATCATACAGAGTCCAGGAGAGACACAGGGAACAAAATGTCATAAATGAAACTGAAAATATTTAAAAAGTTTTTCTCCGCACAATCCATTGCAAAAGCTACATTTTGTTTCAGGCCGTTGCGTAAAGGAGATGGAAATTTGGCTGATGACAAACAAATGAATGAAATACCCCAGTCACTCTGCGACTGTCCTCAGTGAGTTATAATCAGCCTAAACATTGACAATCTAAATTATTTTTTTATGAATAAGACTTAAAGTTCTGCCAACATTTCCAAAATTTCTGACAACCCTAACCCTGTTCAACTTCAGAGAATCCATTAATAACATGCTCATTCACTCTGCCCCAGACTCAGACTTATGGAACTCCATATTCATTATGAATTGCAAGAAATCACTGTCATGGTCCTTACATATTCTATAGGAGTCTGGACATGGGTCATTCTATTCATTAAAAATCATGGACACAGCCCCACTCCAAAAAGGTGGCATTAAAGCAGTTGCAAAAAAAAAAAAAAAAACTGTAAACCAATGTCACCGATGTCCCATATGATCAAAATCTTTGAAAGTAGTTTAAGAAGCAAGACTGCTGAGCACGTGGATTCATAACAAATGGACTACCAAGGGAGATGTGGCTTTATAGCAGGTGGCTTCTGCCTTTTTCAATTGCTGGACAAAATTAATATGTTGTGTTCAAATATTTTGCAAAAGATTTAAACAGGTGTGACCATGGTGTAAAAGTGCAGAAAATATATGTAAAAGAAATAACTGGAAAAGTGGGAGGATGCATATTTAATTTCATAATAGTGAACAAAGTAAAATCAGAGGCTGCTACATTTAAAAGTTCTCTTCCCCAAGTATTCTCCCAAATTCTCTTTCTCACTCTCTTAACTAAGAGACAATTCACAGCATCATATCACAGAAAAATTGCAAGAAGCTGTAATCCAAGTTTTCCAGCGGGTAGTGAAGAATAACACGACGGTCAGTAGTGATGAGTTCCAGCTGAGTATGTATGGAAAGAATGAAAAACTCAAAAGGGATACTATATATATAGAAAAACCCAAGAGGATCACCAAATAGAATGAAAGCAACACATGAAAAACCTGGGAGTAATTATGTTAGCTGACCTTTCTCTCAAGAACACAATAAGGCACATGTCATGACAGCCAGGAAAATGATGAGGTAGAGAATGAAAACTTTCAGAACAAAGGATATAGTTCCAGTGGTGATACTATTCAAATCACTTGTGCTCTCTTGCTTAGAATATTGCTCAGTGTGGTTATCTCCATTCAGGGCAGAAGAGATATCACAACTGGAACATATATGTAGATCATTTATGGCTTGCTAAGAGCCAGTAAAACATTTAAATTATTGAGAATTACTCAGAATCCTAGCATATACTCTCTGGAAAGAGTATATGTTTAATATGTACACAGTAATATATATGTGATTAGATATATGCCTAGTCCCAAATGTGTACACTGCCATAACAACATACTGGAGTGAGAAATCTGGAAGAAAATGTCAAACCCAGTGAAAAGTAGGGATACCATTGGGAAAATAAGAGAACACTGTATCAGCATCCATAATCACAGACCTTTTTTTTAACATCTTACCAGAAGATGTAAAAAACTCTGCCAGAATAAGTGTAGAAGTCTTCAAGAGGAAATTGGACAAGTACCTCAACCAAGTGTCAAATCAACCAGGTGTGATGGGTATGTGGGATACCAGGCTGCCAGCAGCAACAGTTTGATTGCCCAGGAGAGCACCAGGAGTAGGAAAACTCTTAATACCAATCAAAGGTATATCAAAGGTAAAAGTGTATATTCCTTTACCAACGATACTAGAATTTGTATGAGCGTGACATTCACTGAGGTCACAACAAATCTTCAAGCTGATATAAACCTAGTCTTCCACTGGGTCACAGAAAGCAGTATGATATTCTGAGGACAAATATCATTTACTTTACTATGGAAAACTGAGGAAATAAAAACTAAACAAGAGTATTAAACAAACTAAAATCACTCAATTGAGTAAAAGATTAATGTGATCTCACATTCAAGGATCATAATAATATTAATATCACAACAAGGAAATTGATAAGCTGCTTCACTAGAACATTCAGAACAGTAGATTCCTAGACCAGGATGTTGCTGTACATTAATAGCTCCTTTTATGGTAGGTAAAATTGCAGATATGGAGGAAGTACAGAGATTCTTCACTGCATATATATTTTCAGTTCCTCAAACTGTTCTTGAAATATAGGCAAGAAAAATACATGATAATTTACTTCTGAAAAATTCTGGAGGAATTGGTTTCAAATCTTCACATCAAAACCACTCCTTGCAAACAGTGTGAAATACCTCCAGTAAAAAGCACCAAGAGATAACTCATTAAATGTAAAGAGAACAAGACACAACAACCCTACCTTCGTACATATGGGGCATCATCAACAGACCCCTAATTGTAAAGAGCAAACCTGACAAGTCCCTCTAGTCAGCTCCTGTTCAACCAGGCTGTGGTTTATTCATTAGACTGTATGTGGCTAGCTTCAACAGTCATGTTGATCAGGCCAGCAACTGGGAGGCCTGGTCTAGAATTAGGCAGTGGAGGCAGTGACTCTCTCAAATCATCATCTGTTAACCTTTAGGTAACCATGATCCAAGACTGTAACATAGTGGCCCAGCAATTGAGAGAAGCAGGAGTGGCCTGTTCTCAACCCACTGTTGCTCTGGGCTGTGTAATTGTTGTTATTCCCTAAGTTTATCCTCGTTAATAGCTTGATCAAACAGAAAACTGGGGCTTGCAGCTCAGTTAAAAATAGGTGCTACAGCCTTATTCATCAAGTGCACTAATACTCACCATTTTGAAGAGACATTTTCAGCTTTCCTCCTTATATTGTTCTGTGTTTGATGTAATGAAGTTGGAAAAACATTGTACTCATGATATATACATACGTATTGAGTTATTTATTGTGGTAACATTGAACTCCTGCTTTTCACATCAGCCTCAAACTATATCAGTTATATTTTAACCCGTAAACGGTCCAAACGTATATATTCATTTTTACTGCTAGTGCCCCCAAACGTATATATACGTTTTATTTGTCATACATTCAACATTGCCACGATAAGCTTGAGTCGCCTAGATATGAGAGAATGGGTGTGCACACTCACTGTGCACCATATTAAAATAATTGGGGATGCTTGGGTACCACATGCTCTTTTTTCCTATTAAAAAAACTATTTTTTTTCTTCTCAAAAAAGTTGGGGCACTACAGGAGAGAACGTATATATACGTTTGGACCGTTTACCGGTTAATTTTTTGTGATAGTCTTTACGTTATTTTATATTTAACAAAGACATGTTTATTCAGTGTAAGGAACCGTGGAGTTATGCAGCGAGGTTCACTTGGCCACTCCTCGTCACATGAAGATTCCTCACCGCATGCGTCCCCTCATCCCTCACCACATCTCTACAGCTCCTCGCGCCCTGCACCCCAGGTAAGATACTTCATTTATTATCCTTACTCTCGTGCATATATCCCAATTCTTCGCGCAGTCAAGCTCAGTGCTTTTGAGTGGGCAGAACCTGACTTAGTGAAAATGTGAGTATTCCTGAATGTTAGTCTAAACCAAAAAAATTTCTCTGGTAAAAAGAAAAAATCTTGCTTATATCAACATACAGTGGAACCTTGACTTACGAGTGTCCCAACTTAGGAGTTTTTTGAGATACGAGCCATCCCTGGGTTGATTTTTTCCTTTGAGTTACAAGCCAATATTTGAGTTACGAGCCAGCTTCCCCCTCTCTCTTCCCCCTCAACCCAAAACCTGGACACCTCACTTGTTTATCTATGATTTCATGCTTTAATTCCATGGAAATCATTCTCTTTTTCTTTTCAGCAATAATAATAATATTATTACAGTCATGTCACTCAGTAAATCAATCAAGTCACTCAATAAGTCAGTCAAGTCAGTCTAGTTATTCAGTAAGTCAGTCAAGTCACTCAGTAAGTCAGTCAGTCAGTTCAGTTAGTCAATCAGTCATTCAGTAAGTCAGTCATTCAGTCACACAAACTCATGTTAACCTCTTTTTCTGTGTACAAAGTAACACTTCAGTTACGGCTACAGGTTATCTCTTGTCTAATATCTTTGTTATTCTAAGACTTAAGTGCTTATACCTCTTCGTGCCACTTTCAGCAACACTAGTATGGCTACTGGGTGTCTTGATTGCTTGGCAGATACAAGATATAGTAATTAAAATATCATAACACAATTGACAAACACAGCTGCCTTGTAGCAGAGAAAGACTGGACACGTATGAATTACGAATGCTGGGATGGTGGGGTGGTGTCGGTGAGTGGTAGGGGATGGTGGGAGGGCTCCCCGGCTGCTCCACAACAAGGCGGCTGCTTGAGCAAAAGAGGATTTTTTTTTCCTTCCCACAAACTGAACCACTGTATAAGCAAGATTGGAGATGGGAAGTACAGTGCCTACACTTTGAAGGAAGGGTGTTAATGTTGCAGTTTTATAACTGTAGTGTAAGTGCACCTCTGACAAGACAGTGATGAAGTGAATGATGGTGAAAGTTTCTCTTTTTCAGGCCACCCTGCCTTGGTGGGAAACAGCCACTGTGTTAATAAAAAAAAAATAATCATCATATATATAATAGGTGGCCACCTCATAATGTTAACCCTTCTGCTGTCAACACCTCCAAATTGAAAGCTCCTTCTATGTTGTCATTTAAAAAAACCAGGTTGGTAGGTTGGTGGACAGCAGCCACCCAGGAAGTACTACCATCCTGCCAGATGACTGTGAAACAGAAACCTGTAACTGTTTTACATGATGGTAGGATTGCTGGTGTCTTTTTCTGTCTCATGAACACGGTAGATAACAGGGATATCTTGCTACTCCTACTTGCATTTGGTCACACTTCACAGACACGCACATGCATATATATATATATATATACATACATCTAGGTTTTTCTCCTTTTTCTAAATAGCTCTTGTTCTTCTTTATTTCTTCTATCGTCCATGGGGAAGTGGAAAAGAATCTTTCCTCTGTAAGCCATGCGTGTCGTATGAGGCGACTAAAATGCCGGGAGCAATGGGCTAGTAACCCCTTCTCCTGTAAACATTTACTAAAAAGAGAAGAAGAAAAACTTTATAAAACTGGGATGCTTTTAATGTGCATGGATGTAGTGCGGAATGACAAGAAACAGATGATTGCTGGGTGTTATGAATGAAAAGAAGTTGAATGTCCTGGCCCTAAGCGAAACAAAGCTGAAGGGGTAGGGAGTTTCAGTGGGGAAATAAATGGGATTAAATCTGCAGTATCTGAGAGAGTTAGAGCTAAGGAAGGGGTAGCAATAATGTTGAAGGATCAGTTATGGAAGGAGAAAAGAGAATAGAATGTGTAAATTCCCAAGGATTATGTGGATTTAAAGTAAAGGTTGGATGCGAAAAGTGGGTCATAATAAGCGTGTATGCACCTGAAGAAGGAGAGGAATGTAGAGGAGAGAGAGAGAGATTTTGGGAGATGTTAAGTGAATGTTATAGGAACCTTTGAACCAAGTGAGAGAGTAATTGTGGTAGGGGACCTGAACCTAAAGTAGGAGAAACTTTTTTGAGAGGGTGCGGTAGGTAAGTTTGGGGTGCCAGGTGTAAATGATAAATGGTAGCCCTTTGATTGTAACTTAGTAATAGAAAAGGGTTTAGTTTATAGGTAATAACATATTTTAAGAAAAAAAGGATAAATAAGTATACAGTTTGGACCCCCGGGTTAACGATTTTAATCCGTTTCAAGAGGGGTAATTGTTTTTGGCAAATAATCGTTATGTGAATGAATTTTCCCCATAAGAAATAATGGAAATAAAATTAATCCGTGCCAAAACAACCAAAAGTATGAAAAAAAAAAATTTTACCACATGAAATTTTACATTTTCCCACACACAAAGAGAAGGATACATGCACAATAGTAGAGTAGTACATGCACGTATATATTGTGCATGTACTACTCTACTAAATGAAAGAAAAAATGACACTTACCTTTATTGAAAAATGCAGCAATGACTGATGAGACACTGTGTCCTGGGAGTGCCTTTTCCTCCTGAGTACTGAGGTCCTGTTTGGCATTTTCTTCCAGAACAGGCCTTAAACCACTGTGTATGCCACTACGATTCTTAAATCTCTCAAACCAACCCTTTGCTGGCTTTAAAAATTTACCAATATGAGCACTAGTTCCAGGCATTTTTCCCTGTTCACCGGGTGTTAGTCGACTGGTGTGGGTTGCATCCTGGGAGGGCAAGATTAAGGACCCCAATGGAAATAAGTTAGACCCGTCTTCAATGACACTGACTTTTTGGGTTATCCTGGGTGGCAAATCCTCTGGGGTTAATTGTTTCTTGGTATTCTCAATAAGCCACACCAACAACGGTGCTACAGCAGCAGCAGCAGCTGACAGTGCAGCAGCAGCAGCAGCAGCAGCTGTACCACCAATAGTAGCGATACTTATCAATGATCTTTTTCTTCTTCTCTATTGTAATTCTCACCCTTATTGCTGTAGGGGTTGGCACTAGAAGCTTTCTTGGGGCCCATGGTCACTTATTTTCCAGAAAAAGCACCGAAAACACTGTAATAATACGAAATATTCCGATTGTATGCTTGGATGTTACCGCGGAGGCTGGCTGGTAAACAATGCCACCGGCGGAACATGTGAGCGTGGCTCAGGCCGCACATTGGACGCGTCTCGGAGGAAAATCGGTAAGCGGGTTTTTAAGCGGTATGTGAGGCAAAATTTTTGCAATTAAAGTAAGCGGTATGCGAAATAATCGCTATGTGATGCCATCGTTATGCGGGGGTCCACTGTACAAGATATGATGTAGGGCAAAATGACAGCAGTTTGTTGGATTATGTATTGGTAGATAAAAGACTGTTGAGTAGACTTCAGGATGCACATGTTTATAGAGGGGCCACAGATATATCAGATGACTTTTTAGTTGTAGCTACACTGAGAGTAGAAAGTAGATGGGATACAAGAAGAATAGAAGAAAAGTAAAAGGACACAATGCAAACTAATGTGACATTTTTATTGTGCCACAATAAAATGTACATTAGTTGCACTTGTGTCCTTTTACTTTACATATTGTCGGTAAATTCTACCAAAAATATTACAAGAATGAAAGCATCGGGGAAAGAGAGAGGTGAAGGTTTATAAACTAAAAGAGGAGGCAGTTAGGGTAAGATATAAACAGCTATTGGAGGATAGATGGGCTAATGAGAGCATAGGCAATGGGTCGAAGAGGTAGGGGTAGGTTTAAAAATGTAGTTTAGAGTTTTTTCAGTAGAAGTTTGTGGTTACAGGAAAGTGGGTGGGGAGGGAAAGGGAGCAATTGGGGGAATGATGTTGTAAAGAGGGTGTAAGGGAGAAAAAGTTAGCTTTTATTTTTTATTATCACACCGGCTGATTCCCACCAAGGCAGGGGGGGCCCGAAAAAGAAAACTTTCACCATCATTCACTCCATCACTGTCTTGCCAGAAGGGTGCTTTACACTACGTTTTTAAACTGCAACATTAACACCCCTCCTCAGAGTGCGGGCACTGTATTCCCATCTCCAGGACTAAAGTCCGGCCTCCCGGTTTTCCCTGAATCCTTCATAAATGTTACTTTGCTCACACTCCCAACAGCACGTCAAGTATTAAAAACCATTTGTCTCCATTCATCCTATAAAAAACCGCTCACGCATGCCTGCTGGAAGTCCAAGCCCCTCGCACACAAAACCTCCTTTACCCCTCCCTCCAACCCTTCCTAGGCCGACCCCTACCCCGCCTTCCTTCCACTACAGACTGATACACTCTTGAAGTCTTTCTTTTTCGCTCCATTTTTCCTACATGTCCGAACCACCTCAACAACCCTTCCTCACCCTCTGGACAACAGTTTTGGTAATCCCGCACCTCCTCCTAACTTCCAAACTACGAATTCTCTGCATTAAAATTCACACCACACATTGCCCTCAGACATGACATCTCCACTGCCTCCAGCCTTCTCCTCGCTGCAACATTCATCACCCCCCGCTTCACACCCATATAAGAGCGTTGGTAAAACTATACTCTCTTACATTCCCCTCTTTGCCTCCAAGGACAAAGTTCTTTGTCTCCACAGACTCCTAAGTGCACCACTCACTCTTTTTCCCTCATCAATTCTATGATTCACCTCATCTTTCATAGACCCATTCCGCTGACACGTCCACTCCCAAATATCTAAAATACGTTCACCTCCTCCATACTCTCTCCCTCCAATCTGATATTCAATCTTTATCACCTAATCTTTTTGTTTATCCTCATAACCTTTACTCTTTCCTGTATTCACCTTTAATTTTCTTCTTTTGCAAAACCCTACCAAATTCATCCACCAATCTCTGCAACTTCTCTTCAGAATCTCCCAAGAGCACAGTGTCATCAGCAAAGAGCAGCTGTGACAACTCCCACTTTTGTGTGTGATTTTTTATCTTTTAACTCCACGCCTCTTGCCAAGACCCTCGCATTTACTTCTCTTACAACCCCATCTATAAATATATTAAACAACCACGGTGACAAACACACATCCTTGTCTAAGGCCTACTTTTACTGGAAAAAATTTCCCTCTTTCCTACATACTCTAACTTGAGCCTCACTATCCTCGTAAAAAAATCTTCACTTTCTTTCAGTAACCTACCTCCTACACCATACACTTGCAACATCTGCCACATTGCCCCCCTAAACCACCCTGTCATACGCCTTTTCCAAATCCATAAATGCCACAAAGACCTCTTTAGCCCTTTTCTAAAAAATTTTTTTTCACTTATATGTTTCACTGTAAACACCTGGTCCACACACCCCCCACCTTTCCTAAAGCCTCCTTTTTTCATCTGCTATCCTATTCTCCATCTTACTCTTAATTCTTTCAATTATAACTCTACCATACACTTTACCAGGTACACTCAAACAGACTTATCCCCCTATAATTTTTGCACTCTCTTTTATCCCCTTTGCCTTTATACAAAGGAAAAGCCCTGCCCCTTGCCAATCCCTAGGTACCTTAACCCCCTTCCCCTACATTTATTAAATAATTGCACCAACCATCCAAAACTATATCCCCACCTGCTTTTAACATTTTCTATCTTTATCCCATCAATCCCGGCTGCCTTAAACCCCCCTTTTATTTTTCCTACTGCCTCACGAACTTCCCCCCCACTCACAACTGGCTCTTCCTCACTCCTACAAGAAAGTTTTTTTCCCCTTGCCCTAAACACGAAATCACAGCATTCCCTATCTTCATCAACATTTAACAATTCCTCAAAAATATTCCTTTCCATTCCCAATACCTCACCTCTTCCATTTAATAACTCACCTCTCCAAATTTTTAACTGACAAAAACCATTTGTTCTCTAGGGCTTTCTTAACTTGTTAATCTCACTCCAAAAAATTTTTCTTATTTTCAACAAAATTTGTTGATAACATCTCACCCACTCTCTCATTTGCTCTCTTTTTTACATTGCTTCACCACTCTCTTAACTTCTCTCTTTTCTCCATATACTTTCCCTCCTTGCATCACTTCTACTTTGTAAAACTTCTCATATGCTAACTTTTTCTCCCTTACTACTCTCTTTACATCATCATTCCACCAATCGCTCCTCTTCCCTCCTGCACCCACTTTCCTGTAACCACAAACTTCTGCTGAACACTTACAATAATTTTAAACCTACCCCCTACCTCTTCGACCCCATTGCCTTTGCTCTCATTAGCCATCTATCCTCCAACACTGTTTATATCTTACCCTAACTGCCCCCTCTTTTAGTTTATAAACCTTCACCTCTCTCTTCCCTGATGCTTTATTCTCCTTGTATCCCATCTACCTTTTACTCTCAGTGTAGCTACAACTAGAAAGTGATCTGATATATCTGTGGCCCCTCTATAAACATGTACATCCTGAAGTCTACTCAACAGTCTTTTATCTACCAATACATAATCCAAAAAAACTACTGTCATTTCGCCCTAACAAACATATCGTGTATACTTATTTTATCCTCTTTTTCTTAAAATATGTATTACCTATAACTAAAAACCCCTTTCTATACAAAGTTCAATCAAAGGGCTTCCCATTATCATTTTACACCTGGGACCCCAAACTTACCTACCACACCCTCTCTAAAAGTTTCTCCTACTTTAGCATTCAAGTCCCCTACCACAATTACTCTCTCACTTGGTTCAAAGGCTCCTATACATTCACTTAACATCTCCCAAAATCTCTCTCTCTCCTCTGCATTCCTCTCTTCTCCAGGTGCATACACGCTTATTATGACCCACTTCTCGCATCCAACCTTTACTTTAATCCACATAATTCTTGAATTTACACATTCATATTCTCTTTTTTCCTTCCATAACTGATCATTTAAAAGTTAGCATATGAGAAGTTATCCTAGGTACTTTACACATGTGCTGCTATGTATGATAATCTATGTAACTGCATTTGTGTATATCTGAATAAACTTACTTACTTACTAACTTAATATATGTTAGTGTAAATTTGTTATCTAGTATTTGTATGCATATATAAGTGGAAAAAAGAGGTGTTCCAAGTAGAAGTGATGCAAGGAGGGAAGAGTATATGGAGAAAAAGAGAGAGGTTAAGAGAGTGGTGAAGCAATGTAAAAAGAGAGCAAATGAGAGAGTGGGTGAGATGTTACCAACAAATTTTTTTGAAAATAAGAAAAAATTTTGGAGCGAGATTAACAAGTTAAGGAAGCCTAGAGAACAAATGGATTTGTCAGTTAAAAATAGTAAGGAGAGTTATTAAATGGAGAGTTAGAGTATTGGGAAGATGAGGGAATATTTTGAGGAATTGTTAATGTTGATGAAGATAGGGAAGCTGTGATTTCGTGTATAGGGCAAGGAGGAATAACATCTTGTAGGAGTGAGGAAGAGCCAGTTGTGAGTGTGGGGGAAGTTCGTGAGGCAGTAGGTAAAATGAAAGGGGGTAAGACAGCCGGATTGATGGGATAAAGATAGAAATGTTAAAAGCAGGTGGGGATATAGTTTTGGAGTGGTTGGCGCTATTATTTAATAAATGTATGGAAGAGGGTAAGGTACCTAGGGATTGACAGAGAGCATGCATAGTTCCTTTGTATAAAGGCAAAGGGGACAAAAGAGAGTACAAAAATTATTGGGGGATAAGTCTGTTGAGTATACCTGTTAAAGTGTATGGTAGAGTTTAGTATTGAAAGAATTAAGAGTAAGACGGAGAATGGGAAATAGCAGATGAACAAGGAGGCTTTAGGAAAGGTGGGTGTGTAGACCAGGTGTTTACAGTGAAACATATAAGTGAACAGTATTTAGATAAGGCTAAAGAAGTTTTGTGGCATTTATGGATTTGGAAAAGGCGTAATGACAGGGTGGATAGGGGGGCAATGTGGCAGATGTTGCAGGTGTATAGTATAGGAGGTAGGTTACTGAAAGCAGTGAAGAGTTTTTACGAGGATAGTGAGGCTCAAGTTAGAGTATGTAGGAAAGAGGGAGATTATTTCCCAGTAAAAGTAGGCCTTAGACAAGGATGTGGGATGTCACCGTGGTTGTTTAATATATTTATAGATGGGGTTGTAAGAGAAGTAAATGCGAGGGTCTTGGCAAGAGGCGTGGAGTTAAAAGATAAAGAATCACACATAAAGTGGGAGTTGTCACAGTTGCTCTTTGCTGATGACACTATGCTCTTGGGAGATTCTAAGGAGAAGTTGCAGAGATTGGTGGATGAATTTGGTAGGGTATGTAAAAGAAGAAAATTAAAAGTGAATACAGGAAAGAGTAAGGTTATGAGGATAACAAAAAGATTAGGTGATGAAAGATTGGATATCAGACTGGAGGGAGAGAATATGGAGGAGGTGAATGTATTCAGATATTTGGGAGTGGACGTGTCAGCGGATGTGTCTATGAAAGATGAGGTGAATCATAGAACTGATGAGGGGAAAAGGGTGAGTGGTGCACTTAGTCTGTGGAGACAATGAACTTTGTCCTTGGAGGCAAAAAGGGGAATGTATGAGAGTATAGTTTTACCAACGCTCTTATATGGGTGTGAAGCATGGGTGATGAATGTTGCAGCGAGGAGAAGGCTGGAGGCAGTGGAGATGTCATGTCTGAGGGCAATGTGTGGTGTGAATATAATGCAGAGAATTCGTAGTTTGGAAGTTAGGAGGAGGTGCGGGATTGCCAAAACTGTTGTCCAGAGGGCTGAGGAAGGGTTGTTGAGGTGGTTCAGACATGTAGAGAGAATGGAGCAAAACAGAATGACTTCAAGAGTGTATCAGTCTGTAGTGGAAGGAAGGCGGGGTCGGGGTCAGCCTAGGAAAGGTTGGAGGGAGGGGGTAAAGGTTTTGTGTGCGAGGGGCTTGGACTTCCAGCGGGCATGCGTGAGCGTGTTTGATAGGAGTGAATGGAGACAAATGGTTTTTAATACTTGACATGCTGTTGGAGTGTGAGCAAAGTAACATTTATGAAGGGATTCAGGGAAACCAGCAGGCCGGACTTGAGTCCTGGAGATGGGAAGTACAGTGCCTGCACTCTGAAGGAGGGGTGTTAATGTTGCAGTTTAAAAACTGTAGTGTAAAGCATCCTTCTGGCAAGACAGTGATGGAGTGAATGATGGTGAAAGTTTTTCTTTTTTGGGCCACACTGCCTTGATGGGAATCGGCCAGTGTGTTTATAAACTAATAAAATAATAATCTTATAAAATGATTGACAATTTTTTTCTGAATGTAAAGACGCCAAACATGCAAAATTTTAATTATTACTACTTTCTTAGTAAAGTAAAACGTCTTGTTAATGAACTATTGGGGGAGGTGTACAATAATGTTGAATGTCTGCAGTTCCCGAATTATAAAATGAACATTTCATGATCGTCTGGTTATCTTATGAGATAGTGGACTCAGTTCACTAATGCAGAAGACAACCAGACACTAAGTATACAAGCATTGTAACCTCTCTTACTGCTGTACTATTTTACTCAAAACTTGTGGGGGAAGTAATGAAAACTTTATTAATGTAAAATGATTAACATAAAGTAAGGAAGCATTGCAGTAGACTTACTTTCTCATGCTGGGCAGGTCTTAATCACATCTATTACAGTACATTACATTAGATGAGCATTGCAGTAGGCCTAGTGGCCCATACTATGTAGGTTCTACTGAAATCCAACTTTTCTCACTTATATGGTTATTCAGCCTTTTTTTTTTTTTAAAGGTGCCCAGTGTTTTAGCTTCAGCAATCAAAAAAGGGCAGGGCAGGCAAGATGGGCAGACAGGGCAGGAAGCATAGAGGGAGAGGGTCAAGGGGGGGGGGAAGGGCAGGCAGGGAGGCAGACAGACAGGCGCACACTCAGGCATGGAGGTTCAGGATTAAGTAGGTTTGCCAGAATGGGTCCTGACCCAGGTCTTCTCCATGTGGTGCCCTGGCAGTGGCTCCCGAAGGAGCATCGGAGTTTGTACAAGTGACGTACTGTTTATAGCCCTGTGGCAGGGGCACTGTGAGTATTCTTGTCAAGTGGAATACAGTTTATAGCCCTATAGCAGGGGCAGCCTTATGACAAGGGCACAGTGAGTCTTCGGCACAAGTAGTGTAGTAATCTACAATTGTTGTTGATGCCGTATAGCTTGGGTAAATACATCTTGGTGTAAGGGCTGGTTTTATCACTATAAGGCTTTCAACTCTCAAAAGCTCTGCTCCATTTGAACCATTCCTAAGTGACTCGGGAATTCCTCCTGATGTGTGTTGAACATCTGACGTCTGAGAGAAGTCTGTGTAGGCATGGAGGCAGTATACACTCAGACATGGAGGCAGGCAGGCACTTGGGCAGTGAGGCAGGCAGGCAGCCAGCCAAGTATGGAGGGAGAGAGGGAAGGAGGGAGGCAGGCAAGTAGGCATTGATAGAGATTGGTAAAGAGTTGCAGATTTATGTTTTGTAAAGTTGTAGTAATGTTGGTAGAATTACGGACAATACGTTAAGTAACGGCTTGACAAAGCTCCTGGAGGACAGAACGTTGCCACAATAAAATGTCACATAAGTTGCACTCGTGTCCTTTTACCTAACTCAAAATACTATTCAAGTCCAGTACTGGTCAGTTTGTGTGGAGGGTAGGAGGGGAGGGGATGATAGATAACTGTGTGGGAGGTGGGGGGCAGAGAGGTATTACATCTGTTTCCTGCACTGTACAATACTTGGTCACTGTACTCACCCTTTCTCTCCCCACCATAATAAAGTGAACATTAAAGTGTGTTTATATTATCCTATATAACCAAGTTTTGCATTTGCATTTGGCTGACAAGATGACGATGTGGTGGTGAGAGGGAGGGTGGGAGGGGTGTGAGGGCCAGAATGACTAGTGAAAGGGAGGAAGGTAGGTGTGGGGGTGAGAAGATCTGGTAACAGAGAGACAGACACAGACACAGCCTGCCTGCCCAGCCCATCTCAACCAGCCCAGCCCAGCCCATCTCAACCAGCCCAGCCCATCTCAACCAGCCCAGCCAGGCATGAAAGCCTGGCCCTGCCCTGCCCTGCCCTGCCCTGCCCTGCCCTGCCCTGCCCTGCCCTGCCCTGCCCTGCCCTGCCCTGCAGGCTAAGCAGGGTGGCCTACGGCTCATGGAACAATGAAAATAGATAGGTCCTGGACATGGTCATTCTGACCAGTTCCAGACAAACGTCGGAGTCACCAGGCTTGGTCTAACACTTCAGAAGACAGCTGAACACCATTGTTGTGAATAAAATTCTGAATTACAAACTCTTGTCTGTTTTGTCTAGCCAGTTTTTTTGCTCGAAACTGCCGAAATCTGTTAATGAGAGGTTTTACTGTATGCCTGACACTTTAGCTATTGATTGCCAGAAATTACTCATTCAACTATCAGAGCTACATTATATAGCACCCAGAATTTAGTAATTTGGCTAGTTTTACACTATTTTCAGCAGATACCAATTTAAAAACAAAGTTGTAAACAAAAACTTTGCTCATTAATCACATCCCTAAGCCTCCCATATAACTAGTGCCTTCCATTTTAAATCCATCGTGGCACAAAAATCAATATTTTTCCTATTGGTTAATAAACCATAACCAAGAATGCTTGGTCATGGTTTAGGATATTGCAGTAGTTGAAGCAGACCTTGTAAAAACCCAAGAAGCAGACTGAAGGTAAGGGGGATCTCTACCCTTTCTCCAGATATCATTTGAGAATACCCCTTTCTCCAAATATCATTTGAGAATACCCCTTTCTCCATATAGCATTCAGTAGACAGGCAGACTGCTGTCTATGAGGATCATTGAACACCAGAGGGCAATATGTTATGGACAGGAGAATTCAGTGTGTTAGCAACAGGAGTCACAATATTCGTTGGGAAGCTACTGTCATCAAACACTAATCACACTCAGCCACAAAAGCAAAATCATAGAATGTGCTCTCATAGCTACCACCCTAAATTTTAACATATCACGGGAAACCAGGAGAAGGGGTTACTAGCTCCTTGCTTCCAGCATTTTAGTTGCCTCTTACAACATGCATGGCTTGTGGAGGAATAAATCTGTTCCACTTTCCCCATGGAGAAAAGAGGAAATAACCAGAACAAGAACTAGTAAAAAAATAGAAGAAAACCCAGAGGGGTGTGTATATGTATATACAGTGGAGCCTTGGTTTTCGTCCAGTCCGATTTTCATACAATTTAGTTTTCAACCACTTTTTTCAGCGAAATTTTCCCCGTTTTTGTACATCTGCTTGGAAATTGTCCATACAAACGTGTCTGCCTGCCCACGGGACGCGGCTGCTCATATGTTTGTGACTCAATCTGCCTTTGTAAGTCGTCCAGAGTAACAGAATGTGTCCTCCGGAAGGATTTTGAAGTGCTTGAGGCTGACCCTGTTGTGGAATCTATTGTGTCTTTGGGGAAATCCATGGGGTTGGAGGTGAGTGGCCAGGATGTGGAAGAGTTGGTGGACGACCACAGGGAAGAGCTAACCACTGAAAAGCTGCAAGACCTTCATCTGGAACAGCAACAGACCTTAGCTGAGGAAATTGCTACAATGGAGGGGGAAGAGAGAGGGGAGAATGTGCCTTCTTCAGCGAATAAGGACATTTGTGCAAAGTGGAGTGAGGTGCAAAGTTTTGTGGAGAAATATCACCCTAACAAAGCTGTTGCAAGCCATGTCAGTAACATGTTCAATTACAGTGCTCTGTCCCATTTTAGGCAAATCTTAAAGAGAAACCAGAAACAGAGGTCTCTGGACAGATTTTTTTTGTGCGACAGGGTCCAGTGACTCAAGCTGGTCCTAGTTCTAGTAAAAGACAAAGAAGGGAAGTAACCTCAGATAGGGCTTTGATACCTGAAGTTCTTATGGAGGAGGATTCCCCTTCCAAACAATAACCTCTCCTCCCTCTCCCCTCCTCGCTGTCTTCCATACGCCAAGAAGGGTTTTCAATAGAGGTAAAAGTGATGTTAAATGTTCATTTATCCATTTCATTAGTCATTTATATTTATTTCTCATTGTTTTCTGTATGTAAAACTATAGTTATTCTCTATAAAATGTATTTTTTATTAATATTTTGGGGTGTCTGGAATGGATTAATTGGATTTACATTATTTCTTATGGGAAATATTACTTCAGTTTTCGTACAAATCGATTTTCGGCCAACCTTCTGGAACGGATTAAAGATGAAAACCAGGGTTTCACTCTCCATTTTTGTACATGCATATGTAGTGTTACCTAAGTGTAAGTAGACGTAGCAAGACATACCTAAAATCTTGTATGTGTATGAGACAAAAAAGAGACACCAGCAATTCTACCATCACGTAAAACAAACAAAAACAAGTTTCCATTTCACACTTCACAGGATGATGGTACCTCCTTAGGCAGTTGCTGTCTACCAACCTAATATATAAATAGTGAAATTCCAAGCACTTTCGTAATTTGTCACATTATCAAAGAACTGTAAAAATAAAAAGATTAACTGGGAGGCATACAAGAACTAGACAACACCTCACAGTTACCTCACAACACCTCACCTATATCATCATAAAAAATCATGTGTTATAAGATAACCGTGAGGTGTAGTCTCGTCCTTATATGCCTTACCATTGATCTTTTATTTTTATAATTCGTTGATAGTGTGAGAAATCACAAAAGTGCTTGGAATTTCACCATTTTTTCACAGTGGTTGTTCTGCATGTTGTGATATCACTTGTTTACTGTGATATTGCGTATACAGTAAGGCCCCACTTATATGGCAGGTTAGGTTCTAGGCTAATGCCGTAAAGCAGAAATCGCCGTAAAGTGGAACACCCTATTTTTCCACTTAAAATTGCATATAAATACTAATACTAAATAACAAGTTTACACTAACATATATTAAGTTAGCAATAGAACTAGGCATTAAAAATCAATAAAAAAGTAAAATACACATATAGTACACTCATTACTTACCTTAAAATATTTGTAGTCTTAATCAAGGGTGAGATGAGTAGTATTTATTGTAAGAAATCAAGTGTGGTATGTATGGTAACCAGCCAGGCTACTATACCAGGCCATTCCACCCACACAATATTCTATGACATTTAAGCATCCCAGAGCGATAAAATGCATATACAGTTCACTCATTACTTACCTTAAAATATTTGTACAGTAAGGCCCCGCTTTACGGTGTTCCGGTAATACGGCGATGTCAAATTATGACCAAAATTTGCTATATGGCAAGCGGTCTTTCAAATACGGCGCTTCCCACCCGGTTTGTTTACATTTTCTGTGACCTCGTCTATTATGTCAGGAAACTTTCCAAAATTTCAAAGTGTTTTAAAGTTACTGCATATTTTATATGTACTCTGATAATTATACTTATGTGTACCTGTACCTAAATATACTTACACACTGTGCTGGTGTGCAGGTACACATTAAAATCGCTAAGTCTCTCTCTACTCATGACGCCAATACTACGTAATAATAATCACTCTTGGGCACACTAAATGTCTTATTTTACATCAATATAGGCATTTTCATTAATCCATCTATGATATTTTCCTCAAAATTATATATGAAACCCATTACATAGCATATAAACATGATACATACACTCATAGAATAAAAATTGATGTAAATATGAGATTTGTTTACAAAGCAGGTGTGTAGGCAGTGTCGGAAGAATTACGTTTTCTCTAGTCAAACTGGGGGATAACTGTAGAAAAATATTCTTTTCGTATGCCTTTACTCTATACAGTGGACCCCCGGTATTCGATATTAATCCATTCCTGAGAGCTCATCAAATACCGATAATATCGAAAACCGAATCAATTTTCCTCATAAGAAATAATGAAAATCAAATTAATCCGTGCAAGACACCCAAAAGTATGAAAAAAAAATTTTACTACATGAAATATTAAGTTTAATGCAATAGAATAATTACAATAACAATAAAATAATTGACACTTACCTTTAATGAAGATCTGGTGATGATTGATGGGATGGAAGGAGGGAGAGGTGTTAGTGTTTAGATGGGGAATCCCCTTCCATTAGGACTTGAGGTAACAAGTCCTTTTCCAGGGTTACTTCCCTTCTTCTTTTAATGCCACTAGGACCAGCTTGAGAGTCACTGGACCTCTGTCGCACAACAAATCTGCCCATAGAGCTCTGTACCTCCCGTTCCTTTACGATTTGTCTAAAATGGGCCACAACATTGTCATTGTAATAGCTGTGTTAGGGTGATTTTCATCCATAAAGGTTTGCACTTCAACCCACTGTGCACACATTTCCTTAATTTTTGAAGTAGGCACAATGTATTCAACAACTGGTACATGTATAGGTTTCTCAGGGTTAGCCCCAAACCCTTCAAAATCTTTCTTAGTTTCCATACTAATTCTCACCCTTTTTACCACAGGGTTGGCACTAGAAGCTTTCTTGGGGCCCATGATGACTTATTTTGCAGAAACAAGCACCAAACACAGTGATAATATGGATAATATGGAATGTACCGAATGTATCCTTAGATGCGCGCACACTGGCTGGCTTGTAAACACTGGCACACAAGGGACAGTTCAGGCCACGTGTGGACAGGTCTCATACGAATCGTATTGAATACCAGGTTTTCAATCGAATACTGAGGAAAATTTTTGCGATATAATGCATCGAATACCGGATTTATCGAATAACGATGCCATCGAATACCGGGGGTCCACTGTATACTATAGCAATTCACGACCCCTGTGGGTTTAGTGCTTTTTTAATAATAATAATATTATTATTAATATCAATAATAATAATAATAATATTATTATTATTATTATTATTATTATTATTATTATTATTATTATTATCTTCATTCACTCTAAAAATGGTGTGTTGCTGTTTGTTTATTCTGAACTAACTTGTACACAATGTAAGAGTATTTGTATTGTGAGGTAATTATTATTATAATAAAAAAAATATTGAGGTAAATGTTTTACAAACTCTTACAAATGGACGTGAATGAACTAAAAGTGGGCAATTAATACGCATTTATTTCGCCTGACCAAGTGATGTACACTACCTGTTCAGTTTTGTTCTTACTTTGTCTCAACCTGTACCTCGTTCCCTCCATTTACCTTTCATTAACTATTGGGTTCTCATTGACGATGGTGCCCCGGTTGCTGCGATAAAAAAGAAGTCGTAAGCCTCTTGCTTTAAGGCCAAAGTTAAAAGATGATGGGTCCCCATTTCGATTTTTTTCAATAAACACCCTCCCACTCACCCTCACACTTAAATTAATATTAAGGGTAAGTAAAAAGTGTACTCTGTGTTATTTTACCTTTTATTGTGTTTTTAATCCCCTATTCCATGCTAATTTAATAAATTAGTGTAAACTTGTTGTCTGGCATTTATTGCATTATTATTTGTGCTCTGATAATAATACTTGTGGACTGTGTGGTAGCTGGGGTGGGGACAACATTATGTTTTCTCTGCTCGGGCCATCAGAAAAAAACGTTAGAATCTGCGTTTGGCCCAGACCCCCCCTTCGCTCCGCTTTTGTTTACAATTTTCGGATGAACTATTCATTCCCTTCTGCCTTCGTTTATATAGCATCTAAAGGTATTGTTAAAAAATTTTTAAAAACAGTGAACAAGGCAGTCGATGTTAATAATATGCTCGGGGCCACATGTAGGTAGCCGTAGGTTCCCCGGGCAGGCTACACCTCCCGCTCCTACACTGACTTCCTACAAAAAATACTGTACTACTCACCTCTTCTCCTATATAAAAAACCACACATATTTTAAGGTAAATAATGATGTACGTATTTTATTTTACATCTCTGGGATGTTTTAAAAAATTTTAATTTTTAAATATGAGATGGGGGGCCAGGGGTACCTACACCTGGCTACCTGCACCTGACTTCCCAAATAAGACACTCACCTCTCTCCCTACATTAAGATTACAAATACGTGGACCCCCGCATAGCGACTTTAAAATTTCCTGCAAAAGGGCTCATTTTTACGAAATGATCGGTTGCGAATGAATTTTCCCATAAGGAAAATGGAAATCAAATAATCCCTGCAAGAAAACCCAAAAATGAAAAAAAAAAATTTTTAAACCACATGAAATATACTTTTTTCCCACACACAAAGAGAAGGATACTGCACAATAGAGAGTGTACATGCACAATATAATGTGCAGTACACCACTAAATGAAAAAATAATGACACTTACCTTATTGAAAGCACAATGATGAGAGACACGTGTCCTGGAGTGCCTTTTCCCCCCTGATACTGTAGGTCCTGTTTGGCATTTTCTTCCGAACGGCCTATCACACGTGTAAGCCACTACGATTCTTTAAAACTCTCAAACCAACCTTTGCTGGCTTTAAATTCACCAATATGAGCACTAGTTCCAGGCATTTTTCCCTGTTCACCTGGGTGTTAGTCGACTGGTGTGGGTTGCATCCTGGGAGACAAGATTAAGGACCCCAATGGAAATAAGTTAGACAGTCTTCGATGACACTGACTTTTTTGGGTTATCCTGGGTGGCAAATCCTCTGGGGTTAATTGTTTCTTGGTATTCTCAGTAAGCCACACCAACAACGGTGCTACAGCAGCAGCAGCAGCAGCTGACAGTGCTACAGCAGCAGCAGATGATGCTACAGCAGCAGCAGCAGCAGCTGACAGTGCTACAGCAGCAGCAGACGATGCTACAGCAGCAGCAGCAGCAGCTGACAGTGCTACAGCAGCAGCAGACGATGCTACAGCAGCAGCAGACGGTACTACAGCAGCAGCTGACGGTGGTACAGCAGCAGCAGCAGCTGACTGTGCTACAGCAGCAGCAGACGATGCTACAGCAGCAGCAGCAGCAGACGGTACTACTGAGCAGCAGCAGCAGCAGCAGCTGACGGTGGTACAACAGCAGCAGCAGCTGACGGTGCTACAGCAGCAGCAGCAGCTGACAGTGCAGCAGCAGCAGCAGCAGCTGATGGTGGTACAGCAGCAGCAGCAGCTGTACCACCAATAGTGATGGTTGATTGGGGTTTATTATACAACCTGGCCAGCTCGGAGACACGCACTCCACTTTCATACTTATCAATGATCTTTTTCTTCATCTCTATAGTAATTCTCACCCTTATTGCTGTAGGGTTGGCACTAGAAGCTTTCTTGGGGCCCATGGTCACTTATTTTGCTGATAAAATCACCAAAAACACTGTAATAATACGAAATGTTCCGATTGTATGCTTGGATGTTACCGCGGAGGCTGGCTGGTAAACAATGCCACCGGCGGCACATGTGAGGCTGGCTAAGGGCACACATTGGATGCGTCTCGGACGAACAGCGGTGAGCAGGTTTTTGAGCGGTATGCGAGGCAAAATTTTTGCGATAAAAGCAAGCGGTATGCGGATTAAACGTTATATGATGCCGACGGTATGCGGGGGTCCACTGTACTTTAAGATAAGTAATGAATTTACTGTGAATGTATTTTACTTTGTGTGTTTTTAATGCTTGGTTCTATTACTAACTTAATATAATTTAGTGTAAACTTGTTGTCTGGTTTTTATATGCATTTATAAATGGAAAAAATGGCTTTCTGCCTTCCGGCGATGTCTGCTTTCCGGCGACAGCCTGGAACCTAACCCGCCGTATAAGCGGGACCCTACTGTAGTCTTAATGTAGGATCAGGGGTGAGTAAACAAGATAAAACGAATAAATGAGAGAGAGAGAGAGAGAGAGAATGAGTACATGAGGGAGGACAGGTGCAGAGTTATGTAAACAAACCAGGCGAACGCAAGTTTTGTAAACAAGCCAGGCATACACGTATGGTTTGTGTACAAGTTACATTGTGTACAAGTTGTCTCTACATTGATACAGTAGAATAAATAAAGAAGAACACTCCCATTCTCATGTAACACCATTTTTAGAAGAAATGATGCTCTGAGTGAAGGCAATGGAAATAAGTCACTCTGACTTTTTTGGGTTATCCTAGGTACTTTACACGTATGCTGCTATGTATGATAATCTATGTAACTATATTTGTGTATACCTGAATAAACTTACATACGAAGGGAATAATTTTCTACAGTTACCCCCAGTAACACATTTTCTCTTATGTTGGACTAGAGAAAATGTTATTCTACTGTGGGGTGTATTTGTCATCTTTATATGTTATGTATCGTCTTTATTATATAATTTTGAAGAGATATCATAGATGGATTAACAAAAATATGTATATTAACATAATACACGGCATTCATTATTATTATTATTATTATTATTATTATTATTATTATTATTATTACTAATATAGTGTCTCGAGACATAAGACACTCTTACTGATTTTAATGTGTGCCTGCATGCCAGCACAGTGTGTAAGTTTATTTAGGTACAGGTATACATAAGTATAATTATCAGACTATACATAAAATATGAAATCACTTTAAAACACTTGAAATTTTGGAGTTTCTAGACATAATGGAGAGACTTAGTGCTTAAGGATCTCACGGAGAATGTAAACAAACCTGGTGGGGCACAGTGACCGTATTAGAAAGTCAGGTGGGGGGAGCTGTATAGAGAGTTTTGGTCATAATTTGAAATGACTGTATTAGCGGAACGAACTCGCCTAGTTGTACTCACCTGGTTGAGGTTGCAGGGGTCGAGTCCTAGCTCCTGGCCCCGCCTCTTCACTAGTCGCTACTATGTGTGCATGTGTATGTACGTACATGTACGTGTACTCCCGTTTGTGGTTGCAAGGGTCGAGTCATAGGTCCAATCTCTCCCTGCTCCATGAGCTTTTTCGAACTTTGTTTTAAAACTATGTATGGTTCCTTCCTCCACTACGTCACTTTCTAGGCTATTCCACTTCCTGACAACTCTATGACTGAAGAAGTACTTACTAACATCCCTTTGACTCATCACAGTCTTCAACTTCCAATTGTGACCCCTTGTTTCTGTGACCCATCTCTGGAACATCCTGTCTTTGTCCACCTTGTTTATTTATTATTTATTTATTTTATGTCTTTGCAAACAGTACATTGAGATTTTGTATTTACAATAGTGGGTTGCAATGCAAAGAGAGCCTCTATTATGCCTAGACATTATGGCCAACTTACCGTTATTGGCTTACAGACTACTTAACACTAAGGATTATATCATAGTTGCACAGTAGGGTAGTAATTATTTCATAGTTGGACAGTAGATTATTAAGTATAAGTGAATCAAAATTTGTATAAGACAAAAAATAAATTCATCTCTTCAAAAATGCTTTTTGTGAAAACAATGATTCAATTACAGTGGACCCCCGCATAACGATTACCTCCGAATGCGACCAATTATGTAAGTGTATTTATGTAAGTGAGTTTGTACGTGTATGTTTGGGGGTCTGAAATGGACTAATCTACTTCACAATATTTCTTATGGGAACAAATTCGGTCAGTACTGGCACCTGAACATACTTCTGAAGTGAAAAAATATCATTAACCGGGGGTCCACTGTATATTCCTGTCAACAATGGATAAAAGGTTCAAAGTGGTTGTTGAAGTTATGATGTGGGAGTACATAAGTGAGTATGTGTGTACTGAGTATTAGCGTTTAGTCTAGGGTGATTAAGTGGCTTTTGAGAAGAGTTCTAAATTGATTTTCAGAATGCGTTACTTTAATATCTTCTGGTAATGAATTCCATATTTTGGGGCCCTTTATGTGCATAGAGTTTTTACACAGTGTGATATGGACATGAGGTATATCAAAAAGAGATCTGTGTCTTGTGTTGTGGTCATGTGTCCTGTTTAGGTTGGTGAGGAGAAGTTTGAGCGGAGGGTTTATATTTGCATGTATTGTTCTGTGTATGTAGTAGGCACATGAATAAGTATGGATGTTCTTAATGGTGAGCAGATTCAGACTTCTGAAAATTGTTGGAGTATGCTGGTGGGAGTGGGAATTTGTTATTCTTACAGCTGCCTTTTGCTGGGTTATTAGGGGTTTTAGGTGATTGGATGTTGTTGATCCCCATGCACAAATTCCATATGTAAGATAAGGGTATATGAGTGAATGGTACAGTTCCAGGAGAGCTGATTGTGGAACGTAGTACCTTATCTTTGATAGTATGCCTACAGTCTTGGAGATTTTCTTGGTGATTTGTTGTATGTGTGTCCGGAACTTAAGGCTACTGTCAAGGTGGATACCTAGGAATTTTCCCTCTGAGTCTTGTGACTGATGATCCATTTAGCGTTATGTTAATTGGATCATTTGCAGCTTTGTTTCCAAACTGAATGAAATAGGTTTTATCAGTATTCAGGGTAAGTTTGTTAGTCATCATCCAGGCAGATATTTTCTGCAATTCGGCATTGACTGTGTTTGCTAGTATGACTGTGTTTGGGTGGGAAAAGACATATGTAGTATCATCTGCAAATAATATGGGTTTGAGTAGCTGTGATGCATTTGGTAGATCATTGATGTAGATGAGAAAGAGGAATGGCCCAAGGATACTTCCTTGTGGGACTCCTACTGTGATTGGTTGGGTGGAAGAGTTTGCATCATTTGCATACACATATTGAGTTCTGTTACTAAGGTATAATTTTAGGTAGTTGAGGGAGTGGCCTCTGATACCATAGTGCATTAATTTGGAGTACAGCAGTTCATGGTCAACTGTATCGAAAGCTTTACGTAAATCAATGAAAATGCCCAGCGGGACTTCTTTCTTTTCGAGTGCTGTATATATTAGTTCTAGCATGTGTATGATAGCATCATTTGTGCTTTTATTATTCCTGAATCCAAACTGACAAGGGTTTAATATATGTTGTGTGAGACGAGGTAGGAATAGATCCGTCTATGAATTAATTTTTCAAAGATTTTAGAGAACAGTGGTAAGTTAGATATTGGTCTATATTTATTCAAGTCAGCTTGGTCACCTCCTTTGTGGATTGGAATGACCCTCGCTATTTTGAGGATTGTTAGGAAGGTAGATGATTCAGTGGATTTGTTAAAGAGCGTTGCAATAATTGGTGACAATACTTGAGAAGCTTTTTGTACATAGAAGCAGGCAAGTTGTTTATGTCTCCTGCCTTGTTTTTAAGGATGTTTATGATGACCGTAACTTCTATGGGGTTGATGGAGCTAGGAATAGCGTATTTGGGTAGGTACCTATGAGGTAGTCTGATGGACGGGTGTTTGCACTTGGTATTTTGTTCGCTAGATTTTTTCCTATGGTGGAGAAGAAAAACATTGAGTCTGTTTGCTGTTTCAGCAGGTGTGAGTAGGGGTTCATCTGATTTTGTTAGTTTGATTGTTTCTTTTTGGATAACTTTTTAGTTCCAAGAATTTCAGGTAGAGTTTTCCAGGTTTTTTTCATATCACCTTTGATGTTATGTCAATTCCTTGTGGTATTTTATATGTCATTATCATGTCTCCATTGATCCTCCTGTCTTCCAGTGTCATCAGGCCAATTTCCCTTAGCCTTTCTTTGTAGGACAATCCCCTTAGCTCTGGGACTAGTCTTGTTGCAAACCTTTGCACTTTCTCTAATTTCTTGACGTGCTTGACCAGGTGTGGATTCCAAACTGGTGCTGCATACTCCAATGTGGGCCTGACGTATATGGTGTAGAGAGTCTTGAACGATTCCTTGCTGAGATATTGGAACACTATTCTTAGGTTTGCAGATGCCCGTATGCTGTAGCAGTTATCTGAGTGATGTGCGCCTCAGGTATTATACTCATCCCAAGATCTTTTTCCTTGAGTGAGGTTTGCAATCTTTGCCCACCTAGACTCTACTCTCTCTGCTGTCTTCTTTGCCCTTCCTCGATCTTTATGAGGTTGCATTTGGCGGGATTAAATTCAAGGAGCCAGTTGCTGGACCAGGCTTGTAGCCTGTCCAGGTCTCTCTGTAGTCCTGTCTGATCCTCGACCGATTTAATTCTCATTAACTTCACATCGTCTGCAAACAATGACACTTCTGAGTCTATCCCTTCCGTTATGTCATTCACATATACCAAAATCAGCACAGGTCCTAGGACTGACCCCTATGGAACCTCACTCGTCACAGGCACCCACTCTGACACCTTGTCACATACCATGACTCGTTGTTGTCTCCCTGTCAGATATTCTTTGATCCATTACAGTGCCTTTCCTGTTATGCATGCCTGATCCTCTAGCTTTTGCATTAACCTCTTGTGAGGAACTGTGTTGAAGGCATTCTTGCAGTTCAAGAAAATGCAGTCTATCCACTCATCTCTCTCGTGTCTTTCTTCTGTTACCTTGTCATAAAACTCCAGTAGGTTTGTAACACAGGATTTTCCTTCCCTGAAACCATGCTGGTTGTCATTTATAAGCTTGTGTCTTTATAGATGCTTCACTACTCTCCTCCTGATGATCTCTATGACTCTGCATACTATACACGTCAGTGACACAGGTCTGTAGTTTAATGCCTCATGTCTGTCTCCTTTCTTAAAAATTGGGAGTACATTTGCCATCTTCCATACCTCAGGTAGTTGCCCAGTTTCAATGGATGTGTTTGAAGATTTTTGGTAGTGGCACACACAGCATCTCTGCTCCCTGTCTAAGGACCCACTGAGAGATGTTGTCTGGTCCCACCACCTTTGAGGTATCAAGTTCACATAGCAGCTTCACCTCCTTGGTTTTGTGTATTTCATCCAGCACTTGTTGATGTACCTCCCTTTTCTGACTTCCTGGAGTCCTTTCTGTCTCCACTGTAAATACTTCTTTAACCCTTTGAGGGTTTCGGCCGTACTAGTACGGTTTACGACCCAGGGTTTTTGACGTACTAGTACGCCTAAATTCTAGCGCCCTCAAATCTAGTGGGAGAAAGCTGGTAGGCCTACATATGAAAGAATGGGTCTATGTGGCCAGTGTGCACAGTATAAAAAAATCCTGCAGCACACAGTGCATAATGAGAAAAAAAACTTTGACCGTGTTTTTGGATTAAAACAGTGATTTTGCACTGTATTTTCGTATGGTATTTATTGTTGTATTCTAGTTTTCTTCGTCTCATTTTATAGAATGGAAGACATATTACAGAAATTGAGATGATGTTGACTGGTTTTACAATGAAAAGTGCCTTGAAATTGAGCTCAAAGTAGCAGAAATGTTCGATTTTTACCAAAGTTCAAAAGTAAACAAATCATGCCAAGCGTCCAATACACATCAACTGGTGAGTCTAATATTCTTTTGCAAGTGTGCCAATATTATTTATACCATTTTTTACACTAACGCAGTAGTCTACTTAACAGTAAATCTTCAATTTTTTGTGAGAATAAAAATTCAAAGTGGAAAGCAAAAGAATATAAGAGGGGGCTTGAGACATGACTAATGAACAGAGGAAATGTCATTTTAGTGCCAGGAATGTCTTTCTTGTTTATTCTGGACCCTATTCAGAAATTGGCATCTTTTGAAATTTGTGTGAAATTGGCAAAATTGCTAAATTCTGACCACTGTACTGAATAGTTGAAATTGATAAATGGGTGGTTTCTTGCACTCATTCGATAGAAAAAATGGAGTTCTAGCGAAATATTCATGTTTTTTGTCGACTAGCACAGTGGAATTGGCCGAAAAATCAGGCTCAAAGTGGGCAAAATCGCCGATGCGTAAACATCGCCGAGACCACTAACTTCGCGAGAGCATAATTCCGTAAGTTTTCCATCAAATTTCAAACTTTTGGTGTCATTATGATCGGGAAAAGATTCTCTATCTTTTCATAAGAGAAAATTATTTTTTTTTTTTTTAAATTTGGCCGACCCTGAGAACGAGTCTCGGAGAGGGCCTGTCGACCCTCAAAGGGTTAAATCTCATATTGAGCTCCTTACATACCTCTTGGTCGTTTCTTGTGAACTCCCCACCTTCCTTCCATCCTTCCTTCCTTAGCCTGATTACCTGGTCCTTGACTGTTGTTTTCCTCCTGATGTGTCTATACAACAGCTTCAGGTCAGACTTGACTTTCAGTGCTATGTCATTTTCATATTGTTGCTGAGCCTCCCTTCTTATCTGTCCGTATTAGTTTCTGGCTCTTTGGCTAATCTCTTTATTTTCCTGGGTCCTTTGTCTTGTGTACTTTTTTTCTCTACTGCACTTAGTTTTTGCCTCCCTACACGTTTGGGTGAACCAAGAACTTGTTCTAGGGTTCCCATTATTTCTGTTTCCCTTGGGAACAAACTTCTCCTCTGCTTCCTTGCATTTTGTTGTCACATAGTCCATCATTTCTCTTACTGGGTTTCCTGCCAATTCTCTCTCCCACCAAATGTCTTGCAGGAAGTTCCTCATGCCTGTCTAGTCCCCTGTTTTGTAGTTTGTTTTTTCCCTGTCTTATTCCTGCTACCCACTCCATTTGTAGCTCAACTATGTAATCAAAGCACAGAACTACATGATCTTTAGCTCCAAGGGACCTTTCGTACATGATATCCTTGATGTCCACACTACTCAAGGTGAATACAAGGCCCAGTCTTGCTGGATTACCCTCACCTCTCTCTCTCTGGTAGTGTCTCTAACATGCTGATGCACGAGGTTTTCTAGTACCACATCCATCATCTTGGCTCTCCATGTTTCGGGACCCCCATGGGGCTCCAGGTTTTCCTAGTCAGTCTCCTTGTGATTGAAATCACCCATAACTAGTAACTTTGCTCTCCCTATGTGAGCTTTTCTGGCCATCTCGGCTAGTGTGTCTACCATTGCTCTGTTGCTCTTGTATTCTTCTCTTGGCCTCCTGCAGTTCTGTGGCGGTTTGTACATAACTGCAGTTACCACCTTATGGCCCTCAGACTGGAGTGTTCCTACTATGTACTCCCTATGTATGTGTGTGTGTGCATGTGTGCGTGTGCACGTGTGTGTGCACGTGTGTGTGCACGTGTGTGTGCACGTGTGTGTGCACATGTGTGCGTGCTCACACATACGATCACCCTAATGTAACTTACAGAAATCTAATAAATTTTGTGTTTTACAGGCAAACACACACCAGTGCCAACATGTCAAAGAGAGTGGCCCACCTCCGTCCAGTGACGATCGCATCACACTGGTGGTGGAAGGCACCCGCTTCATTGTTGATCCAGCCATATTCACTGCTCACCCTAACACTATGCTTGGAAGGTTTGATGCACTCATTATTGTATGGAAATTAACCTTATGTAGTAGATTCTCCCATTTCATCACTGACCATGTGATACTGACAGCTCAGCCTAACATCATACTTGGAATGTTTAGATTTGTCATTATTGTATTGAATTAATGTGTATCTCAAGTTTGTAGATGCAGTACTGTTAATAGTGATATGTAGTTTTTATTGTGAGTATAGGTAATTATATACTTTAATTTTAAACAAGTACCAATTTTCAAGGATGTTTTCATCGGGTCTGGAATTCACACATCCTAATGAAAGAGGAGAGTTTGAGGTAGCAGAAGGCTTTTCTTCAGCTGTGTTCCGTGCAGTCTTGGATTATTATAAGAGTGGAACAGTTCGCTGCCCTCCATCCGTCAGTGTTCAAGAGCTCCGGGAGGCTTGTGATTACCTTCTTATTCCATTTGATGCCAACACCATTAAATGCCAGAATTTACGTAAGTGTTTAATTTGTTTTAAAATAAAAAATGGTTTTCTTAGCTTCCAGTATCAGCTACAAAATTATTACTAGTGTTATTTTCTCTGGTTTTCCTTAATTGTTTTTCTTTGTTGCCTCCTTCCTTCTCTGTACTTTTATTTAAGTTCATATTAATGATCAAGAAATTTTGAATACTGTAACTAGAGATCATTTTATATCCATCCTCCTTCATAGAGGGCAATCAGTTGATGCTGGCAAAAGATTCTTTATCCAAAGAATTTGAGGAATTCTTTCCTTCCTTGGATAAAGCCTGAGTGCCTTTCATTTCCCAGTCACAGTAGCAGTCAAAATGTAATATTGTGTTAATAAAAATATAACAATATCTTTATTTCTACAAGCATGTGTGAGCTTATTTGATAGGAGCGAATGGAGACAAATGATTTTTAATACTTGACATGCTGTTGGAGTGTGAGCAAAGTAACATTTATGAAGGGATTCAGGGAAACCGGCAGGCCGGACTAGAGTCCTGGAGATGGGAAGTACAGTGTCTGCACTCTGAAGGAGGGGTGTTAATGTTGCAGTTTAAAAACTGTAGTGTAAAGCACCCCTCTGGCAAGACAGTGATGGAGTGAATGATGATGAAAGTTTTTCTTTTTCGGGCCACCCTGCCTTGGTGGGAATTGGCCAATGTGTTAATAAAAAAAAATGTACAAGGCATACAGACCTAGCTGTATACCTTTACATACTACTCCGTAGAAAGCCGCTTGTTATGCAGAGCATTTCAGGCAAATTAGGTCAGTTTTGTCCTGGGATGCGATCCACACCAGTTGGCTAACACCCAGGTTCCCATTTTACTGATGGGTGAACATGGACAACCAGTATAAGGAAACACCACCAGTGTTTCAACCCTTGCCGGGAATTGAACCTGGACCCTCACTGTGTGAAGCGAAAGCTTTTGCCACCAGGCCACGGGCTTGGTGGCAAACTTTCCACAGCATTATATCAGAAATTACTTTTCCCAATTTCAGATTGCATGATAGCCTTTTCAGACTGAATCATGGCTCACTTTTACATATGATAGACTGAACCACTGTTTAATTAATGACACAGATCAAAAACCCCTCTGTGTTAGAGGCATGGTGGTGTCCACTGAAACCTGCAGCAGCATATATTGGTGCAGAGAGGGATGAGGGGATGACAATGAAGAAAATAAAGAGAGAATGAGTGAATGAATGAATTAGTGAAAGCGAGAGGAAAGGGAAGAATCATCACCTTCCTCATCAGTGTAATCTGATGCGAGAATGGTGCTGGAGGGTGAAGACCTGGAAGATGATCTCCTGGGACATGATGCTTGACTTGTAGACCACTCTCTATTCAGCTGAATGTGTGCTCCATAATCACCCAGTCTAGTGCCAGGCAACACACACCCCTACTCTTCAGAACAAACAAAGCAAACAAACAAAACAAAATTTATTTCTTTGCAAGATTACATTGAGATTATGAAAATACAGTAATGATTTGCAGTGCAAAGAGAGCAACTATTATGCCTAGGCATTAAGGGCAGACTTAATTTAATGGCTTACACGCCATTTAACACTTTGACTGTTTCGGTCGTATATATACGTCTTACGAGCCACCGTGTTTGACGTATATATACTCCTCAATTCTAGTGGCTTCAAATCAAGCAGGAGAAAACTGGTAGGCCCACATGTGAGAGAATGGGTCTGTGTGGTCAGTGTTCACCATATAAAAAAAATCCTGCAGCACGCAGTGCATAATGAGAAAAAAAACTCCGACCTTTTTTTTTTAATTAAAATGCTAACTTTGTGGTCTATTTTTGTATGGTATTTATGGTTGTATTCTCGTTTTCTTGGTCTCAATTGATAAAATGGAAAACATATTATAGAAATAAAGGTGATTTTGATTGTTTTTTCTATGAAAAGAACCTGAAAATGGAGCTCAAAATAGGGGAAATGTTTGATTTTTGCCGATGTTCAAAAGTAAACAAATGATGTCATTTTCCAATAAATGTCCAAGTAGCCATTCTAATATGCAGTCATGAATGGGTTGACATTATTTATACAATTATTACAATATTGCAATAGTCTGCATAACAGTAAATCTTCTATTTTTTGTTTGAATAAAAATTCAAAATAGAAAGCAAGAGTAATATCAGAGGGGCCTGGAGATGTGACTGATGAACAAAGAAAATGTTATTTTAGAGCCAGGAATGTCTGCATTGTTCATTCTGGACTCTATTTTGAAATTGTCATATTTTTAAATTTTCATGAAATTGGCCAAATTGCAAATTTCTGACCACGTTATTGGGTAGTTGAAATTGGTAAATGGGCAGTTTCTTGTACTCAGTCGATAGAAAAAAATGGAGTTCTAAAGAAATAGTTATGAGTTTGGTCGACTGGAACAATGGAATTAGCCGAAAATAGGGCTCAAAGTGGGCGAAATCACCGATTCGTAAATATCGCCAAGGTTGCTAACTTCGTGAGAGCATAATTCCATCAGTTTTCCATCAAATTTCATTTTTTTGGTGTCATTACAATCGGTAAAAGATTGTCATTTCACAAGAAAAAATAATTTTATTTTTTCGGAAATTTTGCGACACCAGGAGACACCTCAGGATTTGGGGTTGCGACAGTCAAGGGGTTAATACTAAAGAAATTGATCGTAGTTTGTTTAAGTTGTACATCTTTTTTTATATTTTTAGTTGACATTAATTTTACTCTAATTCTGAAGATTCTGAAGATAAGTTGCAGAGGTTGGTGGATGAATTTGGTAGGGTATGCAAAAGAAGAAAATTAAAAGTGGATACAGGAAAGAGTAAGCTTATGAGGATAGCAAAAAGATTAGGTGATGAAAGACTGGATATGAGATTGGAGGGAGAGAGTATGGAGGAGGTGAATGTATTCAGGTATTTGGGAGTGGACATGTCAGCGGATGGGTCTATGAAAGATGAGGTGAATCATAGAATTGATGAGGGGAAAAGGGTGAGCGGTGCACTTAGGAGTCTGTGGAGACAAAGAACTTTGTCCTTGGAGGCAAAGAGGGGAATGTATGAGAGTATAGTTTTACCAACGCTCTTAGATGGGTGTTAAGCATGGGTGATGAATGTTGCAGCGAGGAGAAGGCTGGAGGCAGTGGAGATGTCATGTCTGAGGGCAATGTGTGGTGTGAATATAATGCAGAGAATTCGTAGTTTGGAAGTTAGGAGGAGGTGCGTTATTATCAAAACTTTTGTCCAGAGGGCTGAGGAAGGACTGTTGATGTGTTTTGGACATGTAGAGAGAATGGAGCGAAACAGAATGACTTCAAGATTGTATCAGTCTGTAATGGACGGAAGGCGGGGTAGGAAAGGTTGGAGGGAGGGGGTAAAGGAGGTTTTGTGTGCGAGGGGCTTGGACTTCCAGCAGGCATGCGTGAGCATGTTTGATAGGAGTGAATGGAGACAAATGGTTTTTAACACTTGACATGCTGTTGGAGTGTGAGCAAAGTAACATTTATGAAGGGATTCAGGGAAACCAGCAGGCCGGACTTGAGTCCTGGAGATGGGAAGTACAGTGCCTGCACTCTGGAGGAGGGGTGTTAATGTTGCAGTTTAAAAACTGTAGTGTAAAGCACCCTTCTGGCAAGACAGTGATGGAGTGAATGATGGTGAAAGTTTTTCTTTTTCGGGCCACCCTGCCTTGGTGGGAATCGGCCAGTGTGTTAATAATAAAAAAAAAAATAATAATAATAATATCTTTATTTACTTCACGTACATGTACAAGGTATACAGGCCTAGCTGACATCAGTGACATACTACTGTATAGAAAGGCACTTGTTATGCTGAGTATTTCAAGAAAATTAGGTCAGTGTCCCTGGATAACACCCACACTAGTCAACTAACTCCCAGGTTCCCATTTACTGATGGGTAAACATAGACAACAGGTGTAAAGGAACACGCCTAATGTTTCTACCTTGGCTGGGAATTGAATATTTACCAAAAATCATATATGGCTAACCCAAGCCAGGTACTAAAAATAAGCCACGTTGACTTTTTTGGGATTATCCTAGGTTCTCTACACATATGCTGCTATGTGTGATAATCTATAGAGAGAAAATAACTTTTTTGTTTCATGTTTATGGTGGAGTACGAGTGTATATCATAGTTAGCCCTGTGCTATACTCCGTTTTCTCTAATATAAACCCCCAAGACAAGGATAGGAGAATGGTATTTGTTTACCATATCCTCTTCATAACTCTCGAACTGCTCGTGTTATGCCAAATATTATTCATTCTGGAGTATTTAACATGTTTTATGTTATTTATGTTGTTTCTTACATCATATTAGATCAATTGTGATAGGCAAATAAGCTGTAGTGTTGATATTAGCGTAATAATAAAGCATATTCTCCTGCTTCATGAGACTGAGCTCATGGCAACCGACAGTGGCTTCAAAACCACCTTATCTTTAATGGATAATGTACTGTGTAGGTGCTTTACATAATGAGAAGCATTTCTTTTATTCATTGGAACCATGGCTAGGGCTAAAAGTAAGCAGGTTAAAACAATAAATGGAGAAAAAGAAATTGGAATGACTTATGCAGCAAATAGGGCCACCAAACAGTACCAGCAGGTTGGTGTGGCGACCCTGGAAATTTGAAATTATGCTAGCCAAAATTAGTGCCGAATAACTGAAGGAACCGAATAACTGATTGCCAGATTTGTGATTGCGGACCTGTATCAGGTTTCTGTGTGATTTATATTGTTTATTATGTCATATTAGATGAAGTGAGATAGATAAATAAGCCGTAGAGTTGATATTAGCTAAATTATTGAAGGACAAAATTTCACTAGAATGGATTAATTGCATTTCAGTTAATTTAAATGAGGAAAATTGACTCTGCAAACGAACAAATCTAGTTGCGAGCAAGGTCATGGAATGGATTAAACTCGCAAGTAGAGGTTCCACTGTGCTCATTTGTACTACATGTTGTAATTTGTTTACTGTAATTTTTATCACTGAATATATAATTACTTAGTTAATCTTAAGTTAATTTTAAGCCTGACCATAATGCTCTGCATACAAGGGGCTTTTGGCATGTACACCCAGTCACTATATTTCTTTGTACAACTATGTATCATGTCCAAATTAAAAATAAATAAAAAATAAATCAGTCATGCTGGTACCATACTATCAGTCATGGTGGTAACCATACCATCAGTCAGGGTGTTAATCACACCATCAGTCATGGTGGTAACCATACCATCAGTCATGGTGGCAACCATACCATCTGTCATAGTGGTAACCATACCATTGGTCATGGTGGTAACCATACCATCAGTCACGGTGGTACCCATACCATCAGTCATGATGGTACCCTTACCATGAATCATGTTGGTACTCTTACCATCAGTCATGGTGGTAAACATGCCATCAGTCATGGTGGTAAACTTACCATCAGTCATGGTGGTAAACATACCATCAGTCATGGTGGTAAACATACCATCAGTCATGGTGGTAAACATACCATCAGTCATGGTGGTAAACATACCATCAGTCATGTTGGTACCATACCATCAGTCATGGTTCTAACCATACCATCACTTATGACAGTAACCATATCATCAGTCATGGTGGTACCCATACTATCATTCATAGTACCCATAACATTAGTCATGGTGGTACCCATACCATTGGTCATGGTGGTAACCATACTGTCAGTCATGGTGGTAACCATACCATCTGTCATAGTGGTAACCATACCATCATTCGTGGTGGTAACCATACCATTGGTCATGGTGGTAATCATACAATTTGTCATGTTGGTTCCATACCATCAGTCATTGTAACCATACCATCAGACTTGCTGTGCTGGTACCATACCATCAGTCATGCTATGCTGGTACCATACCATCAGTCATGCAGTACTGGTACCATACCATCAGTCATACTATGCTGGTACCATACTATCAGCCGTGGTATGCTGGTACCATACCATCAGTCATGCTATGCTGGTACTGTACCATCAGTCATGCTATGATGGTACCATACTATCAGCCATGGTATGCTGGTACCATACCATCAGTCATGCAGTACTGGTACCATACCATCAGTCATGCTATGCTGGTACCATACTATCAGCCATGGTATTCTGGTACCATACCATCAATCATGCTATGCTGGTACCGTACCATCAGTCATGCTATGCTGGTACCATACTATCAGCCATGGTATGCTGGTACCATACCATCAATCATGCTATGCTGGTACCGTACCATCAGTCATGCTCTGATGGTATCCTAGTATTATTCATCATTTATGCTGAGGCAATATTATGTACCACTCTACATATTGTGAACTTTCTCTACCTTCTACCAAAATTCATACAGTCCTTCTCATGTGTGCTATAACATACAGACTCTCTATTTATTCCTTCCTACCATATTGTGCCATACACAGTCGTATACTCCTATTTGCTGTTTTGTGCCATACAGACACACTTGTGTACTTCTGCTTGCCAATTTTAACCATACAGGCTACATTTCATAATTTTTTAAATAGCTTAAATTTCGCATGTGTCTTGCTCTGTCCAGGTTTCCCTCTCATAGATTAAAGGTAAAAGGAATTTTGTGTCATGTTTTCTAGTTTTTGCTTGCTTAGTATAATTAGTCTCTAACAGTTATTCATGGAGACTTGTTGGCTTTTTTTGTTCCTTTGTTTTACTCTCTCATATTTTTGCTTCTGTTATTTTAACCCTTAAATGGTCCAAACGTATATATACGTTCACTCGCGCAGCGCCCGAAATATTTTGAATCTTTTTTTTTTTTTTAAGAAAAAAAAAAGAATACATTTTTTGAGATGTTTTAGAATAAAAAAAAATAGGGTCAGTACTTACTGAGATATGAGGCCGAGAAGTTGGCACTGGATGCTCATGTGACAGCAACATCGAGTCCTGCCGCTTGCAGAAGTGTTGCCGATATACCTTTTTTTCTATTTTTCATATTATTTTATGTAATTTTTATGTTCTGATAATTACAATTTGTAGTAGTTCTTGTCATTTTATAACCAATCTTTGTTCTGACACTAGTATTAGGTACTGAAATTGTAATCAAATTGTCACAAACACACTCACAGGTGGACATTTACACCTGCCTTGGTCATTTACTATTGTCCTGGAATATATACAAAGTATTTATATTTCCCAGCAATGTTTTGGATATGTGGAAGTATATAATAACAATGAGGAGGAGGAGAAGGAGAAGGAGAAGGAGAAGGAGGAGGAGAAGGAGAAGGAGAAGGAGGAGGAGAAGGAGAAGGAGGAGGAGAAGGAGAAGGAGAAGGAGAAGGAAGAGGACGAGAAGGAGGAGGAGGAGAAGGAGGAGGAGGAGGAGAAGGAGGAGGAGAAGGAGGAGGAAGAGAAGGAGGAGGAAGAGAAGGAGGAGGAAGAGAAGGAGGAGAAGGAGAAGGAGGAGAAGGAGAAGGTGAAGAATAATACGTAATAATAATATGTAATAATAAGTTCCCTCGAAGCATGAAAAACAAAGTCCACCCCTGACAGTGACATTATAAGATAAGATAACATCTGATAAGAGCTGACATTTGATGAGCATACACGAGGGTGAGGGAGGGTGCAGCTGATAAGAAAAGATTAGAGGTGATATTTGATGAGCATCACCCTCACTTTGTTTTCGATGGTACACAAACATGTCTGTCTGTCTATTTGTCCGTCTGTCAAGCTCCCTGTCTATCTGTCTAGCTCTCTGTCTCAGAGAGAGCCACAAGACTGTGTCATCATGTTACTCACATCTTCAAGCAGAGTATAGCACTTTGTCTGGATTTTTTGGGTTATCCTAGGTAATTTACACTATGTATACTTGTATTTATGTGTTCCTGTGAGACAGAGATAGACAGAAAGAGAGAGACAGACAGACAGAAAGAGAGATCCAGAGACAGATAGACAAAGACAGAGGTAGACAGAGATAGAGATAGACAGAGATACAGAGATAGACAGACCCTAAACTTGGGGTTAACATCACTTTCCTCTTAAAAGAGGAGTGTTAATATGACATTACATCAGTGAATTCTTGGTGTTTACCGCACTGTTTGCTCTAGCTGGCGCTCAATTTAACTAGCACTCGCACAAGGTACTAAGTGGTCCCAGATTTTTTTAATACCGCGCACACTGAGTGTTAGGACCCATTCTATGCTGACAAGCCATCTCAGGCTAATCGTGCTAAATTTGAAGGCAGGAAAAATAAAACGTATATATACGTCTGGGGCGCTACGCGTAAGAAAGTATATATACGTTTGGACTATTTAAGGGTTAAGTTTGCATGGCATTCATCTCAGATATTCAACTTCTTTGACTTCTTCAGTTACCTCACACATCTCACTCATAAATTCCATCACATTTTGTATATTTCCTCATTATCTTCATTTTTTTACCTTAATTTTTCTGTCCCACCTATTCTAAAATCCCGAGTAATTATCTTCTTCCAAATTCTTCCATTGATTTAATCATTCCCTGGCTAGTGGTTATATGCTGTACATTTGGGAGGAAACAATACAAGTAAGACTTGTACTGTTTCCTCCCAAATGTCTCCATTGACTGTGTTATTTATAATATCTGCCTGTACTGTACCTTACTGAAATTTGCTGACATGTGGAATGCTTCACCACCACAAGTAGTAATGTTGCACACCATCTAACTTCCTCTTCTTATTTTATAGTTTAACACAGTCTACTTCTTGCACATCTACAAAATGTTAATATAATGAGCATTTATTTTTGGTTTTCTTTCTTTGCACATTATACAGAATTACTGGATGATGCAGAAGAAGAGTGGAGAGCCACGATCATATCATTACCCTCAAGACCATATTACATAGTTTATCTATTAAAGAAATGTACCAGTAATCCACCACTGTTGATAATGAAATCTGTGTTAATCATTCAGCAAGTCTACTCCAGATTTACTTGTGTGGAAATATTTAGCCTCGAGGAAATAATCAGTTATTAATGAATCAAAATGTTGATTGTTAATAAAAAGAATATGATTGTCATGCCACAACAGGTGGACTCCTGCATGAGCTGAGCAATGAAGGTGCTCGCCAACAATTTGAAGGGTTCTTAGAGGATCACATACTTCCCCTCATGGTGTTAGCTGCCCAACGTGGTGACCGGGAATGTCATATTGTCATACTGTTAGATGATGACACAGTGGAGTGGGATGATGATTATCCTCCACAGATGGGGGAGGAATACAGCCAAAGTAAGTCTCTCTTTTATAATTTTTTCAATAGTTCTGAGTATTTTCTGTTAATTTTAATGAAGAATGAGTCACAAAACCATAGCTGCATCAGTTCACAATCAATCCCAACAATTAGACATGAAATTCAACAAAGCTACTCTTCATCCTGGACCATGATCAAGCTGTAATATATACAGCCTCTCCTTACTTAATGATAGAGTTCCTTTTCTGAGACCATATTGTTAAATGAATTCATTGCTAGGTGAGGAGCATACTATAATGGTAGTTGGTTTGTGTCAACAATCTTGGATATTCTTTTAATGTCATCTTTGCACCATTTATAACATGTCTGATATATTTTTCAATGTTTATACAGTGGTGTACTGTATATTGGAATAAACAGAATGGAGGAAATTAGCTCTAATATACATTATTTAGGTATAAATGCTGGTCAAAGAGCCCATCATAAGTCTGAGGCGTCGGTAAAAGAGTACGTTGCTAAGTGAGGAGAGGCTATATATAAATTTGAAAACAAATGTCATTCATGTTTTTTGGCTTGAATTTTTTCCCAGGATAAATATACATATATTTTATTCAGTGTGATTAACCATAAGTTTCTCCAGATTAAGGTGTATTTTTTTCTTTTTCTAGCTATTTGCTCAACAGCAATGTACCGTTTCTTCAAGTACATAGAAAACCGAGATGTTGCCAAACAAGTGTTAAAGGAGCGAGGTCTTAAGAAGATTCGCTTGGGCATTGAAGGCTATCCTACATATAAGGAAAAGATTAAGAAAAGGCCAGGTAACAGCAACCTAAGTAACTGTCCTGAAATACTAATTATATAAGTAATTTGACTGGGAGCTAAGTGGGATTATGTTAATTATTGTTCTGGAAAGTGACCAACACAACATAAAACAACTGATCCCTCAACCTGTAGCTAAATGTGAGGCATAACCTTGCCTTACTGTCTTGCTTGTTGTGTGGTAGTGACTCCAGATTCAAGACATGATCTATCCATAGTTTTAATGCCTATGCTCTGAGTGGCTAACTTTTTCCTTGATAGGGAAGCAGCAAATAAATGTTTGTAATTATATTAATGATATTAAATACTGGTATCATTTACCATTATTATAATGATTCTTATTTGACACATTTTTACCTCAATGGCTGTCTCCCACCAAGGCAGTGAAAGCCCAAGAATGAAACACATTCACCATCTATCTTGTCAAAAGTGTGCTGACATCACAGTTCAGATTACTGTCCAACTACAACATCCTCACCCTCTCTTTCAGAATGGCAGACATTGCCCTTCTTAACTCCAGCTAACCTGTTTCCCTAAATCCTTTCATAATTAATACCTTTTTCACTCTCCAACAGCTTGTCCATTATAAACAACTTATCTCCATTCATTCTTATCTAACATGTTCATCCAAATTTGCTGGATGTTCAGACCCCATAATATTCAGTGACTCTTTTACACTTTCTTTCCAGCTGTTTCTAGGATGACCTCTACCCCTCCTAAATTCGACACTAAATATCTTCACCCTCTTTGTCAGCTTATCCTTCTCCATTCTCTCTAACCTCTTAACTGTCCAAACGTAGACCTACATTTGCTCGTGTAGAGCTCCGAACGTAGATCTACTTTTTTTACATGCTTTCAAATGGAGAAAATCAAGGTTAGAGCGCTATGTGCGAAAACATAGATCTACATTTGGACAGTTAAAGGGTTAAAGGCCCAACAACATCATCAGCTCTTCTTCTGCTCTAAATTATACTCTACTATCTACTGCATGGTGTAGCTTGAGGTTCTAACAGCATTTTGAGCTTCTATATTGCTTTGATTTATGAAAGCATAGATTATTTAATGCTGGTAAAATACTGTATGTTCTTCCTTTGAGGAATTCTTAATAATAAAGGTATCTAATACAAGTTTGACATCATGGAATGCATGGCTCCTGTTTTATCACCAATATACAGTGGTCCCTCGATAATCGTAAGGCTCAATAGTCGTAATTTTCGAAAATCTTAACGTTATTTTCATCAAAACATTGGCTTGCGAATCATCATTTGACTCGCACTCCATTCCCAGCCAGTGTGCCATTGTTTATCAGTGAGTGAGGATGATCCCACGAGTTCATACCATACATTTCATAATATTCCATTAGTTTTAGTGCTTGCAACTGCTAAATAAGTCACCTTGGCTCCAAAGAAAGCTTCTATTGCCAGCCCTTTGGTAAAGAATGTGAGAAACACATATAATTTAACAAAAAGTTTGTAGAAAAATACGAGGGTTTAGTTATAGGTAATACATATTTTAAGAAAAAGAGGATAAATATGTATACAAGATATGATGTAGGGCAAAATGACAGTACTTTGTTGGATTATGTATTAGTAGACAAAAGACTGTTGAGTAGACTTCAGATGTACATATTTATAGAGGGTCCGCAGGTATATCAGATCACTTTTTAGTTGTAGCTACACTGAGAGTAAAAGGTAGATGGGATACAAGGAGAATAGAAGCATCAGGAAAGAGAGAGGTGAAGGTTTATAAACTAAAAGAGGAGGCAGTTAGGTTAAGATATAAACAGCTATTGGAGGATAGATGGGCTAATGAGAGCATAGGCAATGGGGTCGAAGAGGTATGGGGTAGGTTTAAAAATGTAGTGTTAGAGTGTTCAGCAGAAGTTTGTGGTTACAGGAAAGTGGGTGCAGGAGTGAAGAGGAGCGATTGGTGGAATGATGATGTAAAGAGAGTAGTAAGGGAGAAAAAGTTAGCATATGAGAAGCTTTTACAAAGTAGAAGTGATGCAAGGAGGGAAGAGTATATGGAGAAAAAGAGAATGGTTAAGAGAGTGCTGAAGCAATGTAAAAAGAGAGCAAATGAGAGAGTGGGTGAGATGTTATCAACAAATTTTGTTGAAAATAAGAAAAAGTTTTGGAGTGAGATTAACAAGTTGAGGAAGCCTAGGGAACAAATGGATTTGTCAGTTAAAAATAGGAGAGGAGAGTTATTAAATGGAGAGTTAGAGGTATTGGGAAGATGGAGGGAATATTTTGAGGAATTGTTAAATGTTGATGAAGATAGGGAAGCTGTGATTTCATGTATAGGGCAAGGAGGAATAACATCTTGTAGGAGTGAGGAAGAGTCGGTTGTGAGTGTGGGGGAAGTTCATGAGGCAGTAGGTAAAATGAAAGGGGGTAAGGCAGCTGGGATTGATGGGATAAAGATAGAAACATTAAAAGCAGGTGGGGATATAGTTTTGGAGTGGTTGGTGCTATTAATAAATGTATGGAAGAGGGTAAAGTGCCTAGGGATTGGCAGAGAGCATGCATAGTTCCTTTGTATAAAGGCAAAGGGACAGAAGAGAGTGCAAAAATTATAGGGGGATAAGTCTGTTGAGTATACCTGGTAAAGTGTATGGTAGAGTTATTATTGAAAGAATTAAGAGTAAGATGGAGAATAGGATAGCAGATGAACAAGGAGGCTTTAGGAAAGGTAGGGGGTGTGTGGACCAGGTGTTTACAGTGAAACATATAAGTGAACAGGGGGATGTATGAGAGTATAGTTTTACCAATGCTCTTATATGGTTGTGAAGCATGGGTGATGAATGTTGCAGCGAGAAGGCTGGAGGCAGTGGAGATGTCATGTCTGAGGGCAATGTGTGGCGTGAATATAATGCAGAGAATTTCATAGTTTGGAAGTTAGGAGGAGGTGCAGGATTGCCAAAACTGTTGTCCAGAGGGCTGAGGAAGGGTTGTTGAGGTGGTTCGGGCATGTAGAGAGAATGGAGCAAAACAGAATGACTTCAAGAGTGTATCAGTCTGTAGTGGAAAGAAGGCATGTTTGGTAGGAGTGAATGGAGACAAATGGTTTTTAATACTTGACGTGCTGTTGGAGATTCCCTGAATCCCAACAGGGATTCAGGGAAACTGGCAAGCCGGACTTGAGTCCTGGAGATGGGAAGTACAGTGCCTGCACTCTGAAGGAGGGGTGTTAATGTTGCAGTTTAAGAACTGTAGTGTAAAGCACCCTTCTGGCAACACAGTGATGGAGTGAATGATGGTGAAAGTTTTTCTTTTTCGGGCCACCCTGCCTTGGTGGGAATCGGACAGTGTGCTAATAAAAAAAATAAAATAAAATGCATATAAATGCCAGATAAGTTTACACTAACACACATTAAGTTAGCAATAGAACTAGGCATTAAATACAATAAAAAGTATAATACACACACTGTACACCCAGTACTTACCTTAAAATATTTGTAGTCTTAATGTAGGGTGAGAAGTGAGTTTTATTTGTAGGAAGTCAGGTTTGGGAGGTATGGTAGCCAGCCAGTTCAGCCCACCCCACCCTACCTACATGTACTATGCTAGGGCATTTAATTAAAGCGCCCCAGAGTGGTAAAATACATACACAGTACATTCATTAATTACCTTAAAATATTTGTAGTCTTAATGTAGGGTGAGAGGTGAGCTTTATTTGTAGGAAGTCAGGTTCAGGAAGTATGGTAGACAGCCATGGCAGCCTTTCCCATCCCACCCCACCCACACGTAATGTAAACAAACCAAGCAAACATGTCTGGTGTTCGTTCATACACGTTTGTATTATACCTTAACCCTTTCAGGGTCCAAGGCCAAAATCTGAAGTGGTGCTCCAGTGTCCAAGAAATTTTGAAAGAAAAAAAAATTATATTTTTTTACAGAATTAAAGAGTATATTTTTGTGAAGGTAACAAGACAAAAAAAAAAAATTTCTGATCAGTACTTACCGAGATACAGTGCCAAGAAGTTTACCTAAAATGACTGGGTGGCGGCAACATCGACGATTTCCACATACGCGCATTACTTTATTTAACGTTTTTTGTATTTTTTTCTTTTCTTTTCTAATTTTTTTCTTTTCCTACTAACATTTGGGGCCTGGGAGACCAATACTGTATATAATGTTTATATATAAACTCACTGTATTGAACACAATAACTGCACTAAAGTTATTATCGTATTATTGTTTACCACTTTTGTTTATTACAATAAACATGCACAAATCTTGTATAATACTAATGTTCTATCATATATTTACAATCACTGGACATGGTTTTAGAACTGCTGGAGCTTGTGGAAGTCCTTGAAACAAGGCACCATGCACAGAGGTACCTTACATTCCTTGCACATAAACTGAGTGTCTTTGCGTCTTTGTTGCTGTCGTTTTGTTTGTGCACAGACAATGCATCTCTTCTGAGCAAATTTCTTCTTAGTTGAAGGAAGCTGTATTATGAAATGATCACCTTCCCTCCTCAAGCGCTTGGGTATATTCTGAGGAATTCGAGGACCTTGTTGTATAGCAGGTGTTGTTACCTGGTACTTCATTATGAGTTGTCTAACAACAGACAAACAAAATTCACCATACGGTGTTCTGTTGCCAGTCTTCATTTGGTACATATTATATGCATTGAGCATTGAAATGTCCATGAGATGGAAGAAAAGTTTCATGTACCACTTGTAACTCTTACGAACACAATCAACAAAGCCAATCTGCATGTCACATTTGTCAACCAAGCGCATGTTTTGTGTATAATCAATCACTGTCACTTTTTTTTTGAATATGTTCATTAGTCACTCGATCAGCTTTGCCACTGTCTTGCATTTCGTTACGGTGAATGGTTGTCAACAATGTGACATCTCATTTGTCATGCCACCGTAATGCCATGGTGTCATTGGCAGTAAACACCTGCACGTCATCACCACGAGCACCTGCGTTGAACCTGGGCATATGTTTACAATTAGAATGCACTGTGCCACACACATCTGTCTTGTTCACTCGCAAGAAATCACTGAGTAAAGGGCTTGTGTACCAGTTATCAGTATATAATGTATGCCCCTTACCAAGATAAGTTGCCATCATGCTTCTCACTACATCACCTGAGATACCCAATAACATCCTGGTATCTTTCAATGTTTTACATCCCGTGTATACAACAATATCCAATACCAGGCCACTGTCACAGTCACAGAGTTATACCAAAGCTCGGTATACACTGCTTGAACAAAATCAAAGACTTGTCAATTACAAGATTCTTGAATGGATGAAAGTACATGTTGAACTTTTGTTTGAGATACATAAAAACATTTCTAATCTTGTATAACCTGTCACTACTGTCAGGCCTGGTTTTGTCAGAGAAGTGCAACATACATAAGAGTAAGATAAACCTGTTCACTGGGATGATTTCACAGAAGACTGGGGTAGAAATTAGCCGATCTGTGGACCAGTATGCTTTTATATTATGCTTATAGACATGAGGCATAAGCATTATTGTTGCAAAAAGCAAATACATTTCTGCAACAGTCGTCTCTTTCCACCGGTGTAGTCTTGTCCGTGGTGATATGATTGTATTTGCCACGGTGTACTCAAAATATTTGTTACTTTCCCTGACAATAGTTTCCATCAAGGGCTGGTCAAAGAATATTTCAAAAAATTTCTGTTCATTGGCCATGGTTCCAAGGGGACAAGTAGGTAGAATTCCACTTTGAGAGTCATCAAAGTGGTGAGGCTTGGGAACAAAATTGGGATTTTGCTGCCAATCCCAGATACGATTTGCTGGTGGATACTGGACATCATAGGCTGGTTGTGTGGGTAGTTGTGGTTGTGGTGGGCTGGTGGCTGACACTCCGCTTTGTCCTTTAACTGAGGAGTCAGCAGCGTGGGTCCCAGCCTGGGCTGGTGAGTCACGCATGGCCGTGGCACTACCATCACCACTACCACCATCTACTGATACCTGTGGTCTATCCATGCCAAGTGTAGCCACATCATCCTCACTTTCACTGTCTATTCCTGGTGTAAGGCCACGGGATGTACTCCGGGATGTACTCCGTCCCCTGGGCACTGCATAGGGTACACTACCCGAGCGCATGCGGCGGCGTACATACCGACGCTTCACTGGTGAATATGTTTCCTCACTATCACTACTTGAATGATCGTCAAGAGCAATGAAATCACAATCCACGTCACTATCATCATCATTACTGAAGTCAGAGGCCTGGCCATGCGAAAATAATAGTTTTCTCTTGCAATGAGGTACAACTGACCATGACTGAGGAGTGCCCACACCAGAGGTAGAAGGTTGAGGATCGTCAGGGTTTTCTGCGCTATTATCGATATTCTGGTCATTCCTTTCGGTCACTAACTGAGCAAAGCCAAAGAATTCGTCTTCATTTCCACTTCCAGCAGTGTCAGAACTATCAGATAGGAAGAGGAGAGCCCCAATTTTCCTTGGAGTGAGAGCTGCCTTGTGACAAGGCATGGTGAACAAAGGTAACTGAGCCGGCGTTCCCACAATGCTATGCGGGCGCCTAGAATTTTTGTTTATGGCGCACATCCACCACGCAGACCCATTCTCTCACATGTAGGCCTATGAGCGTTTTCGCCCTAAATTTGACGCCGCTAGAATTTTGGCGTAGATCTACGGTTTGGACCCTGATCGTGAAGCCGTAGATCTACGGGACGGACCCTGAAAGGGTTAATACAAACACTTTACATGTTGATACAGTAGAATAAATAAAGACCAACACTTCCATTCTCATGTAATTTTTAGAAGGAATGATGCTCTGACAAATTATTATTATTATTATTATTATTACAAATTATTAATATTACGAATTATTATTAATTCAAGTTATTATTATTACAAGTTATTATTATAATCATAATAAAAAAGAAGCACTAATCTCACAAGGGTTGTGAATAGCTGTAGATAGAGTGAAGGCATACGAAAGGAATAAATTTCTAGTTAAGTTACTGGTGTTTGACTAGAGAAAACGTAATTCTTCGACTCTCCTACCAAACCCTTGGTAAACAGATCTCATATTTATGTCACTTCTTATACTGTGGTTGTATGTATCATGTTTATGTTATGTAGCATCTTTATTATATAATTTTGACAAAAATATCATAGATGGATTAATGGAAATGTCTATATTAACCCTTTGGGGGTCGGCAGGTCCTCTCAGAGATTTATTCTCAGGGTCGGCCAATTTTCAAAAAAAAAAAAATTATTTTTCTTATGAAAAGATAGAGAATCTTTTCCCGATCATAATGACACCAAAAGTATGAAATTTGATGGAAAACTTACAGAATTATGCTCTCACAAATTTAGCGGTCTTGACGATGTTTACACATCGGCGATTTTGCCCACTGGGAGCCCTATTTTCGGCCAATTCCAGTGTACTAGTCGACAAAAATCGTAACTATTTTGCTAGAACTCCATTTTTTCTATTGAATGAGTACAAGAAACCACCCATTTACCGATTTAAACTATCTAATAAAGTGGTCAGAATTTAGCAATTTTGCCAATTTCACACAAATTTCAAAAGATGCCAATTTCCGAATAGGGTCCAGAATAAACAAGAAAGACATTCCTGGCACTAAAATAACAAGTTCTGTATTCGTTAGTCACATCCCCAGGCCCCTCTTATATTTCTTTGGCTTTCCACTTTGAATTTTTATTCTTACAAAAAAATTAAGATTTACTGTTATGCAAACTACTGCATTAGTGTAGAAATGGTATAACTAATATCAGCGCACTTGTGAAAGAATATTAGACTCGCCAGTTGATGTGTATTGGACGCTTGGCATGATTTGTTTACTTTTGAACTTTGGTAAAAATCGAACATTTCTGCTACTTTGAGCTCAATTTCAAGGTACTTTTCATTGTAAAACCAGTCAAAATCATCTCAATTTCTGTAATATGTCTTCCATTCTATAAAATGAGACCAAGAAAACTAGAATACAACAATAAATACCATACAAAAATACAATGCAAAGTCGCTGTTTTAATCCAAAAATACAGTGCAAAGTCGCTGTTTTAATCCAAAAACACGGTGAAAGTTTTTTTTCTCATTATGCACTGTGTGCTGCAGGATTTTTTTTATACTGCGCACACTGACCACAGAGACCCATTTTTACATATGTAGGCCTACCAGCTTTCTGTCACTAGATTTGAGGGCGCTAGAATTTAGGAGGTCTTGCTTCTCCAGGAGGAGATTAGGAGGCTGAAGGTCCACCTCAATGGGTCTGGGAGAGAGTGTGAGGTGGCTGGAGTTGTGGGGAATGAGGCTTCAAGTGAGGTGCAGTCTGTCTCTCGCTGTGAGGAGGCTGTAGTGGGGGAGGTAGCAACGGCTACCAGCAGTGAGGTGCAGTCCAGCACCTGCTACAAGTGGCGAGTGGTTCACAGTAATGGAAGGCGCATCAGAGTAAGGAAAGTTAAGAGTGAAGATCTGAAGGTAGGAAATCGCTTCTCTGTTCTTCAGGATGAATGTACTTCAGTGGCCAGTGAAGGTAAGGGTACTACTGCCCCTGCTAATGGAGGTAAGCGCATTCTTGTGGTTGGTGACTCTCAGGTAAGATATATGGACCGTGCTTTTTGTAATAGGAATAAGAAGATGAGAGATAGAGTGTGCTTCCCTGGAGCTGGTGTTGGGGACATTGTCAACAGGCTGGATAATATCATGTCAGGTAATGGGAACAAGCCCATTATCTGTCTCAGTGCTGGTGGAAATGATATTGGGAAAGGGTAGGAGAGAAGAGCTGCTAGATAAGTACAGGTCAGCTATAGATTTCATTAAGTCTAAGGGAGGGATCCCAATCATATGTAGCATCTTGCCTAGAAGGGGAGTAGGAAATGAATGGTTGTCTAGGGCAATTGGTGTAAATTGCTGGCTAGACAGATACTGCAAGGAACTTGCAATCCCATTCATTGACAACTGGAACAACTTTTATGGCAAACATGATATGTATGCAAGGGATGGGGTACATCTCTCTGGAGCTGGGGTGGTAGCACTTGCAGACTCGATTGAGAAGGCCATTGGTGAAATGCCTATGATTTTAAACTGATGGAAGATAGAGGTATGGGTGTGTGTGGGAAACAAGCAGGTTGCAACACTTGGGTTGGAAACAGTAAATGTATAAAAGGCATTCAGCATGAAGTTATAAATAAAGACAATAGATCAGGTCAGCAGACAAAGGGGGACAGCAGAGGGCAGCAAGGGACTAGCTCCCTTAAGGTTTACTATACTAATAGCAGGAGTGTAAGAAATAAGATAGATGAGCTAAGATTAATTGCAAGTGCAGGAAACATAGATATTATTGCTATAACAGAGACCTGGCTCAATCTGAAAGATAGAGAGATGCCCTCTGAATGTCACATACAAGGCTATAAATTATTCCACACTGACAGGGTCAACAGGAAAGGTGGTGGAGTAGCGATGTATGTCAGAGACAATTTAAATTGTTGTGTTAGACAAGATATTAAATTAGAAGCGTCAGCCACTGAATCTGTTTGGTTACAGCTTCTCGAGGGCCGAGAAAAACTAATTTTGGGTGTGATTTACAGGGCCCCAAATCTTGATAGGGAGTGCAGTAAACTTCTATGGGACGAAAATTCGGAAGGCATCTACATACGAAAATGTTGTGCTAATGGGAGATTTCAACTATAGACAGATTGACTGGAGCAATTTGACAGGAAATTTAGAGTCAGGTGACTTTCTTGATACGATCCAGGATTGTTTTTTAAAACAGTTTGTGACAGAGCCAACTAGGGGAAATAACCTCCTTGACTTGGTTCTTGCCAGTAGGGAAACACTAATTAATAATCTTGAGGTTAATGATGAGCTTGGGGAAAGTGATCACAAATCACTCAGTTTTAATATATCATGGAATTCCCCTAATAATGGCAATCAAGTCTCCGTCCCTGACTTTCGCTTGGCTGATTTCATAGGACTGAAAAATTACTTAGGTGGGCTGAACTGGAATGACCTGACTAAGGGTCAGGTAGGTGGTGATGGTTGCCGATATGATGCTTTCCAGGGCATAGTTCTAGCTGCTCAGTCAAATTATGTTCCAAATAGGGAAATCAGATCAAACAAAAATGATCCTAAATGGATGAACAATAGATTAAAATATCTGATTGGTCAAAAGAGAGGCATATATAGGCAAATCAAAAGAGGAGAGGGGCAATTGAGAAATCGATATATTCAGTTAAAGAGAGAAATAAAAAAGGGAATTAGAAAAGCAAAAAGAGATTATGAGGTTAAAGTTGCAAGAGAATCGAAGACTAACCCAAAAGGATTCTTTCAGGTATACAGAAGTAAGATCAGGGACAAGATAGGCCCACTCAAAGTTCCTCGGGTCAGCTCACTGACAGTGATAAGGAAATGTGTAGAATTTTTAACACATACTTCCTCTCAGTTTTACACAGGAGGATACCAGCGATATTCCAGTAATGATAAATTATGTAGAACAGGACGATAATAAACTGTGCACTATTAGGGTCACAAGTGACATGGTCCTTAGGCAAATAGATAAATTAAAACCTAACAAATCCCCAGGCCCTGATGAACTGTATGCAAGGGTTCTAAAGGAATGTAAAGAGGAGCTTAGCACCCCTTTGGCTAATCTTTTCAACATATCACTACAAACTGGCATGGTGCCAGATAAGTGGAAAATGGCAAATGTGATACCTATTTTCAAAACAGGTGACAGGTCCTTAGCTTCGAACTATAGACCAATAAGCCTAACCTCCATAGTGGGAAAATTTATGGAATCAATAATTGCCGAGGCAGTTCGTAGCCACCTTGAAAAACATAAATTAATCAACGAATCTCAGCATGGTTTTACAAAGGGGCGTTCCTGCCTTACGAATTTATTAACTTTTTTCACTAAGGTATTTGAGGAGGTAGATCATGGTAATGAATATGATATTGTGTATATGGACTTCAGTAAGGCTTTTGACAGGGTCCCACATCAGAGACTATTGAGGAAAATTAAAGCACATGGAATAGGAGGAGAAATTTTTTCCTGGATAGAGGCATGGTTGACAAATAGGCAGCAGAGAGTTTGCATAAATGGGGAGAAATCAGAGTGGGGAAGTGTCACGAGCGGTGTTCCACAGGGGTCAGTGTTGGGCCCCCTGCTGTTCACAATCTACATAAACGACATAGATGAGGGCATAAAGAGCGACATCGGCAAGTTTGCCGATGACACCAAAATAGGCCGTCGAATTCATTCTGACGAGGACATTCGAGCACTCCAGGAAGATTTGAATAGACTGATGCAGTGGTCGGAGAAAGTGGCAGATGCAGTTTAATATAGACAAATGCAAAGTTCTAAATGTTGGACAGGACAATAACCATGCCACATATAAACAAAAATTGCCCACCCTTAGCTTCAAAAAAAAGGAAAAAGGGGGGCCCCAATTTTTTCCTTAGGAGTTTTTAAAAGGAATTAAAAACAAAGGTAATGAGGGTTCCAAATGAAGCCCCAAATTTTTTTAGGAATCCAAGAGACCCCAACAAGTGGGCCCCATAGTTTGGGCCCTTTTTGACGGTAGAAATTTGGTAAAAATTTTTAAACCTTCTAAGGGTTTTACACAGGAGGAACCCTGAAGGTTAATAAAAATTTAAAAGACATAAGAATAAATATAGGCCCAACAATCATGTTTAAAAGGGAATGAAAACTCTAACAATATAAAATATTTAAAATTTTAATTTCAAAATTAAAAAGTTTTAACTTTTAATTTTATCAAATAAAAAGGCATTCCAAAGGGTTTGGAAAATGTGATAGATACCATACAAAGGAAAATTTTAGTTAATTACTGTTTTACTAAGAAAACTTTTTGATTTCCAAATTGGACAGTTCTAATTGCATTTAAATTTTGAATTACATGTTTTAGTGCTTCTTTATTTTTTAAAATTTTTTTCAAAATATTTAGGATGGTTATGGAATTTAATATAATTTGGGGTGATCTTCAGATTTTTATTTGGGGTGGCCATTTCAAAAAAAAAAATTTTTAGGAAAATTAAAGAACTTTAATATAAAACCAAAGATGAATTTGAAAAAACCAGAATTTTCAAATTGGGGGAAACGATGAAATCGGCGAGGGCCACAGGTGAGCCTTTGGGCCTTTCAGTTACATCGACAAAATAGAATAGCTAAAACATCCAATTTCATGAAAACCAAGAAACCCCCTTTTCCCGAAAAATTAAAATTCCAGAATTTTAGAATTTGCCATTTCAAAAATTTTCAGATGAAATTTAATAGGCAAAATAAAAAAGTTGACAAAATAACAGCCTATAAAATAATCCCAGGTCTTATATTTTTGGGGTAAAATTTGAATTTTTTTCTTACAAAAAAAAAGATATGTTTGAAAACTATGCTTATGAAATGGTTCATAATAAGGCACTTTAAAAAATTAGACTCCCAGTTGTTTTAAATTACCTTGGAGGTTTTAATTTGGGAATTGGTAAAAATCGAACATTTCTGCTACTTTGAGCTCAATTTCAAGGTACTTTTCATTGTAAAACCAGTCAAAATCATCTCAATTTCTGTAATATGTCTTCCATTCTATAAAACGAGACCAAGAAAACTAGAATACAACAATAAATACCATACAAAAATACAATGCAAAGTCGCTGTTTTAATCCAAAAATACAGTGCAAAGTCGCTGTTTTAATCCAAAAACACGGTGAAAGTTTTTTTTCTCATTATGCACTGTGTGCTGCAGGATTTTTTTTATACTGCGCACACTGACCACAGAGACCCATTCTTACATATGTAGGCCTACCAGCTTTCTGTCACTAGATTTGAGGGCGCTAGAATTTAGGCGTACTAGTACGTCAAAAACCCTGGGTAGTAAGACGTACTAGTACGTCCGAAACCTCCTAAGGGTTAACGTAATACAGGTCTGCCATCACAAATCCGGCAATCAGTTATTCGGTTCCTTCAGTTATTCGGCACTGATTTTGGCTAGCAAAATTTCAAATTTCCAGGGTCGCCACACCAACCTGCTGCTACTGTTTTGTGGCCCTACTTGCTGCATAAGTTATTCCAATTTCTTTTTCTCCATTTATTGTTTTAACCTGCTTACTTTTAGCCCTAGCCATGGTTCTAATGAGTAAAAGAAATACTTCTCATTATGTAAAGCACCTACACAGTACATTATCCATTAAAGATAAGGTGGCTTTGAAACCACTGTCAGTTGCCATGAACTCAGTCTCATGAAACAGGAGAATACGCTTTATTATTACGCTTATATCAACACTACAGCTTATTTGCCTATCACAATTGATCTAATATGACATAATAAACAATATAAATAACATAAAGCATGTTAAATACTCCAGAATTAATAATATTTGGCATAATACCGAGCAGTTCAACGGAGGTATGAAGAAGATATGGTGTACATATGCTGCTATGTATGATAATTCTATGTAACTGTATTTGTGTATACCTGAATAAACTTACTTACTTACTTACTTATTCTCCTATCCCTGTCTTGGGGGCTTAGAGAAAACGAAGTGTAGCACAGGGCTAACTGTGATATACACTCGTACTGCACCATAAACATGAAACAAAAGTTATTTTCTCTATGTAGATTATCACACATAGCAGCATATGTGTAGAGTACCTAGGATAACCCAAAAAAGTCTATGTGGCTTATTTTTAGTACCTGGCTTGGGTTAGCCATATATGATTTTTGGTAAATATTCGATTCCCAGCCTGGGTAGAAACATTAGGCGTGTTTCTTTACACCTGTTGTCTATGTTTACCCATCAGTAAATGGGTACCTGGGTGTTAGTGGACTGGTGTGGGTGTTATCCTGGGACACTGACCTAATTTTCTTGAAATACTCAGCACAACAAAGGGCTTTCTATACAGTAGTATGTCACTGATGTCAGCTAGGCCTGTATACCTTGTACATGTATGTGTAGTAAATAAAGATATTATTATTTTTATTATTATTATTATTATTATATTATTATTATTTTCTTAGTTGCTTGTTGAGTTATCTTATTCAGACTTGGGCAATGTATGATGGAAAGATACTTTTTGAAGTAGACCAAAAATGAAAGAAATCAGACCATAAATAACGGAGTTCACTTGTCAGCCATTAGCGGCCGCTTAGCGGTATATTTTTGTATGTTTTTATGGTTATATTTTCGTTTTTTCGGTCTCATTTGATAGAATGAAAGATATATTACAGAAATAGATATGATTTTGATTGCTTTCATGACGAAAAGTACCTTGAAATTGCACTCACAGTAGTGAAAATGTTCTATTCTTTAGCGAAGCTCAAGAGTAAACAAATGACGTCACCGTCCTATACCTGTCTGCCTGCCAGTCTAAATTCCAGTACGGAGTCAAGAATGGATTGACATTATTTATGCAGTTATTACAATAATGCAATAGTCTGCATAACAGTAAATCTTCTATTTTTTTTTTTTTGAGAAAAAAAATTCCAAATGGTAAGCAAGAGTAATATAAGAGGGGCCTGTAGCCATGACTAATGAGCAGAGAAAATGTTATTTTAGTGCCAGGAATTTCTGCATTGTTTATTCTGGACCCTATTTTGAAATTGGCATCTGTTGAAATTTGTGTGAAATTGGCCAAACTGCCAATTTCTGAGCACTTCGTTGGGTAGTTGAAATAAGTGAATGGGTGGTTTCTTGTATTCAGTTGACAGACTAGAAGTAAATAAGTTTATTCAGGTATACACAAATACAGGTACATAGATTGTCATACATATCAGTGTATGCTTAGAGAACCTAGGATAACCCAAAAAAGTCAGACAAAGTGACTTATTTCCAGTACCTGGCTTGGGCTTGCCATATATGATTTTTGGTAAATATTTTTTTTTCTTGGTTGTTTGCTGGGCTATCTCATTGAAACTTGGGCAATGTATGATGGAAAGATGCTTCTTAACGTACAACAAAAATAAAAAAGACGGACGATAAATAAGGGAGTTCACTTCTCAGCCATTAGCCGTCTCTTTGCATTATATTTTTGTATGTTTTTATGGTTGTATTCTCATTTTTTTGGACTCATTTGATAGAATGGAAGATATATTACAGAAATAGACGTGATTTTGGTTGCTTTCATAACGAAAAGTACCTTGAAATTGAGCTCAAAGTAGCGGAAATGTTCAATTTTTGCCGATGTTCAATGAGCTGTGTAAGTCAAGTTGGTTAATTTTATTAAGTGTATTCTAACCTAACCACTCTGTAATCCGGCACACTACAGGTCCCAATGATGCCGGATTTGTGATGGAGGACCTGTACACGACGTTTAATGTGCCCAAGAGGTTATATGGTGTTGAGTAGAGAGAGACTTAGTGATTTTAATGTGTACCTGCATGCCAGCACAGTAAGTATATTTAGGTACAGGTACACATATGTATAATTATCAGAGTACATATAAAATATGCAATGACTTTACAACACTTGAAATTGTGGAAAATTTCCAGACATAATAGAGAGTTGTGCTCATGGAGAATGTAAACAAACCAGGTGGGGCATGCCGTATTTGAAAGACCGCTCACTGCATAGCAAATTCTGGTCATAATCTGAAATTGCTGTATTAGCAGAACACTGTAAGGCAAAATGCCATAAAGTGGGGCCCTACTGTAATTTCAATATCTGTAATCCTCTCAAATATTAACCCTTTGAGGGTTGGTCAAGTACAAGTATGTCATTGCAGCCAGGGTCAGTCACATACTTATACGTACACCTAAATTCTATCGCCTTCAAATCTGGTGGAAGAAAGCTGGCAAGCCTACATATGAAAGAATGGGTCTGTGTGGTCAGTGTGCACAGTATAAAAAACATCCTGAAGCACGCTGTGCATAACAAGAAAAAAAACTTTGACTGTGTTTTAGGTTTAAAACAGCGACTGTCTAGTGAATTTTCATATGATATTTATGGTTGTATTCTCGTTTCCTTGGTCTCGTTTGATAGAATGGAAGATATATTATAGAATTAGGGATGATTTTGATTGGTTTCACAATGACAAGTACCTTGAAATTGAGCTCAAAGTAGGGCAAATGATTGATTTTTGCCGATATTCAAGAATAAACAAATCAAGTTATGTGTCCAATACACATCAACTGGTGAGTCTAATATTCTTTCACAAGTGCGCTGATATCATTTATACTGTCTTTACAATGATGCAGTAGTATACATAACAAAAAATTCTATTTTCTGTGAGAATAAAAATTCAAAATGGAAAGCAAAAGTAATAATGTAAGAGGTGCCTAGAGACGTGACTAATGAACAGATAAAATATTATTTTAGTGCCAGGAATGTCTGTCTTGTTTATTCTGGACCCTATTTTGAAATTGGCATCTTTTGGAATTTTTGTGACATTGCCCAAATTGCCAATTTCTGACCACTTTATTGGGTAGTTGAAATCAGTAAATGGGCAGATTCTTGTACTCAGATGATAGAACAAATGGAGTTCTAGGGAAATAGCTATAAGCTTAGTCAACTGCTACATTGGAATTTGCCGAAAATAGGGCTCAAAGTGGGCGAAATCGCCAACTTTGAGACCACTAACTTCACGAGAGCATAATTCCGTAAGTTTTTCATCAAATTTCATACTTTTGGTGTCATCATGATCGGAAAAAGATTCTCTATCATTTCATAAGAAAAAATAATTTTTTTTTTTTTTTTTTTTGAAAAATTTTTGACCCTGAGAACGAGTTTGGGAGAGGGCCTCTTGACCCTCAAAGGGTTAATCATTCCATTATGTCCACCTTAGGTTAATAATGAAAACTGTAATTCTTCTCTACCACACTTATTAAAGCCATATAGCATGAACTAATAGAATATTCGGTTCTCTTGTATTCATTGTAACTCGCCTAATGACCTTATGTACAAAATTACTTCACTCTTATTGCTTTTATTAATCTTAAGTTAGTCTTAAATTTGACTGAAATACTCTGCATATAAAGGGGCTTTTGGCATGTACACCCAACTGTTATACTCCTTTGTACAAATGTATCCTCAAATAAAATTATTATTATTGTTATTATTATTATTATTATTATTATTATTATTATTATTATTATCATTATTATTATTATCATTATTATTATTATCATTATTATTATTATTGCAGGTGGCCGAGCAGAAGTTATATACAACTATGTCCAGCGACCCTTTATCCGCATGTCATGGGAGAAGGAAGAGGCCAAGAGTCGGCACGTTGATTTTCAGGTACTCTGTGTTGATGTTTATGGTAATACTGTTGGGTTCTGTGTTGATGTTTATGGTAACATTGTCAGGGACTGTATTAATGTTTTTGGTAACATTGTCAGGGACTGTGTTGATGTTTATGGTAACATTGTCAGGGACTGTGTTAATGTGTATAATAACATTGTCAGGATTAAATACTTCAAGGTCTCCATTTCTTCAACTTGTCTCTGGTTGCACAAGTGTCTCATCTGTGTGCATAACCATGAGCACCACATTGGTGAACACAGAGTAAAGTAAACGAAGTGACTGGCGCAAATTCTGAATAGAAACATATGTATCTCCTTCCTTGGATCATCTTTCCTCATGTGGAAACTTCTGATGTGGCTCATTTGGCAGCATGCTCACCTCATACACTGAGTGTCCATGGTTCAATCCCCTGCTTGGGTGAGAACATTGGGCATGTTTCCTTAAATCTGCTGTCCCTGTTCACCTAGCAGTAAGTAGGTACCTGGGTGTTAGCTGACTTGGTGTGTATCTTATCCCAAGGGACAAGATTGAAGGACCCTGATGGAAATAAGACGAACAATCCCCAATGATGCACTGACTTTCCTAGTTATCTTGGATGGATAAGTAAGTTTATTTTGGCACAGATATACTTAAGTACAGTTGTCATACGTAGTGTAAATTATCTAGGATTACAGGGGCTTACCTTCCCCTGGGTTAAAAGTCCAAACAAATCTTATCTTATTATGCTGACTGGTATCTTAACCCTTTCACTGTTGAGACCTCTGATCCTGAAGTCGCTCTCTGTGTCGAGAAATATTCGAAAAAAAAAAAATCCTTACCAAAATCTTAAGAACATTTCTGTGAGTGTTTTAAAAGAATATTTTTTTTTTTTTTTTTTTTTTTTTTTTTTTGTGTTCAGTATTTACCGAGATATAGAGGCATGAAGTTGACAGAAAGTGAACCGCTTATGGCAACATCGGTGAATGCAGCTCACTCGGTAATACAGTGGACCCCCCACCTCACGATATTAATCCGTTCCTGAAAGCTCATCGTATGCTGAAATTATCGTAAAGTGAATTAATTTTCCCCATAAGAAATAATGGAAATCAAATTAATCCATTCCTGACACCCCAAAGTATGAAAAAAAAAAAATTATCACATGAAATATTAATTTTAATACACACAAACTGACACTTGCCTTTATTGAAGATCTGGTGATAATTGATGGGATGGGAGGAGGGGAGAGTGTGGAAGTTGTTAATGTTTAGAAAGGGAATCCCCTTCCATTAGGACTTTAGGTAGCACGTCCTTTTCCGGGGTTACTTCCCTTCTTCTTTTAATGCCACTAGGACCAGCTGACCATGATTCAGCAACTGCTGACTGGTGCAGCAACAGCTGACTGTGGTGCAGCAACAGCTGACTTTGGTGCAGCAGCAGCTGACCATGGTGCAGCAACAGATGATGGTGGTGTAGCAGCAGCTGACTGTGGTGCAGCAGCAGCTGACCGTGGTGCAATAGCAGCTGACCATGGTTCAGCAACAGCTGACTGGTGCAGCAACAGCTGATCGTGGTGCAGCAACAGCTGACTGTGGTGCAGCAACAGCTGACCGTGGTGCAGCAACAGCTGACCGTGGTGCAGCAACAGCTGACCGTGGTGCAGCAACAGCTGACCGTGGTGCAGCAACAGCCGACTGTGGTGCAGTAACAGCTGACGGAGGTGCAGCAACAGCTGACGGTGGTGCAGCAGCAGCTGACCGTGTTACAAGAGTACATATTTCTCACCCTTTTTACCACAGGGTTGGCACTAGAAGATTTCTTTGGGCCCATGGTGGCTTATTTAGCAGTTACAAGCACTATAAACAATGGAATAATACAAAATGTATCGAATGTATGCATGCAACCAGCCACCCTGGCTTGTAAACAATGACGGCAGGGCTGGATGGACAGGTTCTGGACGAGTCATGTTGGTCAGAAACAGCTGATGGTGGTGCAGCAGCAGCTGACTGTGATACAGCAGCAGCTGACCGTAGTACAACAGACTACTGTGGTGCAGCAGCCGCTGAACATGGTTCAGCAACAGCTGACTGTGGTGCAGCAGCAGCTGACCATGGTTTCAAATTCAAAGTTTATTCTCTAAGGATTACAATGCTGAGTTTACAGAATTTGGTTATTGTGTGGTTTACATGTAGTAAAATAATAATTACAGAGTGTACCACTAGAACACCTAGCATGGCTAGGCATTTCAGGCAGACTTAAACTAAATCTTAAGTTTAAAATATTACAAAATTATGAGGTAAGTTGGTATTATGGCTAAGTGACTAAATACAGTTTGTGAGTTTTAGCAACATGAAGCTTTTGTTTTGGCACATACTAGTTTTCAGTATTGGGAAAGTATCACAGGCCAACTTATGACTAGTTAAGATTCATTATTTTGAGATTGAGATTGATATTTCTGTTTATGGTCAAATGGGTGAGTGATGTAAGTGTTAACCACCAGGTGATATTCATGTAATTAGTTTGACAGGGTGTATCAGGGAGATAAGATGTTTTCTGATGGTAGTTTTGAAGGGGATGAATGTGTCTGCAGTGTTTAGAATTTTCAGGTAGGGTGTTCCAGATTTTAGGGCCTTTGACATACATTGAATTTTTGTAAAGGTTTTGTTGGACACTGGGAATGTCATAGAGATGGTTTGTGTCTGGTGTTGTGCCTGTGGGTTCTGTCACAACTATCAAGAAGGGATTTTAGTTCAAGCTTAATATTGGAATTTTAAAGGGCCTGTAGATGTAGAATTGCACAGTAGTAAAATGTGGATGTACGAACAGGGAGTAATTTAGATCTATGAAGAGTGGGGGGGGGTGTGTTGCCAGGGGTGGGTTTTAGTGATTTTTCTTACTGCGGCTTTTTGTTGGGTTTTTAAGGTTTTGGTGTGTTGCTGCAGTTGAACCCCAGCACAGATAGAAGGGTGAGGTATGGAATAAAAGTAAAATGGTATAGGGGGAGAAGGGCTTTGCGGCACGTATACGTATTTTGGAGAGGTCCCAACCTTTGGGGATATTTTTTTTGGTTATGTGTTGGATATGGGTGCGAAGTTCGGGTTGTTGCGAGGTATGGGCCTAGGAATTTGCCCTCATTATCGGAAAATAAAGTGTTGTCGATCTTAATTTTAAAATTTGCGCATTTCCTCTTGCTCCAAAATAATTGGGGTTAGGTTTTGTCAGCGAAAGCATAATTTTTTGGCTGTCCCCCCAAAGTCGAATTTGATCAGTTTCCTCATTAACTGTGTTGAGGGGGCAAGTTTGGGGTGAAGATGACAAAATCTGTCGTCAGCAAAAAAAATGGGGTTCAGGTTTGAATAGTTTGGAAGATCATTGATGAATGGGGAAGAGCGGGGGCCAAGGACACTTCCTGCAAAAAACCCAGTATCAATGGCTGTGTTGTTTGTGTGTCTTTAATGGTGACAACTGTACCATTAGTAAGGTAAATTTGAAATATGCAAGCGCAGGGCCTTTTAAACCCATAAGGGTCAGTTTGGGGGGGGATGCCGGGGTCTCTGTGTCAAAAGCTTTTCTAGGTCAATAAAATTTCCTATGGATATTCCTTTTTTTCCAATGCTGTGTAAAGCAGATCGCATTTTTATAAATTGCTTGTTAGTGTTTTTTTTTCCTGAACCCAAAATTGGGGGGGTTGGGTATCTTTGGGCGGGTTATAAATGAATATAGTTCCTGTGCACGAGTTTCCAAAAGTTTTTGGTAGAAAGGGGAAGTTTGAATTGGCCTATAGTTTTTTTTAAATCGTAGGGTCCCCCCTTTTAGTATTGGTGTAACCCCTTCCGTCGTGAGTAGTTTTGGGGGAAGGGTGCAGTTTCAAGTCACTTTTTAAAAAGAAAAAATGAGATAGCATCAAAGGACATGGCCCCCTTTGGGTCAATAATGGTGGGACAGGGGCAGATTCCCTGGTTTATTTTTAAGTGACTTTATAATCTGGTGACTTCCTGGGCTCATTTGGGAGCAAGATAAAAATTTGGGAAATTTCCCTCTAGGTACCCTGGCATCTTGGTAGTGGGTTTTTATTGGGGAATTAAACCTATTTTTGAGAAAAAGTCTTTATTTGTTACTGTTCAGTGGATGCGGGGTTTTTCATTGGGTTTATTAGGACAAAATTTTTGGTTTTTTTCAGTTTGGGGGTCCCTAAATTGAGAGAGTGTTTTCCGGTCTTTTTATTCCCTCTTGTGTATGAACTACGGGGAGTAGTATAGTTTTTTTGGCTTTCTTTATTACTTGGTGAAGAGAATAGTTTTTAAGATTATTTTTGGATTAGGCCCTGTCTATTTTGTTTTTATTTTGGGTGTTTTTATCAATGGATTTCAGAATGGTGCTGGTTAGCCATGGGAAACCCAAAAGCCGTTTTTTGTGATCGTTTCTTTTTTATAGGAAAATGTTTTTTTGTATATCTAAGTAATTTTTTAAGAAAATGTCTGTCCATCATCATTTCCTTGGCCTTGGAGAATTCTGAGCCGCAAAAGTCTCAGGTTCAGGTGAACCCTTTTTGAGGGCCCCTCATGGAGTCTAATGAAACTTTGTTTATTTTAAATGGTGGTTTACTAATGTTTTCAAGAGGGAAAGGGGGGTAGGGTTGTAGTGCTATCTGTGATTATCCCCGATTTTTGGGGGCTGTAATTTTGGGCCAATTGGTCATTATGGGTTGCACTTGTTTTCAGTGAGCCTGGTTGGTTTAGTTATTGTTGGGGGAGAAAGGGGTTGTTCATATTGTTGATGAAATCGGGTTTGGCTGATTATCTAGTAGGCTAAGGTTGATGTTGAAGTCTCCAGCTAAGAGAAGGGGGTGCTTATTCATTTGTCTTTTGTTATTGTTCCTTTTTAAATTTTTCCCCTGAAATTTTTGGGGTGTTTTTTTGTGGGGATCCGGGGAAATGGCACCGTTGTTATAGGCTCTTAAGGTTTTTACAGTAAATTTGCAAAAATGTATTTTCCATATTTTCACAAAGCAAGTGGTGCTAATACAAATAATTTTTTTTGATAAAAAATTGCAAAAACCACCCCCAACTTGGTATGTCTGCGTTGTGGATTTCGTTATCCTGGTAGAGGGTAATACTTTGTGCCTTTAAGCCAGGGCCAGTAAAATAATGCAGGGGAAGGGCTTTAGTGACAAGGATGCCAGAGGTCTATAGTGTTTTGCTTAAGGGGCTGATGTTGTAGTTAATCGTGGCCCCCCCCAAACGTTTACCTCCGAATGCGACCAATTATTAATTATTTATTAATGGGGGTTTTTTACGGTATGTTTGGGGGTCTGAAATGGACTAATCTACTTCACAATATTTCTTATGGGAACAAATTCGGTCAGTACTGGCACCTGAACATACTTCTGGAGTGAAAAAATATCGTTATCCAGGGGTCCACTGTACTGATAGACTTTTAGCATTGTTTAGGATAGTGCTGGCTTGTGATGCTGTGTAGTAAAGGCAGTTACTTTCCAATAGGTTTTGGTTGTGTGTCAGATTATGGAGGTTTAGATCAGGGTCAACGTGATCAATCGTCTTCTAGGTTTAACCCTTTGACTGTTTCCGACGTATAAATACGTCTTACGAGCCAATGTTTCTGACGTATTTATATGCACAAATTCTAGCGGCTTCAAATCAAGCGGGAAAGGCCTGGTAGGCCTACATGAGAGAGAATGGGTCTCAGTGGTCGGTGTGCATCCTGTGAAAAAAATATGGGACCCAGCGGTGCATTGTGGGAACGCCATGTTGTTAGTCCATTTTCACCATGCCTCTAGGTAAGAAGTTCCTCACTCCTCGGCGGATTGGAGGTCTTTTGTTCCCAAGTAATAGCTCTAACAGCGATGAAAATGTCAGTGACAGTGAATTCCAGGGTTTTGAAGTGAGTGTTACCGGAAAAAGTGCCCAGGATAACGTAATTAGTGATGAAAACCCAGATGACCCACAACCTTCCACCTCTGGTGCTGGGCTGGCTTGTTCACGTTCACGTTCGCCTGTACCAGGACGAAAGAGGAAACTATTTGGTCATGTACAACACCAAGATGTTAGCAGTGATAGTGAGAGTGATTTCAAGGTCATTGAAAGCAGTTCTAGTGACAGTGAGAGTGAATATTCCCCAGTGAAGCGGCAGTATGTACGACGTAGCATGCGGTCTGGTAGTGTTTCATATGTTGTTCCAAGGGGAAGGAGAAACTCTGGGAGCACATCCCGTGGCCCTACACCACGACCTGATAGTGAAGATGACGATATTGTAACAATGGGTATGAATGATGTGAGTGATGGAGCAGGCAGTGGTGGTGATAGTGAGGGTGGCACAGCCCATATGGCACCATCAGCGGGCCACGCTACTACCCACGCTGCTGACTCTGCACAACAACCAGCCTCACCCTACCCCACACTCCCACAACCTGCACAACCACAACCATGGTACAATATCCAGAACCCACCAGCAGACCGCATCTGGGATTGGCAGGACGGTGACGAGTTTGTTCCCAGTCCCCATGACTTTGATGAAACACAAAGTGGAATAAAGCCGTCTTGTCCACTTGGGAACAATGCCAGTGAACTGGACTGCTTTGAGTTATTCTTCGATGAACCCCTGATGGACATCATTGTCAGGGAAACAAACATATACTGTGATTACACCATGGCAAATACAATTCTCTCACCAAAATCACGGCTACACAAGTGGAAGGAGACAACTGTGGCAGAGATGTACCTGTTTTTTGCCACAATAATGCTTATGCCACATGTGTATAAGCACACTGTCACCACATACTGGGCAACAGAACGCCTGATTTCAACTCCAGGTTTTAGTGACATTATAGGTGTCGGTCGTTTCCTGATACTGTTACGTATGTTACACTTTTCAGACAAAACCAGGCCTGACAGAAGCAACAGGTTATATAAGATCAGAAATGTGTTTATGTACCTGAAACAAAAGTGCTGCATGTATTTTTATCCCTTCAGGAAGCTTGTTATTGATGAGTCCTTGATTTTATTCAAAGGAAGACTCTCATTCAAGCAACATATACCAAGCAAGAGGAAATGCTTTGGTATAAAGCTATTTGTACTGTGTGATTGCAGAAGTGGTCTAGTTTTGGATATCATTGTGTACACTGGCAGTAATACTTTGAGAGAATCCATGAAGTGTTAGGTAAGACACATATGCAACAGTTAGGTATCTTTATTGTGAAACGTTTCGCCTACACAGTAGGCTTCTTCAGTCAAGTACAGGAAAGGTTGATAGAAGCAGAAGATACTTGAAGACGATGTAATCAGTCCATCACCCTTAAAGTTTTGAGGTGGTCAGTCCCTCAGTCTGGAGAAGAGCATTGTTCCATAGTATGAAACAATATGGAGAAGAAGTGACAGGATGGAGCTTTTATAGCGCCAAGAGGTGAGACGTAGGAGAGGTAAGAACTCAGATGTTGAGAGGTCCCTCTCAAATCCAGCCCCTCTCACTAGTGGAAGTTGTCGAAGTTGATTGCAGGTCTGTACTAAGATACCCTTGTGTTGCAGTGTCTGACAGATTGAACATTAAAATGGTATAAAATACCGACAGGTTGTTAGGTAAGACACATATGCAACAGTTAGGTATCTTTATTGTGAAACGTTTCGCCTACACAGTAGGCTTCTTCAGTCAAGTACAGGAAAGGTTGATAGAAGCAGAAGATACTTGAAGACGATGTAATCAGTCCATCACCCTTAAAGTTTTGAGGTGGTCAGTCCCTCAGTCTGGAGAAGAGCATTGTTCCATAGTATGAAACAATATGGAGAAGAAGTGACAGGATGGAGCTTTTATAGCGCCAAGAGGTGAGACGTAGGAGAGGTAAGAACTCAGATGTTGAGAGGTCCCTCTCAAATCCAGCCCCTCTCACTAGTGGAAGTTGTCGAAGTTGATTGCAGGTCTGTACCAAGATACCCTTGTGTTGCAGTGTCTGACAGATTGAACATTAAAATGGTATAAAATACCGACAGGTTGTTAGGTAAGACACATATGCAACAGTTAGGTATCTTTATTGTGAAACGTTTCGCCTACACAGTAGGCTTCTAGTGAGAGGATGGAGCTTTTATAGGCTGGATTTGAGAGGGACCTCTCAACATCTGAGTTCTTACCTCTCCTACGTCTCACCTCTTGGCGCTATAAAAGCTCCATCCTGTCACTTCTTCTCCATATTGTTTCATACTATGGAACAATGCTCCTTCTCCAGACTGAGGGACTGACCACCTCAAAACTTTAAGGGTGATGGACTGATTACATCGTCTTCAAGTATCTTCTGCTTCTATCAACCTTTCCTGTACTTGACTGAAGAAGCCTACTGTGTAGGCAAAAACGTTTCACAATAAAGATACCTAACTGTTGCATATGTGTCTTACCTAACAACCTGTCGGTATTTTATACCATTTTAATGTTCAATCTGTCAGACACTGCAACACAAGGTATCTTGGTACAGACCTGCAATCAACTTCGACAACTTCCACTAGTGAGAGGGGCTGGATTTGAGAGGGACCTCTCAACATCTGAGTTCTTACCTCTCCTACGTCTCACCTCTTGGCGCTATAAAAGCTCCATCCTGTCACTTCTTCTCCATATTGTTTCATACTATGGAACAATGCTCTTCTCCAGACTGAGGGACTGACCACCTCAAAACTTTAAGGGTGATGGACTGATTACATCGTCTTCAAGTATCTTCTGCTTCTATCAACCTTTCCTGTACTTGACTGAAGAAGCCTACTGTGTAGGCGAAACGTTTCACAATAAAGATACCTAACTGTTGCATATGTGTCTTACCTAACAACCTGTCGGTATTTTATACCATTTTAATGTTCAATCTGTCAGACACTGCAACACAAGGGTATCTTGGTACAGACCTGCAATCAACTTCGACAACTTCCACTAGTGAGAGGGGCTGGATTTGAGAGGGACCTCTCAACATTTGAGTTCTTACCTCTCCTACGTCTCACCTCTTGGCGCTATAAAAGCTCCATCCTGTCACTTCTTCTCCATATTGTTTCATACTATGGAACAATGCTCTTCTCCAGACTGAGGGACTGACCACCTCAAAACTTTAAGGGTGATGGACTGATTACATCGTCTTCAAGTATCTTCTGCTTCTATCAACCTTTCCTGTACTTGACTGAAGAAGCCTACTGTGTAGGCGAAACGTTTCACAATAAAGATACCTAACTGTTGCATATGTGTCTTACCTAACAACCTGTCGGTATTTTATACCATTTTAATGTTCAATCCATGAAGTTATTGGGTATCTCTGGTGATGTGGTTCGAACAATGATGGAACCATATCTTGGTAAGGGGCATATGTTATTTACTGATAACTGGTACACAAGCCCCTTACTCAGTGATTTCTTGCGAGTGAACTTGACAGACGTGTGTGGCACAGTGCGTCGTAATCATAAACATATGCCAAGGTTCGACGCTGGCACTCGCAGAGGTGAGGTGCAAGCCTTTGCTGCCAATGACATCATGGCATTTCGGTGGCATGACAAACGTGATGTCACATTGTTGACATCAGTTCACAGAAACGAAATGGTACCCAGTGGCAGGGACAACAGAGAGACCAATGAACCCATTCTAAAGCCTGCAGCTGTCATGGACTACAACCTCAATATGCGCTTAGTGGACAAATGTGACATGCAGATTGGGTTTGCAGACTGTGTACGCAAGAGTTATAAGTGGTATATAAAACTTTTTTTTCCATCTTGTTGATATCTCTATGCTAAATGCTTATAACATATACAAGTTGAAGACCAACAAAACACCAAAATATGGTGAATTTTGCCTGTCAGTAATCAGACAAATAATTGCAAAGTACCAAGGAGCAACTCCTGCAATAGACCAGCGCCCACACACGTCATCTCGTTTCAGGCTTGGTGATCACTACCCCATACAACTGCCTCCTACTACTGCCAAGAAAAATGCTCAGAAGAGGTGTTATGTATGTATGCATACCACAAAACGCCCACAAACACGCAGAGACACTCGTTTTATGTGTGAGGAGTGTGAAGTGCCCCTCTGCATATACCCATGTTTCAAAGAGTTCCACAAGCTGCAGCAGTTCTAGAAACGTGTTTAGTGACTGTACATATGTATATATATTATGGAACAATAGTAATAAACATTGTTTTGTATTGTGTGTTTGTGTAAACAAAGTGTATACACAAACTAATAGTGATAAAGTTTGTTCTGTTATTGTGTTGTAAACAATGAGTGTATATTTGAAGAATGCACCTTACATTGGTCTCACAGGCAACGTAAGTTACCTGGAACAGAAAAATATTGAAAAATGCAAGAAATCTTTGAATTAGAGTAAATAAAAGAATACCGGGTGGGCGGCAGTCGCCACTGTTGCCGTACGCACGTCACTTTCTGCAAACTTTGCGGCTCTATATCTCGGTAAGTACTGATGGCAAAATTTTTTTTTAGGCTTAAAACACTCACAAAAATATTCCTAACATTTTCATAAGAAAAAAATCATTTTTTTTTTTTTCGAATATTTGGCGACATAGAATGACAGTTTCAGAGAGGGGCCTGAAACAGTCAAAGGGTTAAATTATGGTTATTTATATCCTGAGTTGTGTGTTGAGTTTTAGTACTGATATCTGTAGTGGTGGGAAGTTTGGACAAGTATATAGCTATAGCATTTTGGTCATGTAGAGTATAGTCACTAATACACATAATGGAGTTGGTGTTGTCTATGTGCTGTGCTGGAATGAGCTAAAGTACAACTAGGTATAAACTAATAATATAAAAAAAACAAATTAAAAATAGCACAAGACTCTCGCTTGTAATTGCACTAAGGTCTAATGTAATGACTTTGGTATAGTCTATGTATTGAGCTAGAATGAGCTATAGTACAACTAGGTTTAATCTAATAATATAAAAATACAAATTAAAAATAGCACCAGACTCTCACTAGTAATTACTCTATGGTCTAATATAATGAATTTGGTGTTGACTATGTATTGAGCTAGAATGAGCTATAGTACAACTGAGTTTAATCTAATAATATAAAAAAGGCACAAGACTCTCAATTGTAATTGCACTAAGTTGTTATGTAAGTTGTTTACAAGAATTAGAGTATAACTAGATTTAAATTGACAAGATAAAATATACAAGTTAAGGTAGCAAAAGAATAAAAAAAAAAAGTAGAAAAAAAAAATATGAGGTAGTTGGTACTAGTTAGCAAAAGATAGTTAAGGGCCTTGAACAATAATATAATTGAAATATACACTAATTGCACACACAATATAGTCACTAAGATATGAAAACAATCTTAGAGTAGGACTTATAATATAAACTTATAAAAATACAAATTGAAATGGTACTTGCAATTGCACTAGGGTCTGGTATAGGTTGTTGACAAGATCAAGAGTATAACTAGATTTAAATTGACAAAATAAAATTCACAAATTAGAGTACCAAAAGAATAATAAGTAAAAAATAACAATGACAATGTCTTGGTTATAATATGATAGTAAGATGGTAGACAGGTACACAGGTACAAAGGATAATATAAAGGTTGGAGTTGAATATACAAACTTGGAAATTTGACAACAAAATGTTATGGGAAGTATAAAATAATGATTAATGTACAAAAGTAAAATTGACTGGTAGTAAATATGGTGTTTAATAAAATTTTAGTAAGTAATAATGATTACAAAACAAGTTAAGGTAAGGTTAAGGTAATTAGACAAGTAATGGTTATTAAATGATGTCAAAAATGTTAAGAGTAAATTGTATTGATAGTAAAAATGGTAATTATTAATTTTAGTAAGTAATATCAATTGATAGTACTTAAAAAAATATGAGGTAGTAATGTGGGGGCTCTGGTGGCCTGGTGGTTAACGCTCTCGCTTCACACGGTGAGGGCCTGGGTTCGATTCCCAGCCAGAGTAGAAACATTGGACGTGTTTCTTTCCACCTGTTGTCTATGTTCCCCATCAGTAAAATGGGTACCTGGGTGTTAGTCGACTGGTGTGGGTCGCATCCTGGGACACTGACCTAAGGAGGCCTGGTCACAGACCGGGCCGCGGGGGAGTTGACCCCCGGAACTCTCTCCAGATAAACTCCAGAATATTTAAGCAAACAATAGTAAATAAGAAAATTAGATAAGGTGACTTATGCTTACTAGTAAAATCACAAAATGAGGTAGTTGATTATTTAATTACTAAGAGATTGTACTATGAAATTTGAACAATAATGGAGCAAAACATACACTACATTACGTAGGCTTTTAGGTTGGACATTTAGTTATTCTCTGTAAGATCAGTATCCCTGAGAAATCGTGATAGATCATTCTCGTTCGTGATTGTGTACAGTTGACCTACATTTGTTTTCCTAACTAGAGTTTTCCCATCCCGTGTGAAGCATTGGTGTATTGTGTCATTATTCTCCCGCTTAAGTTTTCTGACTCTATACAGGAGGTTCTGATGTTTTTTGGTAAGACACTCGTTCACTGGTTCAGCAACAGCTGACCGTGGTGCAGCAACAGCTGACTGTGGTGCAGCAACAGCCAACTGTGGTGCAGCAACAGCCGACTGTGGTGCAGCAACAGCTGACGGTGGTGCAGCAGCAGCTGACCGTGGTACAATAGTACATATTTCTCACTCTTTTTATCACAGGGTTGGCACTAGAAGCTTTCTTTGGGCCCATGGTGGCTTATTTAGCAGTTACAAGCACTATAAACAATGGAATAATACAAAATATATCGAATGTATGCATGCAACTGGCCACCCTGGCTTGTAAACAATGATGGCAGGGCTGGATGGACAGGTTCTGGACGAGTCATGTTGGTCAGAAACAACTGATGGTGGTGCAGCAGCAGCTGACTGTGATGCAGCAGCAGCTGACCATAGTACAGCAGCAGCTGACCGTGGTGCAGCAGCAGCTGAACGTGGTTCAGCAACAGCTGGCTGTGGTGCAGCAGCAGCTGACCATGGTTCAGCAACAGCTGACTGTGGTGCAGCAACAGCTGACTGTGGTGCAGCAGCAGCTGACCGTAGTGCTGCAGCAGCTGGCCGTGGTGCAGCAGCAGCTGACCGTGGTTCAGCAACAGCTGACTGTGGTGCAGCAGCAGCTGACTGTGGTGCAGCAGCAGCTGACCATGGTTCAGCAACAGCTGACTGGTGCAGCAACAGCTGACCTTGGTGCAGCAACAGCTGACCTTGGTGCAGCAACAGCTGACCTTGGTGCAGCAACAGCTGACCATGGTGCAGCAACAGCCGACTGTGGTGCAGCAACAGCTGACGGTGGTGCAGCAGCAGCTGACCGTGGTACAATAGTACATATTTCTCACTCTTTTTACCACAGGGTTGGCACTAGAAGCTTTCTTAGGGCCCATGGTAGCTTATTTAGCAGTTACAAGCACTATAAACAATGGAATAATACAAAATGTATCAAATGTATGCATGCAACCGGCCACCCTGGCTTGTAAACAATGACAGCAGGGCTGGATAGACAGGTTAGGGAGAGTCATGTTGGTCAGAAACAGCTGATGGTGGTGCAGCAGCAGCTGATGGTGGTGTAGCAGCAGCTGACCGTGGTTCAGCAACAACTGACCGTGGTGCAGCAACAGCCGACTGTAGTGCAGCAACAGCCGACAGTGGTGCAGCAGCAGCTGACCGTGGTGCAGCAACAGCCGACTGTGGTGCAGCAACAGCTGACCGTGGTGCAGCAACAGCTGACCGTGGTACAGCAGCAGCTGACTGTGGTGCAGCAACAGCTGACGGTGGTGTAGCAACAGCTGACCGTGGTGCAGGAGCAGCTGACCATGGTATGATAGTACGTATTTCCCACCTTTTTACATATGATTGCTTGAGAGATGGTATCTCTTGCTATCTGTTTTTCGTTTATCCACACCAATAACAGTCTCTCAACATCTTTGAGTACTTGCGATCTCTGTTTCGAAAACAAACTTGCACCTTTTGCAAGAACAGCTTCTTTGATTGCCGTTTTGTTGGCCACAATAGTAGCGATGGTTGATTGGGGTTTGGTATACAACCTGGCCAGCTCCGAGACACGCACTCCACTTTCGTACTTAGCAATTATCTCTTTCTTCATTTCCATAGTAACTTTCACCTTTTTTACCGCACGGTTGGCACTAGAAGCTTTCTTGGGGCCCATGGTGACTTATTTTGCAGGTACAATCACTAAAAACGCTGTGATAATATGAAATGTTCTGATTGTATGCGTGGATGCGACCACAGTGGCTGGCTTGTAAACACTGGCACCCACGGGTCAGCTAAGGTGCACTCAGGCCACACGTGGGACGCGTCTCCGACGAATCGCGTGAGGTGAGGCAAAATTTTTGCTTTAAAATGTATCGTATGGTGGATTTAACGTAAGGTGATGCCATCATAAGGTGGGGGTCCACTGTACAGTGGTACCTAGGGATACGAACAGCTCAAAACTCAAACAATTATGTAGGTGTATTTATGTAAGTGCTTTTGTAAGTGTATTTTTGGGGGTCTGAAATGGATTGATCTGATGTACATCATTCCTTATGGGAACAAATTTGTTCGGTATCGGCACTCAAACAGCCTTCTGGAATGAAAAAATTTGTATCCCGAGGAACCACTGTACTATTATTTTTACTTTTATTCTACTTTTTTCTTTTATTTTTTAATATTTTATTTTTCAAGTAACTTTTGTGGCCTGTGAGACCAATATGATATGTAATGCATATATATCCACTTGTTGTATGCAACACAATAACCACACAAACATTGTTATCATTATATTGGTTACAAAACCTGTTTACACCAACCAACAATAGAAAAAGTTGTTTATTACTATTGTTCTATAATATATATACACATAGAGTAACTGGATATAGAATTGACTGGGAAAAAATAAACCAAGAGCTATCAGACATACCCTGGGAATCAGACATGTGTGCCCTGAATCTCCATCATTGCCTAGAGAAACTGAATACAGAAGCATACAAGGTATGTATGAAGCACGTACCATTGAGGAAACCCAGAAGATCAGATATAGAGAGCGTAGGAGATAGTACAGAAGAAGGAAACGGGTTACTGAATTGCTTAAAAACACAAATATACTACAACAGAGGAAAGATAGACTTAGCCAAGAGATTACTGAATTAGAGCAAAAACTTAGGATGTCATACCAGACAGAAGAAGTACAAAGGGAACAAAGGGCCATACAGGATATTGCAAGAAACTCAAAATATTTCTATTCCTACACAAAATCCAAGCTGAGAACTACCTGTAGAATTGGACCACTACTGAGAGGAGACTTGTATACTGACGATGAACAGGAAATGAGTGATATCCTAAAAGAACAGTATGAATCGGTGCTCAGCAACCCACTAAATGACAGCAAGGTTGAAAATGCAGAAATATTTTTCACTCCAGAAGAAGGCTGCACAGACCAACTAACTGACATTAGTACAAATCCCATAGTTTTCGAAAAAGAAATGGAAAACATGCCCACTCACTCAGCACCTGGACCAGATTCATGGAATGCTCTATTTATAAAGAAATGCAAAGTACCACTAGCACGAGCCCTCAGTATTCTTTGGAGAAAGAGCTTAGATCTAGGTGAAATACCGGAGGCCTTAAAGAGTGCAAACATAGCTCCTTTGCATAAGGGAGGTAGTAAAGCGCTTGCTAAAAATTACAGACCAGTAGCCCTAACCTGCACATCATAAAAATCTTCGAAGGAGTGATGAGACGGCAGATTACAAATTTCATGGAGCAGCACAACCAACATAACCCGAACCAGCATGGTTTTAGAGCAGGACAATCATGCCTGTCACAGCTGCTGAATCATTATGGCAGAATTACAGAGGCACTGGAAGACGACCAAAATGCAGATGTGATTTACACAGATTTTACAAAGGCATTTGACAAATGTGATCATGAGTGATAGCGCACAAAATGAGGGCCATGGGCATTACGTGGAAGGTAGGCAGATGGAGTTTTGGTTTCCTAACACACAGAAAACAAAAAGTAGTAGTGAACAGGGCAAGATCCAGCATCAGCGAGGTCAAAAGCTCAGTGCCCCAAGGCACTGTCCTGGCACCTCTGCTGTTTCTCATCCTCATAGCAGACATAGACAAAAACACCCGACACACTTTTGTATCATCATTTGCAGATGACACTAAAATAAGCATGAAAGTCACTACAGTAGAGGGCACATATACATAAACAGGGTTTTCCAGTGGGCAGTGGAGAACAACATGACGTTCAATGGTGATAAGTTCCAGCTGTGTAGGTATGGAAAGAATGAAGAACTCAAAAGGAACACAGTATACAAAACTCAAGAGGGTCACCAAATAGAACGTAAGGAACACATAAAAGACTTAGGAACATTTATGTCACGGACCTTTCTTTTAAAGACCATAACAAGACAAAGATCACGACAGCCAGGAGGATGATGGGGTGGGTATTGAGAACTTTCAAAACAAGGGAAATAATGCCGATGGTGACACTTCAAATCGCTAGTGCTCCCCCACTTAGAATATTGCTCAGTGCTGACGGCTCCATTCAAAGCAGGAGAAATATCTGAGCTGGAGCAAACACAGAAATCGTTTACGGCTCACATTGAGCCTGTAAAGCCCCTAAACTACCGGGAACGCCCGCAAGTCTTGAACTTGTATTCATTGGAGCGGAGGAGAGAGGGGTACATGATAATATATACCTGGAAAATACTCAAGGGCCTGGCCCCAAATCTGCACACTGCCATATGGGAGGAAGTGTAAAATAAACCCAGTGAAGAGCATGGGTGCGGTGTGGACAATAAGGGAACACTGTATCAACATCCGGGGTCCAAGACTATTCAGCATCTTACCAGAAATCAGAAACATGGCTGGAACAAGTGTAGAAGCCTTCAAGAGAAAACTGGACAAGTATCTTCACCAGGTGCCAGATCAACCAGGCTGTGGTGGATATGTGGGGCAGCGGGCCTCCAGCAGCAACAGCTTGGTTGACCAGGCAAGCACCAGACAAGCCTGGCTCATGGCCGGGCTCAGAGAGTAGACAAACTCTCGAAACTCTTCAAAGGTATATCAAAAGACACATTCCTGCAACTGCTACAGCTTGTGGAAGGTTGTTTGTGCATTTAGCTGTGATTGTACCATACATTGACAGGTACACAAGATTACCTGATAACAAGTTGTGGGGTTAAAGGGTATTAGAAGTAGAAATCTGGATCGTAGAAATATAGGAATGTTACAGAAGAATCCCAAGTAAGACATATTAATCAATACTGAGAAGAATGGTAGACAATACAGTGGACCCCCGCATAACGATCACCTCCGAATGCGACCAATTATGTAAGTGTATTTATGTAAGTGCGTTTGTACGTGTATGTTTGGGGGTCTGAAATGGACTAATCTACTTCACAATATTCCTTATGGGAACAAATTCGGTCAGTACTGGCACCTGAACATACTTCTGGATTGAAAAAATATCGTTAACCGGGGGTCCACTGTATTTAGGAAAACATAGATATTTCACAGTACCCCTGAGAACATTCGAGTACCCCAGAACAGGACATCTAAACGGGCAAAGAGCACATTTATTTTCTTTCTTTTATTAATCCTTAAACGGTCCAAACGTATATATACGTTCACTCGTGCAGCGCCCCGAATATTTTGAAAAAAAAAAAAAAGCTTTTTTTATAGAAAAAAAAAGAACACATTTTTTGACATGTTTTAGAATAAAAAAAAATTAGGGTCAGTACTTACCGATATATGAGGCCAAGAAGTTGGCACTAGATGCTCATATGACAGCAACATCGAGTCCTGCCGCTTGCAGAAGTGTTGCCGATATACCTTTTTTTCTATTCATATTATTTTATGTAATTTTTATGTTCTGATAATTACAATTTGTAGTAGTTCTTGTCATTTTATAACCAATCTTTGTTCTGACACTAGTATTAGGTACTGAAATTGTAATCAAATTGTCACAAACACACTGACAGGTGGACATTTACACCTGCCTTGGTCATTTACTATTGTCCTGGAATATATACAAATTATTTATATGTCCCAGCAATATTTTGGATATGTGGAAGTATATAATAACAATGAGGAGGAGGAGGAGGAGGAGATGGAGGAGGAGGATGGAGATGGAGGAGGAGATGGAGGAGGGGGAGGAGGAGATGGAGGAGGAGGAGGAAGAGAAGGAAGAGAAGGAGGAGGAGGAAGAGGGGAAGGAGGAGGAGAAGGAAGAGGAGAAGGAAGAGGAGAAGGAAGAGAAGGATTAAGAGGAGGAGGGGAGGATATGGAGGAGGACGAGGAGGAGGAAGAAGAGGAGTAGGAGGAGGAGGAGGAGGAGAAGGAGGAGAAGTAAGAGGAGAATAATAATACATAATAATAATAACAGGTAATAATAAGTTCCCTTGAAGCATGAAAAACAAAGACCACTCCTGACAGTGACATGATAAGATGAGATAACATCTGATAAGAACTGATGTTTGATGAGCATACATGAGGGTGGGGGAGGGTGCAGCTGATAAGAAAAGATTAGAGGTGATATTTGATGAGCATCGCTCTCACTTTGTTTTGGCTGGTACACAAACATGTCTGCCTGTCAAGCTCCCTGTCTCTCTGTCTAGCTCTGTCTCAAAGAGAGCCACAAGACTGCATCATCACCTTTACTCATATCTTCAAGCAGAGTAAAGCACTTTGTCTGGAATTTTTGGGTTATCCTAGGTAATTTATACTACGTATACTTGTATTTATGTGTACCTGTGAGACAGAGACACACAGACAGGTAGAGAGAGACAGATTGAAAGAGATACAGAGACAGATGGACAAAGACAGAAACAGATAGAGGTAGACAGAGACAGAGATAGACAGACATAGACAGATATAGACAGACAGAGGAAGACAGAGATAGAGATAGACAGAGATACAGAGATAGACAGACCCTAAACTTGGGGTTAACATCACTTTCCTCTTAAAAGAGGAGTGTTAATATGACATTATATCAGTGAATCCTTGGTGTTTGCCACACTGTTTGCTCTAGCTGGTGCTCAATTTAACTGGCACTCCCACAAGGTACTAAGTGGTCCCAGATTTTTTTAATACTGCGCACACTGAGTGTTAAGACCCATTCTATGCTGACAAGGCATCTCAGGCCAATGGTGCCAAATTTGAAGGCAGGAAAAATGAAACGTATACATACGTTTGGGGCACTACGAGTAAGAACGTAGGGGAACGTAAGGGGGTGGGAGAGTTTCAGTGGAGAGGAATAAATGGGATTAGGTCAGGGGTTTCAAATAGAGTTAGAGCTAAAGAAGGAGTAGCAATAATGTTGAAGGATAAGATATGGCAGGAAAAGAGGGACTATAAATGTATTAATTCAAGGATTATGTGGAGTAAAATAAAGGTTGGATGTGAAAAGTGGGTTATAGTAAGCGTATATGCACCTGGAGAAGAGAGAAGTGTAGAGGAGAGAGAGAGATTTTGGGAAATGTTGAGTGAATGTGTGGGGAGTTTTGAACCAAGTGTGAGAGTACTTGTGGTTGGGGATTTCAGTGGTAAAGTGGGTAAAAATGTTGTGGAGGGAGTAGTAGGTAAATTTGAGGTGCCAGGGGTAAATGTATATGGGGAGCCTTTAATTGAGCTATGTGTAGAAAGAGATTTGGTAATAAGTAGTACATATTTTATGAAGATGATGATAAATAAATATACAAGGTATGATGTAGCACATAATGAAAGTAGTTTGTTAGATTATGTGGTGGATAAAAGGTTGATGGGTAGGCTCCAGGATGTACATGTTTATAGAGGGGCAACTGATATATCGGATCATTATTTAGTTGAAGCTACAGTTAGAGTAAGAGGTAGATGGGACAAGTGGAAGGTGGCAACAACAAGTAGGAGGGAAGTGAAAGTGTATAAACTAAGGGAGGTATTAGGTAGATGGCGAGAATATTTTGAGGAACTTTTAAATGTTGAGGAAGAAAGGGAGGCGGTTATTTCATGCACTGGCCAGGGAGGTATACCATCTTTTAGGAGTGAAGAAGAGCAGAATGTAAGTGTGGGGGAGGTATGTGAGGCATTACGTAGAATGAAAGGGGTAAAGCAGCTGGAACTGATGGGATCATGACAGAAATGTTAAAAGCAGGGGGGGATATTGTGTTGGAGTGGTTGATACTTTTGTTTAATGTATGAAAGAGGGGAAGGTACCTAGGGATTGGCAGAGAGCATGTTTTTTTTTTATTATCACACTGGCCGATTCCCACCAAGGCAGGGTGGCCCGAAAAAGAAAAACTTTCACCATCATTCACTCCATCACTGTCTTGCCAGAAGGGTGCTTTACACTACAGTTTTTAAACTGCAACATTAACACCCCTCCTTCAGAGTGCAGGCACTGTACTTCCCATCTCCAGGACTCAAGTCCAGCCTGCTGGTTTCCCTGAACCCCTTCATAAATGTTACTTTGCTCACACTCCAACAGCACGTCAAGTATTAAAAACCATTTGTCTCCATTCACTCCTATCAAACACACTCATGCATGCCTGCTGGAAGTCCAAGCCCCTCGCACACAAAACCTCCTTTACCCCCTCCCTCCAACCTTTCCTAGGCCGACCCCTACCCCGCCTTCCTTCCACTACAGACTGATACACTCTTGAAGTCACATTGTTTTGCTCCATTCTCTCTACGTGTCCGAACCACCTCAACAACCCTTCCTCAGCCATCTGGACAACAGTTTTGGTAATCCCGCACCTCCTCCTAACTTCCAAACTACGAATTCTCTGCATTATATTCACACCACACATTGCCCTCAGACATGACATCTCCACTGCCTCCAGCCTTCTCCTTGCTGCAACATTCATCACCCATGCTTCACACCTATATAAGAGTGTTGGTAAAACTATACTCTCATACATTCCCCTCTTTGCTTCCAAGGACAAAGTTCTTTGCCTCCACAGACTCCTAAGTGCACCACTCACCCTTTTCCCCTCATCAATTCTATGATTCACCTCATCTTTCATAGACCCATCTGCTGACACGTCCACTCCCAAATATCTGAATACATTCACCTCCTCCATACTCTCTCCCTCCAATCTGATATCCAATCTTTCATCACCTAATCTTTTTGTTATCCTCATTACCTTACTATTTCCTGTATTCACTTTTAATTTTCTTCTTTTGCACACCCTACCAAATTCATCCACCAATCTCTGCAACTTCTCTTCAGAATCTCCCAAGAGCACAGTGTTATCAGCAAAGAGCAACTGTGACAACTCCCACTCTACGTGTGATTCTTTATCTTTTAACTCAACGCCTCTTGCCAAGACCCTCGCATTTACCTCTCTTACAACCCCATCTATAAATATATTGAACAACCACGGTGACATCACACATCCTTGTCTAAGGCCTACTTTTACTGGGAAATAATTTCCCTCTTTCCTACATACTCTAACTTGAGCCTCACTATCCTTGTAAAAACTCTTCACTGCTTTCAGTAACCTACCTCCTACACCATACACCTGCAACATCTGCCACATTGCCTCCCTATCCACCCTGTCATACGCCTTTTCCAAATCCATAAATGCCACAAAGACCTCTTTAGCCTTATCTAAATACTGTTCACTTATATGTTTCACTGTAAACACCTGGTCCACACACCCCCTACCTTTCCTAAAGCCTCCTTGTTCATCTTCTATCCTATTCTCCGTCTTACTCTTAATTCTTTCGATAATAACTCTACCATACACTTTACCAGGTATACTCAACAGACTTCTCCCCCTATAATTTTTGCACTCTCTTTTGTCCCCTTTGCCTTTATACAAAGGAACTATGCATGCTCTCTGCCAATCCCTAGGTACCTTACCCTCTTCCATACATTTATTAAATAATTGCACCAACCACTCCAAAACTATATCCTCACCTGCTTTTAACATTTCTATCTTTATCCCATCAATCCCGGCTGCCTTACCCCCTTTAATTTTACCTACTGCCTCACGAACTTTCCCCACACTCACAACTGGCTCTTCCTCACTCCTACAAGATGTTATTCCTCCTTGCCCTATACACGAAATCACAGCTTCCCTATCTTCATCAACATTTAACAATTCCTCAAAATATTCCCTCCATCTTCCCAATACCTCTCTCCATTTAATAACTCTCCTCTCCTATTTTTAACTGATAAATCCATTTGTTCTCTAGACTTCCTTAACTTGTTAATCTCACTCCAAAACTTTTTCTTGTTTTCAACAAAATTTGTTGATAACATCTCACCCACTCTCTCATTTGCTCTCTTTTTACATTGCTTCACCACTCTCTTAACCTCTCTCTTTTTCTCCATATACTCTTCCCTCCTTGCATCACTTCTACTTTGTAAAAACTTCTCATATGCTAACTTTTTCTCCCTTACTACTCTCTTTACATCATCATTCCACCAATCGCTCCTCTTCCCTCCCACACCCACTTTCCTGTAACCACAAACTTCTGCTGAACACTCTAACACTACATTTTTAAACCTACCCCATACCTCTTCGACCCCATTGCCTATGCCCTCATTAGCCCATCTATCCTCCAATAGCTGTTTACATCTTACCCTAACTGCCTCCTGTTTTAGTTTATAAACCTTCACCTCTCTCTTCCCTGATGCTTTTATTCTCCTTGTATCCCATCTACCTTTTACTCTCAGTGTAGCTACAACTAGAAAGTGATCTGATATATCTGTGGCCCCTCTATAAGCATGTACATCCTGAAGTCTACTCAACAGTCTTTTATCTACCAATACATAATCCAACAAACTACTGTCATTTCGCCCTACATCATATCTTGTATACTCTCTTCTCCAGGTGCATACACGCTTATTATGACCCACTTTTAGCATCCAACCTTTACTTTAATCCACATAATTCTTGAATTTACACATTAATATTCTCTTTTTTCCTTCCATAACTGATCCTTTATATAAAGGGAAGGGGGACAAAAGAGATTGTAAAAATTATAGAGGAATTAGTTTACTGAGTATACCAGGAAAAGTGTACGGTAGGGTCATAATTGAAAGAATTAGAGGTACGACAGAATGTAGGATTGCGGATGAGCAAGGAGGTTTCAGGGTGGGTAGGGGATGTGTAGATCAAGTGTTTACATTGAGGCACATATGTGAACAGCATTTAAATAAAGGTCGGGAATTTTTCATTGCATTTATGGATTTAGAAAAGGCGTATGATAGAGTGGATAGGGGAGCAATGTGGCAGATGTTCCAAGTATATGGAATAGGTGGTAAGTTACTAAATGCTGTAAAGAGTTTTTATGAGGATAGTGAGGCTCAGGTTAGGGTGTGTAGAAGAGAGGGAGACTACTTCCCAGTAAAAGTAGGTCTTAGACAGGGATGTGTAATGTCACCATGGTTGTTTAATATATTTATAGATGGGGTTGTAAAAGAAGTAAATACTAGGGTGTTCGGGAGAGGGGTGGGATTAAATTATGGGGAATCAAATACAAAATGGGAATTGACACAGTTGCTTGTTGCTGATGATACTGTGCTTATGGGAGATTCTAAAGAAAAATTGCGAAGGTTAGTGGATGAGTTTGGGAGTGTGTGTAAAGGTAGAAATTTGAAAATGAACGTAGAAAAGAGTAAGGTGATGAGGGTATCAAATGATTTAGATAAAGAAAAATTGGATATCAAATTGGGGAGGAGTATGGAAGAAGTGAATGTTTTCAGTTACTTGGGAGTTGACGTGTCGGCGGATGGATTTATGAAGGATGAGGTTAATCATAGAATTGATGAGGGAAAAAAGGTGAGTGGTGCGTTGAGGTATATGTGGAGTCAAAAAACGTTATCTATGGAGGCAAAGAAGGGAATGTATGAAAGTATAGTAGTACCAACACTCTTATATGGGTGTGAAGCTTGGGTGGTAAATGCAGCAGCGAGGAGGCGGTTGTAGGCAGTGGAGATGTCCTGTCTAAGGGCAATGTGCGGTGTAAATATTATGCAGAAAATCAGAGTGTGGAAATTAGAAGGTGTGGAGTTAATAAAAGTATTAGTCAGAGGGCTGACGAGGGGTTGTTTAGGTGGTTTGGTCATTTATAGAGAATGGATCAAATTAGAATGACATGGAGAGCATTTAAATCTGTAGGAGAAGGAAGGCGGGGTAGGGGTCGTCCTCGAAAAGGTTGGAAGGAAGGTGTAAGGGTCGTCCTCGAAAAGGTTGGAAGGAAGGGGTAAGGGAAGTTTTGTGGGCGAGGGGCTTGGACTTCCAGCAAGCGTGCATGAGCGTGTTTGATAGGAGTGAATGTAGACAAATGGTATTTGGGACCTGACGATCTGTTGGAGTGTGAGCAGGGTAATATTTAGTGAAGGGATTCAGGGAAACCGGTTATTTTTATATAGCCGGACTTGAGTCCTGTAAATGGGAAGTACAATGCCTGCACTCTAAAGGAGGGGTTTCATGATATTAGCAGTTTGGAGGGATATGTTGTGTATCTTTATATATATATGCTTCTAAACTGTTGTGTTCTGATCACCTCTGCAAAAACAGTGAATGTGTGAGTGAGTTGAAAGTGTTGAATGATGAAAGTATTTTCTCTCTGGGGATTTTCTTTTTTTTTTTTGGGGGTCACCCTGCCTCAGTGGGAGACAGCCGACTTGTTGAAATATATATATTATATAATATATTATATATATATATATATTATATAATTATATATATTTTATATATATATATTTTATATATATATTATATATATATATATATAATATATATATATATATATATATATATATATCCACTGAGAAATGTATTTTCTAAAGTCACATGACCTGTTCTAAACAGTTAGGAAAAGCTTGGAGCGGACTATTATATCTTCTGATTTCATAATACTTGACTTCTCAAAACCCTCTTACCTCCATATGGGGGGATGGGGATGGTGGTAGTGCTGGATGAGACACCGACTGTTTACCCACACTCTCAGAGAGCCAGCAGCAAATGACAAACCTGCACTGCGTTATTCTGAGAAAACTTACACTCACTTCTTCAGTTCCAGCCTTGCAACATTGCATAGCTCCTGATGACACACTGAGAAGTGTGAAAGTACTTGAGCTAAAGATTTCCACCCCCTGTGGCTTGTCTTGCATAGTTAAAATTGCCTGTCTGCGATTGTTTTCATATATATATATTTACAGTGGACCCCCAGTTATTGACCGTAATTTGTTCCTGAAGGTTGGCTGATAAACGAAATGGCCAATAACCGAATTAATATTTCCCATAAGAATTAATGGAAATAAAATTAATTCGTTCCCAACAAAAATATTCACACAAAAAAATTGTTTTTTACAATTATATAAGTATTACATACCTTTATTGAAGGCTAATGCTGGCTTCTGGAAGATAGGGAGGAGGAAAGAGGGAAGAGTTAGTGTTTGGCAGGGGACTCCCCCTCCATGAAGACTTTTAGGTAGTAATGCCTTCTCTGGGGTTACTTCCCTTCTCTGTCTTTTAATGCCACTAGAACCAGCTTGAGAGTCACTGGACCCCTGTCACACAAAATAACTCTCTAGAGTGCTCTGTTTCTGGCATTTCTTTAAGATTTCCCTGAAGTAGGACAGGGTTTTGTCACTAAACATGTTGCAGATATGGCTTGTTTCAACTTTGTCAGGGTAGTGTTTCTCTACAAAAGCTTGCACCCTGGTTCACGTTGCACACACCTCTTCAATCTCTGAAGGAGGCACCTCCTTCACTCCGTCTTGCTCCTCCTATGAAGCAAGTTTCTTAGCTGCAGTCTGTTGCTGTTCAAGTTGAAGCTCTTGCAGCTCTTCAGTGGTAAGCTCTTCCCTGTGGTCCTCCACCAACTCTTCCACATCCTCACCACTCACCTCCAACCCCAGGGACTTCCCCAAAGACACAATTGAGTCCACAGGGTCAGGGTCACGGTGAGTCTCAAACCCTTCAAAATCCCTCTCTTGGACACAATCTGGCCACAGTTTGTTCCAAGCAGAGTTCAAAGTCGTGGAAGTCACTCCCTCCCAAGCCTTACCTATAAAGCTTATGCAACAGAGGATAGTGAAGTGATTCCTCCAGAAAACTCTTAGGGTCAACTGAGTGTCCAAGGTCACTTTAAAGCACTTTTGAAACACTGCTTTTGTGTAGAGTTTTTTGAAGTTAGAAATGACCTGCTGGTCCATGGGCTGGAGGAGAGTAGTGATGTTAGGAGGCAAGAACTTCACTTTTATAAAACTGAAGTCCCTAAACACTTGGTCTTCCAAGTCTGGAGGATGTGCAGGAACATTGTCCAATAACAGGAGGCACTTGAGTGGCAATTTCTTTTCCAAGAGGTATTTTTTCACACTTGGGCCAAACACATCATTAACCCATTCTTTGAAAATTTGCCTTGTGACCCATGCTTATGATTAGCTTTCCACATCACACACAATCTATTCTTCATGACATTGTTTTTCTTAAACACTTTGGGATTTTCTGAGTGATACACAAGTAAAGGCTTCACTTTGAAATCCACACCAGCATTACCACATAACAAAAAAGTAAGCCTGTCTTTCATAGGCTTGTGTCCTGGCAGTGCCTTTTCCTCCTGGGTAATGTAGGTCCTCTCTGGCATTTTCTTCCAAAACAGGCCTGTTTCGTCACAATTGAAAACTTGTTGGGGTTCGAATCCTTCAGCCTTTACATAGTCCTGGAATTCGTGAACATACTTTTCAGCTGCACATTTGTCAGAACTTGCAGCCTCACCAAGCCTTACAACACTGTGTATGCCACTACGCTTCTTAAATCTATCAAACCATCCTTTTCTGGCCCTAAATTCACAAACTGCAGCACTTGTTCTAGGCATTTTCTTTGCAATCCTCAGGCAACTGCTTTGCCTTCTCACAAATAGTAGACTCCACTACACTGTCTCCCATTAATTCTTTTTCCTTAATCCACAATAATAATAACTTTTCCATCTCTTCCATTATCAGTGTCCTTTGTTTAGTTAGAAAAGCTACTCCTTTTGCAACATTAGCATCTTTGATTTGTTCTTTCTTTGCCAGGATGGATGCAATTGTTGATTTATTCTTGCTGTACATCCTGGCAAGTTCCATCACCTTCATACCACTCTCAAACTTTTCGATCACTTCACGCTTAAATTCCATGGTGTTTCTCACTTTCTTTACCACGGGAACTTTCTTTGGAGCCATGGTTACTTATTTCACAGTTACACTGCAAGAAAAAACACTAAAAACAATAGTAAACAAGTCAAATGTTTGGATGTATGAGCAGAACCCTCCTCAGCCACCGAGAGACAAAGCCAAACTGAAGCGCAAGCTGCCCCTTCCGGCGGATGAACGCGTACAAAACCACCGATAACCGGGTGCCGAAAACCCCGCCGATAACCGAGTTGGCCAATAACCAAACTGGCTGATAACCGGGGGTCCACTGGGGTCCATGGGGAAGTGGAACAGAATTCTTCCTCCATAAGCCATGCGTGTCGTAAGAGGTGACTAAAATGCCGGGAGCAAGGGGCTAGTAACCCCTTCTCCTGTATATACAGTGGACCCTCGACCAACAATGGCATCGATTAACAATAAATCCGACCAGCGATACATTTTAACGCAAAAATTTTGCCTCGACTAGCGCTAAAAAACTCGACCAACACTATTCGTTCCGTCTGAGACGCGTCCACTTCTGGCCAGTGTTTACAAGCCAGCCAGCCACCGCGGTCGCTTCCAAGCATACAATCGGAACATTTCATATTATCACAGCCTTTTTAGTGATTGCACCTGCAAAATAAGTCACCATGGGCCCCAAGAAAGCTTCTAGTGCCAACCCTACAGCAAAAAGGGTGAGAATTACTATGGATAGAAAGAAAAAGAATCATTGCTAAGTATGAAAGTGGAGTGCGTGTCTCCGAGCTGGCCAGGTTGTACACAGAGCCCCAATCAACCATCGCTACTATTGTGGCCAAGAAAACGGCAATCAAGGATGCTGTTCTTGCCAAAGGTGCAACTATGTTTTCGAAACTGAGATCGCAAGTGATAGAAAAATGTTGAAGACTGTTATTGGTGTGGATAAACGAAAACAGATAGCAGGAGATAGCATCTCTCAAGCGATCATATTTTGAAAAGGCTAGGAAGTTGCATGAGGATTTAATTAGAAAAATCCCAGCAACTAGTGGTGATGTGAGGGGAATTTAAGGCCAGCAAAGGTTGGTTTGAGAGATTTAAGAATCGTAGTGGAATACATAGTGTGATAAGGCATGGTGAGCTTGCCAGTTTGGACCAAAAAGCAGCTGAAAAATGTGCAGGAATTCAAGGAGTACATAGACAGTGAAGAATTGAAACCTGAACAAGTGTTTAATTGTGAAACTGACAATGTTGTGAAACACTTTAGGAATGTCATAAAGGAACGGGAGGTACAGGCCTCTATGGACAGATATGTTGTGCGACAGAGGTCCAGTGACTCTCAAGCTGGTCCTAGTGGCATTAAAAGAAGAAGAGAAGTAACCCTGGAAAAGGACTTGACACCTCAAGTCCTAATGGAAGGGGATTTCCCTTCTGTAACACTAAAACCATCAACACACTCCCCTCCTCCCATCCCATCAATCATCACCAGCTCTTCAATAAAAGTAAGTGTCATGTAACTGTGCATGTCTTCTTCAGTTTGTGTATATTAAAATTAATATTTCATGTGGTAAAAATTTTTTTTCAATACTTTTGGGTGTCTTGCACGGATTAATTTGATTTCCATTATTTCTTATGGGGAAAATTAACTCGACTAACGATAATTTCGATTAATGATGAGCTCTCAGGAACGGATTAATATTGCTGGTCGAGGGTCCACTGTATTACTAAATGTGAAAGGAGAAACTTTTGTTTTTCCTTTTGGGCCACCCCACCTCTGTGGGATACAGCCGGTGTGTTGAAAGAGAGATGTATACAGTGGACCCCCGCATACCGTTGGCATCACATAACGATTAATCCGCATACCGCTTGCTTTAATCGCAAAAATTTTGCCTCGCATACCGCTTAAAAACCCGCTCACCGATTTTCGTCCGAGACGCGTCCAATGTGCGCCCTCAGCCAGCCTCACATGTGCCGCCAGTGGCATTGTTTACCAGCCAGCCTCCGCGGTAACATCCAAGCATACAATTGGAGTATTTCGTATTATTACAGGGGTTTTCGGTGCTTTTTCTGGAAAATAGGACATGGCCCCAATGAAAGCTTCTAGTGGCAAACCCTACAGCATAAGGGGGGAATTACAATAGAGATAAGAAAAGATCATTGAAAGTATGAAAGTGGAGTGCGTGTCTCCAGCTGGCCAGGTTGTAAATAAACCCAAATCAACATCGCTCTATTGGTGGTACAGTCTGCTGCTGCTGCTGCATGTCAGCTGCTGCTGCTGCTGTAGCATGTCTGCTGTGCTGTAACATCTCTGTTGCTGCTGTAGCATCGTCTGCTGCTGCTTTTTAGCATCGTTGCTGCTGTGCTGTAAGCATCGTCTGCTGCTGCTGTAAGCATCGTCTGTTTGCTGCTGTAGCATCGTCTGTGCTGCTGCTGCTGCTGTAGCATCGTCTGCTGCTGCTTGTAACATCGTCTGTTGCTGCTGTAGCATTCGTCTGCTGCTGCTGTAGCATCGTTCTGTGCTGTTTTGTAGCATCTCTGTGCTGCTGTACATCGTCTGCTGCTGCTGTAGCATGTCTGCTGCTGCTGCGTCTGCTGCTGTAGCATCGTCTGCTGCTGCTGCTGCTGTGTAGCATCGTCTGTGCTGCTGCTGCTGTAGCATCGTCTGCTGCTGCTGCTGCTGTAGCATCGTCTGCTGCTGCTCTGCTGTAGCATCGTCTGTTTTGCTGCTGTAGCATCGTCTGCTGCTGCTGTGCTGTAGCATCGTCTGTGCTGCTGTACATCGTCAGTTGCTGCTGTAGCATCGTCAGTTGCTGCTGTTGCATTCGTCAGTTGCTGCTGTAGCATCGTCTGTTGCTGCGTAGCATCGTCTGTGGCTGTAGCAATCGTCTGCTGCTGCTTGTAACATCGTCAGTGCTGCTGTACTCGTCAGCTGTGCTGTAGCATCGTCTGTTGCTGCTGTAGCATCGTCTGTTGCTGCTGTAGCATCGTCTGCTGCTGCTGTAGCATCGTCTGCTGCTGCTGTAGCATCGTCTGCTGCTGCTGTAGCATTGTCTGCTGGCTGCTGTAGCATCGTCTGTTGCTGCTGTGGCATCGTCTGTTGCTGCTGTACCACCGTCAGCTGCTGCTGCTGCTGTAGCACCGTTTTTGGGTGTGGCTTATTGAGAATACCAAGAAAACAATTAACTCCAGAGGATTTGCCACCCAGGATAACCAAAAAAGTCAGTGTCATCGAAGACTGTCTAACTTATTTCCATTGGGGTCCTTAATCTTGTCTCCCAGGATGCAACCCACACAAGTCGACTAACACCCAGGTGAACAGGGAAAAATGCCTGGAACTAGTGCTCATATTGGTGAATTTAAAGCCAGCAAAGGTTGGTTTGAGAGATTTAAGAATCGTAGTGGCATACACAGTGTGATAAGGCCTGTTCTGGAAGAAAATGCCAAACAGGACCTACAGTACTGAGGAGGAAAAGGCACTCCCAGGACACAGTGTCTCATCAGTCATTGCTGCATCTTCAATAAAGGTAAGTGTCATTTATTCTTCATTTAGTAGACTAGTACATGCACAATATATACTGTGCATGTACTACTCTACTATTGTGCATGTATCCTTCTCTTTGTGTGTAGGAAAATGTATATTTCATGTGGTAAAAATTTTTTTTTCATACTTTTGGGTGTCTTGCATGGATTAATTTGATTTCCATTATTTCTTATGGGGAAAATTCATTCGCATACCGATTATTTCGCATAACAATGAGCCCTCTTGCACGGATTAAAATCGTTATGCGGGGGTCCACTGTATACACACACAAACACTAATCTCTTGCTGAAGGAGACTCGAACCTACGAACCTTGGAACAAGGTACGCAGTGCCTTACCATTCTCACCACACTGGACCAATACCTTGGCGTCCAGCTTGCGCTAGACGTCTTAATCCAAGGCAGCCAGCTTTCAGGGAGAAGGCTTACAGCTTTTCTTCTCATTTCCTGCATGCATCAGCCTTACTAGAGGTTTTAACAATGAAAGAATTCACAAAGCAGGCAAAATAATAAAAACCGATCTTGGTGAAGGAGACTCAAACCTACAAACCTTGGAAAAAGGTCCCCGTGCCTTACCATTTCACCCCCCTTGATTTTTAAAACTCTATAAGGTGTGCATGCAGGGGATGGATAAAAGCGAAAGCCATTTCCTGAAAGCTGGCTGCCTTGGTCAAAGTCTAGTGAAAGCTGGCGCAAAGGTTTGGTCCAGGGGGGGAAAATGGTACACACTGTGTACCTTTTCCAAGGTTCGTAGGTTGAGTCTCCTTTCAGCCGAGATCTGTTTGTGTAATTTCGCGCTTTGTAAAAATTTCCTTGCATTTTTAATATATTTATATTATTATATATTTTTTATAAATATATATAATATATAATTTATTATATATATATAATATAATTTTTTTAATATATTTTTAATATATATATTATATTTATTTTATTATATAATATATATTTATATATATTTTTTTTTTTTTTTTTATTATCACACCGGCCCGTTTCCCCACCGGGCGGGTGGCCCGAAAAAGAAAAACTTTCACCATATTCACTCCTCACGTCGCCAGAAGGGTGCTTACACTACGTTTTTAAACTGCCCTTTAAACACCCCTCCTTCAGAGTGCAGGCACTGTATTTCCCATCCCCAGGGCTCAAGCCCGGCCTGGGGGTTTCCCTAATCCCTTCAAAAATTTTCTTTGCTCACACTAAAAAGCAGAATAAAAAAAACCATTTGTCTCCATTCACTCCATCAAACACGCTCACGCATGCCTGCGGAAGTCAGCCCCCCAAACCCAAAAAACCCTCCTTTACCCCTCCCCCCAAACCCCTTCCCTGGGCCGCCCCCTACCCCCCCCTTTCCCTTCCACTACAGATGAACACTTTTTGAAGTCTTTCTTTTTGCCCCTTTCCCTTTACATGTCGAACCCTCAACAACCCTTCCTCACCTTTTGGACAACTTTTTTGGTAACCCCGCACCTCCTCCTAATTTCCCAAAACACGAATTCTCTGCATTTATTCACACCACACATTTCCCCAGACATGACATTTCCCCCTGCCCCCAGCCTTCTCTCGTGAAAATTCATCACCCACGCTTCACCCATATAAGAGCGTTGGTAAAACTATACTCTATACATTCCCTCTTTTCCCCCAAGGGGCAAAGTTCTTTTTTCCACAACTCCTAAGTCACCACCACTCTTTTTCCCATCAATTCTTGATTCACCTCATCTTTCATAGACCCATCCGTGACACTCCCCTCCCCAAAATTTTGAAAAAAGTTCCCCCCTCCATACTCTCTCCCTCCAATCTGTATTCAAACTTTTTATCCTAATCTTTTTGTTCCCCAAAACCTTATCTTTCCTGTATTCACCTTTAATTTTTTCTTTTGCACCCCCTACAAATTCATCCACCAATCTCTGCAATTCTCTTCAGAATCTCCCCCAAGGCACGTGTCATCGGCAAAGAGCGCTGTGACAATCCACTTTGTGGTGATTCTTATTTTTTTAATCCAGCCTTTGCCCCAAAACCCTCGCATTTACTTCTCTTACAACCCCATTATAAATATATTAAAAAAACCACGGTGAATCACACTCCTTGTCTAAGGCCCCTTTTACTGGGAAAAAAATTTCCCTCTTTCCACATACTTTAAATTGAGCCCACTATCCTCGTAAAAACTCTTCACGCTTTTAGTAACCTACTCCTACACCCTACACTTGCCCCAAAACCTGCCACATTGCCCCCCTATCCACCCTGTCATACGCCTTTTCCAAATCCATAAATGCCACAAAGACCTCTTTAGCCTTATCTAAATACTGTTCACTTATATGTTTCACTGGTAAACCCCTGGTCCACACACCCCCTACCTTTCCTAAAGCCTCCTTGTTCATCTGCTATCCTATTCTCCGTCTTACTCTTAATTCTTTCAATTATAACTCTACCATACACTTTACCAGGTACACTCAACAGACTTATCCCCTATAATTTTTGCACTCTCTTTTATCCCCTTTGCCTTTATACAAAGGAACTATGCATGCTCTCTGCCAATCCCTAGGTACCTTACCCTTCCATACATTTATTAAATAATTGCACCAACCACTCCAAAACTATATCCCACCTGCTTTTAACATTTCTATCTTTATCCCATCAATCCCGGCTGCCTTACCCCCTTTCATTTTACCTACTGCCTCACGAACTTCCCCCACACTCACAACTGGCTCTTCCTCACTCCTACAAGATGTTATTCCTCCTTGCCCTATACACGAAATCACAGCTTCCCTATCTTCATTTAACATTTAACAATTCCTCAAAATATTCTTCCATCTTCCCAATACCTCTACCTCTCCATTTAATAACTCTCCTCTCCTATTTTTAACTGACAAATCCATTTGTTCTCTAGGCTTTCTTAACTTGTTAATCTCACTCCAAAACTTTTTCTTATTTTCAACAAAATTTGTTGATAACATCTCACCCACTCTCTCATTTGCTCTCTTTTTACATTGCTTCACCACTCTCTTAACTTCTCTCTTTTTCTCCATATACTCTTCCCTCCTTGCATCACTTCTACTTTGTAAAAACTTCTCATATGCTAACTTTTTCTCCCCTTACTACTCCTTAATATATATATATATATATATATATATATATATTATTATATATATATATATATATTAATATATATATATATATATATATATATATATATTAATATATATATATATATATATATATATTAATATATATATATATATATATATATATTATATATATATATATATATATATATATATATATCTTTCTTTCTTTCAACACACGGCCGTATCCACCAAGGCAGGGTGGCCCAAAAGGAAAAACGAAAGTTTCTCCTTTTACATTTAGTAATATATACAGGAGAAGAGGTTACTAGCCCCTTGCTCCCGGCATTTTAGTCGCCTCTTACAACACGCATGGCTTACGGAGGAAGAATTCTATTCCACTTCCCCATGGAGTATATATATATTTATATATATATATATATATTATATATATATATATATTATATATATATATATATATATATATTATTGTGTGTGTGTATGTATATTATATATATATATATATTGTGTGTGTGTGTGTATATATTATATATTTATATATATATTTATATATTATTATACACACACACACACACACTATATATATATATATATATATATATATTATATATATATATATAAATCCATCCAAACCCACCCACCCATCTGGGTTTGTCTTCCTGTCTTAATAGTTCTTGTTCTTATTTCTCTTATCTCCATAGGGGAAATGGAAAGAATTCTTCCTCTATAAGCCATGCCTCTCATAAAACCATACCCCCGGCTGGGATTGAACCCGCGGTCATAGAGTCTCAGAACTCCAGCCCGTCGCGTTAGCCACTAGACCAGCTAGCCACAATAAGATTCATCCAACTAGGTATATTTCTACACCATAGGAAGGTTAGCACAGGCACCTGACCACAAATGCAAGTTTTTTACTAGAACGAATACTCCAGCTAGCGTGGCCTGACGAACTCTAGCTACAAGTCTTTCCACTGCCGTCAACATGACTTAAGAAATCGTAAATGACACGATTGCAAAAAACCATACCCGGCCGGGATTGAACCCGGTATAGAGTCTCAAAACTCCAGCCCGTCGCGTTAGCCACTAGACCAGCTAGCCACAATAAAATTCATCCAACAAGGTATATTTCTACACCATAGGAAGTTAGCACGGGCACCTCTGTGACCACAAATGCAAGTTTTTACCAGACGAATCTCCAGCTAGAGTGGCCGTGACGAACTTGAGCTAGGTTCGTCACGGCCACGCTAGCTGGAGATTGTCTGTAAAAACTTGCATTTGTGTCACAAGGTGCCTGTGCTAACCTTCCTATGGTGTAGAAATATACCTAGTTGGATGAATCTTATTGTGGCTAGCTGTCTAGTGGCTAACGTGATGGGCTGGAGTTTTGAAGACTCTATGACCGCGGGTTCAATACCGCCGGGGATATGGTTTGTTTGCAATCGTGTAAATACGATTTCTTAAGTCATGTTGACGGCAGTGAAGGGACTTGAGCTAGAGTTCGTCACGGCCACGCTAGCTGGAGATTCGTCTGTAAAAACTTGCATTTGTGGTCACAGAGGTGCCTGTGCTAACCTTCCTATGGTGTAGAAATATACCTAGTTGGATGAATCTTATTGTGGCTAGCTGGTCTAGTGGCTAACGCGACGGGCTGGAGTTTTGAGACTCTATGACCGCGGGTTCAATCCCGGCCGGGGGTATGGTTTGTTTGCAATCGTGTCATTACGATTTCTTAAGTCATGCCTCTCATAACAGGTGACAAAAATGCCTGGAGCAAGGGGCTAGCAACCCCTTCTCCTGTATAAATTACAAAATTACCTTTGTTTTTCTTTATAGGTCCCCCTACCTCAATGGGATATGACCAGTGTGTTAAAAATAATAACGGTAAATATCATTATCATATTTGGGAAGTAAATGTTAAAAAATATGTTTTTAGATATGTTTGAGATAACCTGAGACTTTATTAGCTGACACTTGAGGACGAGTGAGATGTTGAGAGATATATGACATCAAAATTATATCAACTAACACTTGAGAACAAGTAGGAGGTTGAGAGATACAAGGCACTCACGATTATCAGTTAGTCTCAGAAATTATTATATTCATGGGGAAGTGCTAAACTCACAAGGATCATGCAGTTTTTGGGAAAGGGGAGATAATCAGGGTTGATCCAAGGAAGGGAAGGGTATAGCTAACTCCTTAGATCAAGAGCCCATTATCACCATCAAGGAAGGTCTCAGAAATGAGAAAAGCAAAAAAATCTTAGGCATGATATCTAACCAGTCCCAGTAACTAATACACTTTTGCAGTGTGTGAAGAGCAAGTCTGTGACTGACCTTGCCGAGGCCACTGCTGACCCTGCTCTCGACCGTGTGGTCACACTAGACCCTCCACCTGTGGCCTTGGGTCATGAGGCTCCGGCTGAGCCAGTGTTGCCCCTGGAGGGTGCAGTGGGTGGAGGGGACAATCACCAGGATGAAGGAGCCATTGGAGGAGGAGGAGGAGGTGCAACAGCAGCAGCAACAACAGCAGCAGCAGCAGCAGCAGCAACAACAACAGCAGCAGCAACAGCAGCAGTAGCAGCAACAGTACCTGCACCTTCACTGAACCCATCTCAGCCAGTTCATGAATCATACCCAGAGGTAAGCTGGGTTTTCTCAGTGTAGCAAGAGGGAATATTTATTAACCATGTTCAGATTGATGCAGTTATACATGGCAAATAATTCAGATGCATTGTAAAAATTGTATATTTGTAATTCCACTCTAGCATTAGTGTAAATCCAGAAGGAAAATGCAAAACTAAAATTGTATATGCATACAGTTAACTGTTTAACAACACCTGGAAAAGAAAAGAATTTGACAAGAAAAATAAGGAATTGCAAAATGGGATCTCAACTGTGAAGACATTCTGGGTACCATGTGAAGCTCAGTGGTAGGTATATGATCAGTTTAAGTCCTCAGTGCAATGACCTGCAGTTCTTGCTGTGGTGATGTCAGAAGTGTCAGGTAGTGGTGTAGGTGGTGATTACAGTTGATGTGGTGGTGACCACAGTTGTGGTGGTATCACAGGCAGTGACTGCAGTGTTGGTGGCATCACAGGTGATGGTGTCACAAGTGGTCAGTGGTGATTGCAATTGTGTGATGGTGCTGGTGGTGATCTCTTTGAATCTGATACTTCTTTCCATCACAGGATTCATTGCATAACACTTATTTTCAACCTCTTATAACCAATAGAAAGTTCAAATTCAGTTTATCTTCTCTGGGTCATGAAGGCTGTTTTTACTGTCTTGATCCTCAACTGAACAGCATCTTTTAAGTTGTCTCACCTGTCAACAGATCCTCATGTTAAGCGAGCAGTTCCTTAATTTTTTTCTAGCTGTCTTTGGCAGTCCTCCCCTTATGCATGTTGTGGGAAACTGCTCACTCATTATTAAGTTTTGGTCATACCAGATTCTCACACACTCGTCTAATGCAGGGACACCAAACCTCAAGTCTGTCTTAACTGGTTTTTCTAATTCCCTTCATTAATGTTATTTTTTTCACATTCAAATAAACGTGAAGCCCCCAAAAAAACACTTGTCTCCACTTGCCTTAATTTAACCTGCTGACATATACCTGCTGGATGCTCAAGCCACTGTCCCACAAAACCTCTGTCATATCCTCTTATCAGTCCTTGCTAGAACATTCACTACACTTCCCATCTTCCCCAGATTTGTACACACTCTGGTCTGTTTCCTGAATTAAACCTTTTATACCATCACACACAGTATTCTTCACATAATATTCACACTGATGTCAGTAACAGATTCTTTACTGCCTCTGGCTTCTGCCTCTACCCAGTGCAGTTGGACTTGTAGTTTAGCATACATTGCAATTCATCATTTTTTGCCCATTATAAATATCTACAAAAATTTAATGTGTAGTAAGTTAAGTTAGGGTTGGTTTCTAAATTACCTATACAGTGGTGCATTGACTTAGTTAGCTACGCCAATACATTTAGCATTAAGAACATCTCGATCAATTTTTTGTTTGAGTTGTGATGCCAAAATCCAATTATGAGCAGCAGTTGCTTTGCCAAATAAACAATGAAATACAATTAAGTTTATAAATACATGCAGAACTCGTGCCAATTTTATGGAACGAGGGTGATTTTGAGACTTTGGTACTATAAACAATGTATTGTGAATGTTCTAACTGGAAGGTAAATGTTTTACTGTTAATTCTACAAAATAAGTTGCTAAGTTTTTAACATTTTAAATATTGCCTTTACTCCAACACAAATCTAGCACAATTACTGGAGGCACACTGTGTATTCAGCTTTGATACAAAAGGCTGGTTCAGTTCGGACCGCGGGGGCTTTACCCCCGAAATCTCAATTTCAAGTTCCAGGTAAATTCCACAAGCCAATTGTAGAACAATCATTTTTTTTTTTTTTATGATTCCTGTAATATTATTATTTACTTCAATAATAAATTGGGTGGGTTCAAATAAATCACAATAATCGACTAACTTACTTCTGAGATATTTACTGGGAACGTGGGCCGGCCTCCCATGCTAGTGTACTTAGCCTCTCAAAAGCTCTGTTTTCTCTTACCCAGCACCAAAGAACACATTATAAGAAGGAGCAGTAATGATTTTATATGCTCGGACTGGTCCTGGACACATGCCATATTATGGCCTATTTTATTCATTCTAGAGTATACCATGTTTCTGTGTTACTTATAGTGTTTATTATGTCATATTAGATCAGTTTTGATAGATAAATAAGCCATAGAGTTGATATTAGCATTATATTGAAGTATTTTCTACTGTCCCTCTAGACTCGGGAGTTCCACCAGCATAAACAAAAATCTAATCTCCAAGGTAAATACACTTTATAAACCAGTTTATTTCTTTACATTCTCTCTTATGTTTTATGCTTTTATACAATATTTCTTATTTATAAATACATTTTTCTTATTTAAAAACCTGTAACAAAAATTGGGGTGGGTTTTTTGAAGCTGGAACAGATTAATGACATTTCAGTTAATTTCAATGAGGAAAATTTATTTGATATACGAGCAAATTGAGTTACGAGCTTGATCACGGAACAAATTAAACTCGTAAGTCAAGGTACCACTGTATTTACCTTTATTTATCTACCAGTAATAAAATAACACATGGCTTACATCTGGTAGTTCATTTTATTTCATATTTTCTTAGACTGTGATATCCCCATGCTCACTGTTTAATTTGGGGAACAGACTGCTTTCTTGCTAGCATTTAACCTTTTGAGAGTCCGTCCCATAGTTCTATGGCTTTAAAACCAGGGTCCAAGCCGTAGTTCTACGCCATGAGCTCTGCTCACTAGCTGTGAGCAGTAAATTTGGACCTAGATATGAGAGTATATATCTATGTGGTAAGTGTACACCATATGAAACAAATCCTGCAGCACGCAGTGCATAATGAGAAAGAAAAACTGCTACCATATTTTTGGATTAAAACAGCAAATTTAAAATTTTTTTTACAGCTGTATTCACAGTTTCTTGGTTCCTTTTGGTAGAATGGAAGGTACAGGTCCTCCATCACAAATCCGGCATCATTGGGACCTGTAGTGTGCTGGATTACTGAGTTTGCTGAATTACAGAGTGGTTAAGTTAGAATACACTTAATAAAATTAACCAACTTGACTTAAACAGTTCATTGAACATCGGCAAAAATCGAACATTTCCGCTACTTTGAGCTCGATTTCAAGGTACTTTTCGTCATGAAAGCAATCAAAATCATATCTATTTCTGTAATATATCTTCCATTATATCAAATGAGTCAAAAAAATGAGAATACAACCATAAAAACCATACAAAAATATACTGCAAAGAGGCGGCTAATGGCTGAGAAATGAACTTCCTTATATATCGTCCGTTATTTTTATTTTTGTTGTATGTTAAGAAGCATCTTTCCATCATACATTGCCCAAGTTTCAATGAGATAACCCAACAAACAACCGAGAAAAAAAAAATATTTACCAAAAATCATATATGGCAAGCCCAAGCCAGGTACTGGAAATAAGTCACTTTGTCTGACTTTTCTGGGTTATCCTAGGTTCTCTATACATACACTGTTATGTATGATAATCTATGTAACTGTATTTGTATATACCTGAATAAACTTATTTACTTCTAGTCTGTCAACTGAGTACAAGAAACTGCCCATTCACTTATTTGAACTACCCAATGAAGTGGTCAGAAGTTGGCAGTTTTGCCGATTTCACACAAATTTCAACAGATGCCAATTTCAAAATAGGATCCAGAATAAACAATGTAGACATTCCTGGCACTAAAATAATATTTTCTTTGTTCATTAGTCACAGCTACAGGCCCCTCTTATATTACTCTTGCTTACCATTTGGATTTTTATTTAAAAAACAAAAATAAAAGATTTACTGTTATGCAGACTACTGCATTATTGTAATCATTGTATAAATAATGTCAATCCATTCTTGACTCCATACTGGAATTTGGAGCTTCGCTAAAGAATAGAACATTTTCGCTACTGTGAGCACAATTTCAAGGTACTTTTTGTCATGAAAGCAATCAAAATCATATCTATTTGCGTAATATATCTTTCATTCTATCAAATGAGACCGAAAAAAATGAGAATATAACCATAACAACCATACAAAAATATACCGCTAAGCGGCCGCTAATAGCTGAGAAGTGAACTCCGCTATTTATGGTCTGATTTCTTTCATTTTTGGTGTACGTGAAGAAGTATCTTTCCATCATACATTGCCCAAGTTTGAATAAGATAACCCAACAAACAACTGAGAAAATAATAATAATAATAATAATATTAATAATAATACGTAATAATAATATCTTTATTTACTACACGTACATGTACAAGGTATACAGGCCTAGCTGACATCAGTAAGTAAGTTTATTCAGGTATAAACAAATACAGTTACATAGAATTATCATTCATAAATAACAAAAAGGCACAATACCGTGACTGGAACGATACACAAATAACCCGCACATAAAAGAGAGAAGCTTACGACGACGTTTCGGTCCGACTTGGACCATTGACAAAGTCACACTAACAGAGGTGGAGCAGGACGGCTATATATAGGCAGGAAGAGGTGGAGGTGGTAGTAGTAGTAGTACAAGAATTGTATATAATACCGACAAGATGAAATTAAGACACATGCACAACACCCGGGCATCCCCATCGTAGACGTTTCGCCATCCAGCCAGCCACTGGATGGCGAAACATCCACAACAAAGACAACCAGATGCCACACATGTGTCTTAATTTCATCAGTAGTAGTAGTAGTAGTAGAAGAAGAAGAGGTAGTAGTAGTGGTAGTGGTAGAAGTGGGAAATAAGGATGACGAGCCAGTCAAAAATGAAAACAAAGGAAGGGGAGCACTGCAAGAGAGCTAGATGCCCACAGAGGGAGAGCAAGCACACAGAGGTGCATGAAAGGGGAAGTGGTGAAATAAAATAAATGAAGAAGGAACAGAAACACGAGACAGGAGAGAGAAAGACAACCCAAAGGAGAAAAGGAAAGAGGAAAGGGGAAGAGGAAGAAGAAAAAGAAAGAAAAAATGAGGATTCAGGTTAAGTCACAGGTGTTCTGAAGTTTGGAGCATTTTACAATGTAGTGGGAGAGGAAGGCATCTACAGAGACAAAGCCAGGGCTAAGGTTCATACAAGGAAAGTTGTGTATTAGAGAGGATTCAACTAGACGGTGACTGTTTGAGTTGGAAGTAGGGAGGACAGTTTTAGCAGAAGACCAGTCAATAGGATGGCTATGATCTCTGACGTGACAGAAAAGAGCATTGTTAGTGTTGGCAAGCCTAACACTATTTTTGTGCTTCCTAAGTCTGAAGGAACCGAATAACTGATTGCTGGATTTGTGATGGCAGACCTGTATATTACAGAAATAGAGGTGATTTTGATTGGTTTTATTATCATTCATAGCAGCATATGTGTAAAGAACCTAGGATAACCCAAAAAAAGTCAGACAGAGTGACTTATTTCCAATGGGGTCCTTTTACCTTATTATTATAATATAAATGTTATAATATTTTCTTATTATTCTATAATGAAGATAACATCTTATTATCCTACTAAAAAGACTATCTACTACACGAGGGCCACTATCTACAATACGAGTGACATACTACTGTATAGAAAGGCACTTGTTATGCTGATTATTTCAAGAAAATTAGGTCAGTGTCCCAGGATAACACCCACACTAGTCGGCTAACACCCAGGTACCCATTTACTGATGGGTAAACATAGACAACAGGTGTAAAGAAACACGCCTAATGTTTCTACCCTGGCTGGGAATCGAATATTTACCAAAAATCATATATGGCTAATCCAAGCCAGGTACTAAAAATAAGCCACGTTGACTTTTTTTGGGTTATCCTAGGTTCTCTACACATATGCTGCTATGTGTGATAATCTATAGAGAGAAAATAACTTTTTTGTTTCATGTTTATGGTGGAGTACGAGCGTATATCATAGCCCTGTGCTATACTCCGTTTTCTCTAATATAAGCCACCAAGACAAGGATAGGAGAATGGTATTTGTTTACCATATCCTCTTCATAACTCTGTCGAACTGCTCGGTGTTATGCCAAATATTCATTCTGGAGTATTTAACATGTTTTATGTTATTTATATTGTTTCTTATGTCATATTAGATCAATTGTGATAGGCAAATAAGCTGTAGTGTTGATATTAGCATAATAGTAAAGCATTTTCTCCTGCTTCATGAGACTGAGCTCATGGCAACCGACAGTGGCTTCAAAACCACCTTATCTTTAATGGATAATGTACTGTGTAGGTGCTTTACATAATGAGAAGCATTTCTTTTATTCATTGGAACCATGGCTAGGGCTAAAAGTAAGCAGGTTAAAACAATAAATGGAGAAAAAGAAATTGGAATGACTTATGCAGCAAGTAGCGCCACCAAACAGTACCAGCAGGTTGGTGTGGTGACCCTGGAAATTTGAAATTATGCTAGCCAAAGTTAGTGCCGAATAGCTGAAGGAACCGAATAACTGATTGCTGGATTTGTGATGGCAGACCTGTATATTACAGAAATAGAGGTGATTTTGATTGGTTTTATTGCTGAAAATGACGTGAAACTGAGCTCAGATTAGCGGAAATATTAAATTTTTGCTGATGTTCAAGGGTAAACAAATGTTGTCACACGTCCAATACACATCAGCTGGTGGGTCTGATGTGCGTTCACATATGCGCTGATATTATTTATACAATTATTACAATATTGCATAACAGTAAACCTTCTATTTTTTGGTGTAAATAAAAAATTCATTATGTAAATAAAAAATAATAATGGAATTCATCTGTAAAGCCTAAAAACATAACTAATAAGCAGAGGAAATGTTATGTTAGTGCCAGTAATGCTTGCATTGTTTATTCTGGACCCTATTTTGAAATCGGAATATTTTGAACTTCGTGTGAAAGGGACCAAATTACCAATTTCCGCTCACTTTATTGGGTAGTTGAAGCAATTGACTGGATGATTTTTTGTGCTCAGTCAATAAAATAGAAGTAATACTAGCATAATAGCTAAGAATTTGATTGATTGGAATGATGAAATTGGCCTAAAATGGAAGTTAAAGTGGGCAGAATAGCTGATGCATAAATATTACTGACACAGCAAAATTCATGAGGGTAATTTTGTCAATTTTCCATCAGATTTCATACTTTTTATACAAATTTTTTTCTTAAATAAACTTTATGGTACAATAACATTTCAAGCCATTGTCTTAGTAAAATACATCAGCAGTGAATGATTGAAGTTGATCAGAAAATGTATTCATGAGTTACTGCACAGTTTCTTCAATTATATTTTCACATTGGAACCTACAGAGTTGAAAACCACTGAATCTTTCTTCAGTGTTGCAGCAGCATTGAAAGTTTGAAGCCAGTCAGAAATGGCATTCTCCACTTATTCCATGGAAATTAGTATCCTAATTTGATTATTAAAATTCTCAGCTAGGATTTACAAAACCAGTAGCAATGTGAATCTTCCTTTGAGCACAATACACTAACACTTAAACTTGAAACTGATCAGAAGTGGCAATCTTCAGTAATCACAATATCTTAAATACTTCTTCTTTCAACATACCAGCCGTATCCCACAGAGGAGGGATGGCCCAAAAGGAAAAACAAAAGTTTCTCCTTTTACATTTAGTAATATATACAGGAGAAAGGGTTACTAGCCTCTTGCTCCTGGCATTTAGGTCGCCTCTTACAACACGCATGGCTTACGGAGGAAGAATTCTGTTCCACTTCCCCATGGAGGTAAGAGGAAATAAACAAAAACAAGAACTAGAAAGAAAATAGAAGAAAACCCAGAGGGGTGTGTATATATATGCTTGTACATGTATGTGTAGTGTGACCTAAGTGTAAGTAGAAGTAGCAAGATGTACCTGAAATCTTGCATGTGTATGAGACAGAAAAAAAAGACACCACCAATCCTACCATCGTGTAAAACAATTACAGGCTTCCATTTTACACTCACTTGGCAGGACGGTAGTACCTCCCTGGGCGGTTGCTGTCTACCAACCTACTACCTACAATCTTAAATACTTACATTTTAATAAAATGGTAACTTTATACCACAAGATAAATTCATAGTAAAATTCCTATTTTATTAAGGGCATCAGGTGGGTAAGTTTGAAGCTGTTCAGAAATGGCATTTTTAAGATATGGTATAGAAAAATAGACATTTTTTAAAAATAAATTGGCACATTCATACTCCAGTATCAATCTAAACTTTCTTCAAAGTAAGATAGACAAGTGTGGGAAGTTTGAAGCCAGTCAGGGGAGGAATTTTCAGTTTATTGCAAAGTAACTACCCAGCAGTTTACATGTATAAAATTGGCAAATTGGCATTTACACAGCCCAATAAAAATTTGAGCATTCCTCTAAATGAGATGCACAAATGCTGAAAGGTCGAAGCTGATTGGAAGAGAAGTTATCAAGTTATTGCATAGAAACCTTTGAGGAGCTCACAGGAGAAGAAGAGATAAAGAAAAAGAATGGGACATCCACTATTAGTATTCCCTGTCAGAAAATATCTAGTTATAAAGAAACACTATTCTGAAATTGTTTTGATGACCCACGGAAACCTGCCTCCCAATCTTGGCTGGTTAACATCCAGAGTTTGCATGATTAACATTTGACCACCTTCCCAGCTGCCCCATTCTGTATCTCTTTGGCTTCAAAGATATCTGGATCTCCATTCATTCTTAGTGTTCTTCATGTCTTCCTGAGGATGTTTATTCTGTTTGCCCCAGCCAGTGGAGCTATATTAGAGAAAGACTTTATCTGTTATTCTCTGGCAGACTTTGTTCTAACTCAGAAACAGGACCTACTTGGCCAATCTTTGGATTGTTCTACTACTGTGCCTCTGGAATTTCCTGAAGATGGTTCTTTGCATGAAGGGGGTAACTTTTGCCTTCCATGTCTATGGATACTGCTGAGTTTTGCAAAAGACTAGATTTCCTGCTGATTCTTCCTTGTTCTTCCATATGGAACTACTGACTTTGTCTTGGTGCTATACTAGCTCCTCTCTGGTGATGGCTTGATTAGGGCATTTGACCAGTGTTCAGATTCCCATCTGAACACTGGTTAACTTCACATCTGGAACAGGTGACAGACTGTAATTGTCCTGTAATCATGCTGCCTCCGACTCCTTGTTTTCTTGGTTATGGAGACTGCAGGTCTCTCTCTTATACAAGTTCAGCTGAGCTGCACGGGGAAATAGAATTGTCACTCTGACTCCAGTGGGTCTCGGTGCACACATGCACACATATACACATACATGCTCACACGCACATACATGCTCACACACACACCACATGTGCGTGTGCACACACACCATTAACCCTTAAACGGTCCAAACGTATATATACGTTCACATGCGTAGCGCCCCAAACGTATATATACGTTTTCTTTGTCATTCATTCAACATTGCCACGATAAGCCTGAGTCACCTAGACATGAGAGAATGGGTGTGCGCACTCACTGTGCACCATATTAAAATAATTGGGGATGCCTGGGTACCATATGCTCTTTTTTCCTATTAAAAAAAGAATTTTTTTTTTCTCTCAAAAAATTTGGGGCGCTACGCGAGTGAACGTATATATACGTTTGGACCGTTTAAGGGTTAAACTACAGACTAGTGTCACTGACATGTAAAGTATGTACAGTTATGGAGAAGATTATCAGAAGAGTGGTGGATCACATAGAAAAAAATGGGTTCATACATGACAACCAGTAGGGATGGAAAATCCTGTGTCACAAACCTACTGGAGTTCTATGACAAGGTAACAGACATAAGACAGGAAAGAGAGGTGTGGGCAGATTTCTTTTTCTTGAACTATAAGAAAACTTTTGATACAGTACTGCACAAGAGAGGGTGCAAAAGCTATAGGAGCAGAGAGAAATAACAAGAAAAGTACTACAGTGGACCAAGGAATACCTGATAGGAAGGAGACAATGAGTGATGGTATGTGACGAAGTGTCAGAGTGGGCACATGTGTCGAGTAGGGTTCCACAAGGATCAATCCTAGGACCAGTGCTTTGTTTTTTGAATCTGTGAATGACATGACAGAAGAGATAGAGTCAGAGATGTCCCTGTTTGCAGATGACATGAAACTAATGAGAATAATACAAATGGACAAGGATCATGAAAGGCTATAAAGGGATCTGGACAGGCTTCAAGCTCTTGAAGTTTAACCCCACCAAGTGCAAAGTTATGAAGCTCGGGAAAGGACAAAAAAGACTGCAGATGGAGTGCAAGTCTTGGGGAGAGGGGGTCAAAGGCTGCAAACCTCACTCAAGGAAAAGGATCTGAGGGTGAGCATCATACTGAGTACATCTCCTGAGATACACATTAATGAAATAACTGATGCAGCAAAGGGATGCCTGGCAAACCTAAGAATAGTGTTTCAACATTTAAGTAAGGAGTCATTCATGACAATGTACACTGTGTGTGTCAGGCCCATATTAGATTATGCAGCACCAGTAAGGAACCCACACATGGTCATGCACATCAGGAAATTGGAGAAAGTGCAAAAGTTTGCAACAAGTCTGTTCACGGAACTAAGGGATATGATATCTCTGAGGAGAGGTTAAGGGAACTCAACCTGATGACACTAGAGGACAGGAGGGATAAGGGGGATATGATAATCATAAATAAAATCTTGAGGGGAATTGACTAGGTGAACAGGACCAGAATATTTTCAGAGATGGGATAAAGGAGCAAGGGGACACAACTGAAAGTTGAAAACTCAGCTGAGTCATAGGGATGTTAGGAAGCATTTCTTTAGCCTTAAAGTTGTCAGGTGGTGTAACAGTCTGGAGAGTGAAGTAGTAGAGTGAAGGAGAAATATGACAGGGATCTTAGAGTCGAGACCAGCAAAGAGGTGGGGCCAGAAGCTGTGAATCGACCCCTGCAACTACATATAGGTAAGTACATTTAGGTGAGAACAAGCATGTGTGCACGTGCACACATACACATGCATACATACGTTTTGCTTCTTGCTGCTGGGACTTCATGTTTTGTTCCCTACTCTAGCTATCATTGTTCTTTTTTCCCATTGGTCCTCTGATTATACACCTGTTTCCCTCTGTGCTTCACCACTTCTATTTCTTAGGATATTGGGACTGCAGATCAAGTTGTTGCTCTATTGTTGTGATGTGTTGTGGAAACCAAGAAAGGCAAGCATGCCTTACCAGTCCCAGTTGACATCCAGAGTTTGTGATTTATTATTTATCCAAGTCCCCATCTGCCCCATGCTCGGACAGCTGCAGGAATATCCAGATTTACGTTCACCCACTCAGCATCTCTCTCTCTCTTCAGTTGTGGTTGCGTCAGTTTCTTGTTTCCATTTCTCATTTCTGGGCGCAAAGGATGCTGGTATGGGTGTTGATTGCCAGTGACATCATTCTAGTTCCTTGATTTTGGTTAAGCTCAACCTCACGTGTTTAGGTGCATCCTGATTAGGGCCTTGACCAGGTCAATGGGGCAGGATTTCCTCTTCTGGACAGTCATCTAGGACATGCCACTTGTTCAACAGCTGTATAGTGCTACTATGGTTATTATTGATGGCTGTTGTTCATCATCTCCTGTTGTCACTGCTTTTGGCCTCTCTGGCTCTGCTCAGCACTGTTCTGTTTCATCTTGATTTGCTCTGGTGTATCTTTGGTCCCGTGAGATCAATGTTTCAGTTCCTTGTATCGGTATTCTTCCTGGATCATTGTCAGAATCTCTGTGGCACGATTCCAGCCACATTCTTGGATGGGGTTTGTCTCCTACTCTAATAAGACTGTACTTCTCCATCCACCCCTACAATTATCCTGGAATTTTGTTTTGCAGGTTTCATCCTGCTGACTTATCTGTGGAATTTGTCTTTATTGTTGTGGCCTCTGCCATAGCATTTCCTTCTCTGGGCTCAGTTTGCCCATGCATTCCTTTAGACTAGGGGTTCTTTTGGAGAACTTACAGCTATGGGGTCTCACCTACAAAAAGGGCAGGTTCTTGGTGCTGGTAGTGCAGTTCAGACTGGGCCTTCCAGAGTACAACAGAATGCTGAGTTTCAGATGTCAAAGAAACACTTTTCTGCCAGGAATCATGACTTGCCCAGGGTTCCACCCCATCCACAAGCTGTTTTTCTGGTTGTAAACTTAGGCTGGTCATTCCCACAGTCCCCTTCAGGCACCTTCATGCAACAATAATAGGGTAATGACTATATGTATATATATTAGTCATAAACTAGCAATAAGATCAACTGGGTCTAAAAGAGGTAGGGATTAGGCAGGAATAAGTATACATGTAATGTAATTCAATCTGAGATCTTTATGGTTTCTGAAGCGGGAAAAGTATGTCTCAGTATGCAGTTTTCTATAGAAACTCTAATCTTTCCACATTTGATAAATCAGTGTGACCTACATTTGGTAGAGAATGAGATCACTAAACTCTAAACAAATTAATAAAATGAGACCATTTTGCCTGGTGTTTAATCCTGTAAATATATTAAAATGGATCACTCGGATATTACTCATGTGTTTAATATTGTTAGAATAAATTAAGAATAAGTACAGAACTAAACTGTGGGTTACAGTGCCTCTAAGGAACACTAGAAGGCAGTGCACAGAGCACATTAACACAAAAAATTTGGTAAGTTCCTTACATTTCATCCTCAGCTTGTGACTTAGTGTTGGTCTTATGATAATAAGGAATGGGAGACTAGGTATTATTATATGATATAATGCATAGCTGTTTTTTTTAAATATTATTTTAATGTCTTTTGATGTCTATTTATAATTATATTTTTCTGTTTCAATTATCATTCATTATTTCAAACAGCTTTGGCAATGCCAGATATGTGTTGTTTGATATATGTATGTATTGATGATATATCATGTAATTTTACTCTAATTCTTATCTGTACAGTATTTACCATATATAAGATCTATAAAAATATTGATTTACCATATAATATTTGGGTTGTTTTACTTTTGAGCATTATTGATTGTTTTTTAATGAAACACATGACTTATTTTTGTTGAATTTTTCTCAATGCCTTATTTTGATAGTTTTTTCCTTAGAATATTGTTGTTTATTATGTACTGTGCAACTCTAGTCCTTATTTGCCAGAGTTGAAGCTCAGAGCATATACACTACTTAGTTCTACACTATTTAGTTCTACATCAGATTAATCTTACATCACATGATTAGTTTTTTCTCTGAAAATAATGAGGGATTAGTAGCACTTGTGAGCTGCGTGAATGTCACTTGTATTTGCCTTACAGTTACTCAGAAATATTAGATCATGTTTATGTTAAAAAAAATTCTGCATGCAGAACTTCAAACTTTGTATATTATTTTATGATGTCCAAAGGTCACTACCTAGTGGTATTGCTTTTTGCATTTGCTTAGTTCTTTATGTTGATATACTGGGCAATTCCCTGCATGATACATGTGGAGTAAATCATGTGTCACTCTGTACTTTATGTGGATCTGTAAAATTTACACCAAACCTACTTGTGACCATGGGGTTGGCACCCCATGGTCACAGTAATTATAAAAGTAAATTAAATTTTTCAACCCCAACCCAGAATGTATATTCTTACAAACTTATGTGACAAACGGGTTACCATGATGACCCATGCATCACACAAGCTGTTTTGGGGTTAAATAATTTTTTTTTCAGAATAAAGTAGAAAAAAAGACAATACTGTGAGTGGAACAATACACAAATAACCTGCATGTAGAAAACTTATGATGTCATTTCAGTCTAACTTGGACCATTTTTCTGTGTGACTATTTAAGGTCCAAGTTTAACTGAAACAACATCATAAGTTTAAGCCTCCTACATGTGGGTTATTTGTGTATTATTTCTGAGTTACCAGGACTAGTAGGCTTAGATCATTTTTTGTTGATCTTCACAAATTAGAGACAGTCATGAATCATGCAGAGAACCATCTCATGTTGAGCTATCTTTCTTCTGTTCAGTAGAATAAAGCAAGGTTGTCCTAGGATAGCTTCAGAATTTATCATACAGTTGTATTAGCATAACTGTCCTAGGATAACTACAGAATATATCATACAGTTGTATTAGCATAGTTGTTTCCAGGATAAACTACAGAATGCTGTATATCAAAGCACAGTATTAAGTGACTTGTCAAACACTGGGGATGGGAAGGGTGATAAAATTGTGTTAAATTTAGAGACTTTGTGTCTTACAGTGTGACTGCAGTGTGGACATGGTCACAGCAGGGGAATTATGAATAGAAGCCCTGTCTTGTTCACTTTTCTAAGGCAGGTATGGTGTCAGTTCATAACTAAACTTATAATGTGTCTGAATAATTCTAAATTTGCAATATTTATGTGTCAAATTATTAATTTGTTTTAATAAACATCTTTAACAAAATCCATAATTGCACATTTTAAATAATAATGTAAAGAATTAAAAAGACAAATGCTTTTTGCATGAAACAATGGTGATAAGAGCTTGGCTACTAAGTTTGGCAGTCTTGTATTAAAAATATGAGCACATCTTTATAGATTGCACAGTTAGAAATCAAGGATAATTATATAAATATATTACACAGTTTTGAAATGTTACTATTGTTTCTTCAGGTTCCATAGACCACATTAGGAATAGTACCTTTTGTATAACCTCTGTGTTAGCAGTATATAAGACTCATATCATTTCTTGAGCTAGTTAAGCCTTGTTTATCTCCTGTGTGCATGCACACTGGTTCTCCCTCCAGTGCTTATCTAAGTAAATTACCAGTACTCAAGTATGCACCAACATTCTCTTGCCTGTTTTCTCTTATGGACCTCATTCATCATGGAGAACTCTTATTATTGCAGACACTCCACTTGTTCATATACACCATGTTCTTGTGGTCTCCCATGTATGGCATGCCCAGGTCTAAAATCAGTGAATATATGTGGGATCTCCTGCAAATGGATTTATCAGTTAAAAATAGGAGAGGAGAGTTATTAAATGGAGAGTTAGAGGTATTGGGAAGATGGAGGGAATATTTTGAGGAATTGTTAAATGTTGATGAAGATAGGGAATCTGTGATTTCGTGTATAGGGCAAGGAGGAATAACATCTTGTAGGAGTGAGGAAGAGCCAGTTGTGAGTGTGGGGGAAGTTCGTGAGGCAGTAGGTAAAATGAAAGGGGGTAAGGCAGCTGGGATTGATGGGATAAAGATAGAAATGTTAAAAGCAGGTGGAGATATAGTTTTGGAGTGGTTGGTGCAATTATTTAATAAATGTATGGAAGAGGGTAAGGTACCTAGGGATTGGCAGAGAGCATGCATAGATCCTTTGTATAAAGGCAAAGGGGACAAAAGAGAGTGCAAAAATTATAGGGGGATAAGTCTGTTGAGTATACCTGGTAAAGTGTATGGTAGAGTTATTATTGAAAGAATTAAGAGTAAGACAGAGAATAGGATAGCAGATGAACAAGGAGGCTTTAGGAAAGGTAGGGGGTGTGTGGACCAGGTGTTTACAGTGAAACATATAAGTGAACAGTATTTAGATAAGGCTAAAGAGGTCTTTGTGGCATTTATGGATTTGGAAAAGGCGTATGACAGGGTGGATAGGGGGGCAATGTGGCTGATGTTGCAGGTGTATGGTGTAGGAGGTAGGTTACTGAAAGCAGTGAAGAGCTTTTATGAGGATAGTGAGGCTCAAGTTAGAGTATGTAGGAAAGAGGGAAATTATTTCCCAGTAAAAGTAGGCCTTAGACAAGGATGTGTGATGTCACCGTGGTTGTTTAATATATTTATAGATGGGGTTGTGAGAGAAGTAAATGTGAGGGTCTTGGCAAGAGGCGTGGAGTTAAAAGATAAAGAATCACACAAAGTGGGAGTTGTCAGAGTTGCTCTTTGCTGATGACACTGTGCTCTTGGGAGATTCTGAAGAGAAGTTGCAGAGATTGGTGGATGAATTTGGTAGGGTGTGCAAAAGAAGAAAATTAAAAGTGAATACAGGAAAGAGTAAGGTTATGAGGATAACAAAAAGATTAGGTGATGAAAGATTGGATATCAGATTGGAGGGAGAGAGTATGGAGGAGGTGAATGTATTCAGATATTTGGGAGTGGACGTGTCAGCGGATGGGTCTATGAAAGATGAGGTGAATCATAGAATTGATGAGGGGGAAAAGGGTGAGCGGTGCACTTAGGAGTCTGTGGAGACAAAGAACTTTGTCCTTGGAGGCAAAGAGGGAATGTATCAGAGTATAGTTTTACTAATGCTCTTATATGGGTGTGAAGCATGGGTGATGAATGTTGCAGTGAGGAGAAGGCTGGAGGCAGTGGAGATGTCATGTCTGAGGGCAATGTGTGGTGTGAATATAATGCAGAGAATTCGTAGTTTGGAAGTTAGGAGGAGGTGCGGGATTACCAAAACTGTTGTCCAGAGGACTGAGGAAGGGTTGTTGAGGTGGTTCGGACATGTAGAGAGAATGGAGCGAAACAGAGTGACTTCAAGAGTGTATCAGTCTGTAGTGGAAGGAAGGCGGGGTAGGGGTCGGCCTAGGAAAGTTTGGAGGGAGGGGGTAAAGGAGGTTTTGTGTGCGAGGGGCTTGGGCTTCCAGCAGGCATGCGTGAGCGTGTTTGATAGGAGTGAATGGAAACAAATGGTTTTTAATACGTGACGTGCTGTTGGAGTGTGAGGAAAGTAACATTTATGAAGGGGTTCAGGGAAACCGGCAGGCCGGACTTGAGTCCTGGAGATGGGAAGTACAATGCCTGCACTCTGAAGGAGGGTGTTAATGTTGCAGTTTAAAAACTGTAGTGTAAAGCACCCTTCTGGCAAGACAGTGATGGAGTGAATGATGGTGAAAGTTTTTCTTTTTCGGGCCACCCTGCCTTGGTGGGAATCGGCCAGTGTGATAATAAAAAAAAAAAATCTCCTGCAAGTATGTTATTGTCTTCTTGCCTCTCCACTCACCATTTGAGTGACACCTTCCTACTCTTCTGGTTTTGTCTGCATGGAAGACGACTTTTTCTTTCGGTGCTTTTACCATCCTCCATACTCTACCATCTGCTTCTCCATCATTGGTTGCATGTCATCCTGATGTTTCTACCCCTGGGAGTGGCTTACTTTGCAGCGAACCACCCAACCATACACTGGCTTGAGTTACTGTCCTGTGCTTCATTTGTACATCCAATTATGTTAGTTCCATGATACTTTGACAGCACTACTATCTATGCCCAAGACACTGGGAATGTTACTGCTGATTCTGAACTTGCAGCATTTTTTGCCTGTTACTGGCTAAAATTCAGAAGGCTTACCCTTCCATGATTACAGTGCAGGAACCTCAGGATGTATTTTAGCTCAGAGTCAAATTCAAGAAGCAACTGTTGGTGATAAATTCCTACTTTCCTTCTACAAGTTTTGTTTGCCCAGATTTAACTTTTGCCAAAGTTTGACTATCTCTTTTCTTTCCCTGCATGTATGACTTTAATGCTCCCATGTAATTTTTTACACTCCCTTATTACCATGAGGACTCTGAAACTCGAGTATTTGAAATACTTGGGAAGATGAGTATTCATTCTTGGAAAGTTCTTGGTCCTGCCTTTACTGGGGCTGATACTTCTTTAACAAAGCAGAGCATTCTACTTAATTTCATTGCTGATTATTGTATGCATTGATTGCTCAATTTGATTCTGGGGCTGTGGGTGAAAGAGAAGGATGCATCCCCTTCCTTTGCATGTCTCATAGCTGCACAAGACATTCTAAATGTGGTGAGGTTCTTTGGTGGTCTCCTACAACACTTCTACCCTCCCTGGCTTGGGATACTCCTAACATACAGTATTTTTATCATGTCTTATTTCCTCTACTCATTCCACCAACAGAACACTGATTCTTCCACCAAGGCTCTTAACCATCATTGCTGTTCACATTCCTCTTGGACATTTCAATCCTTTTGTCCCTAGTTTACAACTAGAAGTTTAATTAAATTGTTATCTTTATTATCCATCCTGTGGGTGGTAGTCAAAGGATTACCAAGATATGTGATGGGTCCAGGGATGGGACTGGTCCCAAGTTACAATTAGGAAAGACTCCCATCATTGTACATCAACAGTGAGGAAGGTTTTCAGCAGTTGGAACTATACCATTTCCCATGGATCCACTAGCAGGGCCTTTTTCCCAGGTATTCTCTTCCTAATGCAGAGCATAAAGGCTATGTCATGGGGAGGTTATGTGTACATCACTTAGCCGTAAGTTCTCAAGTTATTATTTTTAGCTCTTTCAGGGTTGGTGCCATACTAGTACAGCTTGCACACCAGGGTTACTGACGTACTAATACGCATAAATTCTAGCGCCTTCAAATTTAGCGAAAGAAAGCTGGTAGGCCTACATGTGAAAGAATGGGTTTAAGTGGTCTGTGCACAGTATAAAAAAAATTCTGCAGCACACAGTGCATAATAAGAAAAAAAAAACTGAATTTTTGCTTTAAAACAAAAACTTTGCAGTGTATTTTTGTATGCTATTAATGGTTGTATTCTAGTTTTCCTGGTCTCATTTTATAGAATGGAAGACATATTACAGAAATTGAGATGATTTTGATTGGTTTCACAATGAAAAGTACCTTGAAATTGAGCTCAAAGTAGCAGAAATGTTCGATTTTTGCCAAAGTTCAAAAGTAAACAAATCATGCCACGCGTCCAATACACGTCAACTGGTGAGTCTAATATTCTTTCACAAGTGCGCTAATATTATTTATACCATTTCTACACTAATGCAGTAGTCTGCATAACAGTAAATCTTCTATTTTTTTTGTGAGAAAAATTCAAAGTGAAAAGCAAAATAAATGTGAGAGATGCCTGTGGACGTGACTAATGAACAGAAAAAAAATTATTTTAGTGCTAGGAATGTCTGTCTTGTTTATTCTGGACCCTATTTGGAAATTGGCATATTTTGAAATTTGTGTGAAATTGGCAAAATTGTCAATTTCTGACCACTTTATTGGATAGTTGAAATCGGTAAATGGGTGGTTTCTTGTACTCATTTGAAGGGAAAAAAATGGAGTTCTAGCAAAATAGTTATGATTTTTGTCAACTGGTACGTTGGAATTGGCCAAAAATAGGACTCAAAGTGGGCGAAATCGCCGATGTGTAAACATCGTCAAGACTAACTTCGCAAGAGCATAATTCTGTAAGTTTTCCATCAGATTTCATACTTTTGGTGTCATTATGATAGGGAAAAGATTCTCTATCATTTCATAAGATTTTTTTTTTTTTTTTTTTCGAAAAATTTCCGACCCTGAGAACAAGTTTAGGAGAGGGCCTGCTGACCCTGAAAGGGTTAGGGATGTCGCTCCCTCTGTTTTGCCTTCCTCCTTAACATGTCCTCTCATCCAGAAAGTCTTTCCAGCATATGCTTTCATTGAGGAAGGATCTTCTGTGGATTGGCATTGTCTGCAAGATTCCCAACACACATCTGTTTTTTTTCTGCATCTTCCTGATGGTCCAACTTGGAAAGCCTCATTGTATCCCCACCCTAGACTTACTTAACAGTCTGATACTTCAAAGTTCAAGATGGAGACCATCACAATTGTCTGAGCAGCCATCATCCAATCAAATTTGGTCACCTCAAATGACATGTGCTTGGACTTTTACCATGTCTCGGTTCACAAGACCCTCACTTCTGCTTCCATCTCCTGAGTATCAATTACCAGTTCTGTACAGATTTTGGCAGGAATCAGTGTCTGTGTTTTTCCTTCAACAGGAATCATCACTTTGAAATGAGCCTCTGTCAGTTGAGGATTGGTCCCACACATCTATAACTACCTGCTTCCAGGGCTGTCCCACTCTGGCGCTTGTGGCATGCAGCTACCTGAGGAAGACAGTTGATTGCTCATAATTTGGGCTATTTCATTTATGTTCTGAATTTTATATTTTCAGTGGTGCCTTTAGGGATCTCAGGAAGCTTTAAGGAGTCTCATTATATTAGCTATTTTTGGGACTTTAAACTGATGCTCATTATTTTACCTTGGTGTGATATTTGTACCATGTTATATTCAAACTAGTATTTAAATTGTCTGTTAATGTTATCTTGAATTTCCTTAGTTGTTTTTTATTACCAAGAATGCTGAATGATCTATCAGATCTAAGTACTTCATGTTTCAAAACTTTCTTCCAGCAGTTACCAGTTCATAGCATTCCTGTTTTGGCTCAAGACTGCACTGTCTGTCTTTACATGTGTTTGTCATGTTTGTCAGCCCCTAGTGTGCTTCCTGCACACCACTGGCTTATCACTGTTCATTTTTATTGACAATCTCCTAGCCATAGACTTGGCTTCACTTTCAACATTTACTGCACTCAGCACCATTCTCCAAACCTTTCAGACTTATGGAATTCCTCATCAGTCTCAACAAGTCTCAGCTCACCCAGATACAGTTTGTAGCTTGCTTTGACATTCATTTTCAATTCACTGGGGGTATACAGATCTTTATTCCTCCATAGAAAGAGGATGCCATATGAAAACTTCTTCAGGATTTTTATGCCAATTCTCATGTGGCCCTCAGAGAAATAGTGATAATGGGAAAGTTACAATTTTGTGGCATTTTTCCTATATCTGGAGACCCTCTCTCCCTCTTAGGTTGTGAGAGTGATGAATGAATCATCATCCTGCTTTCCACAGGAACGTCTTGCTCCCTCTTCCTTTCCTTTCTCCACATGATTCTGCAGTGGTGGATCCTGCCACTACATCTCTTAATGGTTTCATTGAACTCTCCCACTGTCGATAGCTCATACAATAGATGCTTCTGCAGTGATAATGATAATGTTTTATTTCTTTGAGCCATACAGATATTGTGGATACATGGGTAGATGCATGAGTACAATAATAGTCATAAAAGAAAGTCACTAATTATGCAGTGCATAATTAGTGGCTTTCTTTGAGCCATACAGATAATGTAGATGCATGAGTAAAATAGTAGAAAGCCACTAATTATGCATTGCATAATTAGTGGCTTACTAATTATGCTTACGGTTTATGTGCAGGATAACCTGATGAGGGTGGCATGTCCCTGAGATCATGACAGAGATGTTAAGTGCAGCTCCCCACTAATTATGCATTGCATGATCTCAGGGACATGCCACCCTCATCAGGTTATCCTGCACATAAACCGTAAGCATATCTGATGGTCTACTCAGACAACACACCTGTGCTTAGTGTTTTCATAAGTTGACTCCAGTTTTCAATCCTATGGAAAAAGATGCTAAATGTCTACAACTCACATAAAATTCAACTCATCCCTTCCTTTGTGTGCTTGAATGTCTTGTAAATTTATCTTTGCCAATGCTTTCCTGTAATGCATGAGTTGGAACTTCAACAGGTGTTTTCATCCCTTGTGATCAACTGGGGCTTTCCAGACATGAATATTTTTGCTTCTTTGGAAAATTTAAATTTCCCAATCTTTCTGTTTTTCTTTCTTGTGGAACTGCAAGTTTGAGAAAGCACCCAAATTACTTGGGACGGGTCGTATCGGGTTCCTATAAGTTTTCCCCCTCCTGTCCCCAACTGTAAATTTGGGGACCCACATTTTTTTAGGCCACTCAAACAGAGCATTTTTCATTAGCTTATAAAACCTTTAAAAACCTTATAGTTCTAGTCTGTTAAAACTAGGGGCTTCTATCACCATCATGACCAATTTTTTTTAGAAAGCACGTAAGCAACACTTGACATATTTTTTTTTGAAAACGTTCGGTCCGGGGCCTATCACTTCTAACATACAGAGGGAGAAAGACATTATAATATAGGGGGAGTGAGATGTGACGCCGGGCCTGAGGGAAAGTCATAAGAACATAAAATGGAGGAACACGGTAGAAGGGGAAATCGTTCTCACCGAACCAACCTAACCCGACGGTGCCTAGGCCCACTAATGCCATCACCACACATAGAAAACCCAAAACTGGAAACTACAAAATTTCAAAACATTTGGCTACATGATACTTAAGCAGCACCCAACCCCCAAAAACACAGGAGTCACAGATTTCTTTTCCCCCCCCCTCATATAGGTAGGGGTTTTTTGATAAAGGGCCCGCCTTGCATGGGGCCGTAGGGGGCCTTTTACAGTGTTCCCCCATTCTATGTTCTTAGACATTCCTCAGGTCATGTGCCACATCTCACTCTCCGCCTATGTATATATAATGTCTTTCTACCTCTGTATGTTAGAAGTGATCAAGGTCCCAGGACCGAAACGTTTTCTAATAAATATGTCATAGTGTTTGCTTACGTGTCTTTCTAAACCAACTTGTCGGTATTTATTACCAAGGTTTATACCACCACATTTTGTCACAGGTCACAATCTAGGCAAGGTTCTGGACCAGGAGAGATTGACTTCTACACTTCATGTTTGGCTCTTAGAAGAACACCATAGCTGATTCTGGCTTAATACTGGATTAATTTCCACATACCATAGGTTCTTCACTCAACATCAGTATGAATGCATGTGGCAGAAGTTCTTGTCATTTATCACAGCCAAGGCTGTTACTCTCACTAAGGTCACTCAGTTTGTGGTCATCAAATTTCTGTTTTCAGCATTTCTGTGAGGGTTGGGTGGTACACAGAGTTCAGATTTAAAATTATACCCTGAAAAAACTTTTAACTCACCTGTGGGTTTTTTAACAGACACCCTGTGTTAAGAATACTATTGAGACTGCTTCCTAAACACTGCTGGCCACAAAAATAAGTTCATAGATGGTCTTTGGAAGTGGTGGCATATATTACCCCAAACCCATCTCACAACATGCTTCTGGAATGCATCTGTACTCAGCTGGGAAGATGACATTCCTTTTGTCAGTTGGTTTTGGTGCAAGGGAGGATACCCCCATACACTATTATCCTTCAAACCCACAAACTGTGGGTCACTGTCACACCAACTTTAGACTTCCTGCTCATAAATGAAAGAGTACACAATGCCCACTAGATTCTGAATGATTTTATGATTATTGGCTTTTCTGGCAATCCTGTCCACTGCTGTATTATGACATTTGAGGATTGCCTTTCACTCTCTTCAGTGCCCCCAAAACTCTCATCAGTCAGGCCTGTTCCTTAATCTGTCTTCAAGACCCCATCAGCTCTCTTTTTAACCAGGCTTATTCTTTAATCTTGCTTTAGGACCCAGCTTCACCTCCTGGCTCATCTCTTCCTTTGTAAAATAATTAATAATGTAGGATATATGCTTCAACTGGCTAAGATCCTTCTGCACCCAGAATAAAGACCCACAACACCAGGGGTGTGTCAGGGTTCTTTGCACAAACAACTTATGAAAGTTAAGACACTTGTGCAACATCTGGTTATCTTTATTGTAGACGTTTCGCCATCCAGTGGCTTTATCAATACAGATTCTTGGACATAATTAGAAAACAGACGAACTATATACAAAAGATGAGGTAATCAGTCCCTCAGCCTTGGAGGTGGTGTTTACAGCACCATGGTGCTGTAAACCTGTATACCTGTCTTGCACAACAAACAACTTATGTTCCTCAGGACCATGAAAATCATGGGCGCTTAAATCTTCTGATATTACATAATATACCAGATAAACATTGAGATGTCATATACCTGGGGCATTAACATGCTATACCCTGAGGTCAGTGTTAGTCTTCTTTTTCACATTGTCCTCCACACAATTTTCCTGATTTACTTAATTTTATACTTTTATTAGAGGATTCTGAACATCACTTTCCTTTCTTACAAGGGTTATGGTCTGCGTCATTTGGCAACAGAAAAAGATTCGCTATCCTCAGGGTCTGATCCAACCAGACCTAGACTAAAAATACATGTTAAATGTCACTACTCTCCTGACTTTCTCTTTAGTTCTAGGGATGTTGTGACCAATATCAGTATCTGATATTGGTACAGACCATAACAAGAGGAGTAACATGCCAAAACAACCATTCAGAATCTACCAAGTTTAGACCAGATGGTTCTCTAAATTCTGACATTAATAGTTCTTCACGGGTATGATTAGATTCATGATACATGTTCTTGGTTATGAGCAGGTAGTGGGGTTGTGATTTGAAATAGACTGATGCAGTGGTTGGAGAAGTGGCAGATCCAGTTTAATGTAGACAAATGCAAAGTTCTAAACATTGGACAAGAAAATAAGCACGCCACATATAAACTAAATAATGTAGATCTTAATACTATTACTAATTGCAAAAAGGATTTGGGAGTTAAGGTTAGCAGTAATCTAAAACCAAGACAATAGTGCATAAGTGTTCACAATAAAGTGAACAGAATCCTTGGCTTCATTTCAAGAAGCATAAATAATAGGAGTCCTCAGGTTGTTCTTCAACTTTATACATCTTTGGTTAGGCCTCACTTAGATTATGCTGCACAGTTCTGGTCATCGTATTACAGAATGGATATACAGTGGACCCCCAGATTACGTAATTAATCCGTTCCAGAGAGTGGCTTATTCTGAATCTGACTTACTCTGAATTAATTTTCCCATAAGAAATAATGAAAATTCAATTAATCTGTTTCAGACACCCAAAAGTATTAAAAAAATGTTTTCTACATGAAATGTACATTTACCTACACAGAAAACAATGATACATGAAGAATAAAACTATAATAATATCACACTTATCTTTATTGAAGACATAGTGATGTATGGAAGACAGGAGGAGGGGAGAGGATGAAGGAGTTTACAATTGTTTGGAAGGGAAATTCCCTTCTATAAAGACTTCAGGTACCAAATCCTTATCCTGGGTTACTTCCCTTCTTTGTTTTTTAATGCCACTAGGACCAGCTTGAGAGTCACTGGACCCCTGTCACTCAAAAAAGTGTTCCAGAGAGGTCTGTTTCTGGCGTATGTTAGGAATTGTGTTGGGAGACAGGACAAGATAGTCCTTCAGGAGGACACTAATATCAGCTCTTTGGCATATTTATCTAGCATAATTCATCTAATATGACGTAATAAACAATATTAATAACATAAAAAACATGATATTTACTCTAGGATAAATAAAATATGGCATTAAGAATGTCTCGAGTGGTGGTTTGTTATTTGTTGTTGGGTGTATAAGAGCCACTGAAAGATAAGCCTCACATAGTGGTGGTGAAGGTGGCAGCAAGAGGCAGCAGAAATGGTGGTCTTGTCAGTCGCCATATATACCTCCAGCAACAATGGAGGAGTCAGTTTCATGCTATCCTTTTTCTATCGATTAATCACTAAACTTGTCACACTGTTAATGCTACACTTTATTGCTGGCTGGCACTAGAGCCTTTATCAACTCCTACTGCTTTAGTATTGTACATATTGCAGAATCACTGAAAAAGGCACATTCTCCCCTCTCTCAGCCCTTTACCAAAGGGCTGGCTGGCACTAGAAGCTTTCTTTGGGCCCATGGTGGCTTATTTAGCAGTTACAAGCACTAAAAAGAATGGAATAATACAAAATCTATCGTATGAACGTGTGGGATCATCCCCACTGGCTGTACATGGAGTGTCGGGGCCACTCAGACCGCGCAGACACATTCCGGATGAATAACTTGTACCGAGTTCAGTGATGTTCACTGAGCCAATATTTTGATGAAAAAACGTTACTTATACTGAATACAGTGGACCCTCAACTAACGGCGGCATCGTCTAATGCCAGAATCGACTAACAGCTCTCTTTGGCATCAAAATACTGGCTCTACTAACACCGAAAAAATCGTCTAAAGGCTTTCGTCCTGAACGTGTTCATGCAGCCTGAGTGGGCCCAGCCACTCCAAGACTCCGTGTATAGCCAGTGTGCCATTGTTTACAAGCCGTTGTGGTCGATTCTGCGTGTACCCGCAAGATATTTTGTATTATTCCATTGTTTTTAGTGCTTGTAACTGCTAAATAAGCCACCATGGGCCCCAAGAAAGCTTCTAGTGCCAACCCTGTGGTAAAAAGGGTGAGAATTACTATGCAAGTGAAAAAAGAGATAATAGAGAAGTACGAAAGTGGAGTGCGTATCTCCGAGTTTGAAAGGCTATATAACAAACCCCATTCAATCATCACTACTATCTTGGCCAACAGAAAGGCAATCAAGGAAGCTGTTGTTGCGAAAGGTGCAAGTATGTTTTCAAAATGGAGATCGCAATTAATTGAAGATGTGGAGAGACTGTTGTTGGTGTGGATAAACGAAAAACAATTATCAGGAGATAGTGTTTATCAGTCAATAATATGTGAAAAGACAAGGCAGTTGCATGATGATCTCATTAAGAAAATGCCTCCAAATAGTCATGATATTGATGAATTTAAGGCCAGCAAAGGCTGGTTTGAGAGATTCAACCCTTAAACGGTCCAAACGTATGTATATGCTCACTTGCTCAGCGCCCTGAATATTTTGAAAAAAAAAAAAAATGTTTTTTTTTATATATAGAAAAAAAGAGCACATTTTTTTATCTGTTTTAGAATTAAAAAAAAAAAATTAGGGTCAGTACTCACCGAGATATGGGCCGCGAAGTTGGCACTTGGCGATCACCTGACGGCAACATGGAGCACTACTGCTTGCAGAAATTCTACATATTTTTCTATTTTTTTTTTTTAATTTTCCTGGTTTTCATATGATAATTATGTTTTATGTCAAATCTTTTTATTTCAATGCCAATTGTTGTTTACACACCAATATTATATACAAAATTATTATCATATTGTCATAAACACACATGTACACACTGACAGGTGATTTTGCACACCTGGCTGAATCACATTCTGTTATCTACAACTATATACAAGTATTTACATGTCCTACTTATGTTTCTAGAACTCCATGATTGTATGATACTCCATGAAGCATGGATTCATACAGAGTGCCACCCCACACTGGTGACAAGTGAATCGTGTGTCCTTCTGCTTTTGGGATCGTTTTTTGGTGGTAGCACACACAACACACTTCTTCTGGGCACTCTTCTTCTTTTGGGTAGGTGGTATTGGTACCAGATAGTGACAGTTAGGAGTGATTCAGTCTGGCACTTCCCCCACTGGCTGTGGTTGGGGGACAGGTTGTGGTGTGACAGGTCACTGTTGAGGGGCAGGTACAGGTGTGGTACCATACTTTCTTGCTGTCTGTTTGGCAACATTCAGAGAGAATTCTGCAAAACGTTGTCATTTTCCAGTCTTTATTTCATACATATTGAATGCATTGAGCACTGCAATGTCTACAAGGTGACAAAACAGTTTTATACACCACTTGCGACTCCTACGCACACAGTCAACAAACCCTATCATCATGTCACACTTGTCAACTAGTCACATATTGTTTGTATAGTCCACGACAGCAGCTGGCTTTACAATAGGTTCTTTGTTGAACTTGCTCAGTCTGTCTGTCTGTACCATCTCGTTTCTGTGGATGGTTGACGGCAATGTCACGTCCTGTTTGTCATGCCATGTCAGTGCCATAATGTCATTAGCATGAAACACTTGCACTACACCTTCAACACTGCTTCCACTGAACCTTAGCATATGTTTTCTATTTCTTCTCACTGTTCCACATATATCAGTATTGTTCACACGTAGGAAATCAGCGAGCATAGGGCTTTTATACCAGTTGTCTGTGTACAATGTATGGCCCTTGGCAAGGTATGGTTCCATCATCCTATGAACAACCTCACCGGAAATGCCCAACATCCATCTGTCATCATCAAGTGTGTTTCTCCGGGGTATACAATAACATTCAACACAAGACCACTCTCAGTCACACATAACAAAAAGTTTTATACCAAAATGATTATGATTGCTCTGTATATATTGCTTGAATGACAGGCGTCCCTTGAACAGAATCAAGGACTCATCAATAACAATGTTCTTGAAGGGATAAAAGTATGCACTGAATTTCTGCTTCAAATACATAAACACTTCCCGGATTTTGTATAGAAGGTCATTTCTGTTTGGCGTATTTCTGTCTGAGAAGTGGAACATTTGTAGCAACAGAGTGAATCTGTTGCAGGGAAGGAGGTCACGGAAAACTGGAGTACTGATGAAGTGGTCTGTGGACCAGTAATTACGTATATTGTTCTTATAGATATGTGGCATAAGCATGACAGTGGCAAAGAATAAATACATTTCAGCCACTGTTGTGTCCTTCCACCTGTGCAGCCGTGACGATTCTCCAACCTCTGTTATGTTGTCCATGACATATCGGTAATAATTGTTTGTCTGGGTCGCTATCAAGTTCATTATAGGCTCGTCAAAGTACAACTGGAAATAGACTCATTCATTATGGGACAATCTGGCTGGATACCACTTCCACTCGCATCAAAATCACAAGGCTATGGCACGAATATACACCTACCATCCGACTTAGGACCAAGCTTGGTTCCGACCAACCGGTCGTAAGTCGAAATGGCTGTAAGTCGAACCTTTGAAAATTGCCGACATATTGGGTAGGGCATATTGTCAAAACTTTCCTATATAAACTACCTACATAATACTGTAATGTAATGTACAATCATTATTTCATTCTTTTTACCATAATTTACTTCTATTGTTGTATTTTAATTATTTATGTACTGTTTATAATGTATACATGGTAGTGATATGTATTGTAAATTTTACATCGCATACAGTATCATATGTTACTATTATCTTTATGTATTGTCGACATAGTGGAATGGGAGAATACCACTGGTAGTGTCATCCTGCCAGAATGTTGTGTAACCTATACCCTAAGTAAAGAGAAACAACTCTGGAACATGTGTAATACGTATCCGGCTGGCTGGCTGGGTGGCCGGGTCTGTGGTTGGCCGGGTGGCTGGCTGGCTGGATGGGTGGGTGGCTGGCTGGATGGGTGGGTGGGTGGCTGGATGGCTGGGTGGGTGGTTGGCTGGATGGGTGAGTGGCTGGATGGGTGGGTGGGTAGTTGGCTGACTGGCTGACCAAATGTGGCTATCTCTTTGTATCTCTCTCTCTCTGTATCTCTCTCTGTATCTCTCTCTCTCTCTCTCTCTCTCTCTCTCTCTCTCTCTCTCTCTCTCTCTCTCTCTCTCTCTCTCCCCTGTCCATCAACATAAGTCGAGTTATCATACATATTATAAATTACCTAGGATAACCCAAAAAAATCCAGACAAAGTGCTATGCAGTGGATCTGTGCTCCAGTGCCCTAAATTAATAATAATATTAATAATCATTATTATTACAATAATACATATGTACTAATATTAATATTATTATTATTAAGGTATAATATAAAAATCGTGTCCACTCATTACTTACCTTAAAATATCTGTAGTTTTAATGTAGAGTGAGAGGTGAGTAAACAAGATTAAATGAATAAATGAGAGAGAGAATGAGAATGTAGAATGTTCACGAGTTATGTAAACAAACGTTGTTGTTGTTGTTGTTACCAGCCCGGACACGAATGATTCCTGTTCACTGTCAAGACGACCAGAAAAACATCTCATATTTGTTAATTTATATGTTATGTAGCATGTTTATTATATAATTTTGAAATAAAATCATAGATGGATTAAGCAAAATGTCTATATTAACGTTTTATACACATTTAATGTGCCTTAGTGATTATTATTATTATCATTATTAATATGGCGTCAAGACCAAGTACACTCTTAATGAGTGGCTCTGAGACAGACAAGCAGACAAAGACAGACACACAGGTAGACAGACAGAAAGACAAACAGGTAGACACAAAGACAGACACACTAGTAGACAGACAGATAAACAGACACACAGAGATACAGACAGATATACAGGCAGACAGATACAGACAGGTTTATGTGCAACAGTGAAAACAAATAGAGAGTTCAAGAGTTAAGAGCCTTTCTTGCCACAATCTTCAGTGCAAGATTCAGACTTCATCTTAGGGGCCATGGTGAAATTTACTGTCCAGTTAGTACAGTTAATTCAGTATGATGCTGCTGATAGGGCAGGGTTACTCAAACTGATGCTGCCTGCATGACACATTGCCGCCGCGAGTATTGTCAAATATTGTACAGCGGTGTGCATCAGCCGGCCCAGCCCAGCTGCCAGATGCACGGTCGTAAGTCGAGTGGACGTATGTCGAGCAGGTCGTAAGTCGGATGGTAGGTGTACTTTGTGTCCAGCTCCACTCACGATCACATGGTGTAGGGTGGACCTGTGGCATGGGGCGAGGGGGACCAGGAGGAGGGACAGGAGTGGAGGCAGCACATGGTTGAGGGGATGCCGGGCGGTCCTTTGTCTGTCCACCCACTGCACCATGTGGTCCAGGCACCGTGCCACCCACCACTACTTCCTCCATCCCCGCATACTCACCTTCGTGATCACTTTCACTATCAGTGGCCGGGGTTTTGGATTGTGACCTGCCACAACCCTTGGGGACTGCATATGGCACACTGCCTGAACGTAGATAATGATGCCTAAAAGTACGCTTCACTGGTGAATAATGAACTTCAATATCACTAGACGAATCCTTGAATGGCATAAAATCAATCACATCATCACTTGCATCACTTTCACTATCACTAAAACACCGGGAAAATGATAGTTTCCTCTTGCGAAGTTGCCTATGGGTAACACTCGCCACTCCAGAGATGCTTGGCCCAGGGTCTTGTGTGGCCACACTGGCCACCCTAGAAGTGCTTGGCCTAGGGTCTGCTGTGGCCACACTGGCTACCCCAGAGGTGATTGGCCCAGGGTCAGGTGTGGCTACCCCAGAGGTGATGGGCTGAGGGTCATCTGGGTTATCGTCGACATCTTCACTAATTCCTTGAATATTACTGGACCCATTGGTGTCAAATCCACTAAACTCACGATCTATATCACTTAACTCGAATAGTAGTGTTAATACGACGAGGTGTGAGTGAATCACGAGGATGTGCCATGATGTTGATCCAAGATGGAGCTGAATGTAACTGCTCCTACCATGTGGTACACAGGCATCCCAGATTTTTTGTATACTGCGCACACTGAGTGCGCACACCCATTCTCTCATGTCTAGGCGACTCAGGCCTATCGCGCCAATTTTGAATGAATGAAAAGTAAAACGTATATATACGTTTGGGGCACTACGCGAGAGAACATTAATATACGTTTGGACCGGTTAAGGGTTAAAAAATGATTTTTTTGTGAATATTTTTGGGTGTCTGGAATGGACTAATTGCATTTATATTATTTCTTATGGGAAAAATTTATTCAGTTTTCACACATTTCGGATTTTGGACCACCTTCTGGAATGGATCATGTTTGAAAACCGGGGTTCAACTGTACGTATTACGTATTATTATTATTAGTATTATGTACGTATTATTATAATTTATATTATTATATTACATATACAGTGGACCCCCAGTTAATGACATTAACCCTTTCAGGGTCCAGAGGCCAAATTTCAAAGTGTGCACCAGTGTCCAAGAATTTTCAAAAAAATAATTTTGTTATTTTTTCTTATGAAATGGTAGAGAATCTTTTTTTGAAGGTAATAAAACAAAAAGTAAGAAATTTGATGGAAAATTGACGAAATTGTGCTCTTGCGAATTTTGATGTCACCAATATTTATGCATCGGCGATTTTGCCAACTTTAACTCCCATTTCTGGCCAATTACCTTATTCCAGTCGACCAAATTCTTAGCTATTTCACTAGTATTACTTTTATTCTATCGACTGAGCACAAGAAATCACCAACTCAACTGTTTGAGGTAGTAGGTTGGTAGACAGCAACCACCCAGGGAAGTACTACCGTCCTGCCAGATGACTGTGAAACAAAAACCTGTAACTGTTTTGCATGATGGTAGGATTGCTGGTTTCTTTTTCTGTCTCATAAACACGCTAAGATAACAGGGATATCTTGCTACTCCTACTTACACTTTGGTCACACTTCACAGAAAACGCACATGCATAAAAATATATATACATACATCTGGGTTTTTTCCCCTCCTTTTTTCTAAATACTCTTGTTCTTTTATTTTCTTCTATTGTCCAGGGGAAGGGGAAAAGAATCTTTCCTCCGTAAGCCAGCGTGTCGTATGAGGCGACTAAAATGCCGGGGAGCAATGGGCAGTAACCCCTTCTCCTGTATACAATTACAAAAAAAGAGAAGAAGAAAAACTTTATAAAACTGGTTGCTTAAATGTGCGTGGATGTAGTGCGGATGACAAGAAACAGATGATTGCTGATGTTATGAATGAAAAGAATTTGGGATGTCCTGGCCCTAAGCGAAACAAAGCTGAAGGGGTAGGAGAGTTTCCAGTGGGGGGAAATAAATGGGATTAAATCGGAGTTCTGAGAGAGTTAGAGCAAAGGAAGGGGTAGCAGTAATGTTAAATGATCAGTTATGGAAGGAGAAAAGAGAATATGAATGTGTAAATTCAAGAATTATGTGGTTTAAAGAAAAGGGTTTTGGATGCGAGAAGTGGGTCATAATAAGCGTGTATGCACCTGGAGAAGAGAGGAATGCAGAGAGAGAGAGAGATTTTGGGAAAATGTTAAGTGAATGTAAGGAGCCTTTGAACCAAGTGAGAGAGTAATTGGGGTAGGGGACTTGAATGCTAAAGTAGGAGAAACTTTTAGAGAGGGTGTGGTAGGTAAGTTTGGGTGCCAGGTGTAAATGAAATGGGAGCCCTTTGATTGAACTTTGATAGAAAGGGTTTAGTTAAGGTAATACATATTTTAAGAAGAAGAGGATAAATAAGTATACACGATATGATGTAGGGCGAAATGACAGTAGTTTGTTGGTTTAAATGTATTGGTAGATAAAAGACTGTTGAGTAGACTTCAGGATGTACATGTTTTATAGGGGGGCCACAGATATATCAGATAAACTTTCTAGTTGTAGCTACACTGAGAGTAAAAGGTAGTTTGGATACAAGGAGAATAGAAGCATCAGGGAAGAGGGGAGGTGAAGGTTTATAAACTAAAAGAGGAGGCAGTTAGGGTAAGAAAATAAACACTATGGAGGATAGATGGGCTAATGAGAGCATAGGCAATGGGGTCGAAGGGGTAGGGGGTGGGTTTTAAAAAATGTAGTTAGAGTGTTCAGCAGAATTTTTGGGGTTACAGGAAAGTGGGTGCAGGAGGGAAGAGGAGCGATTGGTGGAATGATGATGTAAAGAGAGTAGTAAGGGAGAAAAAGTTAGAAATATGAGAAGTTTTTAACAAAGTAGAAGTGATGCAAGGGGGAAGATATATGAGAAAAAGAGAGAAGTTAAGAGAGTGGTGAAGCAATGTAAAAAGAGAGCAAATGAGAGAGTGGGTGAGATGTTATCAACAAATTTTGTTGAAAATAAAAAAAGTTTTGGAGTGAGATTAACAAGTTAAGAAAGCCAGAGAACAAATGGATTTGGTCAGTTAAAAATAGGAGAGGAGAGTTATTAAATGAGAGTTAAGGTATTGGGAAGAGGGAAAGGGAATTTTTTTGAGGAATTGTTAAATGTTGATGAAGATAGGGGCGGTGATTTCGTGTATAGGGCAAGGAGGAATAACACTTGTAGGAGTGAGGAAGAGCCAGTTGTGAGTGTGGGGGAAGTTCGTGAGGCAGTAGGTAAAATGAAAGGGGGAAGGCACCCGGGGATTGAGGGGATAAAGATAGAAATGTTAAAAGCAGGTGGGGATATAGTTTTGGAGTGGTTGGTGCAATAATTTAATAAATGTATGGAAGAGGGAAAGGTACCTGGGGATTGGCAGAGAGCATGCATATCCTTTTTATAAAGGCAAAGGGGATAAAAGAGAGTGCAAAAATTATAGGGGATAAGTCTGTTGAGTGAAACCGGGTAAAGTGTATGGTAGAGTTATAATTGAAAGAATTAAGAGTAAGACGGAGAATAGGATAGCAGATGAACAAGGAGGCTTTAGAAAGGTGGGGGGTGTGTGGACCAGGTTTTTTACAGTAAAAACAATAAGTGAACAGAAATTTAGATAAGGCTAAAGAGGGTTTTTTGTGGCATTTATGGATTTGGAAAAGGCGTATGACAGGGTGGATAGGGGGGCAATGTGGCAGATGTTGCAAGTGTATGGTGTAGGAGGTGGGTTTTACTGAAAGCATGAAGAGTTTTTTACGAGGATAGTGAGGCTCAAGTTAGAGTAAGTAGGAAAGAGGGAAATTTTTTCCCAGTAAAAGTAGGCCTTAGACAAGGATTTTGTGATGTCACCGTGGTTGTTTAATATATTAAGATGGGGTTGTAAGAGAAGAAAAATGCGGGGGTCTTGGCAAGAGGCGTGGAGTTAAAAGATAAAGAATCACACACAAAGGGGAGTTGTCACAGCTGCTCTTTGCTGATGACACTGTGCTTTTGGGGAGATTCTGAAGAGAAGTTGCAGAGATTGGGGATGAATTTGGTAGGGTGTGCAAAAGAAGAAAATTAAAGGTGAATACAGGAAAGAGTAGGTTATGAGGATCACAAAAGATTAGGGAGAAAGATTGAATATCAGATTGGAGGGAGAGGTATGGAGGAGGTGAACGTACAGATATTGGGAGTGGACGAGTCAGCGGATGGTCATGAAAGTGAGGTGAATCATAGAATTGATGAGGGAAAAAAAAGTGAGTGTGCACTTAGGAGTCTGTGGAGACAAAGAATTTGGGTTTTGGAGGCAAAGAGGGAATGTATGAGAGTATAGTTTTAACCAACGCACTTAATGGGTGTGAAGCGTGGGTATGAATGTGCAGCGTAGAGAAGGCTGAGGCAGTGGAGATGTCATGTCTGAGGGCAATGTGGTGTGAATATAATGCAGAGAATTCGTAGTTTGGAATTAGGAGAGGTCGGGATTACCAAAACTGTTGTCCAGAGGCTGAGGAAGGGTTGTTGAGGGTTTGGACATTTAGAGAAATGGAGCGAAACAAATGACTTAAGATGTATCAGTCTGTATGGAAGGAAGGCGGGTAGGGGTCGGCCTAGGAAGGGTTTGGAGGAGGGGGTAAAGGGGGTTTTTGTGTGCGAGGGCTTGGACTTCCACAGGCATGCGTGAGCGTGTATTGATAGGAGTGAATGAAAGACAAATGGTTTTTAATACATGACGCTGCTGTTGGAGTGTGAGCAAAGTAACATTTATGAAGGGATTCGGGAAACCGGCAGGCCGGAACTTGAGTCCTGGAGATGGAAGTACAGTGCCTCACTCTGAAGGAGGGGTGTTAATGTTGCAGTTTAAAAACTGTAGTGTAAAGCACCCTTCTGGCAAGACAGTGATGGAGTGAATGATGGTGAAATTTTTCTTTTTTCGGGCCACCCTGCCTTGGTGGGAATCGGCCGGTGTGATAATAAAAAAAAAAAACTGTTTGAACTACAAAATAAAGTGATTGGAAATTGGTAATTTTGCCAATTTAGTGCAAAGTGCAAAATATTCCAATTTCAAAATAGGGTCCAGAATAAACAATGCAGGCATTCCTGGCACTAAACTAACATTTCCTCTGTTCATTAGTTATGTTTTCAGGCTTTACAAATGAATTCCATTTTGATTTTTAATTCACATAATGAATTTTTATTCAAACCAAAAAATAGAAGATTTACTCTCATGCAATATTGCAATAATTGTAAAAATAATTATTTTTTTTTATTAACACACTGGCTGATTCCCACCAAGGCAGGGTGGCCTGAAAAAGAAAAACTTTCACCATCATTCACTCCATCACTGTCTTGCCAGAAGGGTGCTTTACACTACAGTTTTTAAACTGCAACATTAACACCCCTCCTTCAGAGTGCAGGCACTGTACTTCCCATCTCCAGCACATTTGTGAACATATATTAGAACCACCAACTGGCGTGTATTAGACGAGTGAGGTCATTTGTTTACTCTTGAACATCGGCAAAAATTTAACATTTCCAATACCTTCAGCTCAGTTTCAAGCCATTTTCAGTACTAAAACCGTTCAAAATCATCTCTATTTCTGTAATATATCTTCCATTCTATCAAATGAGACCAAGAAATTGCAAATACAACTATAAAAAAATACGACAAAACACTGCAAAGTTGCTGTTTTAGTCGAAAATTACAGTCTCATTTTTTTTCTCTCAATATGCTCTGTGTGCTGCAGGATTTGTTTTATGTGGTGCACACATACCACATAGATGTATGCTCTCATATCTAGGCCCAAATTTACCACTCACAGCTTATCAGAGTGAGCTGAGCTCATGGCGTAGATCTACAGTTTGGACCCTCAACATAAAGCCGTAGATCTATGGCACGGACCCTGAAAGGGTTAATCTATTCCAGAGAGCTTGTCTTTAACTGATTCTGTCGTTATCCGAATTAATTTTCCCTATAAGAAATAATGGAAATCCAATTAATCCGTTCCAGACACCCAAAAGTATTAAACAAAATAATATTTTTACATGAAATATACATTTCGTCTGGTGGGGGGTGGTGTCGGGGAGTGGTAGGGGATTACCTGGAGACTACCTGGAGAGAGTTCCGGGGGTCAACGCCCCCGCGGCCCGGTCTGTGACCAGGCCTCCTTAGGTTAGTGTCCCAGGATGCGACCCACACCAGTCGACTAACACCCAGGTACCCATTTTACTGATGGGGAACATAGACAACAGGTGGAAAGAAACACGTCCAATGTTTCTACTATGGCTGGGAATCGAACCCAGGCCCTCACCGTGTGAAGCGAGAGCGTTAACCACCAGGCCACCAGAGGGGATGGCAGGGTGGTGTTGGGAAGTGGTAGGGGAGGGCTCCCCGGCTGCTATACAACAAGGTTGCCGCTTGAGCAAAAGAGATTTTTTTTTTCATTCCCACAAACTGAACCATGTTAAATTAATTATACGACATGTTACATAAAATTGTGCAGCAATTCTTCAGTGGTGGTCTACTGTATTGTTATAATAATGATAGAGCTTCAGTTCCCTAAATTAATAATAACAATAATAATAATAATTATATAATACTGCTACTAATAATATAATAATATTATTATTATTATTATAATGATAGAGCTTCAATTCCCTAAATTATTATTATTTTTTTTTATTTTATTTTTTTTATTATCACACTGGCCGATTCCCACCAAGGCAGGGTGGCCCGAAAAAGAAAAACTTTCACCATCATTCACTCCATCACTGTCTTGCCAGAAGGGTGCTTTACACTACAGTTTTTAAACTGCAACATTAACACCCCTCCTTCAGAGTGCAGGCACTGTACTTCCCATCTCCAGGACTCAAGTCCGGCCTGCCGGTTTCCCTGAATCCCTTCATAAATGTTACTTTGCTCACACTCCAACAGCACGTCAAGTATTAAAAACCATTTGTCTCCATTCACTCCTATCAAACACGCTCATGCATGCCTGCTGGAAGTCCAAGCCCCTCGCACACAAAACCTCCTTTACCCCCTCCTCCAACCTTTCCTAGGCCGACCCCTACCCCGCCTTCCTTCCACTACAGACTGATACACTCTTGAAGTCATTCTGTTTCGCTCCATTCTCTCTACATGTCCGAACCACCTCAACAACCCTTCCTCAGCCCTCTGGACAACAGTTTTGGTAATCCCGCACCTCCTCCTAACTTCCAAACTACGAATTCTCTGCATTATATTCACACCACACATTGCCCTCAGACATGACATCTCCACTGCCTCCAGCCTTCTCCTCGCTGCAACATTCATCACCCACGCTTCACACCCATATAAGAGCGTTGGTAAAACTATACTCTCATACATTCCCCTCTTTGCCTCCAAGGACAAAGTTCTTTGTCTCCACAGACTCCTAAGTGCACCACTCACTCTTTTTCCCTCATCAATTCTATGATTCACCTCATCTTTCATAGACCCATCTGCTGACACGTCCACTCCCAAATATCTGAATACGTTCACCTCCTCCATACTCTCTCCCTCCAATCTGATATTAAATCTTTCATCACCTAATCTTTTTGTTATCCTCATAACCTTACTCTTTCCTGTATTCACCTTTAATTTTCTTCTTTTGCACACCCTACCAAATTCATCCACCAATCTCTGCAACTTCTCTTCAGAATCTCCCAAGAGCACAGTGTCATCAGCAAAGAGCAGCTGTGACAACTCCCACTTTGTGTGTGATTCTTTATCTTTTAACTCCACGCCTCTTGCCAAGACCCTCGCATTTACTTCTCTTACAACCCCATCTATAAATATATTAAACAACCACGGTGACATCACACATCCTTGTCTAATAATATAATAATAATAATAATAATAGAGCTTCAGTTCCCTAAATTAATAACAATAATAATAATAATAACACAGTGGACCCCCGCCTTACGATATTAATCCGTTCCTGAGAGCTCATTATACGCCGAAATTATCGTTAGCTGAATTAATTTTCCCCATAAGAAATAATGTAAATCAGATTAATCCGTTCCTGATGCCCAAGAGTATGAAAAAAAAAATTTTTACATGAAATATTAATTTTAATACACACAAACTGAAGAAGACATGCACAATTACTACTCTACTAAGAAGAGAATACATGACACTTACCTTTATTGAAGATCTGGTGATGATTGATGGGATGGGAGGAGGGGAGAGCATGGAAGTTATTGTTTTGAAGGGGAATCCCCTTCCATTAGGACGAGGTAGCAAGTCCTTTTCCGGGGTTACTTCCCTTCTTCTTTTAGTGCCACTAGGACCAGCTTGAGAGTCACTGGACCTCTGTTGCACAACAAATCTGTCCATAGAGCTCTGTACCTCCTATTCCTTTAAGACTTTCCAATAAAATGGGCCATAGCATTGTCATTGTACAGGTTGCCAACATGGCTTGCAGTAGTTGTGTCATGATGATTTTCATCCGTAAAGGTTTGCAGTTCAACCCACTTTGCACACATTTCCTTAATCTCTTTTTTCAATTCCATACTAATTTTCACCCTTTTTATCACAGGGATGGCACTAGAAGCTTTCTTGAGGTCCATGGTGACTTATTTTGCAGTTACAAGCACTAAAAACACTGGGATAATGTGAAATGTACCGAATGTATGCATAGATGCGACGGCACTGGCTGGCTTGTAAATACTGGTGCTGAGGCCACATGTGGGATGCATCCCAGATGAATCACATAATGCGAGTTTTTTATTGTGAGGCGAGGAAAATTTTTTGCGTTCAAATGCTTCCTATGGCGGATTTAACGTAACGCAATGCGTTCGTAAGGTGGGGGTCCACTGTATAATACTATTACTAATAATATATTATTATTATTATAACGATAGAGCTTCAGTTCCTTAAATTAATAATAATAATTATAATAATAGAGCTTCAGTTCCCTAAATTAATAATAATAATAATAATAATAATGCATAATACATACATATTAATAATTCAGATGGCTTCTGCTAGTTGGCACAGCTGGTAAGCAGTAAACATGTTTACATCCCTGTGGGGGCAGTTCTCTTGTGCTTGTTTGCATTTTTTTAGTCATTTGCCCAAATTTCTTTTTTCTAACCATGGGTCCTAGTGATTTACTGCAGTTAGCCTCAAAAATACTCTGTTTTCTCTTACAGTAAGAACATGGGAAGATACTATAGTCAAATTGGGACAGCAAAGGCAGACGCTTCAGGTGCTGCCACTGCCTCTGCCACCATATTAAGGCCTATTTTATTCATTCTAGAGTATATATCATGTTTCTGTGCTAATTACAGTGGACCCCAGCATAACGATTACCTCCAAATGTGACCAATTATGTAAGTGTATTTATGTAAGTGCGTTTGTACGTGTATGTTTGGGGGTCTGAAAGGAATAATCTACTTCACAATATTCCTTATGGGAATAAATTTGGTCAGTACTGGCACCTAAACATACTTATGGAGTGAAAAAATATCGTTAACCGGGGGTCCACTGTATATTGTTTATTATGCCATATTAGATGAATTGTGATAGATAAATAAGCCGTACAGTTGATAATAGCGTCATATTCAAGTATTTTTTCTCTTCTCTCCGGAGTACAGGAACGAATAATGGCTCTTCAATTAATTTAAATTAGGAAAATTAATTTGATATACGAGTAAATTGAGTTACGAGTCAGGTCCTGGAACGGATTATACTCTTAAGTCAAGGTTCCACTGTACCATCTTCATGTAGTACTTGTAGTAAATAAAGATATCATTATTATTATATATGAGGATACATACATTGGTACCTTGAGTTTCGAACAGCTCCCAACTCAAACAATTATGTAATTGTATTTTTGTAAGTGTATTTTTGAGGGTCAGAAACAGACTAATCTAATTTACATTATTCCTTATGGGAACAAATTCATTCAGCAACAGCATTCGAACAGCCTTCTGGAACAAATTATGGCCGAAACTCGGGGTACCACTGTATATGCAGTGGTCCCTTAATAATCGTCCGGCTCGATAGTTGTCCTTTTCGGAAATCGTCGCGTTATTTCGTCCAAACATTGGCTAGCAAATTGTCCGTTGACTCGCTAATTGTCTTTCGTCCTGGACGCGTACTCATGCTCTGAGCCGCCTCGGCCTCCCTTCCCAGCCAGTGTGCCATTGTTTACCAGTGAGCGACGGTCCCCTCACTTGTTCATACGAAATATTTCATAATATTCCATTCATTTTAGTAGTTGCAAGTGCTAAATAAGCTACCATGGCTCCAAAGAAAGCTCCTAGTGCCACGCCTTTGGTAAAGAAGGTGAGAAATACGATTGAATTTAAGAAAAACATCATTGAACAATATGAAAGTGGCGTACGTGTGGGCAAACTCGCCAGGATGTATAACAAATCCCGTCCAACCGTATCTTCCATCGTGGCCAAGAAAAAGGAAATCAAGGAAGCTGTTGTTGCAAAGGGGGTAAATATGCTGACAAAAATGAGATCACCAGTACTCGAAGATGTTGAGAAGTTATTATTGATGTGGATAAACGAGAAACAATTAGCAGGAGATAGTCTTATGACGTCGATTATTTGTGAAAAGGCTAGGCAGTTGCATGTCAATTTGGTAAAGAAATTGCCTGCAACTAGTGGTGAGGTGAGTGAATTTAACCCTTTCAGGGTCCAAGGCCCAAATCTGGAGTCACGCACCAGTGTCCAAGATATTTCAAAAAAAAAAAATTGTTATTTTTTCTTATGAAATCGTAGAGAATCTTTTTGTGAAGGTAATAAAACAAAAAGTACGAAAATTGGTGGAAAATTGACGAAATTATGCTCTCGCGAATTTTGATGTGTCAGCGATATTTACGAATCGGCGGTTTTGCCGACTTTGACTCCCATTTTAGGCCAATTACATTATTCCAATCAACCAAATTCTTAGCTATTTCACTAGTATTACTTCTATTCTATCGATTGAGCACAAGAAATCGCCAAGTCAACTGTTTCAACTACAAAATAAAGTGATCGGAAATTGTTAATTTGGCCAATTTAACACAAAGTTCAAAATATTCCAATTTCAAAATAGGGTCCAGAATGAACAATGTAGGCATTCCTGGCACTAAACTAACATTTCCTCTGTTCATTAGTTATGTTTTGAGGTGTACTGAAAATACTTATTACTTTCCCTGACAATAATTTCCATCAATGGCTGGTCAAAGAATTCCAGTTCATTGGCCGTGGTTCCAAGGGGACAGGTAGGTAGAATTCCACTTTGAGAGTCATCAAAGTGGTGAGGGCTGGGAACAAAATTGGGATTTTGCTGCCAATCCCAGATACGGTTTGCTGGTGGATACTGGACATCATAGGCTGGTTGTACGGGTGGTTGTGGCGGGCTGGTGGGTGACGCTCCGCTTTGTCCTTGAACTGACGAGTCAGCAGCGTGGGTCCCCGCGTGGCACAGCGAGTCATGCATGGCGGTGCCACTACCACCACCAGCCCCACTAACACCATCCACTGATGTCTGTGGCCCATCCATGCCAAGTGTAGCCACATCATCCTCACTATCACTACCTAAAACGGGTGTAGGGCCACGGGATGTACTCCGGGATGTACTCCGGGATGTACTCCGGGATGTACTCCGGGATGTACTCCGGGATGTACTCCGTCCCCTGGGCACAGCATAGGGTACACTACCCGAGCGCATGCGGCGGCGAACATACCGATGCTTCACTGGTGAATATGTTTCCTCACTATCACTACTCGAATGATCGTCGAGCGCAATAAAATCACAATCCACGTCAGAATCATCGTCATTACTGAAGTCAGAGGCCAGGCCACGGGAAAATATTAGTTTTCTCTTACGTTTAGGAACACCCGACCGTGAGTCACGAGTGCCCACACCAGAGGTAGAAGGTCGAGGATCGTCGGGGTTTTCTGCACTATTATCGATATCCTGGTCATTATTTTCGGTCACTAACTTATCAAAGCCGTAGAATTCGTCTTCATTTCCACTTCCATCAGTGTCAGAACTATCAGACAGGAAGAGGAGAGTCCCAATTTTCCGGGGAGTGAGAGCTGACTTGCGACGAGGCATGGTGAACAAGGGTGACTGAGCCGGCATTCCCACAATGCTATGCAGGCGCCTAGATTTTTTGTTTACGGCGCACACCCACGGCGCAGACCCATTCTCTCATATGTAGGCCTATGAGCGCTTTCGCGCTAAATTTGACGGCGCTAGAATTTTGGCGTAGATCTACGGTTTGGACACTCACCGACCAGCCGTAGATCTACGGGACGGACCCTGAAAGGGTTAATGTTTCATTCATCATGTCCCATTGTATTGTTTTATATACTACATCTATATTTCATGCAAAAAATTTTTTTGTTTTAACCCTTTCAGGGTCCGTCCCGTAGATCTACGGCTTTACGTTCAGGGTCCAAACCGTAGATCTACGCCATGAGCTCAGCTCACTCTGATAAACTGTGAGTGGTACATTTGGGCCTAGATATGAGAGAATACATCTATGTGGTATGTGTGCACCACATAAAACAGATCCTGCAGCACACTGTGTATAATGAGAGAAAAAAAACTTAAATCATGATTTTTCGATTAAAACAGCAACTTTGCAGTGTTTTTTCGTATGTTTTTTATAGTTGTATTTGCGATTTCTTGGTCTCATTTGATAGAATGGAAGACATATTACAGAAATAGAGATGATTTTGATTGGTTTTAGCACTGGAAATGGCTTGAAACTGAGCTCAAAGTAGCGGAAATGTTAAACTTTTGCCGATATTCAAGAGTAAACAAACGACCTCACACGTCTAATACACGTCAGCTGGTGGGTCTAATATACATTCACAAATATGGTGATGATATCTATACAATTATTACAGTATTGCATAACAGTAAATCTTCTATTTTTTGGTTGTGAAATAAAATTCATTATGTGAATAAAAAATCAAAATGGAATTTATTTGTAAAGCCTCAAAACATAACTAATGAACAGAGGAAACGTTAGTTTAGTGCCAGGAATGCCTACATTGTTTATTCTGGACCCTATTTTGAAATTGGAATATTTTGAACTTTGTGTTAAATTGGCCAAATTAACAATTTCCGATCACTTTATTTTGTAGTTGAAACAGTTGACTTGGCGATTTCTTGTGCTCAATCGATTGAATAGAAGTAATACTAGTGAAATAGCTAAGAATTTGGTTGATTGGAATAATGTAATTGGCCTAAAATGGGAGTCAAAGTCGGCAAAATCGCCGATTCGTAAATGTCGCTGACACATCAAAATTCGCGAGAGCATAATTTCGTCAATTTTCCACCAAATTTCGTACTTTTTGTTTTATTACCTTTACAAAAAGATTCTCTACGATTTCATAAGAAAAAATAACAAATTTTTTTTTTGAAAATTCTTGGACACTGGTGCGTGACTCCAGATTTGGGCCTTGGACCCTGAAAGGGTTAATACTTCTGGGTGTCAGGAACGGATTAATTGTACTTACATTATTTCTTATGGCGAAAATTGATTTGAAAATCGTCTATTTCGATAATAGTCCCATTTCCAGGAACGGATTAAGGATGATAAACGAGGGATCACTGTATAGAGTGAATGGAGGCAAATGGTTTTTAGGACTTGATATGCTGTTGGAGTGTGAGCAGGGTAACATTTATGAAGGGAGTCAGGGTATCCGGCAGGCCGGACTTGAGTCCTGGAGATGGGAAGTATAGTGCCTGCACTCTGAAGGAAGGGTGTTAATGTTGCAGTTTTATAACTATAGTGTAAGCATGCCTCTGGCAAGACTGGAGTAAATGATGGTGAAAGTTTTTCATTTTCAGGCCACCCTGCCTTGGTGGGAGACAGCCGTTTTGTTAATAATAATAAAATATTGTATGTGCTGTGTATTTATTTTATTTTACTCTTTATACCTAGCTGTATTGAGCACTCACTATATGTGATAGTGTTTTAATGTTATCAGGCATTTTAGACACATTTGATAATGAAAAAATTCTCTTTTCCAACTGCCGGCAATTTTTGCTTACCAAAAATTGAGGGTCTGTTTCTAAATCTGCGTACTGCCATCACATACTGCAGTGAGAAATATGGGAGGAAATGTAAGATAAACCCAGTGAAGGGTAGGGGTGCCATGGGCACAACAGGAGTGCATTGTATCAACATCCGTGGTACCAGGTTGTTCAACATCTTACCAGAGGATATCAGAAACACTATGTTTAGAATATATTGTTGTGATGATAGGGTTTTACTGCTGGCACCAGAGATCAGGGATGAATGAATATCTGATGGGGTAATAATATTTTTGTAGGCGAACCTTAGATTTCATGGGTACAGTTGTACAGAGCAGTGTGTTGTCGCTAGCATTGCCAGGCCGACAGCCTGAAGAGACAGTTGGGGAGGAGCATCTTGCAGTTGCAACACTGCTGGACAAGTATCTCCACTAAGTACAGTGGACCCGGCTTACAATATTATTTCATTCCAGAAGTATGTTCAGGTGCCATTACTGAACGAATTTGTTCCCATAAGGAATATTGTGAATTAGATTAGTCTATTTCAGACCCCCAAACATACATGTACAAACGCACTTACATAAATACACTTACATAATTGGTCGCATTGGGAGCTGATCGTAAAGCGGGGGTCCACTGTACTAAAAAAATCAGGCTGTGATGGATATCTGGGCTATCAGGCTGCCAGCAGCAACTGCCTAGTTGACCAGGCAAGGATCAGACAAGTATGGCCTACAGCTGGGCTCTAGGATTAGAAAAACTCTTGAAACTCATCAAAGTAAGGCTCGGCAGAAGACATGCATACTAAGTTAATGGTAAAGCTAGAATGTTTAGAATCACTCTACAAGATCATGAATAGCTTTTGTATGCAGTAGAAATGCATTTTTAGTTTAGAATCACTTTACAAGGTCATGAATATCTCTTGTATGCAGTAAATATGCATTTTAAATAAACAGCAGCAATGCTAAGCAATTAATTATAAATACAGTTTTTTGTTGAATGTGTTAAGTTCTTTTTACTGATTCCTAAAATGCTGAAGTTCTTATAATTTTGTAGAAACATGCATGTTAGTTTGGTTTTTATGATTATTTTGCCTTGAAACATTTCTGTCAGTTCTCAAGCATCAAAATCTTAACATTTAGTTGATATGATGGATGTTACTGTCAGTACACTTAATAAGTTGGAAGATATGACGGATTTGTATATCTTTAATACTAGTGATTCATTCACAGTAAGACTGCTGATGTAGAGTAATGCTTGCTTGTGTTATTGACATTGATCAATAAAAGTGAGATGGATCCTTGTTCTCCATAAGTAAAAACTGGCTTCATTCTTCTTGACTAAGAAATTAGCAAACTTAAATATCAGATAAATATTGTCTGCACTCTGAAGGAGGGGTATTAATGTTGCAGTTTTATAACTGTAGTGTAAAGCACCCCTCTAGCAAGACAGTGATGGAGTGAATGATGATACACGTTTTTCTTTCTCGGACCACCCTGCCTTGGTGGAAATTGGCCGGTGAGTGATTGCAATGAGTGTAGCATGAGTGCAGGGTTGACTGTTGCATTTGTTGTAAATTTATCTTCTCAAGATACTGCCTTGTTAACCCTTAAACTTTCCAAATGTAGATCTATGTTTGCGCGCGTAGCGCTCCAACCTTGTTTTTCTCCCTAAGAAAGAATGTAAAAAGAAAGTAGCTCTACGTTTGGAGTGCTTCGCGAGCGAACGTAGATCTACGTTTGGACAGTTAAAGGGTTAATAGCTCAAGGTTTTGACATTAAAATCCACTTTTCAGTAGACTGAAGTTTCCTCTCATCTTGTACCACTTGTATCAACGTATGTTTTTTAGAACAAATAATATGTACAGTAATTAACACTTCTGTTTACAGTGCCATTTTTGACTACACAAAACACTAAATACTTTGGGGAATTTTGCAATACTGTACGTATAATGCATTAAAAAATTAATGAATCCTTTTTAGGGTAGTGTAAATGCTAGCTCCTCAGCTGACTTTAAATTTTCCACTTACAACTTGTTTTCATTTTTATTTTTCTGAATTTTTGCTTTGTGTATTATATAGGTCTCTTTTTTTTTATTTTTAGTCTTTTGTTTTGCATTTTATGCATATAAGTTTAGCATGTTCCTAAAGCAGTATAGCTACACTTAAAATAACTTTACAGCATAATGGTGAAAAAATTACTGATTAGTTTTTGTATATTAGGTGATTGGTGGCCATGAAGAGGCAACGTGAGGGAAAGCACACATAGCTGCAAGACCTCGCCTCCTGCGTCACCTTCCTCTAACACATCGGCATTGGAGGTCGCTTCCCTTCAGTAACTTCATTACAGCGCCTCTCATTAGTGCACCGCCTCCTCCTCCTCACCATGATGCCTCGCCACAAAAACTACAAAAAGGTTCCAGTACTAACATTTGGTCATGTTTGTTTTGTGGTTGTTTACTTACTAAACTGCCAGCTTATAAGGACAGGTTGTTTAAAAGTTCATATGACCGTTTGTGATGCCTATTAGTGATGACTTTACTATTCATGCATGAAAGGCATGAAGACTATAATTGTTATAATACATATTTCTGTATATACTACAGTTTTTCTCTTGGGTCGGAAATTTAGAATTTCTAAGCTTTGATACTTTGTCTTGTGAACATACAGAAAAATCATTGCAGACTTCATAGATCTTGCCAATGTATTGATTGCTGCATTAGTTATGAACAATGAGAATTGCATGTACTATATCTCTAAAGATGCGCAGCTACGAAGGAAAAGCTTCTCTGTGTTTGCCTTCATAACTTGGAAACATTGTCCATATTTCTTTTTTGACATTAATAGTTGTCTTTATATGGCATGATGCGCCATTGCCTTATAATATGTCATGTAACAAGTATTATTCATAATGGTTTGGTGCTTGTGGTAAATTGTGCATGTAAATGAAAAATTGTTCCTTTTACATATAGGTAAGATTTTGCAATTTATATTGATTAACATATTACTATTAATATCTTTGTTACCTCTACAGTTGTTACATAAACTTAGGCCTTAGGTAGTGCATAAATCAGGGTCATAGCTTCAGTGAGCAAATTGGATATTAACCTTCAAATATATGGGTGGTAACATGAAAGGTTTTATGCACTTTAAGTTCTCAAATTTGAATTTATATACATAATTGTTTTACATGGAAATTTTTACAAAGAAATTTTATAAAAGATCATATTATGTCATGTAAATTCTTCAGAAGCTGAGTATTTACCAAAGGCTTAAAGACTGATCACTGGGATATTGTGATAACATCATATCATATTGAGAAAGTAATTGAATATATTATTAAAGAATACTGGAGTGATTTATTCCTTGATGTTTGATGCATAAAATTGTCTTGAGGAATATCTTTTATATTTTGATAAAGTGACTGTTAATAATAAGGTATATAATCAGTGAACATTGGTTTGATTATTTGGTGTAGTCATCTAATTTATCAATTATATGAGCTGTAAAATAATTCTCAGGTGTTTCATTTAACACTCATTTATGGAAATCTTTCATTTCAGAGAAAATTTAGTATTAAAAAAAAGACAGCTTCAGAGATGGGAAAGTATGAGTGGAATAGAGACTGATGTGTGTCATTTACTGCAAGACCTATTATAGGATTTCTTAACTGACAGATTAGCAGCCTTAACTGCAACTTAATTTTTTATGTTAATATCCTTCCCTCAGAACCACCTTGTCTCCTTCACCATTTTTTTCTCTCATGCCATGCAGAGCTGAATAACCCCCATGGGTTTAGCACTTTCCAGGAATATAATACAGTGGGCCCCCAAGTTTCATGAACCTCACTCTTCATGAATTTCGACTTTCGGCAACATTTTTTGTCTAAAGCCTCGCGGTTCGTGATTTGCCTCGTGGTTCATCTGTCACATGGAATGTGTCCGTGCATACACAAAGGCTCCCACACAGCATTCAGGAGTCAGTGTGGCATTGTTTGTGAATGAGTGATCATCACCCAACGTGTTCATACGATACGTTTTGTAATAATCCATTCTTTATTGTGCTTGCAGCTGCTAAATAAGCCACCATGGGCCCAAGGAAAGCTTCTAGTGCCAGCCCTTTGGTGAAGAAGGTGAGAAACACAATAGAATTAAAGAAAGAAATTGCATAATATGAAAGTGGAGTGCGTGTGGTCGAAATCAGCAGGGTGTACAGGAAGCCCCATTCAATGATGATTTCCATCGTGTCGAAGAAAAAGGAAATCAAGGAAGCTGTTGTTGCGAAAGGGTATATATGCTCACCAAAAAGTGATCGCAAATACTTGAAGATGTTGAGAATTTGTTGTTAGTGTGGATCAACCAAAAGTAATTAGCAGGAGATAGTGTTATGCAGTCAATATGCAAGGCAGTTGCATACTGATCTCGTGAAGAAAATGCCTGGAACGAATGCTGATGTTAGTGAATTTAAGGCCAGCAAAGGCTGGTTTGAGAGATTTAAGAAGGGTAGTGGCTTACACAGTGCAGTAACGCATGGCAAGGCTGCCAGTTCTGACAAATGTGTGACTGAAAAATTTGTGCAGGAATTCAAAGACTATGTAGAGGCTGAAGGATTCGTCCTCCCTCAAGTGTTCAATTGTGACAAAACAGGCCTCTTTTGGAAGAGAATGCCAAAGAGGACCTACATCACGTGGGAGAAAAAGGCACTGCCAGGACACAAGCATATGAAAGACAGGCTAACTCTTATGTTCTGTGCTAATGCTAGTGGGGATTTCAAAGTGAAGCCTTTACTGTAATGGTATATCACTCTGAAAATCCCAGGATGTTCAAGAAAAACAGTGTCACCAAGAGTAAATTATGTGTGATGTGGAAGGCTAACAGTAAGGCATGGGTCACAAGGGAAATTTTCCTTGATTGGTTCAATGAAGTGTTAGGCCCGAGTGTGAAGGAATACCTCCTGGAAAAAAAAAATTGCCACTCAAGTGCCTCCTGGTAATGGACAATGCTCCTATTCATCCTCCAGACTTGGATGACCAAATGGTGGAGTTTATTTTCATCACAGTGAAGTTCTTGCCCCCTCATACCTCTCCTCTCATCCAGCCCATGGAAATGCAGATCATTTCAAACTTCAAAAAACTGTGCACCAAAGGAATGTTTCAAAGGTGCTTTGATGTGACCTCAGACACTCAGTTGACCCTAAGAGAATTCTGGAAGGATCACTTCAATATCCTCAACTGCCTAAGCCTTATAGATAAGGCTTGGCAGGGAGTGACTTCCAGGGCTTTGAACTCTGCTTGGAGAAAACTGCAGCCAGAATGTGTCCAAAAGAAGGATTTTGAAGGGTTTGAGGCTGACCCTGTCGACCCTACACCTGTTGTGCAATCAATTGTGACATTGGGGAATTCCATGGGATTGGATGTGAGTGGCCAGGATGTGGAAGAGTTGGTGGAGGACCACAATCGAGAGCTAACCACTGAACAACTGCAAAACCTTCATCTGCAACAGCAACAGACCACAGCTGAGGAAATTGCTTCAGAGGAGGAGGAAGAGAGATGGAAGAAGGTGCCTTCAAAGATTAAGGACATTTGTGCAAAGTGGAGTGAGGTGCAAATATTTATGGAGGAACATCACCCTGACAAAGCTGTTGCAAGCCGTGTTGGCAACATGTACAATGACAATGTCTTGTCCCATTTGAGGCAAATTTTAAAACACAACAGAGCTGTCTGGAACAATTTTTTGAGCGACAGGGGTCCAGTGACTCTCAAGTTGGCCCAAGTGGCATTAAAAAACAAAGAAGGGAAGTAACCCAGGATAAGGACTTGGTACCTAAAGTCTGTACAGAAGGGGATTTCCCTTCCAAACAATAGTGTTACTTCTCCATCTTTTCCCCTCCTGTTTTCCATACACCAACAAGAGTCTTCATTAAAGGTAAGTATGATATTATTGTTTTATAAGTGGACCCTCAAATCTCATCATTCCGCCCGGCCACTATGTACAGGCAGTGTGCCATTGTTTACAAGCCAGGGTGGACAGTTCCATGCATACATGCGATATATTATGTATTATTCCATTGTTTTTAGTGCTTGTAACTGCTAAATAAGCCACCATGGGCCCAAAGAAAGCTTCTAGTGCCAACCCCGTGGTAAAAAGGGTGAGAAATACTATCGAATTGAAGAAAGAACATCTGCAACAGCAACAGACCACAGCTGAGGAAATTGCTTTAGAGGAGGGGAGGGAGAGCGATGGAGGAAGTTGCCTTCTTCAACGATTAAGGACATTTGTACAATGTGGACAAAGGTGCAAGCCCTTATGGATGAATATTACCCTGACACAGCTGTTGCAAACTGTGCTGGTGACTTTTACAATGACAATGTTGTGTCCCATTTTAGGGAAATGTTAACCCTTTCAGGGTCGATAGGCCCTCTCCTAAACTCCCGATCATAATGACACCAAAAGTATGAAATTTGATGGAAAACTTATGGAATTATGCTCTCGCGAATTTAGCGGTCTTGATGATGTTGATGCATCGGCAATTACACCCTTTTTGAGCCCTGTTTTCTGCCAATTTCAATCTACTAGTTGACAAAAATCATATCTATTTCACTAGAACTCCATTTTTTCTATCGAATGAGTACACGAAACCACCCATTTACCGATTTCAAGTATCCAATAAAGTGGTCAGAAATTGGCAGTTTTGCTAATTTCACATAAATTTCAGAAGATGCCAATTTCCAAATAGGGTCCAGAATAAGCAAGACAGATATTCCTAGCACTAAAATAACATTTTATCTGTTCATTAGTCACATCCCCAAGCCCCTCTTACATCTCTTGTTGCTGTATAGTCCTTGTGGCTTAGCGCTTCTTTTTGATTATAATAATAATAATAATACATCTCTTGTGCTGTTATGCAGACTACTGCATTAGTGTAGAAATGATGTAGAAATGGTATAAATAATATCAGTGCACTTGTGAAAGAATATTAGACTCACCAGTTGACGTGTATTGGACGCTTGGCATGATTTGTTTACTTTTGAAATTTGGTAAAAATCGAACATTTCTGCTACTACGAGCTCAATTTCAAGGTACTTTTCATTGTGAAACCAATCAAAATCATCTCAATTTCCATAATATGTCTTCCATTCTATAAAATGAGACCAGGAAAACTAGAATACTACCATAAATAGCATACGAAAATACACTGCAAAGTCGCTGTTTTAAACCAAAAACGTGGTCGGAGTTTTTTTTCTCATTATGCACTGTGTGCTGCAGGATTTCTTTTATACTGCACACACTGACCACATAGACCCATTCATTCATATGTAGGCCTACCAGCTTTCTCTCGCTAGATTTGAAGGTGCTAGAATTTATGTGTACTAGTACGGCACCAACCCTGGCGTGCAAGCTGTACTAGTACGGCACCAACCCTGGAAGGGTTAATGGCCATGGATTATTCTGTCAGGAAAAATGGCTGCATAGCCGACACCATCAGGAGATTTAGAACCATCAATATACACTACTATAGCATGAGAATAAGAAAGGGAGTGTTCAATAAACAATGGGCATGAAGTCATTGTAGGCAAGTGAGCTTTGGCACTTAGTAGTGGGGAAGAGCAAGCACGAAATGTAGGAGCTTCCCAAGATGGGATGGAAAAGTAAGCAGAGCATCAGTATAAAAGGGAGGTAAATCAAATGATGAAGTTTGTAAAGAAGAAACACAGAGAGAAAAAGGGCTTAATAAATGGGGTGATGATTACACAAATTAACTATACAGAGGAACCTCAGCTTACGAATTTAATCCGTTCCATGACCTTGTTTGTATCCTGATTTGTTTGCATGCTGAGTCAATTTTCCTCATTTAAATTAATTGAAATGCAATTAATCCATTCCAGCCTCTCAGGAGGCATGACAAAACAATGCTAATATCAACTCTACGGCTTAGTTATCTATCACAATTCATCTAATATGACATAATAAGCAATATTAATAACATAGAAACATGATATATACGCTAGGCCATAATATGGCAAGTGATGGCGATGCCGGCAGCTGCAGAAAACATCTGCCGTTTACTCTCCCACTCTAGTATCTTCCTTGTCTATAGCCCCACACCTAGCTTGTGTTTATCTATGATTAGTGGTGGTGTTGTCCCACATGTAACCACAGGTGTGGTCAAGACAGATGTATATATGGGTGAAGACATGATCACTGTGGCCATAGTGGTGGTGGCGGCGGCGGCCAGCTGCCTCACTCTATGCAGGTATCTTCTTCATTTCTCTAGCTTTTTTTCATATTTTCTAATAGATTCATGAGCTTCTTGCTGATTGTACGCATAAACTGTCTCTTTGGGTGAGGCATTGTGTAAGAAATTTGTACAATATAAGACAAAATTAAGCATCCCAAGGGTCTGCTGCGGTCACTCAGAGCAGCACACTTCCTATTCCTATTAACTCTTGGTTGGCACTGAGACAGCCATGGTCTTGCAGTACCTACAGCTACCCAGAGGGTTACCAATTTGTATTTTGAAGCATTTGGCACAAAAATATGAAAAAAAAAAAATGTGAGAATTGTCTAAAAATGACAACATATTATTATTATTATTACTATTACACCTACCATCCGACTTACGACCTGCTCGACATATGACCATTCAACTTATGACCTTGTTTTCTATGCCAAATTTCTGGGAAATAAACAACTACTTGTGTTGTACACAGTGTTTATCCTAAACCTTACAGTATAAAATACAGTACAAACAGCATAAAAAGTAAAGTAAAAAATGAAATACCAAAATAAAACAATAAAATAAAGTCATTACAAAAATGTGATGTTGATATTCAGTAGTAAGGTTCGAGTTACATCCATTTCGACTTACGACTGGTTTCTCAGAACCGAACTCGGTCGTAAGTCGGATGGTACCTGTATATTGTATTATTATTATTGTTACTATTATATTGTATTATTATTATTATTATTATTCTTTCTCTCAACACACCAGCCGTATCCCACCGAGGCGGGGTGGCCCAAAAGGAAAAACAAAAGTTTCTCCTTTTACATTTAGTAATATATACAGGAGAAAGGGTTACTAGCCCCTTGCTCCTAGCATTTTAGTCGCCTCTTACAACACGCATGGCTTACGGAGAAAGAATTCTGTTCCACCTTCCCCATGGTGGTAAGAGGAAATAAACAAGAGGAACAACTAGAAAGAAAATAGAAGAAAACCCAGAGGGGTGTATGTATATATATGCTTGTACACGTATGTGAAGTGTGACCTAAGTGCAAGTAGAAGTAGCAAGACATACCTGAAATCTTGCATGTTTATGAGACAGACAAAAGACACCAGCAAAATACTACAGGCTTTTGTTGTACACTCACTTGGCAGGACAGTAGTACCTCCTTGGGCAGTTGCTGTTTACCAACCTACTACCTAGGTATTATTATTATTATTAATTATTATTATTATTCTTAGTATGTACATACACGTATTATAATAATTATTATTATTAATACATGTAATAATTATTATTATTAATTTAGGGAACTGGAGCACAGATCCAATTCCCTAGATCAAGAGCCCATCACCACATACATACTAATAATAATAATAATTACTATAATAATAATAATAATATTAACCCTCTGACTGTTTCTATCGTATATATATGTCTTACGAGCCACCGTGTTTGATGTATATATATTCAGAAATTCTAGTGGCTTCAAATCAAGCAGGAGAAAGCTGGTAGGCCCACATGTGAGAGAATGGGTCTGTGTGGTCACTGTGCACCATATAAAAAATCCTGCAGCACACAGTGCACAATGAGAAAAAAAGAACTGACTGCGTTTTCGGATTAAAACGCCGATTTTGAGGTGTATTTTCATGTAGTTTTTATGGCTATATTCTCATTTTTGTAGTCACATTTGATAGAATGGAAAACCTATTATAGAAAAAGAGGTGATTTTGATTGGTTTTACTATGAAAAGGACCTTGAAATGTAGCTCAAAGTAGAGGAAATGTTTGATTTTTGCTGATGTTCAAGAGTAAACAAATGATGTCATTGTCCAATAAATGTCCAGCTAGACATTTTGATATGCAGTCATGAATGGGTTGATGTTATTTATACAATTATTACAATATTGCAGTAGTCTGCATAACAGTAAATCTTCTATTTTTTGTTTGAATAAAAATTCAAAATAGAAAGCAAGAGTAATATTAGAGGGGCCTGGAGACATGACTGATAAACAAAGAAAATGTTATTTTAGAGCCAGGAATGTCTGCATTGCTCATTCTGGACCCTATTTTGAAATTGGCATATTTTTTAATTTGCGTGAAATTGGCCAAATTGCCAATATCTGATCACTTTATTGGGTAGTTGAAGTCAGTAAATGGGCAGTTTCTTGTACTCAATCGATAGAGCAAATGGAGTTCTAAAGAAGTAGTTATGAGTTTGGTTAACTGGAACAATAGAATTAGCCGAAAATAGGGCTCAAAGTGGGCAAAATTGCCGATTCGTAAATATCGATGAGGTCATTAACTTCGTGAGAGCATAATTCCGTCAGTTTTCCATCAAATTTCATTCTTTTGGTGTCATTACAATCGGGAAAAGATTCTCTATCATTTCACAAGAAAAAATAATTTTTGGGAGGGGGGAAATTTTTCAACATCAGGAGACACCTCAGGATTTGGGGTTTCGGCAGTCAAAGGGTTAATAAAGTACGTAATAACAGTAAGGAGAAACTTCAAAAGGCTGCCAGTAGTTGGCGTCACTGTCAGCAAAACATTAGTAACCACTACTAGTACACTTTTCACCTTCTAGACTTAGTAGTCTATAAGTATTAGGTTAAGTCTGCCTGAAATGATTCGGCATAATAGTGGCTTTCTTTGCACCAATTATATTATGATATGTAAACACACATTGTAACCTTTGCAAAGAAATAAATATTTTGTTTTTTATTTATTTAAGGAACCTCCCTTGAGGGGGAAGTTCACATTCTGAAATATCCTTTGTATCCACAAGCAAAAATCGACCGAAAGACAATTTGTATCCTGAAAAATTCGCATGGTGGGGCGTTTGTAAGCCGAGGTTCCACTGTATTAATATCCATTACCATTCTATACCTGGATCATCAAGATCATGGAAGTGGATAAAATAATGGTAAAAATGGGCATTACATCATTCTTGCAAAGATAAAGATGAAGTGTTTGCCTCTGTATGTAATAAAGGCTCTCAACTGGGAAAGATCTAAAAACCCGAGATTTCACTTACAGCAACAGGGAGTCTGAAGAATACAGTTGGTCACTGTAGTTGAGTTTATTTAAAATTAAGGCTGAATGAAGGTGCAGAAGGTTTGTTTATCAGCCCTTCCAAGAAAGATGGGCGAGAGCTTTTAGGAAGTTCAGGTGGCTTTGGTAAGCAGCATTCCAAGAGGTTATGTGGGACTTCCAGGACATTTGGCAATAAGATAAGATCAAGAAATTTTACTGTATCCTGTTCAGGGATATGCAAATAAAAATTGAGGAATAACAACAAAAGGAATCCTAATCATATTTATTAGTTTTCAATGAGGTGGAGAAAAAGGTCAACAGATAGACACTCGTCTATACACAATTACATAAATTTACAAATACACTTATACAGCCAGAAAACTAGAAATAGCGATGTCCTGGCCCTAAGCGAAACAAAGCTGAAGGGGGTAGGGGAGTTTCAGTGGGGGGAAATAAATGGGATTAAATCTGGAGTATCTGAGAGAGTTAGAGCAAAGGAAGGGGTAGCAGTAATGTTAAATGATCAGTTATGGAAGGAGAAAAGAGAATATGAATGTGTAAATTCAAGAATTATGTGGATTAAAGTAAAGGTTGGATGCGAGAAGTGGGTCATAATAAGCGTGTATGCACCTGGAGAAGAGAGGAATGCAGAGGAGAGAGAGAGATTTTGGGAGATGTTAAGTGAATGTATAGGAGCCTTTGAACCAAGTGAGAGAGTAATTGTGGTAGGGGACCTGAATGCTAAAGTAGGAGAAACTTTTAGAGAGGGTGTGGTAGGTAAGTTTGGGGTGCCAGGTGTAAATGATAATGGAAGCCCTTTGATTGAACTTTGTATAGAAAGGGGTTTAGTTATAGGTAATACATATTTTAAGAAAAAGAGGATAAATAAGTATACAAGATATGATGTAGGGCGAAATGACAGTAGTTTGTTGGATTATGTATTGGTAGATAAAAGACTGTTGAGTAGACTTCAGGATGTACATGTTTATAGAGGGGCCACAGATATATCAGATCACTTTCTAGTTGTAGCTACACTGAGAGTAAAAGGTAGATGGGATACAAGGAGAATAGAAGCATCAGGGAAGAGAGAGGTGAAGGTTTATAAACTAAAAGAGGAGGCAGTTAGGGTAAGATATAAACAGCTATTGGAGGATAGATGGGCTAATGAGAGCATAGGCAATGGGGTCGAAGAGGTATGGGGTAGGTTTAAAAATGTAGTGTTAGAGTGTTCAGCAGAAGTTTGTGGTTACAGGAAAGTGGGTGCAGGAGGGAAGAGGAGCGATTGGTGGAATGATGATGTAAAGAGAGTAGTAAGGGAGAAAAAGTTAGCATATGAGAAGTTTTTACAAAGTAGAAGTGATGCAAGGAGGGAAGAGTATATGGAGAAAAAGAGAGAGGTTAAGAGAGTGGTGAAGCAATGTAAAAAGAGAGCAAATGAGAGAGTGGGTGAGATGTTATCAACAAATTTTGTTGAAAATAAGAAAAAGTTTTGGAGTAATCTTTTTAACATATCACTACAAACTGGCATAGTGCCTGATAAGTGGAAAATGGTAAATGTAATACCTATTTACAAGGCAGGTGACAGGTCCTTGGCTTCGAACTATAGACCAATAAGCCTTACCTCCATAGTGGGAAAATTTATGGAAACAATAATTGCCGAAGCAATTCGTAGCCATCTTGACAGGCACAGATTGATTAATGAATCTCAACACAGTTTTACAAAGGGGCATTCCTGTCTTACGAATTTACTAACTTTTTTCACTAAGGTGTTTGAGGAGGTGGATCATGGTAATTAATATGATATTGTGTATATGGACTTCAGCAAGGCTTTCGATAGAGTTCCACACCAGAGGCTATTGAGGAAACTTAAGGCACACGGAATAGGAGAAATTTTTTCCTGGGTAGAGGCATGGCTGACAAATAGACAGCAGAGAGTTTGCATAAATGGGGAGAAATCAGAATGGGGGCACGTCACAAGCGGTGTTCCTCAGGGGTCAGTGTTGGGCCCGTTGTTATTCACAATTTACATAAACGACATAGATGAGGGAATAAATAGTGACATAAGCAAATTTGCTGGTGACACCAAAATAGGCCATCCAATTCATTCTAATGAGGACACTAGAGCACTCCAGGATGATTTGAATAGACTGGTGCAATGGTCGGAGAAGTGGCAGATGCAGTTTATAGACAAATGTTCTAAATGTTGGACAGGTAAATAACCATGCCACATATAAACTAAATAATGTAGATCTTAATACTACTGATTGGGAAAAGGATTTAGGAGTTCTGGTTTGCAGTAATCTAAAACCAAGACAACAGTGCATTAGTGTTCGCAATAAAGCTTACAGAATTCTTGGCTTCATATCTAGAAGTATAAATAATAGAAGTCCTCAGGTTGTTCTTCAACTCTATATATCCTTGGTTAGGCCTCATTTAGACTATGCTGCTCAGTTCTGGTCACCGTATTACAGAATGGATATAAATGCTCTGGAAAACGTACAGAGGAGGATGACAAAGATGATTCCATGTATCAGAAATCTTCCCTATGAGGATAGCCTGAGGTCCCTGAATCTGCACTCTCTAGAAAGGCGTAGAATTAGGGGGGATATGATTGAGGTGTATAAATGGAAGACAGGAATAAATATAGGGGATGTAAATAACGTGCTGAAAATATCTAGCCTAGACAGGACTCGTAGCAATTGTTTTAAGTTGGAAAAATTCAGATTCAATAGGGATATAGGAAAGCACTGGTTTGGTTATAGAGTTGTGGATGAGTGGAACAAACTCCCAAGTACAGTTATTGAGGCTAAAACGTTGTGTAGTTTTAAAATTAGATTAGATAAATACATGAGTGGGTGTGGGTGGGTGTGAGTTGGACCTGATTAGCTTGTGCTACTAGGTCAGTTGTCGTGTTCCTTCCTTAACCCTTTCAGGGTCCGTCCCGTAGATCTACGGCTTTACGTTCAGGGTCCAAACCGTAGACCTACGCCATGAGCTCAGCTCACTCTGATAAACTGTGAGTGGTACATTTGGGCCTAGATATGATAGAATACATCTATGTGGTATGTGTGCACCACATAAAACAGATCCTGCAGCACACTGTGTATAATGAGAGAAAAAAAATGAAATCATGTTTTTTCGATTAAAACAGCAACTTTGCAGTGTTTTTTCGTATGTTTTTTATAGTTGTATTTGCGATTTCTTGGTCTCATTTGATAGAATGGAAGACATATTACAGAAATAGAGATGATTTTGATTGGTTTTAGCATTGGAAATGGCTTGAAACTGAGCTCAAAGTAGCGGAAATGTTAAATTTTTGCCGATATTCAAGAGTAAACAAACGACCTCACACATCTAATACACGTCAGCTGGTGGGTCTAATATACATTCACAAATATGGTGATGATATTTATACAATTATTACAGTATTGCATAAGAGTAAATCTTCTATTTTTTGGTGTGAATAAAAATTCATTATGTGAATAAAAAATCAAAATGGAATTTATTTGTAAAGCCTCAAAACATAACTAATGAACAGAGGAAATGTTAGTTTAGTGCCAGGAATGCCTACATTGTTCATTCTGGACCCTATTTTGAAATTGGAATATTTTGAACTTTGTGTTAAATTGGCCAAATTAACAATTTCCGATCACTTTATTTTGTAGTTGAAACAGTTGACTTGGCGATTTCTTGTGCTCAATCGATAGAATAGAAGTAATACTAGTGAAATAGCTAAGAATTTGGTTGATTGGAATAATGTAATTGGCCTAAAATGGGAGTCAAAGTCGGCAAAATCGCCGATTCGTAAATATCGCTGACACATCAAAATTCGCGAGAGCATAATTTCGTCAATTTTCCACCAAATTTCGTACTTTTTGTTTTATTACCTTCACAAAAAGATTCTCTACGATTTCATAAGAAAAAATAACAATTTTTTTTTTTTTAAATTCTTGGACACTGGTGCGTGACTCCAGATTTGGGCCTTGGACCCTGAAAGGGTTAAGTGAATATGGCCTGCCCTGACTAGGAGGTAGGAGACTTGGACCTACCTCGCATGGGCCAGTAGGCCTGCTGCAGTGTTCCTTCTTTCTTATAAGAACATAAGAACATAATAACTAAGGAACACTGCAGAAGGCCTACTGGCCCATGCAGGGCAGGTCCAAGTCTCCTACCGGCTTAAGCCAATGCACCCAACCTAGTCAGGTCAGGTCACATTGACTTAAGGGAGGAACACGGCAACCGACCTGGTAGCACAAGCTATCAGGTCTAACTCACACCCACCCACATCCACTCATGTATTTATCCAATCTATTTTTAAAGCTACACAACGTTCTGGCCTCTATAACTGTACTTGGGAGTTTGTTCCACTCATCCACAACTCTATTACCAAACCAGTACTTTCCTATATCCTTCCTGAATCTGAATTTTTCCAACTTAAAACCATTGCTGCGAGTCCTGTTTAGGCTAGATATTTTCAGCACACTATTTACATTCCCTTTATTTATTCCTGTCTTCCATTTATACACCTCAATCATATCTCCCCTAATTCTACGCCTTTCTAGAGAGTGCAGATTCAGGGACCTCAGGCTATCCTCATAGGGAAGATTTCTGATACATGGATGTGTTCAGTCCATCAAGATTGATGGACTGAACACATTGACTCAAGGTTGAGGGACTGATTACCTCATTCTCCTCCTGTTCTTCAAGTTTCTCCTACGTATGGACTGATGAAGCCACTGTGTGGCGAAACGTTTCCTCAATAAAGATACCCAAGAGTTGCACATGTGTCTAATTTATCAACATGTCGGTTCCCTGAACCATTCATCTACAAATGCAATATTCGCGGCTTTCACAGAGACCCACATAAAGTTTCACTTGGACAACGAAATATGGACCCCAGGTTACATAAGAACATAAGAACGAAGGAACACTGCAGAAGGCCTACTGGCCCATGCGAGGCAGGTCCAAGTCTCCTACCGGCTTAAGCCAATGCACCCAACCTAGTCAGGTCAGGTCACATTGACTTAAGGGAGGAACACGGCAACCGACCTGGTAGCACAAGCTGTCAGGTCCAACTCACACCCACCCACATCCACTCATAAGAACATAAGAATATAAGAATGTAGGAACACTGCAGAAGGCCTACTGGCCCATACGAGGCAGGTCCTTATCAAAACGATCTCTACCTAAAGCCACCCAAGAAATAACTCCCGTACCCAATGACACCAATCAAACCCAGCCCCTCCCACTCATATATTTGTCCAGTCTCTTCTTAAAGCTACACAAGGTCCTAGCCTCTATCACCCCACTAGGAAGACTGTTCCACGCATCTACAACTCTGTTAGAAAACCAGTACTTACCTATGTCCTTTCTAAAACTAAATTTATCCAACTTATATCCATTATTTCTGGTTCTTACCTGGTTCGACACCCTCAGTACTTTATTAATATCTCCCTTGTTTATGCCTGTCATCCACTTATACACTTCAAATTTCTCCTCTCGTTCTACGCCCCCCCCAGAGAGTGGAGATTTAAGGCTTTAAGTCTATCTTCATACGAGGTTCCTTACACAGAAAATCATTTTTAGTCATTCTTCTCTGTATGCTCTCTAATGAGTCTATATCCATCCTGTAGTAAGGAACCAAAACTGAGCAGCATAATCTAAATGAGGCCTCACTAGTGATGTATAGAGCTGTAAAATAACTTTTGGACTTCTGTTACTTATACTTCTTGAGATAAATCCAAGTAATCTGTTGGCCTTGTTGCGCACACTAAGGCACTGCTGTCTTGGCTTTAGATTTCTGCTTACCATGACTCCCAAGTCTTTTTCACATTCTGTATGACAAGCTCTACTTCACCTAGATTATAGCTTCGAGGGTTTTTTCATTACCAAGGGCAAGTACCTTACCTTATTCCACATTGAACTTCATCTGCCATTTTTCAGACCAAGACATTAATTTGTCCAAATCGTCCTGGAGTTCATTGATATCCTCCTCAGAGTGAATTATATGGCCTATCTTCGTATCATCAGCAAATTTACTCATGTCACTCGTAATCCCTTCATCAAGGTCATTAATGTAAATTATGAACAAGAGAGGGCCCAAAACTGATCCCTGTGGAATGCCACTAGTGACTAATCCCCATTCAGATTTCACTCCATTAATGGTAACTCTGCTTTCTATTGGTTAGCCATGCCTCAATCCATGCTAGAACTTTACCTCCTATACCATGAGCTGCCACTTTTCTTAAGAGTCTCTTGTGAGGTACTCTATCGAAAGCTTTACTAAAATCCAAATAAACAATATCATATTCCTTATCACTGTCAACTGCCTCAAATGTTCTATTGAAAGAAACGTCAGTAAGTTTGTCAGGCAGGAACGACCTCTCGTGAATCCATGCTGAGATTCATTTATCAAGTTATGTTCTTCAAGGTGACTTCTGATAATGTCAGCTATAATTGATTCTAATAACTTGCCCACTATAGATGTCAGGCTTATTGGACGGTAATTTGAAGGAGTGGACTTATCCCCTGATTTGAATATAGGAACCACATTAGCCATCTTCCACAACTCTGGCACAACACTGGTAAGGATGGATGCATGAATACACTCGTTAATGGCTGACTAAGCTCCATCTTGCATTCCTTAAGTACCCTAGAAAACAGCTCATCGGGACCCGGGGACTTATTTTGCTTCAGTTTGTCTATCTGTTTAATAACCATGTCCCTAGTGACAGTAATATTAGTTAACTTAAATTCATCAGGAACTAAGTAATCGTTGATTACTGGAATCTCATTTACATCTTCCTGTGTAAAAACTGACAAAAAATAGTCATTAAATAAGGAGCACATTTCCAGTTCGTTATCCGTCAGCTGTCCATTCCCAATTTTCAGAGGTCCTACTTTTTCCTTCACCTTCGTCCTATACACTTGAAAGAATCCCTTTGGATTAGTCTTTGATTCATTAGCAACTCTAATTTCATAGTCACGTTTCGCCTTTCTAATCGCCTTTTTTACTTTTCTTTTAAGCTGAACATATTGGTCAGTAAGGTTAACCTCTCCTCTTCTGATGCGCCTATAAATTCCCCTTTTCTCCCCTAATAGATGCTTTAGCCTCCTGTTAACCCATTTGGGATCGTTATTATTAGACCTAATTTCTCTCTGGGGAATGTATATACTCTGCGCATGGTGTACATTATTAAGAAAACAATCATAAAAGCAGATCCCTTCATAATCATAAGTATGATCATCGTTAATAAAATCATTAGCTAGATAACTCCAATCAAGATTAGACAGGTGTTCCCTAAGTCCATTATAATCGGCAGAACGAAAATCAGGGATTTTTACTGTATTCATTATTCTTGCATTCCCAGTTAATGCTAAAAGTGATGAATTTGTGATCACTTGCGCCAAGCTCTTCAGTGATCTCCAGATTATTCACGAGTGTTTCCTTATTTGACAAGACTAGGTCTAGCAAATTATTACCCCTGGTAGGCTCTGTTATGCTCTGCTTCAGAAAACAGTCCTGGACTGTTTCCATAAAGTCACTGGACTCTAGATTACCTGTCAAAGAATTCCAGTCAATTTGACTAAAGTTAAAGTCCCCTACTATGACTATGTTATTGTGTCTAGAAGCCCTACCAATTTCGTCCCAAAGAAGTCTCCCTCTATCGTGATCCAAGCCTGGAGGTCGGTATATTACACCTAGAATTAGTTTTTCTTGACCCTCTACGAACTCTACCCAAACAGATTCTGTTACTGCTCCATCTATTTTCATACCTGTTTTTATGCAACAATTAATATTTTCTCGAACATATAATGCAACTCCTCCCCCCTTCCCATTAGATCTATCCACATTGAACAACTTAAATTCCTGAATATTACACTCAGCAGTCATATCCCAACTCTTTAAATCATACCATGTTTCAGTTAATGCAATGATATCAAAGTTCCCAGCACATGCTACCAAACGTAGTTCATTAATTTTATTTCTTGCACTTCGACTGTTAGCATAAAATACCATCATATGTTTTTTCTTCTGCACATTTTTCATATTCATCTTTGTTTTTACACAATTTCTGAAATTATCAATACCCACACTTACTCCATGACAGTTACTATTAAGATTCTTAATATCACAGCATAAGTCAATATATCCACACTCATTATTTATCATTTCTAAACCCATGCCTCTAACTAATCCTAGTTTAAAGTCCTAACAACCCACTCAACTGAGTTAGCAAGAAAATCCACACCTGCCCTGGATAAGTGAACACCATCCCTGGCATACATGTCATTTCGACCACAGAAGTTGTCCCAGTTGTCAATGAATGGTACTGCAATATCATTACAGTGTTTATCCAGCCAACAATTAATACCAATTGCTCTGGACAACCATTCATTACCAACACCTCTTCTTGGCAAAATGCCACATATAACAGGGTGCCCCCCCTTCTTCCTAATTATGTCTATAGCTGTCCTGAACTTTCTAACTAAATCCTCACTTCTACGCTTGCCTACATCATTGCCTCCAGCACTGAGGCAAATAATAGGATTGATCCCATTACCGTTCATGATGTTGTCAAGCCGGCTAACAATGTCCTCCATCCCAGCCCCAGGAAAACAAACCCTTTGTCTCCTACTCCTGTCCTTCAAGCAGAATGCCCTATCCATGTATCTAACCTGGCTATCACCAACAACAACAATATTCTTACCTTCCTTGCTGTCGTTCGTCGTGACGGTCCCAGTAGTCGACTCACATTCGTCGGGTACCCACCGAGAATGCGTTGGAGGTTTCCACAAGAGTTTCCACAGCAGTCTCTTTCTTCTTCATCGCTTCTGGTTTTCCATTCGTCTTCTTGATCGTCAACTTCGTCGTCCCCTGCTGTCCAGCCACTGACCACGATCCCTTCTTGACCTGAGGACTCGAAACAGGAGGACTACTACGTATCCTCTTGTTTTCCTCGGTCAATCGCCGTATCTCCATTCTCGCTACCCTCAATTCTTCCTTAAGCTGCTGGTAAAGTTGCTCGATGGAGGGCATCTTGGTTCAGTCCACGGGGAGCACACAAGACACTTCTTCACAGAGTTAAGTACAGGTCACCACATGTATTTATCCAACCTATTTTTAAAGCTACACAACGTTCTGGCCTCTATAACTGTACTCGGGAGTTTGTTCCACTCATCTACAACTCTATTACCAAACCAGTACTTTCCTATATCCTTCCTGAATCTGAATTTTTCCAACTTAAAACCACTGCTGCGAGTCCTGTCTAGGCTAGATATTTTCAGCACACTATTTACATCCCCTTTATTTATTCCTGTCTTCCATTTATACACCTCAATCATATCCCCCCTTATTCTACGTCTTTCTAGAGAGTGCAGATTCAGGGCCCTTAGTCTATCCTCATAGGGAAGGTTTCTGATACATGGGATCAACTTTGTCATTAACTGAGACGTGGTATGATTTAAAGAGTCGGGATATGACTGCTGAGTGTAATATTCAGGGATTTAAGTTGTTCAATGTGGATAGATGTAATGGGAAGGGGTAAGGAGTTGCATTATATGTTCGAGAAAATATTAATTGCATAAAAACAGGTATAAAAATAGATGGAACAGTAACATAATCTGTTTGGGTAGAGTTTGTAGAGGGTCAAGAAAAACTAATTCTAGGTGTAATATACCGACCTCCAGGCTTGGATCACGATAGAGGGAGACTTCTTTGGGACGAAATTGTTAGGGCTTCTAGACACAATAACATAGTCATAGTAGGGGACTTTAACTTTAGTCAAATTGACTGGAATTCTTTGACAGGTAATCTAGAGTCCAATGACTTTATGGAAACAGTTCAGGACTGTTTTCTGAAGCAGAGCGTAACAGAGTCTACCAGGGTTAATAATTTGCTAGACCTAGTCTTGTCAAATAAGGAAACACTCGTGAATAATCTGGAGATCACTGAAGAGCTTGGCGCAAGTGATAACAAATCCATCACTTTTAGCATTAACTGGGAATGCAAGAATAATAATAATACAGTAAAAATCCCTGATTTCCTTTCTGCCGATTATAATGGACTTGATAAATTAGACACATGTGCAACTCTTGGGTATCTTTATTGAGGAAACGTTTCGCCACTGTGTGGCGAAACGTTTCCTCAATAAAGATACCCAAGAGTTGCACATGTGTCTAATTTATCAACATGTCGGTTCTCTGAACCATTCATCTATAATGGACTTAGGGAACATCTGTCTAATCTTGATTGGGGTTATCTAGCTAATGATTTTATTGGCGATGATCATACTTATGATTATGAAGGGATCTGCTTTTATGATTTTTTTTTCTTAATAATGTACACCATGCCCAGAGTATACACATTCCCCAGAGAGATATTAGGTCTAATAATAACGATCCCAAATGGGTTAACAGTAGGTTAAAGCATCTATTAGGGGAGAAAAGGTGAATTTATAGGCGCATCAAAAGAGGAGAGATTAACCTTACTGACAATTATGTTCAGCTTAAAAGAGAAGTAAAAAAGGGGATTAGAAAGGCTAAACGTGACTATGAAATTAGAGTTGCTAGTGAATCAAGGAGTAATCCAAAGGGGTTCTTTCAAGTGTATAGGACAAAGGTGAAGGAAAAAGTAGGACCTATGAAAATTGGAAATGGACAGCTGACGGATAACAAACTGGAAATGTGTTCCTTATTTAATGACTATTTTTTGTCAGTTTTTACAAAGGAAGATGTAAATGAGATTCCAGTAATTAATAATTATTTAGTTCCTGATGAATTTAAATTAACTAATATTACTGTCACGAGGGACATGGTTATTAAACAGATAGACAAAGTGAAGCAAAATAAGTCCCCGGGACCCAATGACTTGTTTTCCAGGGTACTTAAGGAAAGCAAGATGGAGCTTAGTCAGCCATTAACGAGTTTAATGCGTCCATCCTTACCGGTGTTGTGCCAGAGTTGTGGAAGATGGCTAATGTGGTTCCTATATTCAAATTAGGGGATAAGTCCGTTCCTTCAAATTACCGTCCAATAAGCCTGACATCTATAGTGGGCAAGTTATTAGAATCAATTATAGCTGACATTATTACAAGTCACCTTGAAGAGCATAACTTGATAAATGAATCTCAGCATGGATTCACGAGAGGTCGTTCCTGCCTGACAAACTTACTGACGTTCATCAATAGAACATCTGAGGCAGTTGACAGTGATAAGGAATATGATATTGTTTATTTGGATTTTAGTAAAGCCTTCGATAGAGTACCTCACAGGATACTCTTGAAAAAAGTGGCAGCTCATGGTATAGGAGGTAAAGTTCTAGCATGGATAGAGGCATGGCTTACCAATAGAAAGCAGAGAGTTACCATTAATGGAGTGAAATCTGAATGGGGATTAGTCTCTAGTGGCATCCCACAAGGATCAGTTTTAGGCCCTCTCCTGTTCATAATTTACATTAATGACCTAGATGAAGGGATTACAAGTGACATGAGTAAGTTTGCTGATTATACAAAGATAGGCCGTATAATTCACTCTGAGGAGGATATCAATGAACATAAGAACATAAGAAAGGAGGAACACTGCAGGAGGCCTGTTGGCCCATACTAGGCAGGCCCTTTACAATTCATCCCACTAACAAAACATTTGCCCAACCCAATTTTCAGTGCTACCCATGAAATAAGCTCTGATGTGAAAGTCCCACTCAAATCCAACCCCTCCCTCTCATGTACTTATTCAACCTAAATTTGAAACTACCCAAAGTCCTAGCCTCAATAACCCAACTAGGTAGACTGTTCCACTCATCAACTACCCTATTTCCAAACCAATACTTTCCTATATCCTTTCTAAATCTAAACTTATCTAATTTAAATCCATTACTGCGGGTTCTCTCTTGGAGAGATATCCTCAAGACCTTATTAATATCCCATTTATTAATACCTATCTTCCACTTATACACTTCGATCAGGTCTCCCCTCATTCTTCGTCTAACAAGTGAATGCAACTTAAGAGTCTTCAATCTTTCTTCATAAGGAAGATTTCTAATGCTATGTATTAATTTAGTCATCCTACGCTGAATGTTTTCTAACGAATTTATGTCCTTTCTGTAATATGGAGACCAGAATTGAGCTGCATAATCTAGGTGAGGCCTTACTAATGATATATAAAGCTGCAGTATGACCTCTGGACTTCTGTTGCTTACACTTCTTGATATAAATCCCAGTAATCTATTTGCCTTATTACGTACGCTTAGGCATTGCTGTCTTGGTTTAAGGTTGCTGCTCACCATAACCCCCAAGTCCTTTTCACAATCTGTATGGGTAAGTTCTACATCATTTAAGTTATAAGTACAGTGGACCCCCGGTTAACGATATTTTTTCACTCCAGAAGTATGTTCAGGTGCCAGTACTGACCGAATTTGTTCCCATAAGAAATATTGTGAAGTAGATTAGTCCATTTCAGACCCCCAAACATACACGTACAAACGCACTTACATAAATACACTTACATAATAGGTCGCATTCGGAGGTAATCGTTATGCAGGGGTCCACTGTACTATGGTTATGGACACTCCCGAGCTTCAGAACCTTGCATTTATCTACATTGAACTGCATCTGCCACTTTTCTGACCAAGGATAGAGTTTGTTTAAATCCTCCTGAAGTTCCATAACATCTACGTTTGAATCAATTATCCTACCTATCTTTGTGTCATCAGCGAATTTGCTCATATCACTAGTAATTCCCTCATCAGGATCATTGATATATATTATAAACAACAACGGGCCCAAGACTGATCCCTGTGGAACGCCACTTGTTACAGATCCCCACTCGGATTTAACCCCATTTATGGACACTCTCTGCTTCCTGTCTGTGAGCCATGACTCGATCCACGAGAGCACTTTTCCCCCAATACCATGAGCTGCCACTTTCTTTAACAGTTTATGGTGCGGAACTCTATCAAAAGCCTTACTAAAACCTTAGTAAATAATATCAAATTCTTTATCGTGGTCAACAGCCTCAAAAGCTTTACTGAAGAAAGTTAATAAATTAGACAAGACCGGCCTCTTGTGAATCCATGCTGAGTATCATTAATCAAGCTATGCTTATCGAGATGGCTTTTTATAATCTCAGCTATAATTGACTCTAGTAATTTGCCTACAATTGAGGTCAGGCTTATTGGGCGGTAATTTGACGGTAACGACTTGTCCCCTGTTTTAAAAATAGGAATTACATTAGCCATCTTCCACATATCAGACACTACACCTGTTTCAAGCGATAAATTAAAAATATTAGTTAATGGTTCACAGAGTTCCATTTTGCATTCCTTAAGAACCCTTGGAAAAACCTCATCAGGACCCGGCGACTTATTTTGCTTCAGTCTGTCTATCTGCTTCACAACCATTTCACTAGTGACTGTGATGTTACATAATTTATCTTCTTCTAGCCCACTATAAAAATTAATTACTGGAATATTGTTAGTGTCTTCCTGTGTAAAAACCGAGAGAAAATAATTATTTAAAATCGAGCACATTTCATTCTCTTTGTCAGTAAGATGCCCATAGTTATTTTTAAGGGGACCTATCTTATCTCTGACTTTTGTTCTACAGACCTGGAAAAAACTTTTTGGGTTAGTTTTAGAATCCCTAGCAACTTTAATTTCATAGTCCCTTTTAGCTTTTCTTATCCCCTTTTTAATGTCCCTCTTAATGTCAATATACTGATTCATAAGATCAAGCTCACCTCTTTTGATACGCCTGTAAATTTCTTTCTTATGCCCTAGTAGATATTTCAGCCTATTATTCATTCATTTGGGGTCATTTCTATTTGATCTAATTTCTTTATACGGGATAAATGTTCTTTGAGCAGCATGTATAGTGTTCAGAAAACTGTCATATTGATAGCTCTCTTCGTTACCCCAGTCAACAGATGATAAGTGTTCTCTAAGCCCATCGTAATCTGCTAAGCGAAAATCTGGGACTGTTACTGAGTTATCGCTACTATCGTACTTCCATTCAATGCTAAATGTAATTGATTTGTGGTCGCTAGCACCCAGTTCCTCTGAAATTTCTAAATTATTAACAAGGGATTCATTGTTTGCCAGAACTAAGTCAAGCAGGTTATTTCCCCTTGTAGGTTCTGTCACAAACTGCTTCAAAAAACAATCCTGAACTACTTCTAAGAAGTCGTATGATTCTAAATTCCCAGTCAAGAAATTCCAATCAATATGACTAAAGTTAAAGTCTCCTAGAATTACTACATTATCGTGCCTTGTGGCCTTAACAATTTCCTCCCATAGTAGTCTCCCTTGGTCCCTATCTAAGTTTGGGAGACGGTATATCACACCTAAAATCAGTTTTTCATGATCCTCTGAAAATTCTATCCAAACAGACTCTGTATGTGTTACTTCAGACTTAATACCCATTTTTATGCAACAGTTCAAGCGATCTCGGACATACAGTGCCACCCCACCCCCCTTCCCGATACTTCTATCTACTTGGAACAATTTAAAACCCTGAATGTGACATTCCGCAGGCATGTCCCGACTTTTTGAATTAAACCAAGTCTCAGTTAAGGAAAATACGTCAATGTTACCTGCACTAGCAACTAATCTCAACTCGTCCATCTTATTCCTAGCACTACAGCTATTAGCATAATGAACATTGAAAGACTCTCCTTTCTCTTTACCCTTCCTGCTCATTTCTGTTTTTCTACTAAACCTATCACTGTCCTTATCACCCAGTGTCACTGGCTTTTCAATATCTACCTCCTTCTGCTTATTACTAGTTCCCCTAGAACTCATAATATTTCTACACTGGGACTTCACTGTTTTCCTGCCAAAACCCATACCACTAACTATTCCTAGTTTAAACTCCTAACAGCTCCCTCCACTGCAGTTGCCAGTGCCCCCACCCCAGACCTAGATAAGTGAACCCCATCCCTGGCATACATGTCATTTCTGCCATAGAAGAGGTCCCAGTTGTCAATGAATGTTACCGCATTTTCTTTACAGTATTTGTCCAGCCAGCAATTGACACCAATTGCCCTGGACAACCATTCATTTCCAACTCCTCTCCTTGGCAAAATACCACATATGACAGGGTTCCCACCCTTCCTCCTAATTATTTCTATTGCTGACCTATACCTGCTAATCAGGTCTTCACTCCTACGTCTGCCAACATCGTTGCCTCCAGCACTGAGACAGATAATAGGATTGCTTCCATTACCTCTCATGATGTCATCCAGACGGCTAACAATATACTCCATCCCAGCCCCAGGAAAGCAAACCCTCTGTCTCCTACTCCTGTCCTTCAAGCAGAATGCCCTATCCATATACCTAACTTGGCTATCCCCAACAACAACAATATTGTTAGGTAAGACACATATGCAACAGTTAGGTATCTTTATTATGAAATGTTTCGCCTACACAGTAGGCTTCTTCAGTCGAGTACAGAAAAGTTGATAGAAGCAGAAGATACTTAAAGACGATGTAATCAGTCCATCACCCTTAAAGTTTGAGGTGGTCAGTCCCTCAGTCTGGAGAATAGCATTGTTCCATAGTATGAAACAATATGGAGATGAAGTGACAGGATGGAGCTTTATATAGCGCCAAGAGGTGAGACGTAGGTCACTAGAAGAGGTAAGAACTCAGATGTTGAGAGGTCAGGTCCCTCTCAAATCCAGCCGCTCTCACTAGTGGAAGTTGTCGAAGTTGATTGCAGGTCTGTACCAAGATACCCTTGTGTTGCAGTGTCTGACTGATTGAACATTAAAATGGTATAAAATACCGACAGGTTGTTAGGTAAGACACATATGCAACAGTTAGGTATCTTTATTATGAAACGTTTCGCCTACACAGTAGGCTTCTTCAGTCGACTGAAGAAGCCTACTGTGTAGGCGAAACGTTTCATAATAAAGATACCTAACTGTTGCATATGTGTCTTACCTAACAACCTGTCGGTATTTTATACCATTTTAATGTTCAACAACAATATTCTTACCTTCCTTGGTGTCGTTCGTCGTGACGTTTCCAGTAGTCGACTCGCATTCATCGGGGAGCACTGAGAACATATTAGATGTTTCCACAACAGTTTCCACAGCAGTCTCTTTCTTCTTCATCGTTTCTACCTTTCCATTCGTCTTCTTGATCAACTTCGCCACTGACCAGTTTCCCTTCTTGACCTGAGGACTCAAAACAGGAGGACTCCAGGACGATTTAGACAAATTAATGTCTTGGTCTGAAAAATGGCAGATGAAGTTCAATGTGGATAAGTGTAAGGTACTTGCTCTTGGTAATGAAAATAACCCTCGAAGCTATAATCTAGGTGAAGTAGAGCTTGATCATACAGAATGTGAAAAAGACTTGGGAGTCATGGTGAGCAGAAATCTAAAGCCAAGACAGCAGTGCTTTAGTGTGCGCAACAAGGCCAACAGATTACTTGGATTTATCTCAAGAAGTATAAGTAACAGAAGTCCAAAAGTTATTTTGCAGCTCTATACATCACTAGTGAGACCTCATTTAGACTATGCTGAAGATAGACTTAAAGCCTTAAATGTCCACTCTCTGGAGAGGCGTAGAACGAGGGGAGATATCACTGAAGTGTATAAGTGGATGACAGGCATAAACAAGGGAGATATTAATAAAGTACTGAGGGTGTCAAACCAGGTAAGAACCAGAAATAATGGATTTAAGTTGGATAAATTTAGATTTAGAAAGGACATAGGTAAGTACTGGTTTTCTAACAGAGTTGTAGATGCGTGGATCAGTCTTCCCAGTGGGGTGATAGAGGCTAGGACCTTGGGTAGCTTTAAGAAGAGATTGGACAAGTATATGAGTGGGAGGGGCTGGGTTTGATTGGTGTCATTGGGTACGGGAGTTATTTCTTGGGTAGCTTTAGGTAGAGGTTGTTTTGATGAGGACCTGCCTCGCATGGGCCAGTAGGCCTTCTGCAGTGTTCCTCCATTCTTATGTTCTTATGTTCTTACATGTCAGGCCCATCTTCGAGTATGCATCATTAATATGGAACTCACACTTTACGAAGCACGTTAAGAAATAATAGAAAGTGCAGAAGTACACAACGAGACTAATTTCGAAGCTAAAGGGTATGAGTTACGAGGAGAGGCTAAAGGAATTGAATTTAACCACTTTGGAGGACAGAAGGACTAGGGAAGACATGATAACGATAGGAAGTATTTCTTCAGTCTCAAGGTGGTCAGGAATTGGAATGACCTGATGAAGAGGTGGTGGAGGAAGACTCCATGCATTGTTTTAGAACATAAGAACATAAGAAAGGAGGAACACTGCAGCAGGCCTGTTGGCCCATAGTAGGCAGGTCCTTCACAATCCATACCACTAGCAAAACATTTACCCAACCTAATTTTCAATGCCACTCAAGAAATAAGCTCTGATAACTCTGTCCACTCTCATGTGCAAGTCCCACTCAAAAGGAGTATGAGGTAATCAGTCCCTCAGCCTTGAGTCGATGTGGTCAGTCCATCTTGAAAAGTACACAGCATATCTGCAGAGAAGTAGCTTATATACCGTAGGCAGGAGAGGTGCAGCAGTCGTGGGTGGTGTCACATTTGACTAATGTGGAAGTAGGTTGTGCCCAAGGGTTAGGTAAGCGAAGAATTCCCAAGTATTGAGATCCCAAGAAGTTGCAGTGTCAGACAGGATAGTAGATGAATGGTTCAGAGAACCGACACGTTGATAAATTAGACACATGTGCAACTTGAAGAATTGAGACACTTATGCAACATATGGGAATCGTTATTGAAGAAACGTTTCGCCACACAATGGCTTCATCAGTTCAACACAAAGTAGAAATGGGTAAGGAGAGGAGGCAGGTCCCACTGTGATCCCGCCTCCTCCTGCTTCGACTCACCTGACTGCAATATATAAGCCACCTCTCTGGTCCCATGCATGCAATAAAGAAATCCAACCCTCAGCAGTCCCTACAGACCACAACAACCCAGGTAATATCCACTGTTTCGAACCCAATGCCAAAGTAGGCCCTCACCAGGGAGGATATCGTAGCACTCATCAAGGTGTTCACAGATCTTATTTGCAACACAATCAACTCCACGAAACAACAGAGCGTATTCCGGCAGATGGTCAGTACACTCCTGAGAGTGTGCTTACTGACTGAGGAGGAGATGGTGGACGCCATAAATTTGCAGGTTCTCAGAGCGGGCAGCTCAGGAAACAACAGCGATGGAATAACTTCGGTACCAAATCACACCCTCAAGGTCCTACAATGGAACATTCAGGGCCTGAGGGGCAAACAGCACCTCTTACTGGAGGCAGTAATTCGGGATCGGGTTGACATCGTCTTGCTACAGGAAACTCTGACTGTCCCGACTATGTGCCCAAGACTACCCGGTTTTGCTGGGTATTTTCGGCACATGGAGGCGGGCGTTCACTGCAGAGGCACAGCTGTATTTGTATCCGATACAATACCTCACGAGGTTATACCCAACCCTGTGGACTGTGGGGAAGATATCGAGGTACAGGCCATCCTTGCACACATACCTGGGACGCCCATTACCATCTATAACATCTACAAGAACCCAAGACACACCCTCGACATTGCAGAGCTCCTCGCGCTAGCACGCACTGAGTGTATTGTTGTGGGTGGAGATTTCAATGCACATCACCCAATGTTGCACTCTCACTCAGCAACCAATGCTGCTGGCAGACACATAGCAATGCTTTTACACGATATTCCAGAGGTAAAGTTGTTAAACAATGGAGACCCCACACACCTGTTGGGTGGCTGTCTCGACCTTACCTTCGGGACAAGACAACTCGCAGCAGGAGCCACATGGGAAACTCATCCTCACCTTGTCAGTGACCACTTTGCAGTGATCACTACCTTCAACATCAACAGGCCTCCCACACTTGTGCTGCCTCCTAGATGGGACGTAAAGAGGGCCAACTGGAAGGTGTTCCAGAATTATCTTCATGACTGGTGGTCCACATGCACTCTATCCGAAGACTGTGATACAGCTGAACAGGAACTAATCACTGTTCTCATCCAGGCAGCAGAGTGCGCAATTCCAAAGAAGTCCACAGGATGCACTCACAAAAGAGACTGGTGGTTCTACAACAACGAGGTGCGGGAGCAGAATCACTGCATCAACTTTTTTAGGAAGCTATACAGGCGTAACCCTACGGCAGAGAACAGGAATGCGCTAAGAACCATTGTACAGCATGCCCGCAGTCTCTCTGAGTAAAAACTGAGAAATGGCTGGAGTGGTGCTCAGCTTACGGGCATCACACCACCTTATCTGAGATATGGGGCAAGCTCAACATAGCAACTGGCAAGAGCGAGCCGAGGCCACCAGCACACCCGAACCCATCCCAGGAAGCTGAGAAACTAGTGGAGCTTTTCACTTCCAGGGGAGCCTCCACTCAGCTCCCTCAGGACATCCAGAATATACAGACGGATCTTCTGCCACAACGCCAGCTAATGATACAAGCTGCATGTGAGTCGGAAGATGTGATTGATGAAGACCTCATGGACTTGGAACTCCGACGTGCCATAAAGAACACAGGTGACACTGCCCCGGGCATCGATGGTGTTACGTACTCCATGATTGCACTGGCTGGGCAGAGTGGATGGGAGGCCATACTAGACGTCATTAACAAGTCATGGAGGGCCGGGACACTCCCAGCAGCTTGGAAGAAGGCTACCATTGTACCAGTTCCAAAGCCGTATGAGACCCATATCGCTGACCAGCTGTTTAGCCAAGACTGCTGAGAGGATGGTGTTAAACTGCCTCCTGTGGAAACTTGGATCCCCTCATCATCACATATTTGGCTTCACCAAAGGAGTGGGTACAGCAGAGTGCATAACCACCTTACTAAGCCTGATTGCTGATAGTAACAAAAAACCTAGTACCGTTGTCTACCTCGACCTTGAGAAGGCATTTGAGTTAGCCAGTCCCACAGCAATCCTAGCAATACTAGCTCGGAAGGGGATCAAAGGACGCCTCATGGCCTGGATAGAGTCCTACCTTAGGGATAGGCAGGCCTGTGTCAACTTTCAGGGACACTACTCTTCCTTTAAAACCCTGGAAAATGGCATGCCACAAGGAGGTGTGCTCAGTCCTACCCTGTTTAATGTCCTTATGCACGAACTTGTGAGCCTTCCCTTTCATAGTGGCACGCAGCTACTCAGCTATGCTGATGATCTTGCACTCATAGTGAATGGTAAAGGCAATTTGAAGCGACAGGCTCAGAGAGCTTTGGACATAATTGCGCAGTCTTGCAAGGAACTAGGCCTCAAGATCTCGGCAGAGAAATCTCTTGCAATGATGTTCAAGGGACCAGATCCTGTGAATAGATTACGTATTCAGGATATAGAACTTGAGTGGACAGGCTCCTGCTTATACTTGGGAATCTACATTGATAAAAAGCTGACCTTTCAGAAACAGGCCGAGTATATCAGGTCATGTGCTCTACTCAGATTCAGCTCCATGAGAGCTATGATGAGGCACCGTGCAGGGGCAAGCAAAGATGTACTTCGCTTGTACTGTATACAAGGTATACGCTCGCTCATTGACTACGGTGCACCAGCGTTAGCTCATCTTTTCCCGCAGAGCAGGCAAAAGGTGGAGGTCGTACAAAACCAGGCGATAAGAACTATGCTTGGGGCCCCTATCTGGACCAACATAGTATGTCTCAGATCTGAGGCCCGCCTTCCTTCCCTGGCTGACAGAGTAAGATACATAAACGCCTGCAAAGTAGCTACGATTCGGCATCGGCAGCAAGGTACCCCACTAAGAAGACGGATATTGACAACCATGACACAAGATCCGACTCTCTTCACGGGCTACTTCTGGATCTGTTCGTTTTGTGCTGCTTGGTGGAAGCTGCTGCCTATACAACTACTCCTTGAGAAGAGTTGTGACGTTCTTGTTGCTGGATATCATCCACCACCTCCCTGGTGCCCAGATCCATCCGATGTTTGCATCATGCAACTGCCTATCTCTAAGCGTCTTTGCAGTCAAGACACCCTCAGCAATCATGCTGAAACAAGCATGTTACTGGCAGAGGGATGCGCATGTGCAGTGTATTTCACAGATGGTTCTGTCGACCCTGCCAGGAAGAGAGCAGCACTTATCCACTGCACGATCCTTCAAGCTGAGCTGGTGGCGATTCATCAGGCATTGTCACACGCCCTACGACATCGACTCCGACCTGTCATACACGTTGACTCCACCTCTGCAATCAGTGCCCTCTCCCATCCTCAACCACAGGACAATGTTCACCTCATCATATCGATCCTGAGCATAATGACAGCCTTATAAGTTCAGGGTAACGGATCAACATTGAACTGGATCCCCAGCCATGCTGGCATCCGGGAAAATGAGGCGGCAGATGATGCAGCCAAGGCAGCCACAGACTATTCACATGTTGGGATTACTGTCCCCATCAGCCTACGACAGACCAAACTGGTGGCTGCCAGAGCAATGAAACTTATGGAAGAGGCCTTAGGTGATACCACATCTCAACAGTGGTACCGAACAGCGGCTCAGGGAGAACCCCCTCCATATGATAGAAGCTGGTCCAGAGCGCAGTGTACTGCCATCCAACGGCTAAGATGATGGTGGACAAGGCTGATGAGGAGATGTGCCAGAACCTTGTCCAGCGCCCCCTAACACACTATCTTCTGGAGTGCGAAGTTACTGAGACACTCTGCAGGCAACTAGGACTGATATTCCCTCCCAAAGAGGACCCAGAGATGACTGCGGCCACACTAGTATACCATGGAGTCAACGAACCAGACAAGCTGTTGCCCATGATAACGACATATCCTCCTCCTCGCTAGTGTTCACAGTTAGGAGTACATATGGTGTTGTCGATCATGAGATGCACCAGATGAACTGACCAGCAGCATATGTCGCATTATTGTAGAAACCTTTCTCCCTCGGGAGCCAGAGATGGGTCATCGCAAGATTGAGACCCGTGCCAGGACTATGGTGTTGGCGAACATTATACATACACCCATGCTGTGTTTGGATTACTGTCTCCATCAGCCTACGACAGACCAAACTGGTGGCTGCCAGAGCCATGAAACTTATGGGGTGATACCCCATCTCAACAGTGGTACCGAGCAGTGACTCAGGGAGAACCCCCTCCATATGATAGAAGCTGGTCCAGAGCGCAGTGTACTGCCATCCATCGGCTTCGTTTGGGCTTTCCCACAGCCAAGATGATGGTGGACAAGGCTGATGAGATGTGCCAGTACTGCCAGCACGTTGTCCAGCGCCCCCTAACACACTATCTTCTGGAGTGCAAAGTTACTGAGAAACTCCTCAGGCAACTAGGACTGATATTCTCTCCCGAAGAGGACCTAGAGATGACTGCGGCCACACTAGTGTACCATGGAGTCAACGAGCCAGACAAGCTGTTACCCGTGATAACGACATATCCTCCTCCTCGCTAGTGTCCACAGTTAGGAGTACATACGGTGTTGTCGCTTATGAGATACACCAGCTGAACTGACCAGAAGAGTGCTTGAGCAGCATATGTAGCATCATTGTAGAAACCTTTCTCCCTCGGGAGTCAGAGACGGGTCATCGCAAGATTGAGACCTGTGCCAGGACTACGGTCTTGGCGAACATTATACATACATACCCATGCTGTACTTCCTACAAGAGTGATGGACTGAACACATCGATTCTAGGCTGAGGGACTGATTACCTCAAACTCCTCCTCTCCTTATCCATTTCTACTTTGTATTGGACTGATGAAGCCACTGTGTGGTGAAATGTTTCTTCAATGAAGATTCCTATATGTTTCATAAGTGTCTCAATTCTTCAAGTTGTCGGTTTTCAAAACCACTCATCACATCTGTCAGACACTGCAACATCATGGGATCTTGGTACAAAGACTTCAATGCTTGTCAAACCTTCGGACGACGACCTACTTACACTAGTGGCAGGTCCCACTGTGATCCCGCCTCCTTCTGCTTCGACTCACCTGACTGCAGTATATAAGCCACCTCTCTGGCCCCATGCTGTACACTTCCACGGACGCCTCCTGGCCTGGATAGAGTCCTACCTTAGAGACAGGCAGGCCTGTGTCAGCTTTCAGGGACACTACTCTTCCTTTAAAACCCAGGAAAATGGCACACCAAAAGGAGGTGTGCTCAGTCCTACCCTGTTTAGCGTCCTTATGCACGAACTTGTGAGCCTTCCCTTTCATAGTGGTACACAGCTCCTCAGCTATGCTGATGATCTTGCCCTCGTAGTGAATGGGAAAGGCAATTTGGAGTGACAGGCCCAGAATGCTTTGGACCTAATTACGCAGTCTTGCAAGGAACAAGGCCTCAAGATCTCGGCCGAGAAATCTGTTGCAATGATGTTCAAGGGATCAGATCCTGTGAATAGATTACGTATTCAGGATATAGAACTTGAGTGGACAGGCTCCTACCTGTACTTGGGAATCTTCATTGATAAAAAGCTGACCTTTCAGAAACAGGCCGAGTATGTCAGATCCCGTGTGTGAAGGCTTACTCAGCCCTGTAACAACTTCAGTAAGTATTACCAAGGCTGGCTCCTCCTCAGGAAAATTAATGAATAGAAAAAGAATAATAACAGTCAAATATAAACACTTTATTTTTTATAAATGAAGATATAAAACAATTAAATATTAATTTTTATCCTACTTGAAAGAGAAATGAAAAATGAAATACAAAAATAATATCTGAATTCAACGCTAATATGTACAGTTAGACTGGGGTGTCTGATGTTGACACCGCGTGTTGTAGAAATTGTAGCCATTGCTGATGATTGGGGGGGGGGTCACAGATGTTGAGTGACAACCCAACGACTAGTTCTTCACAGAGTCTCTAGCCTTGAATAGTCCGTCAAGATGATAGGAACGCTGGTCTTTCACCACTGCAAAGATGAGAGGTAGTTGCCTGGGGTTGACTACACTTATCAGGTACGTAGATAAAATGATGACCTATCAGAACTTGGGTAAATTTCGTCTCTTTCAGCACTGTTTCTTTTGGTTGCTAGAGGACCCGAGCTGACATTCCAAGCTAGAAAGAGACAAAGGTTACCCACTGCCTAAGAAATCACTCTCCATGATAAGTAAAGTATTTAAAAAAAAACATGGTGATTATCTAAAAGCACATGGAAATCAAGGCAGAATGAACTAAGTCTTAAAAATGGGTTAAAAGTGAAGCTTTTAACCAATATATCCATTAAAAACAGGAGCAGAGGCTTTTACTTACAGTTGTGTTGGGAGCTGTGAGTCAAGTGATTACCATTTGGTCGGAGCCCCACACGTCACCTTTCCGGGTGGAAAAAGGGTGGATGATAGTGGGAGCTAGACACTGACCCTACCTTAACAAGCAGACGGGCAATCAAACTATCGTCACCATATACTCGCTCGCTACTCCTATCTGTTGAACTTTTCCCTCACACCGTGCTCTACTCAGACTCAACGCCATGAGAGCAATGACGAGGCACTGTGTAGGGGCGAGCAAAGATGTACTTCGCTTGTACTATAAACAAGCTATACGCTCGCTCATTGACTACGGTGCACCAGCGTTAGCTCATCTCTTCCCGCAGAGCAGGCAGAGGGTGGAGGTCGTACATAACCAGGAGATAAGAACTATGCTTGGGGCCCCCATCTGGACCAACACAGTATGTCTTAGATCTGAGGCCCGCCTTCCTTCCCTGGCTGACAGAGTAAGATACATACACGCCTGAAAAGTAGCCACGATTCTGCACCGGCAGCAAGGTACCCCACTAAAGAGACGGATATTGACAACCATGACACAAGATCCAACACTCTTCATGGACTACTCCTGGATTCGTTCGATTTGTGCTGCTGGGCAGAAGCTGCTGCCTATACAACTACTCCTTGAGAAGAGTTGTGACCTTCCTGTTGCTGGGTATCGTCCACCACCTCCCTGGCGCCCAGATCCAGCCGATGTTTGCATCATGCAGCTACCCATCTCTAAGCGTCTCTGCAGTCAAGACACCTTCAGCAATCATGCTGAGACAAGCATGGCACTGGCAGAGGGAGGCACATGTGCAGTGTATTTCACATATGGTTCTGTCGACCCTGACAGGAAGAGAGCAGCAGCTGGACTGTACCACAATGGTCACACACAAGGCTGGCGACTCCCTGACCACTGCACGATCCTTTAAGCTGAGCTGGTGGCGATTCAGTAGGCATTGTCACACGCCCTACGACATCGACTCCAACCTGTCATACATGTTGATTCCACCTCTGCAATCAATGCCCTCTCCCATCCTCAACCACAGGACAATGTTCACCTCATCACATCGATCCTGAGCATAATGACAGCCTTAGAAGTTCAGGGTAACAGATCAACATTGAACTGGATCCCCAGCCATGCTGGCATCCGGGGAAATGAGGCGGCAGATGATGCAGCCAAGGCAGCCACAGACTATTCACATGTTGGGATTACTGTTCCCATCAGCCTACGACAGACCAAACTGGTGGCTGCCAAAGCCATGAAACTTATGGGGGAGGTCTTAGGTGATACCCCATCTCAACAGTGGTACCGAACAGCGACTCAGGGAGAACCCCCTCCATATGATAGAAGCTGGTCCAGAGCGCAGTGTACCGCCATCCATCGGCTTCGTTTGGGCTTTCCCACAGCCAAAATAATGGTAGACAAGGCTGAGGAGATGTGCCAGTACTGCCAGCACGTTGTCCAGCGCCCCATAACACACTATCTTCTGGAGTGCAAAGTTACTGAGACACTCCGCAGGCAACTAGGACTGATATTCCCTCCCGAAGAGGACCCAGAGATGACTACGGCCACACTAGTGTACTATGGAGTCAACGAACCAGACAAGCTGTTACCCGTGATAACGACATATCCTCCTCCTCGCTAGAGTCCACAGTTAGGAGTACATATGATGTTGTCGCTTATGAGATGGACCAGATGAACTGACCAGAAGAGTGCTTGAGCAGCATACGTCGCATCATTGTAGAAACCTTTCTCCCTCGGGAGCCAGAGACGGGTCATCGCAAGATTGAGACCCGTGCCAGGGCTACCGTCTTGGCGAACATTATACATACATACCCATGCTGCACTTCCTACAAGAGTGATGGACTGAACACATCGATGCATCACACACATGCATCATGTCTGACAAATATGACACTATGAGAACCTTGTATGTGCTGACACGATTGTGTACCGATGATGGGAAAGACGAGAACCTTGCAAGCGCTGACACAGTTATGTACTGGTGATGGGAAACACGAAAGTCTTGCATGAACTAGCACTACTGTGTACTTTTAAAAGTATCAGTTGGCCAGGTATTTGGACTTGGCTATAAATTTAATGGGTCAGATTCAATTTTCCCGGTTATCAGTGTGTGAGGTTAATAGCCAGTCAACAACATGTGGATCAATGAGACGTTTGTTCGACACTTGGATGTCTTTATTACCCACAAAAAATATATCCAAGCGTTACACAAGTGTAACATTAATCAACTTGTCGATTTTCTGAGCCAGTTATCTACAACAGCACCTGGGTCATTAATATTCCAGTTCTCCCGAAAACTGACATCAAGAAAACACTAAATCAAGATGAAGATTGAGACACTTATGCAGCATATGGGAATCTTTATTCAGGAAACGTTTCGCCACACAGTGGCTTCATCAGTCCATGACTGATGAAGCCACTGTGTGGCGAAACGTTTCCTCAATAAAGATACCCAAGAGTTGCACATGTGTCTAATTTATCATCATAAGAACATAAGAATGGAGGAACACTGCAGAAGGCCTACTGGCTCATGCAAGGCAGGTCCTTATCAAAACGACCTCTACCTAAAGCTATCCAAGAAATAACTCCCGTACACAATGACACCAATCAAACCCAGCCCCTCCCACTCATATATTTGTCCAATCTCTTCTTAAAGCTACCCAAGGTCCTAGCCTCTATCACCCCACTGGGAAGATTGTTCCACGCATCTACAACTCTTAAAAAAAAACAGTACTTACCTATGTCCTTTCTAAATCAAAATTTATCCAACTTAAAACCATTATTTCTGGTTCTTACCTGGTTCGACACCGTCAGTACTTTATTAATATCTCCTTTGTTTATGCCCGTCATCCACTTATACACTTCAGTGACATCTTCCCTCATTCTACGTCTCTCCAGAAAGCAGAGACCCAAGGCTCCAAGTCCATCTTCATACGGGAGATTCCCCACACAGCAAATCACCCTAGTCATTCCTCTCTGTATGCTCTCCAATGAGTCCACATCCATCCCACAGCAAGGGGACCAAAACTGAGCAGCACAATCCAAATGGAGTTCTGGTTAGCAGTAATCTGAAACCAAGACAACAGTGCATAAGTGTTCGCAATAAAGCTAATAGAATCCTTGGCTTCATATCAAGAAGCATAAATAATAGGAGTCCTCAGGTTGTTCTTCAACTCTATACATCCTTGGTTAGGCCTCATTTAGATTATGCTGCACAGTTTTGGTCACCGTATTACAGAATGGATATAAATTCTCTGGAAAATGTACAAAGGAGGATGACAAAGTTGATCCCATGTATCAGAAACCTTCCCTATGAGGATAGACTAAAGGGCCTGAAACTGCACTCTCTAAAAAGAGTGAATTAGGGGGATATGATTGAGGTGTATAAATGGAAGACAGGAATAAATAAAGGGATGTAAATAGTGTGCTGAAAATATCTAGCCTAGACAGGACTCGCAGCAATGGTTTTAGTTGGAAAAATTCAGATTCAGGAAGGATATAGGAAAGTACTGGTTTGGTAATAGAGTTGTGGATGAGTGGAACAAACTCCCAAGTACCGTTATAGAGGCCAGAACGTTGTGTAGCTTTAAAAATAGGTTGGATAAATACATGAGTGGATGTGGGTGGGTGTGAGTTAGACCTGATAGCTTGTGCTACCAGGTCGGTTGCCGTGTTCCTCCCTTAAGTCAATGTGACCTGACCTGACTAGGTTGGGTGCATTGGCTTAAGCCGGTAGGAGACTTGGACCTGCCTTGCATGGGCCAGTAGGCCTTCTGCAGTGTTCCTTCGTTCTTATGTTCTTATGTTCTTAACAGTCACTTGCAGTAACGATCCGCCTAAAGGCAGCATTGAAAATGTATTATAAAACAGCTGTCGCTTTCGTTAAAAAAGAAAAAATGGATATTTTGAGCCATACTAACGTATTTTAAACCTCCTCTCTGCTTCAGCAAGGATCAATACTGTTGTTTGAGTAGTGCTTAGGGAAATCACCAGCAGATTGACCTGCGAGCGCAACATAAAGTTCTGAATGACAAAACTCAGGTAGATAAAGTCCTTCATTTCCCTAAAGGTTTAGTTCCTCTCTTTAAATATTATTACCTGGCGGATATGTAAACAATGAAGTCGAGAAAAGAGCCTCTGGGACTGCCTTAATTATAGCTTATAAATACACTATATATATGTTGATAAATTAGACACATGTGCACCTCTTGGGTATCTTTATTGAGGAAACGTTTCGCCACAGATGAAGCCACTGTGTGGCGAAACGTTTCCTCAATAAAGATACCCAAGAGTTGCACATGTGTCTAATTTATCAACATGTCGGTTCTCTGAACCATTCATCTACAAAACACACTATATATATATATTTTTTTTTTATTATCACACTGGCCGATTCCCACCAAGGCAGGGTGGCCCGATAAAGAAAAACTTTCACCATCATTCACTCCATCACTGTCTTGCCAGAAGGGTGCTTTACACTACAGTTTTTAAACTGCAACATTAACACCCCTCCTTCCGAGTGAAGGCACTGTACTTCCCATCTCCAGGACTCAAGTCCGGCCTGCCGGTTTCCCTGAATCCCTTCATGGAAATATAAACACAAATGCAGTATAATGTGATCCTTTATTGACTACGTTTCGCCCACACAGTGGGCTTTTTCAAGTCACAAACAGAACTGAATCCCTTCATAAATGTTACTTTGCTCACACTCCAACAGCACGTCAAGTATTAAAAACCATTTGTCTCCATTCACTCCTATCAAACACGCTCACGCATGCCTGCTGGAAGTCCAAGCCCCTCGCACACAAAACCTCCTTTACCCCCTCCCTCCAACCTTTCCTAGGCCGACCCCTACCCCGCCTTCCTTCCACTACAGACTGATACACTCTTGAAGTCATTCTGTTTCGCTCCATTCTCTCTACATGTCCGAACCACCTCAACAACCCTTCCTCAGCCCTCTGGACAACAGTTTGGTAATCCCGCACCTCCTCCTAAACTTCCAAACTACGAATTCTCTGCATTATATTCACACCCACACATTGCCCTTAGACATGACATCTACACTGCCTCCAGCCTTCTCCTCGCTGCAACATTCATCACCCACGCTTCCACCCATATAAGAGCGTTTGGGAAAACTATCTCTCATACATTCCCCTCTTTGCCTCCATGGACAAAGTTCCTTGTCTCCACAGACTCCTAAGTGACCACTCACTCTTTTTCCCTCATTTAATTCTATTATTCACCTCATCTTTCATAGACCCATCCGCTGACACGTCCACTCCAAATATCTGAATACGTTCACCTCCTCCATACTCTCTCCCTCCAATCTGATATCCCAAACTTTCATCACCTAATCTTTTTGTTATCCTCATAACCTTACTCTTTCCTGTATTCACCCTTTTAATTTCTTCTTTTGCACACCCTACCAAATTCATCCACCCAAACTCTGCAACTTCTCTTCAGAATCTCCCAAGAGCACAGTGTCATCAGCAAAGAGCAGCTGTGACAACTCCCACATTTTTGTGTGATTCTTTATCTTTTAACTCCCCGCCCCTTGCCAAGACCCTCGCATTACTTCTCTTACAACCCCATCTATAAATATATTAAACAACCACGGTGACATCAAAACATCCTTGTCTAAGGCCTACTTTTACTGGGAAAAAATTTCCCCCTTTCCTACATACTCTAACTTGAGCCCACTATCCTCGTAAAAACTCTTCACTGCTTTCAGTAACCTACCTCCTACACCATACACTTGCAACATCTGCCCCATTGCCCCCCTATCCACCCTGTCATACGCCTTTTCCAAATCCATAAATGCCACAAAGACCTCTTTAGCCTTTTCTAAATACTGTTCACTTATATGTTTCACTGTAAACACCTGGTCCACACACCCCCTACCTTTCCCCAAAGCCTCCTTGTTCATTGCTATCCTATTCTCCGTCTTACTCTTAATTCTTTCAATTATAACTCTACCATACACTTTTCCAGTATACTCAACAGGGCTTATCCCCCTATAATTTTTGCACACTCTTTTATCCCCTTTGCCCTTTTTACAAAGGAAACTATGCATGCTCTCTGCCAATCCCTAGGTACCTTACCCTTCCATACATTTATTAAATAATTGCACCAACCACTCCAAAACTATATCCCCACTGCTTTTAACATTTCTATCTTTATCCCATCAATCCCGGCTGCCTTACCCCTTTTTATTTTACCCACGCCCCACGAACTTCCCCCACACTCACAACTGGCTCTTCCTCACTCCTACAAGATGTTATTCCTCCTTGCCCTTTACACGAAATCACAGCTTCCCTATCTTCCAAACATTTAACAATTCCCCAAAATATTCCCTCCTTTTTCCCAATACCCCTAACTCTCCACTTAATAACTCCCCTCTCCTATTTTTAAACTGAAAAAATCCATTTGTTCTCTAGGCTTTCTTAACTTGTTAATCTCACTCCAAAACTTTTTTTTATTTTAAAACAAAATTTGTTGAAACATCTCACCCACTTTTCCATTTGCTCTCTTTTTACATTGCTTCCCACTCTCTTAACCTCTCTTTTTTTCTCCTTTTTACTCTTTCCCCTTGCATCTTTTCTACTTTGAAAAAAACTTTTTCATAGTAACTTTTTCCCCCTTACTACTCTCCTTTACATCATCATTCCCCCAATCGCCCCTCTTCCCTCCTGACCCACTTTCCTGTACCACAAACTTCGCTGAACATCTAACACTCATTTTAAAAACCTACCCCATCCTCTTCGACCCCATTGCCTATGCTTCTTTAGCCCATCTATCCTAAAATAGCTGTTTATTTCTTACCCAACTCCTCCTTTTTTTGTTTATAAACCTTACCTCTCTTTTCCCCTGAGTTTCTATTCTCCTTGTACCCCATCTACCTTTTACTCTCAGTGTGTACAACTGGAAAGTGATCTATATACTGTGGCCCTCTATAAACATGAATCCTGAAGTCTACTCAACAGTCTTTTATCTCAATACATAATCCAACAAAACTATGTATTTGCCCTACATCATATCTTGTATACTTATTTACCTCTTTTTCTTAAAAAAATTATTACCTATAACTAAACCCCTTTTTTATACAAAGTTCAATCAAAAGGGTCCCATTATCATTTACACCTGGCACCCCAAAAATTACCTACCACACCCTCTCTAAAATTTCTCCTCTTTAGATTCAGGCCCCCACCACAAATTTTTCTCTCATTGGTTCAAAAGGGTCCCATACATTCACTTAACACTCCCAAAAAACTTCTCTCTCCCTGCATTCCTCTCTTCCCAGGGGCAAACGTTATTATGACCCACTTCTGCATCCAACCTTTACTTTAAACCACATAATTTTGAATTTACACTTCATATTCTTTTTCCTTTCCTATGTCATTTAAAAAATTACTGCTACCCCCTTCCCCTGCTCTAACTCTCTAGATTACTCCGATTTAATCCCCCTTTATTTCCCCCCACTGAAACTCCCTACCCCCCTTTAGCTTTGTTTCACTTAGGGCCAGGGGCATCCAACTTTTTTTCCTTCATAACTCAGCAATATCTGTTTTTTTGCATCCGCACTACATCCCCGCACATTTAAGCATCCCATTTTTTTAAAATTTTTCTTCTTCTCTTTTTTATAAATGTCTACAGGAGAAGGGGTTACTAGCCCCTTGTCCCCGGGATTTTTGTCGCCTCATACGGGCACGGGATGGCTTACGGAGAAAGTTCTTTTCCATTCCCCATGGGCAATAGAAGAAAATAAAAGAAGAACAAGAGCTATTTAGAAAAAGGAAAAAACCAATGTATGTATATTATATATGCATGTGCGTGTCTGTGAAGTGTGACCAAAGTGTAAGTAGGAGTAGCAAGATATCCCTGTTATCTAGGTGTTTATGAGACAGAAAAAAAACCGCACTGCGTACCTTTTTCCCAAAGGTTCAGTTTTGGTCTCCTTCAGCCAGAGACAGGTTTATATATTATTTTATATATTATATATTTTATATATAATATATATATAATATAATATAATATTATATATTTTATATTTATAAATCAAAACTGCGACTACCCAAAAGAATCAAACCCGGGTTTTTTTGGCCACTCTGGTGAGCAAAAAATCACTGATGTTTAAACCCACGACCACCAAATCCTCAAGAAATTTTAAACACCCAGCGGTTTTTGGTGTTTTACCTTTATCTAGGATATACGGTGGGTGGGGTTCCCCCTGAGCTAATTTCATTTACTCCCCCTTTGGTGTACACATCCCCAAGCAGTATTTTATGTTACTGTAACCACAAACGATGGGATAAACAATAACAACCCTGCAGCTGCAACATGGGGTTTGAATCCTTGGCTAGTCGCAATGTTTTTATGATTAATACCATCATTTGTGGTTACAATAATATAAAATATTTTTGTGGGGGCTAGTACACCAAACAGGAGTAAATGAAATTAGCTCAGAGGCACCCCCACCCCTATGCCCCCGGATCAAAAGGAAAAAAACCCAGCTCTGCTGGGTGCTTTTATTTTGTGGATTTGGGGCCGGGGTAAGAGCATCATGTGATTTTCGTACCATCAACGGCCAAAACAACATGGATTTAGTCCTTGGCTAGTCACAGTGTTGGGTTTTTGTTAAAACCCCTCGTTCGTGGTAACAATAAAATATATTGAGTCCTGGAGATGGGAAGTACAGTGCTGCACTCTGAAGGAGGGGTGTTAATTTGCATTTAAAAATGTAGGGAAAGACCCTTCGGCCAAAACAGTGATGGAGTGAATGATGGTGAAGTTTTTCTTTTCGGGCCACCCTGCTTGGTGGGAACGGCTGTCATAATAAAATATATATACCGGGGGTTTACCTGGAGAGAGTTTCGGGGGTAACGCCCCCGCGGCCGGTCTGTAAACCCGGCCTCCGGTGGATAGCCCCTGATCAACCAGGCTGTTTGCTGCTGGCGCACCCCCAAACCAATACGAGCCACAGCCCGGCTGATCGGAAATGACTTAGGTGATTTCCAGTGCCAGCTGAAGACTGCCCGGGGTCTGTTGGTAATCCCCCCTTTTGTGCTGGGGGGGCAGTTGAACGTCCGGGCCCCTGACACTTTTGTATGGTCTCTTAAGGCTAGTGACCCCCTGCTTTTATTGGGGGGAGGGGGCATTTGTCTGCCAAGTTTTTGCTTTCGTAGTGAGTGATTTTTGTGTGCAAGTTTGGACTGCCCCCTAGGATTTCCCGGTGTTATAATTTATGTATCTCTCCCTCCCCGCTTTTAGGGGGAAAACAGGTTTAGAAAAACCCCAAACGCTCCCAGAAAAGAGGTGTTTTATCCCGTTATGCGGGGCCCTGAAATTCTCTGTACATTTTCTAGGTCGGCAATTTCACCTGCCTTGAAAGGTGCTGTTAGAGTGCAGCAATATTCCAGCCTAGATAGAACAAGTGACCTGAAGAGTGTCATCATGGGCTTGGCCTCCCTAGTTTTGAAGGTTCTCATTATCCATCCTGTCATTTTCTAGTAGATGCGATTGATACAATGTTATGGTCCTTGAAGGTGAGATCCTCCGACATAATCACTCCCAGGTCTTTGACGTTGGTGTTTCGCTCTATTTTGTGACCAGAATTTGTTTTGTACTCTGATGAAGATTTAATTTCCTCATGTTTACCATATCTGAGTAATTGAATTTCTCATCGTTGAACTTCATATTGTTTTCCGCAGCCCACTGAAAGATTTGGTTGATGTCCGCCTGGAGCCTTGCAGTGTCTGCAATGGAAGACACTGTCATGCAGATTCGGGTGTCATCTGCAAAGGAAGACATGGTAGCTGTGGCTGACATCCTTGTCTATGTCGGATATGAGGATGAGGAACAAGATGGGAGCTAGTACTGTGCCTTGTGGAACAGAGCTTTTCACCGTAGCTGCCTCGGACTTTACTCTGTTGACGACTACTCTCTGTGTTCTGTTAGTGAGGAAATTATAGATCCATCGACCGACTTTTCCTGTTATTCCTTAGCACGCATTTTGTGCGCTATTACGCCATGGTCACACTTGTCGAAGGCTTTTGCAAAGTCTGTATATATTACATCTGCATTCTTTTTGTCTTCTAGTGCATTTAGGACCTTGTCGTAGTGATCCAATAGTTGAGGACAGACAGGAGCGACCTGTTCTAAACCCATGTTGCCCTGGGTTGTGTAACTGATGGGTTTTTAGATGGGTGGTGATCTTGCTTCTTAGGACCCTTTCAACGATTTTATGATATGGGATGTTAGTACTATTGGTCTGTAGTTCTTTGCTATTGCTTTACTGCCCCTTTGTGGAGTGGGGCTATGTCTGTTGTTTTTAGTAACTGAGGGACGACCCCCGTGTCCATGCTCCCTCTCCATAGGATGGAAAAGGCTCGTGATAGGGGCTTCTTGCAGTTCTTGATGAACACAGAGTTCCATGAGTCTGGCCCTGGGGCAGAGTGCATGGGCATGTCATTTATCGCCTGTTCGAAGTCATTTGGCGTCAGGATAACATCGGATAGGCTTGTGTTAATCAAATTTTGTGGCTCTCTCATAAAAAATTCATTTTGATCTTCGACTCTCAGTCTTGTTAGCGGCTTGCTAAAAACTGAGTCATATTGGGACTTGAGTAGCTCACTCATTTCCTTGCTGTCATCTGTGTAGGACCCATCTTGTTTAAGTAGGGCCCAATACTGGACGTTGTTCTCGATTTTGATTTGGCATAGGAGAAGAAATACTTTGGGTTTCTTTCGATTTCATTTATGGCTTTTGTCTTCCCGCGATTCCTGACTCCTAAAGGATTCTTTTAGCTTAAGTTCGATGCTTGCTATTTCTCTGACCAGTGTCTCCCTACGCATTTCAGATATATTGACCTCTTTTAGCCGCTCTGTTATTCTTTTCCGTCGCCTGTAAAGGGAGCGCCTGTCTCTTTCTATTTTACATCTACTCCTCCTTTTTCTTAGAGGAATAAGCCTTGTGCATACATCGAGTGCCACCGAGTTAATCTGTTCTAGGCATAAGTTGTGGTATGTGTTGCTTAGTGTATCTTCCCAGCTTATATCGGTTAGGACTTGGTTTACTTGGTCCCACTTTATGTTTTTTTGTTATTGAAGTTGAATTTGGTGAATGCTCCCTCGTGACTAGTCTCATTTTGTCGGTCTGGGGCTCCACGCATACATGTCTGAACCTCAATTATGTTGTGATCTGAGTATATTGTTTTTGATATGGTGACATTTCTTATCAGATCATCATTGTTAGTGAAGATGAGGTCTAGTGTATTCTCCAGTCTAGTAGGCTCTATTATTTGCTGGTTTAAGTTGAATTTTGTGCAGAGATTTAAAAGCTCGTGTGAGTGTGAGTTTTCATCGGAGCTGCCTCCTGGTGTTATTACTGCAACAATATTATTTGCTATATTCCTCCATTTTAGGTGCCTTAAGTTGAAATCCCCCAGGAGCAAGATGTTGGGTGCAGGAGCTGGAAGATTTTCCAGACAGTGGTCAATTTTTAACAGCTGTTCCTGGAATTGCTGGGATGTTGCATCCGGAGGCTTGTAGACTACCACAATGACTAGGTTTTGGTTCTCGACCTTTACTGCTAAAACTTCCATTACATCATTTGTGGCATTAAGCAGTTCTGTGCAAACAAGTGACTCTGCAATGTACAGGCCAACCCCCCCTTTTGCCTGTTCACTCTGTCACATCTGTATAGGTTGTAACCTGGGATCCATATTTCGTTGTCCAAGTGATCCTTTATGTGGGTCTCAGTGAAAGCCGCGAACATTGCCTTTGCCTCTGCAAGCAGTCCACGGATGAAAGGTATTTTGTTGTTTGTTGCTGGCTTTAGACCCTGTATATTTACAAAGAAGAATGTTATCGGACTGGTGGTATTGTTGGTACTGGGGGGGGATTTTTTTTCCGGCATTAGTATCTGTATCTGTTGGTTTGGAGTGGAGGCCATCGACTGTGGTTCCACTCCAGGAATGACTGGATTTGGTGTGTACGATTTCTGCCATTTCCTGCCAGTTTTTTTTCCTTCCTGGCACTAAAAAACCTCTCCCTCTTGAGTGGCTGTGGCTACCCAGGTTTTCCCATGGCCTGGATGTTTTGTATCTTTTTGTCCCCTTTAGATGGTATGCCTGCAATTTAAGTTATAGCACAGTCTTTCCTGTACTGAAGAGGTACACATTTCAGGGTGAAAAAGCTTACAGGAAGGGAGTTTGCATTTTCCTGTTGTCATATGGGCATGGCATTTTCTAGGGTGGTCAATTTTCACGCCCCATCTGTTTTTCCAGACTTCCCATCCCAGCAGATCCCAAATGCATGATGTGCACAGGTTTGGGTTTCCGCTTGCCTTTGGGGTTTTCTGGACGTTTCCCTGTTGGTGCTTTTTCCCTTTTTATTTTATCATCCCTAGCACCAAAATGGAGCTCCCACCAGTTGTTTTTGGAAAATTTATCCTCAGTTTTTGCTATTGGAGTCCTTTTTTTGCTATTTCCTGCGGTTTTTCTTAATATATATATATATTTTAAAATTATATATATATATAATAATATTTATATATTTTTTATATATAGCAACGTCATCTTGCCATATGGGGGACAAGTAAAAATTTTGTGTATGCAATAATTCGCCGAAATCATTTGAACCAACGAAAAAAATATGTTTCATGTGTTTGTTTAGTATTAAATTATAAACAAAACTAAAATATAAAAGTTGGGTTAGGATAAAATAATTGTTTTTTATAAAAAGGTTAGGTAAATTTTTTTGATTCTTTTTGGGGCAAAATTAAATTTTTTTACACTAAAATTAATGAAAAAAAATATTCTTTAAAGTAAAGAAAATTTTTAGAAAGGACTTTAATTTTAAATGAGTTCTTTTAATTTTCAGTTTTACATATTCGGCACGAATATATGTAATATATATGTATTATATTTTATATATAATATATATATATATATATATATATATAATTCTATATCTATTATATATATTATATATATTTTGTCGTGCCCAATAGACGAATTTTCGTTTTTTGGTTAAATAGCAACGCGATCTTGCCATATAGGACAAGTTAAAATTGTGTATGCAATAATTTCTTCAAAATCATTCTGAAGTAACGAAAAAAAAATATTTCACTGTATTTGTTTAGTATTAATTACTATAAACAAAAACTAAAATATATTTTGTTGGGTTAGGCTAAAATAAATTTGTTCTTGATAAATAAGGTTAGGTAATTTTCAAGATTCTTTTGGTGGAAAAATTAAAAAATTTTTTCATTAGCATTAATGAAAAAAATATATCTTTAAACGTATAAGAAAAAAATTAAAAGGACTTAATTTTAAATGAGTTCTTGCTAATTGGCCAGTTTTACATATTCGGCACGACATTATATATAATATATATATATTAATTATATATATATATATATAATATAATATTTATATACATATATATATATATATATTATATATATAATAATAGTATTTTAAATTTTTATATATATAATATATTAATATATATATATATTATATATATATATATAATAATATTATATAATATTTTGTCGTCCGAAAATTTTTAAAAAATGGTCAATTAGCAAGAACTCATTTAAAATTTAAAACCCCCTTTCTGAAAATTTTCTCTTTTCGTTTAAAAATTTTTTCATTTAAAGCTAATGTAAAATTTTTAATTTTGCACCAAAAGAATCTAGAAAACTTACCCAAACCCTTATTATAAAAGAACAATTTATTTTAGCCAACCCAACTAAATATTTTTAAATACGTTTACAAAATTTTTAAACTAAACAAACAAATCAAATTATTTTTTTTCGTTAGGTTCAGAATGATCTTGGCGAATTATTGCATACACAAATTTTCACTTGTCCTTTTTTGGCAAAAGATGAGCCGTTGCTATTTAAGCTAAGATAGCAAGTTCTGCCTATTCGGTACGACATAAATATATATATATATATATATATATATATATATATATATATATATATATATATATATATATATATATATATATATTATAAATATATATATATATATATATATATTGTCGTGCCGAATATGTAAAACTGGTCAATTAGCAAGAACTCATTTAAAAATTAAGTCCGTTCTAAAAATTTTCTCCGTATACGTTTAAAAGATATATTTTTTTCTTTAATGTTGGATGCAAAAATTTTTTATTTTACACAGCAGGAACTTAGAAAACTACCTAAACATTACTATAACAAGAAGAATTTATTTACATACCCAAAACTAATATATTTTAGATTTTGTTTACAACAATTTTAATACTAAACAAAACAGTGAAATATATTTTTTTTCGTTAGGTTCAGAATGATTTGGCGAAATTATGCATACACAAATTTGCACTTGTCCTATATGGCAAGATGAGCGTGTATTTAAGCTAAGATCGCAAGTTCTGCCTATTTGGCACGACATTATATATATATATATATATATATATATATATATATATTTAATATATATATATATATATATATATATAGATATATATAATTAATATATATATTATATATATAATAGGTAGTAGGTTTGGTAGACAGCCAACACCAGGGAAGCCAGGTTCTAACGTTCTGCCAAAGTGAGTGTAAAACGAAAGCCTGTTAATTGTTTTACCATGATGTGGATTGCTGGTGTCTTTTGTCTGTCTAAATAAATTTGCAAGATTACAGGTACGTCTTGCTACTTCTACTTACACTTAGGTCACTCTAAACATACTTGTACAAGTTTATGTATATACACTATCTGGAGTTTCTTGGATTTTTATCTTAGTTCTTGTTCTAAATACTTTTCCTTTTATAACCATAGGAAGTGGAATAAGAATCTTTCCTCCGTATAAGCCATACGTGTTGTAAACTCAACTAAAATGCCGGGAACGCAATGGGCTAGTAATACTTTTTCCTGTAATAATACTAAAAATGATAATAAGAATTTGTTCAAAGTGGGAAGTCTGAATGTGCAGTGGATGCTGTGTCGCGAATGATAAAAAAGAGATGAATTGGGGGTCGGATGTTATGAATGAGAAGAAGATGGATATCCTGGATTTAAAGGAAACAAAGCTGAAGGGGTGCTGGGTGAGTTTCAGTTGGAGAGGGAATAAATGGGATTTAGGTCAGGGGTTTCTAATACAGTTCAGAGCTAAAGAACAAGGAGTAACAAATAATGTTGAAGGATAAGCTATGGCAGGAAAAGAGGGGACTATAATGTATTAATTCAAGGAATTATTGGGGAGTAAAATAAAAGGTTGGATGTGAGAAGTGGTTATTGTTAAGAGTTATATGCACCTGGGGCGAAGAGAGAAGTATAGAGAGAGAGAGAGGATTTTGGGAAATGTTAAGTAAATTTGCGTGGGGGAGTTTTGAACCAAGTGTGAGGAGTACTTGTGGTTGGGGGGATTTTTAATGCTAAAGTGGGAAAAAAAAATGTTGTGGAGGGGTAGTAGGTGTAAAATTTGAGGGTGCCAGGGGGGTAAAATGAAAATGGGGAGCCTTTATTGAGCTATGTGTAGAAAGAGGTTTGGTAATAAGTAATACTTTATTTTATGAAAAAGTGGATAAATAATTATACAAGGTATGATGTAGTACGTAAATGAAAGTAGTTTGTTAGATTATGTATTGGTGGATAAAAGGATATGGGTTAGGATCCGGTGTAAGTTTTATAGGGGGCAACTGATATATCGGATCATTATTTAGTTGTAGCTACAGTTAGAGTAAGAGGTAGATGGTATAAGAGGAAACTGCAAAACAACAAGTAAGGGAGGTTTGAACGTGTATAACTAAGGGATGAGGAAGTTCGGGTGAAAATACGCAACTATTGGCAGAAGGTGGGCTGGTGCAGGTATGAGTAGTGGGGGGTTGAAGAGGGTTGGAATAGTTTTAAAATATGCAGAGTATTAGCATGTGGGGCAGAAGTTTGTGGTTATAGAGAGGGTGGGGGCAGAGGAAAGAGGAGTGATTGGTGGAATTGATGAAGTAAAGGGTGTGATAAGAGAAAAGGTAGCTTCTTTATGAGAAGTATTTACAAAGCAGAAGTGTATAAGAAGAGTAGTGTATATGAAGAGTAAAGAAAGTTGAAGAGAGTGGTCCGAGGAGAGTGCAAAAGGAGAGTGGATGAGAGAGTGGGAGAGGTATGTCAAGGAATTTTATTGAAAATAAGAAAATATTTGAGATAAAACATGTTAATAAAGCCTTAGGGAACAAATGGATTTATCAGTGAACACAGAGTAGGGGATGTTAGTAGATGGGGAAATGGAGGTTTTGGGTAGATGGCGAGAAATTTGAGGACTTTTAAATGTCGACAGAAGAAAGGGAGGCTTGATAATTCATACATGGCCAGGGAGGTATTATCATCTTTTTAGGAGTGAAGAAGAGCAGGAGGTGAGTGTGGGGGAGGTGTGTGAAGCATTACGTAGAATGAAAAGGGGTAAGCAGCTGGAACTGACGGGATCTTTGACGAAATGTTAAAGCAGGGTGGGGACATAGTGTTGGAACGTGGTTGGTATTTTTGTTTAATAAATGTATGAAAGCAGATTGTAAAAATTATAGAGGAATTAAGTTTACTGAGTATACCAGGAAAAGTGATACTGTAGGGTTATTTTGTAAGAATTAGAGGTAAGACAGATTGTGAATGCGGATGGCAAGGATGGATTCAGATATGGGTAGGCGGATGTGTAGATCAGTGTTTACATTGAAGCATATATGGAGCGGTATTTAGATATAGGTAGGGAAGTTTTTTATTGTATTTATGGAGGATTAGAAAAGGCATATGATAGAGTGGAATAGAGGGAGGCTATGTGGCAGATGTTGCAGTCTATGGAATAGGAAGTAAGTTTATACATGCTGATAAAGAGTTTTTATGAGTTAGTGAGGCTCAGGTTCAGGGTGTGTAGAAAGAGAGGGAGACTACTTCCCAGTAATAAGTAGGTATTAGACAGGGATGTGTAATGT
>NC_069402.1:19993354-20000898 GCF_026875155.1 Cherax quadricarinatus
AATACCATGTGTGACAATTTTACGTGGAGCAAGTCATGGTCAACTGTAAACAAGCTTTACGTAGGTCAATGAAGATCCCCAGTGGGACTTTTTTTTTTCTGTTGCAGTGTATATATGTTCTAGCATGTGTATAATACATCATTAGTATTTTTTATTAGGCCTGAATCCAAATTGGCAGGGTTGAGAATGTTTTGGGAAATGAGGTAGGGGGTAGATTCGTTTATGAATTAATTTTTCGAAGATTTTTGAGAGAGGTGTAATTGGATATTGGCCTATAGTTATTCAACTCTGGTCTCCTCCTTTATGGATCGGGGTGACCCTTGCTATTTTGAGAACTGTAGGGAAGGTGGAGGATTCAATGGATTTGTTAAAGATGTTGCAATGTTTGGTGATAGTACTTATGAACTTTTGTATATAAAGGTTGGAAAGGGTATTTAAATCTCCTGCCTTGTTTTTCAGTGCGTTGAAAATAAGGGAGACTTCGTAATGGGTTAGTCGGAGCTAGGAACAGTGTGTTCGGTAGTTGCCAGTGAGGTAGTCATTTGGTGGGGTACTGAGTTTGGGGATTTTATTGGCAAGGTTTTGTCCTATAGTGGGATGAAATCATTGAGTCTGTTTGCTGTTTCTGTTGGTGGGAGTTGGGGTTCATCTGATTTTGCTAATTTTATTCGCTATTTCGTGATATCTTTTTTGTTCCCAGAATTTCTGATAGAGTCTTCCAGGTCTTTTTTATTACACCTAGTAAGTTGGATAATCTGTTCTCATAATAAAAATTTTTTTTGCCCTTCTTATCAGGCTGGTTAGGATTGACGAGTAACGTTTTGTTTGGTCTCTGGTTATGGACCCATTCTGTCTGTTTTTTCTTTATCGGTGTTTTGTATTTATGGATTGAGAATGCGGGTGTTAGCCAGGGACTGTTCAGTCTCTTAGCTGTCATCTGTTTAGTTTTTTAGGGCAGTGCTTGTATAGAGGTATTGGTCTTTTTTTAGAAAATTATTAAAACATTCGTCAATATCTGTATAGATTTCTAGTTCAGTGTGCCAGTCAATGTTTGTTACTGCTGTTGTGAAGTTATTAATGGCTGCCTCATTGTGAAGTCTGAAGGTGACTTAGTAGTGTCTTGGGGAAATTTTACCAAGATTTGTTAGAGGAAAGTAGGTAGGGGGTCTGTGGTATTATCTTAATTATCCCTGATTTTAAAGGGATAGGGTGTTGGCCCCAGATGTGGTCAATAGGGAAACACTAGTCTCCGTAACCTTGTGGGTTTTTTGTTACTGTTGGTAGCAACAGCAGTTACTCATTGTGTTTGTGAATTCAGTAACGTGTGGGCCCTTTGGTCTTGCAGGAAAATTTATATTGAAGTCACATGAGAGTAGTAAGTGATCTTTGTTCATGCGTGCATCAGTTATCATACTTCCTAGGTTTTGACTAAATTGGCTAATGTTTGTTTGTGGAACTCTGTAGATTTTATCACTGTGAGGGGTTTTTTGTAGGTATTTGGATTTGAATTTGCTATTATATATTCCCCATGTTCATCCCTTGTGCAAGTATTAGTGATACATCTAGTTGGTCTGAGTAGTATATAGCTGTGCCACCCCCTTGTTGGTCTGGCCTACAGTTTGTGTATGCTGTGTAACCAGGAATGGGCATTTGACACTGTAGTACAGCTTTAGCCAGGTTTCGTTTTGTAATGGATATATTGGCAAAGCAAGGAATTTAGTAATGCTAAGGAGGTCATGTAATGCTTGCTTAAAGATTGATATTGTAGTTAAAGATAGTTATGTTGTTGTTGGGTCTGAAAAGTCCTTTGATTGTTCTGCTGTGTAGTAATTACAGTAACTGTTTTGAATCATTTAAGTCATTAAATAAGAGGTTGGTATCAGGATCAATGCTTGTAATCATAAGATTTGTAGTGAATCTATAGTTAGAATTAAGTATAAAAAAAAAGTAAATATTCTAAAGCTAAAAAAATAGCACCTGAATTATTAACAAATGTAAAAAAATAATGAGCTAAGGTAAATTTTTTAAAGCTAAAAAAAAGGGGACAATATAAAAGGTACTAAAATAATTTGTGGTGAACAAATAAAATGATGATCAAATAATGGAGCTTGGGAATATGATAGTAGGTAGTACTTTAAAGGGAATTCTTTAAAGTTAGAATTATAATATAAAATTTATAATATAAAAGGGGCTAATATAAGTTGTGGTGAACAATAAAGTGGTAATCAAAATAAGTGAGCTTTGGAAATATAATGGCAAAATAGTGAACTTATTAACTTTAGCACCTGAGAATAGCACCTTGATTATTTTAACAATTGTGAATATATGAACTAAGGTAGTTATATAAAGCTAAAATAAAGGAAAAAAAAATATATAAGAGACTACAATTAAGTAATGGTAAACAAAGTTAAATGGACAGATAGTCACTATGAAATAATATTGGTTTAGGAGTAAGATCTGATTTGTAATATTAAATAAGTTGAGCAGTTTATTGCACAATAAAAAGTAAAAAAAATTAGGTAGTTGGTACTAGCTAGCAAAAGATAGTTTTGGTACTTGCAAAAAAGTAATTGGAATATACACTATTATGATGTATACTCGTGCTGCATTTGGCAGCTGCTACACAGCTTTGTTTAACACCAGAACTGAGCTGTGCCGGTTTCAGCACTGTGGCAGCCTCTTGACTCTCCAATCTCACTGAGGCCTTAGCAACAAGGCACCAAAGGGTGTTGCCAACTGCAATGGGCCTGATTCCTCCATCCTTTTTCCGGAGGTTACATAGTGAAACATCAAACAAGAGTGGCCTAATGGCCTCTGAGACACACCCAGCCAGGCACATATTGGAAAATTTGATGAGTTCAGACAACACCCTCTCTGAAACATCACCAAGTGTTGAACTGAACATTTGTTTTAAATGTTGTGGCCTTAAACCATGGAAAGCCCCTGCTGAGCCTTATGGAAATAATACAGCGGCTTTATACACATCAGCATCCTATAGGGTTCAATGTTCTTCACTTTTTGTTAGGGAAGTCAGTGTTGATACTGGATGCTCTGGGTGGATGTTTGTTCTTCAGAGCTTGTGCTTTAATGACGTCCTTAGGGACACTGGTATCCTCACTGGTTATAAGCCTGAGTGCTCCAGCAGTATTTCCCTCCGTGGCGGCTTGTGTACCGGCACTGCGGAGCTGCAGCACCCCCTATTTTCACTCGATATTATCGATAACATTCAATATAATGAGTCTTTTTTCTTTAATTCTTTCTTTATACCTGTACATTACATAATCCTTAAGCTTAATGTCAGTAGCCATCCCCTAGTACATGAAAAAGTGACAAAAATCCTTGTATGGAACAGTGTGCTTCACAGTTCCAGTGACTCGGTGTTTGGCTGTGCACATGTACACATGTCCGAGATAAGACGCTGCACACTAGGTATAGAGAGCACTGTCGCTGACACAGTGCCGACCTTGTTGTGCAAGTATAAGGTAGTGTTTCGTTTTGACTCAGTGACGTGTGTTGTGCTTGAATGTGATAAAGTGTAGAATTAAATGATTATCATGCTTCCAGGTATTTTATTTAATTCATAGTTTTTTTTCGGTTCATTTATTTTACACAATATTAAAACAATGGCTAAAATTTTTCTGAAGCAGCACCTCCACTAATTTTAGCTACGAGCCGCCACTGAATTGTTTTCCCTCTTCTATTTGTTTGCAAATTTGGACTCTGATTTTTGAGGCATCTGGCGTTCTGTTGCTGGCATTTCCCCGGCGGATATTTGTTGCCCTAGAGAGGAGACAGATGAGGTTGTCATCTCTAGGAAATGCATTTATTGCCCTAATTACAGATGTTGCTAGGGACTTGTCCATCCTGGGTGGGATCCGACTTGGACCGAAACGTCGTCGGTCCGACTTGGACCTAACGTAGCCTACATTTTCTCTTGGGCACAGGTACAGGATGAATCTCATCATTTTGTTCTTGGTGATTCGTAGTATATCTTTCAGTTTTTTGTTAAGGCAGGGTACCATGAAGAGCAAGAGTTATCTATGTGTCATTGTATAAAAGTTAGACATAGGTTCCTGCGAGCCTCAATGGGCAGACACTGTGATTGTGTGTAGAGGAACTTTAGTCTGGTTTTCGCTTTCTTTACTACACTCTTCCTAATCAGTTCTCCTGACATGCATGGGCCAAAGAGGAGTTCCAGATATTTCACTGAGGATACTGAAGTGATGGGTTTCCCATTGCACTGAACATTAAAATTATTTACTCTTTTCAATTTATTTTTCGTGCCAAAGAGTATGGCTTCCCTTTTCCCCAGGTGCAACGATAATTTGTTGTCAACTAGCCATTTCTTGAAGATAAGAGTAACTCGGGCCTCCTTGAACCACTCCGGGATGGTATTAGTGGTGATGGACAAATTTATCATGTGAGCAATGGGGACTGGCAATTCAGAGGCACCATCTTTCAGAAACTTAGCTGGGATGTTATCTGGACTTGTGTTTTTAGTTGGGTGTAACTTGCTTAGTTCTTTTCGCACGAAGTCTTGGAGTCTGCATTAAAGGTATTTGGTGCAACCGGCAGTTTACTTACTAGTGTTGATGCAACAGATGTATAGTATGAATTAAAACAATTTGCCACTGTAGTTATTTCACGGCATATCTCGTTATCGATATTTAGCACTCTGTCAGATCTATCTACAGGATTTTGGCTATGCCCCAGCTCTTTTAGTTGTTGCCCGGTTATTCTTGTATTCTTCGATTTTTGAGCAATAGTGCCTTTCCTATGCTCTTTTCATAAGCCTCTGCACTCTGTTCCTTACCCTTTGGAATTCATTTAGAGCTGCAATATTCTGTCTGTTTGCCTTTAACCTTTTTAGCAACTGATCCTTGAATTTGACATTATCTAATATTTCAGCAGTTATCCGGGGTTCATTTCTTCGTTTAATCCTAACCTCTTTTACTGGTGCAATATTATCAAGGATGGCAATGAACATAGTTTTTAATTTTTCCCAAGCATCAAGTACATCCGTGCAGTAACTTGTTATCATAGTCCAGTCACAATTGTGTAGCCCATTTACCAGTGTTTCTTTACTGTAGCTTGTAGTTGACCTCATTTTTATTGTTGTGTGTAGGCCTGTCCGTTCCCTAATGATTTTCCTGGTGCAACAATTGATGAAATGATCACTAAGACCTGTGGTAATGACGCCTGACTGACTAATGTTATCGAAGTGGTTACAAAGTATGTGGTTGAGTACGGTGGGTGAGAACTGTGCGATCCTTGTTAATGCATTAATTAGTTGAGTGTTAGTACTTAGGTCTAGATTTGCTAGATTTGCTTATACCTGTTACATAGCCCGTTATTCTGCTATTGATAACAGATACTGAAGTCTCCCAGTATTACCGTCTCGCAATTGTGCTCAATTCTGGACAAGACTCTCGAAATGTTTACCAGGAACTGATCATTCGGTAACTAGTTCCTACTAGGATGGGTTTGGTCTTGGGCAGCAACACCTCAACCCATCGAATCTCCAGTTTATTTTCATACAAATCGGAGATAGATATAACTGCCTCGTGTGTCTTGTTTGCTAGAATCCTAATCTCTGACAGTGTGTGTATAACTGCCCTAACAGTAACATGAATAAAGTGAAGGTCTGCTTTCTTGAAACCGTCATAATCATCAATATATGGCAAGGGTTCATTTGTAGTAAAAAATTTAGATAAATTAAGGTTCGACACTACTAAAGGGTAATGGAGCTAAAGTTCATTTGTTGCAAACAAACTGACATTTAACCCATTAATATAACCAGACATACATTCGTTGTGCACCCACTCCTTATACAATTCACATATGATGTATTTACTACTCTTCCTCCGTACTTTAGTACAGTGTAAACATATGTCTAATTTTATTTGCTCTGGTAACGCCACTGACTCTGTAGCCTCACGTTGTCCTTGGCATGTATTACCAACAAGTGGCCATATCTTTTCACTTACGGTGCACATCACTGACTATTTTTGTTTCTTACACACATATTATTCCACTTAGAATCACTCTCGTTTTTGAGTACAATATTCACAGTGTTCCCACTATTAACTAAGATGTTTTCCCGTTCAACAAGCAGTCATAGGAAGGCCTGGGCGACCACTCTTCCCCAACCCCTGACCCAATTAAAATTATAAACAAAAATAAACCGTAAAATAAAATTTTATTTTTTCGAAATGAAACAAAACTTACAGTAAGATGGAAAATGTTTATTTTTGTATACTTTCACTTTATTTATATTTAAAAAGTTTTCTCCCAATTTTTCTAATTGCAGTCTTTGATTACATAATATACTGGTTATAACTATAACCATAATTTTTAAAGGGGTGGACCGGTAAGCCAGCGGAAGGCCTCGGTCAGATGACCAAAATCTCCAACGGCGGGCCATCATCTGACTAAGACCCGCGTCAGGAAACACTTGTCCTGTTTCCTGACGAACCTTACCTAACCTAACCTTTGATCATATCCTCAAAACTAATTTTACGTCAAACATCTGCTTCTATACTTCGTAGAGATAAAGCATCCAGCTGCCTTGTTACACAGTTGTTCTGCTGGAATTTTTAATATGCTTCAATTGAGAAAATGAACACTCAGCTGAGCAATTTGTGACCGTTAATGTTAAAAATATACGAAAGTAAATGTACCTAAGTACAACACTTAACTGGTCGATATGCGATAGATCTGGCGTTCAATTAACTGACAAACTAAAATAGCCAGATTTTACGTCGTCAACAATGAGCGCTTGGAATTTTAAGTCATTACTTGAACGAGTTCCTCACAGGTGGTTTTGGAAAGGTAAGAAGGATTCCCTTTGCTAGAATTTTCTTATTTTGAAATGTGACCTGCTAAAAATGGATAAAACTGACTAATGAGCTCAAGCAGCCCTAAAAATTCCCTTTCTGCAATAATCCATGTCCTTCTTTTGATCCTCGAAGAGCCAAGCCACGTTCAGCTGACGTACGAATACCAGCTATGACAGCCCTCAAGACATGTTCCTAGTAATACCAGCTATGACAGCCCTCAAGACATGTTCCTAGTAATACCAGCTATGACACGCCTCAAGTCATGTTCTCAGTAATAACAGCTATGACACACCTCAAAATATGTTCTCAGTAATAACAGCTATGACACCTCAAAATATGTTCTCAGTAATAACAGCTATGACACACCTCAAAATATGTTCTCAGTAATAACAGCTATGACACACCTCAAAATATGTTCTCAGTAATAACAGCTATGACACACCTCAAGACATGTTCTCAGTAATAACAGCTATGACACACCTCAAGACATGTTCTCAGTAATAACAGCTATGACATACCTCAAGACATGTTCTCAGTAATAACAGCTATGACACACCTCAAGACATGTTCTCAGTAATAACAGCTATGACACCCCCTAAACATTTCCAGTAATTTTCCCCAAAGTTTGCCCAACCCCCGCACCTTGTCTGCGAGTTGAACACAGAAACTTGGGAGTAGTGCTTTTTTAATCAAATTTCAAATATT
>NC_069402.1:20001398-20042536 GCF_026875155.1 Cherax quadricarinatus
CTGATTTAATATGGTTTTAAACCTATCCCTTAAACACAATGGATTAGTAGCTTAAACTTTTCCGTCATTCCCAACCAGCACTTGCCTGCCTTAAAAGGGGCAGGTAGAGAAATTTAAATGGACGTAATATCTAAATTCCAAAAACATATACACAGAAATGAGATTACTATACACCAGCTAAATATATCGCATTTGCTCGCAACAACCATATGGGGATCATGAAACAAAAATCTTCACTTACACAAATCACATCACTAAATAAGGTTGACTAAAGAATAAGTTGGGGGACGAAGTTTAAATCATATACATTAATTCGTCAGAGAAATCAGTCGAAAAGAAAAAATTTTGGGAGGAAAAAAAAGGATGAGAAAGCTAATATTAAGTTAATCCTATATATACCCATATAACTGTCTACATTTTTCCCTCTTTTCTCACCACTGAGGCTGGTGAGAAAAGAGAGAGCGACTCCTCGGTGTCCCACACTCAAGGGCCGAGTGTGGACACAAATGGCGTTCACTACAAACGTACGTCAGGGTACGCTTTCCTCCTTATCAAAAAGGAAAAAGAAATAAATACTATTGAGAAAAATCATAATGAAAAAATTAAAAAGTATTAATTAAATGTCATAAAAAATTGCCGCCTTTAGTTCAAGTGTAAATTAAACAAAAGAATTTTTCTTAATCCAGGATGCCCTTCTTCAATGATTAAAGATATACTTTCTTATCTTGGTAAATGGGGGTTTAGTCTATCTTATACAGATGGAGAAGCAAGGGAATATGAGAAAGATAGTCCCATTAAGTCCTATGCCGAGGATCTGCCCCCAAATATAAAGCGCCTATGGGGATACCGCCAAAGCAGAGCTGGTAATGACTAGATTTATTAAAATAAACTTTGAAAGAAAGACAAAGGGTAATCATTGTACTTCAATCTACTAATGGTAACCAGGTTCAATACAAAATTTTAAACAATATTCCTGTAGATCACCTTTCCTGATCACGAGAAGAGTGGGGGTGAAGTAATTACCTCAGCTCCCAACCAAACCGGGTAAGGTTAATATTACCAGGAGTAGAAATTAAAATCTCCGACCCGAAGAAAATCTGGTGTTTTATAGCGGCCCGCTAGATGACAGTGCGGGCGGCGACACGCTGCTCCTGTGTCTGAAATACCATAGCCCAATTTACCGGCTTTCCCTCACAGCCAATAACAGCAAATTCGAAAGCTGCCAGGTAGGCTTACAGAAAAGAAAACAGGATAATTGTTTAATTAAACCAAAGCTAAAAACTGGAGATAGACCATTCAATGAGCAGAATACATTGGTTTAACTTGAAAGTATCTGAAACAAGAACCGTAAGATAAGTATCAACATTGCAGTAAAGAAAAGAGAATAGTATTTTTAAAGTCCAAGGTTATGTAGATTAGACTTAAGACTGGATGTGGAAAAATAATGAATTATAGTGTTTCTGGACCTGGGGAAGAAGAGAGTGCTGAGGCGAGAGTTTGAAACGTGATAAGTGAAAGCTTAGGGAGTTTTGAACTCAAGGGAGACAAACAGTTTATATTGTGTGACAGTTAAGTTTCGAGAGACCTGGAACAAATGATAAAAGGGGGCCTCTTAATTGAATTTGCGATCTGAAAAAAAATCCCGATTTCCAAAAACCAATTCCCCCTGCGCCTCAATCATGCGAATAGAATTTGTGCAGATTGAGCAGCATTAGTTTAATAATTTTTATTAGCTTTGAAGGGTTAATTATGAAGAATCAGAATGAAGGCAAATTCAATAGCTTCCCTGACTGCGGCTTCGGTGGGTAGCGCTTGTAGTTCTCTGCACCCATTTGCTTGTTTTGGTCAGGAGAGCTCTCATAGCAAGAAACATGCGCTGAGTCATCCGCGTAGGGTGACACTGTCGGGCGTTGAGCTGCCTTCGTGTGGCGATTTCCCACTCTAACGGCGCATGTGTCACTTCCGACAATCATCATAGAGACGTACGTAGTACAGGAATGATGAGGTATATGGTGTTGCCCTGAATGGGCCTATCGCAATCTACGTCAAGTTAAATTCGACGGCTGTGTATGAGTCGTTGGTGAAGGAAATTTGAGAATGTGAGTAATCGATTCAAACCAACCCACAGCAGTCAGGGTCGTCTCATAACGTCCTCTCAGCCCCTATACGTGGAGAAGTTGCGCAACCGTCCCTTCGAGCTGAGGTCGTGAGAGGACTTAAGGAACGTGTTTGGCAGCTTATGGTACCGTGATCTGGCAACCAAGGCAAGTGGTAGCGCAGTGCGTACATGGACGTCCGGAGGGCACTTTCCTCCCTCAAAAGCCTCGAGGCATCCGAATCCCGTCCTAACGTCCGTGATGACGGAGTTCGGACCACAAATTCTAGTGTCTTATGCAGGCCGCGACGTACCATGACAGGCTGTGGTGTGGAGTACGATCACGTGCACGAAACGTGTGGGGACATGGATGGGACGTCGCAGACTGTTGAAGCACCAGTTACAGGTGTGGATCCGTAGTGGAGAGTTCCAAGGGAAACCGAGGAGATGGCCGTCTGTGAGGTGAATTTTGAGATCCAGCCTGTGTGGGGGCATGATGGCGAGGCATGAGTTAGTGTGGAGCCAGAAAAGGCTCACTTTGCCGTGACAGGGAGGAAGTGCTAATCCCGCATGAGTGCGGGAGCTGGAGGAGGAGCACACGAGGTATTGAAAACTTTACCTCCTTCTGGGGATGATGATGGTTAGTCCCGAGAGATGTCCTGAGTTAGGGCAAGGAGAGATTGTTGGGACGGCACCAGAAGGAAGGAGGAAATCAGCAGGCACAGAGAGAGTCACCGTGCTCTTGCAGCATGACACCGTAGCGGTTGACGTTCATGTGAGGTGATGAAACGTCGGAAGACAGCATGGCGGTGGAGGGCGTCACGAGGAAGAGGGGCGGCAGCGTCAGACACAGATGACGTCCTGACGCCAGCGCAGAGGTCTGGGAGGAAGGATTGCATATTATCGAGATAGCCATGATAACGGCATCGGAAGAAGGGGTGGGGTTGGATGGCGAGAAATCATGTTTGACCCGGGGGCAGGAGGCCCTGGGAAGGTTGATAGGAGGAAGGTTGGAAGCTTTAGGAAGGCCTTAGGTTATGACTGTGAATGTGAATGACTGTGTACTGGGGTGAAGAGTGGAATGTTTTTCATATGCCTCTTACGTCCGAAATAGAGTGGACTCGTGGTTATATTCTACAGGAGCATATAACAGGAGGGAAGAGTGCTAGAGGTGGCAGGTTATAAGGTTTTGACTCTGGCCATCTGCACGTTTGAAAGGTGTATTGGGTTTATTTGATAAAGGAGGCGAGCCCGTTTGTGTTGCAACGATGTAGGAGGGGGAGGGGGGAGGGTGTTTCGTGTGATGGATTGGTTGCTGGCAGAGGGTAAATCTAGTAAAGTGTTATGCACCAGCTGAAAAACGATATTAAAGAAAAGATGGATTTTGTGTGTGATGAACTAGTTTACGCCTTCTTCCGTGGTTACCTGCTGTGGCCATTCGTACAGTGGTGGGGACTTGTGAATTGTGATTATCAGGAGAGCTGATGTGGAACCACATGGGGCCGGGTCAACACTTGGCCAGTCTTACGTAATCTCTTGTTGGAAGTTCAGTTGAGGATGAGGAGGTGGGGGCGCATGGTAGGGGGAGTTCATACTTCGAGAGGAAGTTATGCCATCTATTAGATACGGTTGTACAATCTCACAGGTATTGTCAAAGTCTGTCCGTACTATTGAAATGAGCTTTTATCCGATCATCGGGCCCTTCGAGCTGAGGTCGAGTGGGATTCACACTAGCTCTTATCTCTGGGGATACTGGAATTAAATATGAGTGTGTTGGAAGATAGAGGGGTATGGTGGGATTTACAGCACTGTGGGAGGGTTTACCTGAGGAGGTAAAAGGGGTCGAGGACGTGGGTAACGTGGTGGGCTGGTGTGGCTAAGGAACGGATTAGCATTTTATGTGCGGGAAGGAAAAAGGATCAATCTTGTAAAATTTGGGCATCTTAATTTTTGAGGACAGGTTAAGGGGTTTTAAGTAAGGGACGGTCGGAAGTACCTATCCTATGGACAAACATGTATGGACTCCTTAAAGAGCAGGTTGCGGCTGAAACCAGGACGAGCGTTCCAAGCGCTGAGAGTAAGGCCGGGGTGGCGCGAGGTGTTATGGGGAGATAGGACCGTCGCGTCATGTGTTTATGCGCCGAGCAAAAACAACGCAGCATGCAACAGCGATTCCATGGTTGGAGGTTCATGATCGGCGGGAGGGTAAAAGTATGGGTTCAGGTTATCCACACAAACAGATAGGATGGGGTTGTCATTGTCGGATACGTGGTATGAGAAGTATTGGCCCTAGTAAGGGTCGGAGTTGGTGATTTAGAACAGTGTGTGAAGTGCGGACATGTCGGTTGGGAAACAGTGATAGGGAAGCACTGGTGGTGAAATAACTTGAGGAGGAAATATGGAGAGCTTTAAGTGACATGCGTACGGGCAAAGCGCGAGGGAAATCGATGGACTACGCGGCAAGAGTTTTATCAACAGCATGGGAGCTAATAAATGGGTTTTATGGTGAGGTTATAAACTGTGATTAAGAAGAGGGCACGTTGGGAGACAGCATGCAACAGCTGTATTTGTCTTGGTACCGAATGGTAAGGGACAGCAATTCGCTTCGACATACCGGGCAATATCGTTGTTATTCACGAATAATAAGGGGAGTTGTTTGCTAAGATTTTAGGACATAGGATAAGTGGTGTTGTATGGGCGGGTTGTGTCGGAAACCCAGTTTGGGTTGCCAGTAGGTCTATGAGGGTGGGGCATGGTACTAAGGATTTCGGGAAGAAAAAGGGGGGGAAAAATGGGGGTGGGTTTGGTTGCACTAGACTGGCAAGGATCAATGATAGAGTGGAGCGAAGAGCATTGAGAGCTATCCTTAGGAGACAGGGTTTTGGGGAAGAAATAGTGGGGATGGGTAAAGGCGTTACATATCAAGGGGCAATGGCCGAGAGTACAGAATAATGGAAGATTAGAGGCGGACAGATTGTAATGGGTAGCGGGGACATAGACGGGGTGTCCTTGTCACAGAGCTTTTATTTGCGTGCCTACAGCGCGCGCCTTTTTATAGACTGGTTGAGCACCAAATGGGCATAAGTGAAGGGGGAAGGGAGGGAGTGGGGAGGGGTTGGTCCAGTTCTATAGTGTATGTAGATGATACTACTGTTCTGTAGGAGGGGGATGTCAATGAACGCCTTAGAAGGGTAGTCGAACATGTTCGCACGTGCCAACTGGTATATAGTGAATCAGAGAAGTCCATGGTCATGGGTTAGGACTTGGGTTGTGCGTTGGTAGGTATGAGTGGGTATGCAGTTGTGATGAAACGGGTGATGACCATTAAAATATGTGGTATTATCTATGCAGATGATCTCGCAGTTGCAACATGCGGACACGTCGGTCCAGTTGGTAGATCAGGAATCCGGGGTCGCTTGAGCATTGCGCCCTAATCAATTTGACCCTTGTACAGCGGAGCCATTGTAATTAACACGTCTTATTGTATAGTAAGTTTGGCACGTGGGCAGCCGTGTTCCTTTAAACTGACGCACTTGCAAATAAATACTAGAGGGGCGGGGTTTTTAAATTTTTGATGGGGTTCAGGCTGTGATTAGCATAAACGGGCGGTAGGTAATGTTACCCTGTGTGTGCAGGGGGGTTGGGTTTACATGAATTTAAACCGCGGGGTCAAATGTATCTTCACTAAAAGGGAGGTGAATGAGGGAATGGTGTGGTGAGCGGGGTGTTGGTCAAAAACACAGAAGAATGGCACACATAAAATGTTTTCAGGGATATGATTTTCGTGAGTGTGAAACTATTTTGGAGGGGTCAGTGGTTGTTGGTTAGGGATCTGGTAAGGTAAAATAAGTAGGCTGTGTAGGACTTTAGTGACGAGAGGGTTGTGCACCAGTGGACTGGATTTTCCCCCTGTATGACTGTGAAATATATGGAGAAGGTTCAGTAGTTAAGGTTACAAACCCCGTGGGCGTGAGTGATGTATCGATTTAATGCAATGGGAATTTACTCATCTGAAGTGGTTTTTACCGGCTAGACGGGTGACTGATGTGGGGGGGGTCCTGTTGCATATGTGGAGGGAGGATCAGGCGGTTCCACGTAGTGTAATTATTGTGAGGGGACGGGGAGCGTCTCGGTTGGTTGAGAAGGTGCTGCATAGGATAAATGTAAAAACTTTTCTGTATCTGCGGGCATTAAAGTCTTGACGTTGGTGTATGGATTATAGTATTATTAGGGCTGTGGAGACCTTATGGTAGATTAAGTTACATAACGTGGGGAATTAGGGGGAAAGTGGGTTAGTGAAGGTGAAGAGGCGGGTATTGGCAGTTACGTTTTATAAAACGTTTTGCCGTAACAGAGCAATTTATGGGCGAAGGTGGAGCGGGCTTTCACAGAGGGATATAGAGACCTAACATTAGAGGATTTTATTAAATTTGTAAATTCGGTGGGAGGGGCAGGGTAGGAATGGTAAATGCTAATGTAGGATGGGCTGTCGGGGGTAGAAACGGGGTCGTCTCCTTGCATAATGTAACGGGCGAATGTGTATGAACCTGTGCGTATGATGTGTAATCAAAGTCTGGAGAGTGTAATACCACTGTAATGTGTTTGACTTGGCAGTGTTACATTGTTCTATGTAATATTACTCTTTTGCATGTATTAGACGACCTGGTTTAGGTGTCATTGTGTTGGATTTTTGTGTTTAATCTGTTCTGTGTTTTATAATCATCTTGTATTTGCATTACTTTCAATAAAATACGTTAATCTATTAAACGTATAAGGGTTATTAATATATAAATAACAAAGTGGAAAATAAATGCATATGTAGGCTTGGTGCGTCTTTGTTATAATATACAATGCATATTGTAATGTAGTCGTGTTCTTGCTTAACATAGGTGCATGGATATAAGGCATTGGGGAGAGGGACAGTTTGTGTTAGCACAAAGTTACATGTCTGTGTGTTTTTGACAATGCAATTTATAAATTCTGTGTAAGAACTGATAATGTGTTCTTTTAAACTATTTAATGTATTGTATTGTTTTAAATAAAATATAAAAAAAAAAACTATTGCATGTAAAGAAAAAGTGAATAGTATTGTTTAAAGTCAAAGGTTATGTAGATTAGACTTAAGACTGGATGTGGAAAATATGGATTATAGTGTTCTGGACCTGGTGAAGAAGAGAGTGCTGGGGCGAGAGTTTTGAAACGTGATAAGTGAAAGTTAGGAGTTTTGAATCAAGGAGAACAACAGTTGTAGATTGTGTAGCAGTTAAGTTTCGAGAGCCTGGTACAAATGATAACAGGGGCCTGGTACAAATGATAACAAGTCATCAAAAGAAATAAATTTCCAATTTACAAATTACACAGCCCATTTCTAATTCAAAACTTTGAAAAAGACTAAAATGAAAAATATCCTTTAATTCATAAGCGCACTGAATTTTGCTTTATTAAGTTATCAGAATGAAAGGCTTGAAGCTAATCTGATGTGACACTCAGATATTATCACACGAAAAGTAGTATTTCAATTTTTCCAATTAAAAAAAAAAAATGAAAACCTACACAGGGCAAAATAAATCCAAACTTTTCTTCAAGACTGACTAACTTTTAAGAAAGTAGAGCAATACGTAACAAGTTGATTTAATCTTGACAATTAATCAAATAACCATCAAAGACAGTTATTTCTGATCTGAAGAGACATCCTCAACTCCAGTTTGATTGGAAATAAATGGTAAAAAAATACCGACACAATGAAATATAAACACATATGCAGTATAATGTGAACCTTTATTGACTACGTTCGCCCACACAGTGGGCTTTTTCAAGTCACAAACAGAACTACTACTAGTTCTGTTTGTGACTTGAAAAAGCCCACTGTGTGGGCGAAACGTAGTCAATAAAGGGTCACATTATACTGCATATGTGTTATATTTCCAGTTGATTAATAAAATTTTTAAATAATAACTTTCACAACCTAACGTGAGATATGTTAGGTTGTGAAAGTTGATGTTAGGTTGATGTTGAATGTTAGGATGTTTCCTCTGAAGAAAAAACATGAGCACTAAAAATTAAAGCTGACCAGAAGATGCATATTCCAGGTACTTTACAAAATCCGTCAATATCTGAGCCTACAGATCCTAACCCATGGAAAGATCCATCATTTCATCCAATACGTCAGCCTTTGAAGATTGATGCCTTTCACACTTTTTAAATTTTTATCAGAGGGGAGCACGAAAACCGTAGCGGTTATATACCGTCTGTGGAGTGGTAGGCATTCAAATTGATTTAAGCATAGGAAAGATAAGTCCAGTTCCTTGGATCAACAGCTCTTACACTGGCATCAATGCAAAATAGTGCGATGTAAAATTAATATGAACTATTTCGAGATTAAAAGTGGAAAAAAAATGGCATCTACACACAACAAACTTCTTTAAATAAGGTACAAGACTGTTGGAATTTTGTAATTGATCAGAGGAGCCTCTATCTCCACCTATTACACAGAAACAAAATCTGGGAATGATATACGTAGCACTGTGCATAGGTCACCCACATACAAAGGATCCATGAATATTGGCCAAGATACATTACACAGGCGTTGAGAACGTGAAGCGGATTAAGTCGTTCTTGAGTAATAAACGAAAATGTTGCCGAGAAATAGGAGTCTCCCCTAGTAAAATTGCGTATTTTTATTTTTCTAGTTGATTTCTGTCATTAACATTCTATTTAAAGTTCTTTACAATCCTGCTGGAAAAATATTTGAGTTTAGTTATTTTAAATAAATCCAGTTTGATAAAATTACCAAAATTATATATTTTTTGGGGTAAATTGGCCCCCTCGCAGGCCAGAAATTATACAAAAGTATTGCATATTAAGATACACCAGCATTTATGGTCTGATGCTGATCAAAATAGGTATTCTGGTGTGTGGTCCTGAAGACTCGGAGACAGGTGATATGAGATCTGAATCGCCGCTGTTTGTGTTCCTTTGGAATATAAATCTCTTAGTTTACGCACAGATTTGCGCCGGTTGTGTTGCTGCGTGGGCTATGCGATCGTGCGCATAAGGGCGAGTATAAATGTAGCGTCGTTTCTAGTGATCGTTGGCCTGTGTTTAGTGCGTCAGAGCTGTGATGCCACAGAAGGGTGGCTAGGGGCTCCGACCGGGGAACTGAGGTATCTGGAAAGCATACCCCGCCTCAAGTTCTACTGGAAAACCACTCTCAGGTACGAGGTTTGGTCATTTCTCGGGACGAGGATTTATACAGGGTATTAAAGGGGCTGGTTGTGACACATTTCCAGCATTCTTACACGTCCTTGTGCCCCTCCCATTGGACCTCATTTTAGAAATGCTTAATATTGTCAAGGCAGAGCGACTCACTGCTAGGTGAACAAGGTGCCCACCGAACCTGCACACGAAATCACTCCCCATGAAAGCAAAAGACTCGGCAGGAGATGCAACATTCCCTCTATGAAAGCAGGGGCGCCACGAGTACATTGAGAGACAACACAATAAGCGTCGGGGGCCCCAAGAATGTTCAATTGCCTCCCAGCATACATAAGGGGGATTACCAATAGACCCCTGGTTGTCTTCAAGAAGGCACTGGAGAGGCACACTAAAGTCAGTACCTGACCAACCGAACTGTGGTTCGTACGTCATGTTTGCATGCGGCCTGCAGTAACAGCCTGGTTGATCAGACCCTGATCCACCATGAGGCCTGGTCTCAGACCGAGCCGCGGGGCGTTGACTCCCGAAACCTTCTCAGGTAAACTCCAGGTAAACCTGACAGATGCTGATACACCACAAAGGACCACTCCCCATGCACCTGGACCTTGGCGTCTGGGAAGGTTCAAGACCCGGCCGTACCTTTCGGGCCCACTGCAGTGCTTCGGCTGTAAGGGGTTCGATCACACTGCAGCCACCTGCCAGCGAGGGAAGAAGTGTGGTGTGTGTGCAGCAAGGCACACGACTCAAAGGACTGCATTGCAATCCCCAAGAAATCGGCCAGCCAGGCCCTTCGGCCGGAGCCAAAGTGTGCCACACTGCTCAAAGAGGCACCATGCCTGGAACCAGAGCTGTCCTGTGATGGCGCAGCACTGGCAGCAGGTACATCACTGGAACGGCCTGGGCCCCACGGCAATGCCCAACCTCGGAACCACTCAGCAACAGTTATTATGGGGTCCGACCGCAGCACCCTGGATGCCGCAGTGAGTCAATACAAGTGAGTTCTCAGCATTGGCTCCCAATAGTGCGGCCAACAACAGGGCTGGCCGAGAGGCAGAATCACTGGAAAAGAGACCGCAGGCCAGGAACACTGCCAGCAGGCCCCTGCTGGCACCGTCAATCTATGCCATCTCACCATGAGGCCTCTTTCCAAGGCATGCCCCTCTTGTAAGCGGCCAGAGTCAAGTAGCGGCTTCCCGCCAGGAGAAGTCCAGAAGACCCAGAAGTCCACCGCCACTCAGGCCGTACCCAGGGTGCACCCAGCTTGTGCAGCTGCAGTGTCGACAGCCACCCAAACATACCCAGTGCCCCAGCCTCGACTCGAGGAGTCGTCTGACCCAACGCCTACCGAGGTAATGGTAGACTCATTTCCGGCTCAACTGGAGGAAACCGTCAGGGTCATCTCAGCACTCCTCTCTCGTCTGCTGCCATCGGCAGAAGACAGAGGCGCCTGCAGACAGCTCCTGTGTGGATGCAGGCGTGGTCCTACTGGACAGGAAGGATTCAATGGAACTTCAAGCCATCATCCAGGAATCCTTTCAGTCCGTGATGGAGGAGGCCCCAGAGTCACCAGCAACGGAACATTTGTGGGCTGCAGCAGAAAATTCACCTAGTGATTGAAGCTGCAGTACAGGATGAAGTCGATGTCTTCCTGCTCCAGAAGACACTTACCAAATCAGCCACATATTCCGGGATTTTTGGCTTACCTTCGGCGCCTGGAAGGCGCTGGCAGGGCACAGTGATCTAAAACAGGAACACTATCCCTCACTCAATCTCCGCTGACACCCATTGACTGCAGAGAGGGCGTGGAGGTTCAGGCCGTCATCTTACACCTGCTGGATGGACCTCTTGTGGTTTACACCCTTGACATTTCAAGATGGCAGCACTCGCCCACCTGGAGGATCTGTTGTGGCTGGGGTTTGTAAATGCCCCCCAAACCCAAAAACTTAATTCTGTCTCCCCCCAACGCAAACGGGGAGGCACCTTGCGACTGTGGAGGAGGGCCCCAGAGATCGCCCCCTCAACAATGGGGAGCCAACCCATCACTGGGGTGGCCTCCTGGACATCACACTCATCTCGAGGGGGCTGCTCTCGATGCGAGATGGGAGGTCCACCCTGTCTTACCAGGGGATCACTTGCAGTGGTCACCACGCTGATAAACCATAGTGCCTGCCTCCCAAAACCAAATCCCAAGATGAAATCTCAAGTAGGCCGACGGGCAGTGCTTCCAGGAGGTCATCGAGCACTGGTGGGCAAAGTCTATTTTACCAGAAGATCCAGATGAGGCGGTTCAGAACCTGCAGGCGGCCTTCACATGGGCTGTTAAGGCAGCCATACCTAGGATTACAGCGGAGGGTCGGTACAAGCTTGACTGATGGTTCTAAAATGAGGAAATCAGGAGCCCGAACCACCAAGCAAAAGTCCGTTCGCAAGAAAGCCAGGTCAATCCCACGGGTGAGTCCATGCGTCTGCCCAAGGGAAGTGGTGTGGCATGCACGCCATGGTCACAATAGGGTCCGGCAAGCTAAATAGTTTAAAATGGTTTTGCCTCCCAGCTATTCCCACCACCTTACCTGTGATGTGGACCAAGTTAAGAATGGCCACTGGGGATTGTCGTGTGTGGCTCGTGCTTACCCAGACCCCCCAATGGAGGAACTTTTTCACCTTTTAGAGCAGCTATGGCTCAACTGCCTCAGGATCTCTGGGACCTGCAGGCCACCCTCTTTCCCAGAAGGATGGTTGGTGATCCAAGCGGCATGTCTGGCAAAGGACGACACAGACGAAGACTTTAACCGACCGGGAGCTCTATGGCAGCTTTCACATCTAATTAGGACACTGCACCAGGGCATGATGGTGTCACCAATGGCATGATCACTCGTCTGGCGATTTTGTTCACGAAACTGTCCTGGGGGTCATCATCTGGACTTGGAGAGCCGCAGACTCCCTGCCGTATGGAAGGTGGCCGACATCATACCAATTCCTAAGCCGGGATCCTGGCAGTGTGAGGCCCATCTCCCTCACCAGTTGCATCTCGAAGGTGTCTGCGAGGATGGTATTGGAACGCCTGAGGTGGAAGCTTGGCCCTCCTCATAAACACCTCTATGGATTCACCAAAGGAGTGGCACATTCAAAAGCCTTACCACCCTAACTGGCCAACATTGGGATCTGACGCCCAAGCCCACATTGCTGTCTTCCTCGACATCAAGAAAGCTTTTGAGCTAGGCAGTGCACCTGCCATCCTTGCACTCTTGGCCCACAGGGGGGTTAAGGACAGGCTGCTTGCGTGGCTTCGATCCTATCTCTAGGACAGGCGGGACCAGTACGTTTCCTGGGGCATGCCTCTTCTCTTAAACAACTTTGAAACGGCACTCTGCAGGGCGGGGTGCTAAGTCCCGCCCTGTTCAATGTACTGACGCACCAGGTCGTGCACCTGCCTTTCTCCAGAGGCACCTTCCTGCTCAGCTACGCCGATGACCTGGCACTTGTCATATTCAGGAAGTGCCGGCTGTTCCAGCGTGCCCAGGAGGACCTCGATCTGCTAGCTTCTACTTGCCGTCACCTGGGGCTCAAGATATGTGCAGCGAAATCCAAAGCCATGATCCTTCGCACCAGGGAATCCAACCAGAGGCTGCAGATCCTGGACATCAACCTGGAATGGGTTCACAGCTATAGGTACCTTGGCATCTACATCGAAAGGCGCCTCACCTTCCAGAAGCATGTATGCCACATCAAAGAGAGGGCTCTGCAGAGGGTCAGGGCAATGAATACCATGGCCAACCTTATGGTCGGGGCCAGCCTCGAGGTCATTTGGTTGTTCTACATACAGGTAGTACGCTCGCTCATCGACTACGGGGCCCTTTGCTTTGGTTCATTCCAGGCCAACGAACATCAAGTGTCCTCGTGTGGTCCAGAACACAGCTTAAGGGCCATACTGGGGGTGCATAGGTGGGCAAATTTGGGGTGCTCTGAACTTCGAGGTGCACTGCACCTCTTGAGGACGGGATCCAACGTAGCTGCCAAGAGGATAGCGAAGTACCTGACTCCCGGGGGCTGACAAACTGACGGGGGATAAAGGGTCCGCGGAAAATCATACCAAATGCCCCCGGGCCGCCTATGAATTGGCAGCAATGCCACAAGGAACTCCGTCCAACATACTCCAGACGGGAGCGCGACAGACCACACGAACACAGGGGCTGCCCCTTGGGCCCCAGAGCTTTTAGCGGGCACTGGACAGCCCCCCAGCATCAAGAGGCATTGCCCCCAGCACTTTCGCAACGACTTGCTTTGGCAGCATTGCGGGCGGAAAGCCCTTTTTGTGCCGCAAACACCAAGGCTCGAAGACGGCAGGCCGCACAGCTGCGGGATTTTCCAGAAATCTGACAGCAGGTTGGCGCCCCCCAAACCCCTTTGCACCATCCTCCAGCAAACCCCAATCCCATCCAAAAACCCTCTAAAACGGAAATTGCGACCACAGCACCTCCCATTCAGTTGATCCAAGTCACGATCCAGGTAGTTAGCCAAGACCAAAGGACAACAACACTTAATCGCATCCATCTGGGCGACCTGCAACGCCATGGCCCCAGAGAACAGAGCCCCATCAACGGATCCCAAGCCATGTGGGTATCCTGGCAATATGCGCAGATGAGGCGCGAAGACAGCAATGCTAAGGCACGCCACGGCTACAATCTCCATCACCGCAGCATCTTATCTAAGGGCACCATGCGGCCAGCGACCACCCCCTGACCTTGGGGATTCACGGAGCCCCCCTTGTATGACAGGGCACTCAAGGGAAACCCCCCCAAGTAGGGGAAGAAACCGGGAATTGGGGTGAATTCCCCCGCCTACGCTTAGGGTACATTAAAAAAGCAGGGACGTTGATCGGCAAGAGGGGAAAAGCCAGTGCCCACTTGCCCGGGAGGGTTTTGACACCCCGGGGCACTACCTTTGGACTCCCCAGCTACGATCCCCTTCGCCCACACACCTCTATGCTCAAGTAGGACGGGCCGGGAGGATGGGGGCAGCACACTATGTACCTAACGTCAGAGACGGGGAGACCCGCTCCCAGTCATTGCAAGTCACCCAGCCCCCCGCTTGCCCCCTTCCCGTGAAGCGTTTAAAGGCCCGAGACCTCCATTGCACCCCACACCAACCACCATTAAGAAACGCTTTTGGGAATAGTTGTCCAAAGAACCGGAGGGGAACCCCCTCTTTCCCCCGAAGGCCCCTGCCGTGCATGTAAGAGAAACGAAGAGAACACACGCCCTACCCGGGAGACCCAATAACGGTCCCCCAAAAATGGAAGAACCCGGGCCGGGATGCATCCCGGCAAACCCCCAGAATAGAATATTCTCTGTTTTTAAAATGGAACAATTTGTTTAAAAAAAAAGGAAAAATTGAAATATACAAAGCCAAAGTAGTGAAAGCCGTTCTTTTTTAAAGTTCATCATAGAAAAGTTTGAATAGATCAGAAAAAAAATCCAGTAATTGATCGTTTCGCAACGACCCAAATTTTATCTTTAACTTTTTCATAAATTTTCAAATTTGCTCCCAGACAAACCCTTAGGGGCTATCAAATTTTTATGGAATGCCCCGCAAAACATTTTGAAGCAATCAGAAAATATTTTTTAGTTAATAAAAAATAAAAATCACAATACTCAAAAAATTTATAAATTGGGACTTGTCCGCCCAATGGGGCTAACCATACTTTCAGAAACCACACTGGGGTTTGAAAATTTGAAGTCGATCGGTGGGTGTGTATCTAGTTATGGCACAGTTTCCAAAAAAACCAACTTTCTTACACCGTAACAAATATGAACCCAATCGGGGAAAAAACCGAAAATTTTTTAACGTTGCTTAACGGGAAAAAAAATTTTCCCCACACTTTTTTACAGAAAAAGGGGTCTTACTGCCCCTCACATCTAATTTCTTCTCCGCCATCTCGTTTTTTTTGGCACCTTTTTTGAAATCAAACTAATTTTGCGAGAATTTCCAAAAATAAAAAGTCTTCTTCAAAAACTTAAAAATTTCCATAAATCACAGAATTTTTTTTTGCAGTTTTTTTTTCTCAGTACATTCTATTTAAAATTCCACAATACTTAAATAAAAAAAATGTTTTTTTGATGTTTAAAAATTTTATTTTCATAAAATGGCAAAAAAAAAAAATTGACAAACAGAATCCATACAACTCCAAATTAAACAAAAAAGTTTCTATTAAGATTCCAAGACTAAGTTTAAGACGATCGAAGAGGCTTCATCATTTAGGGCATTTGAAACAATAAAAGGGGCTCAGAGTGAAAAAAAAAAATTTTAATAAAGTAAACAACGGTAAAATTTTTAAAACCAAAATCAAAAAGCATTCTCTAAATTCCCATTGTTTCCCAAACGTTTCTAATTCTAAATTATTTTAATAAATTGAAAATTTTCCTTATTAGGTTAAAAATTTAGGGGAAAATATCTTTCTTATAAAATTTTAATCAATAATATTTTAAAACTAATCAAAGACACACTTTTTTACACAAAAAGGTCAATCTGCCACAAAAACTGAATTTCACATCGTAGAATTTTGGAACCCCTTTACTTTGACTACACGTTACTGGATTAAAATTATAGGACCAAAACAAGAATCCGTGAAGGGTTCAAAAAAACCGGTCTGGGCAAGTAACAACCATTGTTCCAAGAATTTTTCTTCTTTCCCAACACAAGTTTCGAAGTTTTCGAATTTAGGGTTTTCTCAGCACGAGCAAAAAAAAATCGTAAAATTGGGAAGAAAGAGAAGAGAAAAAGAAAAAAAGGTAACTTCTTAAAACGACCAAACATGTTGTTTTAAAAAATCAGGAAATCTTTTAAAGGTACCTCAAGGGGGGAATCAAATTTTACTAAAAGGGGTTTTGGAAGGGGTTTGCTTATTTTAAAAAAAAGGAGGAAAATAAAAATGCAAATAGATATGGGGAGATTTCTGAATCTTACGTTCGTTTTTTGATGAGCTACAAATATGTCAAATCATAATATTTGTTAATACGCTTGATTGATCACATTTGTTTCCATATTTTTTATCACTTCGGGGCGACCATAGTTTTTTCTTTAAGAAAAAAATTTTTGGGATGGTTCAGAGTTTTAAAGGTGCTAGGAGTTTTAAATTAATTAAATAACAACTACATCACCCAAACCTTGTTTGGCCGACACTTGGGCTCTCGCTAAGTCCACTGGCCCGAGTCATATAATTACAAATTTAACCAGACTAATAAATTTCGCTTCAGCTTCGTTATCTTTTACACAAAATTCCCCGCCCCAAAATTATACCAACCACTTTTCCCCTTTCCCACACAATAAAACAATCAACAACAAAAATTAGGGAAAATTGGGAAAAAGTTCTGAGAGGGAAAAAAATAAGTAAAAGGGATTTTTATCAAAAAGTTGCACAAATCAGGATTTTATCATTTCATTTCTAATGAATTGTTAAATTTTTCACTGTAAAATAACTCGCAGTCTTTAAAATGCGGGGGAAACAAATTAATGGGGGAAAGGGAAAAAAGCCAAGAAGGTTAGTCGGGTTTGGTCACCGGGGAATTACCCAGAGATTTGGATTAATCCCTCCGGGGCCCAAAACCGGACCATCCACATTAACAAAAATTAGTCCCATTTTAGACGACCCTTTAAAACCCAAGAGACACTCCTTTAAAACCTTTTTACGGTTTGGGTTGCGGGTTATTAGGTACTTCACCCCCTCCCCCTCTCCGAACACCACACACACACACAGGAGCGGGAGGAAAACAGTAGCAACCAGTGAAGGGGGGGCCCCGGGACAAGACTCGCCCCCCGCAACCACAAAAGGTGAGTACAAATAGGTGATACACACACATATATATAATATATAGGTAGTAGGTTGGTAACAGAAACCACCCGGGGAAGTACTACCGCCTCCCAGATGACGGAAAAAAAAACCTTACTGTTTTGCATAGGGTGGGTTTGGCTTTTTTCTTTTTCTGTCCATAAACACGTAAGATAACGGGGATATTTTTTCACTCCTACTTCATTTTTGGTCACACTTCACAGACCGCACATGCAATTATAATACATACATCTAGGTTTTCCCCTTTTTTTCTAAATATTTTTTTGTTTTTTTTAATTTTTTCTTTTGTCCATGGGAAGGGGAAAAGAATTTTTCCCCCGAAACCCAGCTGTCATAGGCGACAAAAATGCCGGGAGCAATGGGCTAAAACCCCCCTTCTCCTGTATACAAACTAAAAAAGAAAAGAAGAAAAATTTTAAAAAACTGGGTTGTTTAAATGTGCGGGGATGTAGGCGGATGAAAGAAAAGATGATTGCTGATGTTATGAAGAAAAAAGTTGGATGTCCTGCCCTAAGCGAAACAAAGCGAAGGGGTGGGAATTTTTTCAGGGGGGGGAAATAAAGGGGTTTAAAAATTTTGAGTATCTGGAGATTAGAGCAAGGAAGGGGAGCAGTAAGGTTAAATATCTTTTTGGAAGGGAAAAGAAATATGAATGTGAAATTCAAAAATTTGTGGATTAAAGAAAGGTTTGGATGCGAGAAGGGGTCATAATAACGTGATGCCCTGGAAAGAAGAATGCAGGGGAGAGAGAGAGATTTTGGGATGTTAAGTGAATGTATGGGACCTTTGAACCAAGTGAGAGAGTAATTGGGGTAGGGGCTTAATGCAAATAGGAGAAACTTTTAAGGGGTGGAGGTAAGTTTGGGGTTCCGGGGTGTAAATGATAATGGGAGCCCTTGATTGAACTTTGATAAAGGGGTTATTATAGGAAAACAAATTTTAAAAAAAAAGGGGAAAAATAAGTATACACGATATGTGTGGGCAAAAACATATTTTTTTTGATTAGTTTTGGGTAATAAAAGACTGGATAGACTTCAGGAAAAGACATGTTTATAGGGGGCCCAGAAATCAGACTTTTTCAGTTTTACCACTGAAAAAAAAGGTAAAAAGGAAAAAAAGGGAAAATAAAACCCAGGGAAGAAAAGGTAAGGTTTATAAAAAAAAAGGAGGCATTTTGGGGTAAGATATAAACAGCTTTTTGGGGGATAGATGGGCAAAATGAACATGGGAAATGGGGTCAAAGGAAAGGGGGGGTTTAAAAATTAGTGTTAAGTGTTTAGCAAAGTTTGTGGTTACGGGAAAGTGGGGCGGGGAGGAAGGGGAGCGAGGTGGAATGAATGAAAGAGAGAGTAAGGAGAAAAAGTTGCATATGAAATTTTTTTAAAAAGTAAAAGGGATGCAAGAGGAAGAAATGGAGAAAAAGAGAGAAGAAGAAAGAGTGGTGAAGAAATGAAAAAAGAAGCAAATGAAGAGGGTGAGATGTTATCAACAAATTTGTTGAAAATAAGAAAAATTTTGAGTGGTTTAACAAGTTAAGAAAGCCTAAGAACAAATGGATTTGTCAGTTAAAAATAGGGAGGAGAGTTATTAAATGGAATTTTAAGGGGATTGGGGAAGATGGAAGGAATTTTTTTGGGGAATTTTTAAAATTTGAGAAATGGGGAAAGCTTTTTTTCGTTAAGGCAAGGAGGAAAACATTTTGTGGGAGTGAGGAAGACCTTTTGTGAGTGGGGGGGAAATTCGGGGCAGGGGAAAAAATAAAGGGGGTAAGGCAGCCGGGATTATGGGATAAAGATAGAAATGTTAAAAGCGGTGGGGATATATTTTTGGAGGGTTGGTGCAAATTATTAATAAATGTAAGGAAGGGTAAGGTACCTAGGGATTGGGAAGAGCATCAAATTTTCCTTGTATAAACAAAGGGATAAAAAAAATCAAAAATTAAAAGGGGGGGTAAGCTGTTGAGTTACCTGTAAAATGATGGTAGAGTTATAATTGAAAGAATTAAGAGTAAACGGAGAAAGGATAGCAGATGAACAAGGAGGCTTTTGGGAAAAAAAAGGGGGGGTGTGGACCCGTGTTTACAGTGAAACATATAATGAACAGTATTTAGATAAGGCAAAGATCTTTGTGGCATTTATGGATTTGGAAAAGGCGTATGACAGGGGGATAGGGGGGGAATGTGCGATGTTGCAAGTGTATGGTGTAGGAGGAGGTTACTAAAGCAGTGAAAGTTTTTACAGGGAAATGAGGCTCAAAATTAGAGTTGTAGGAAAGAGGGGAAAATTTTTTCCAGTAAAAGTAGCCCTTTGACAGGATGTGTGATGTCACCGTATTGTTTAATATATTTATAGATGGGTTGTAAGAAAGAAAGCGAGGGGCCTTTTCAAGAGGGGTGGAGTTAAAAAAATAAAGAATCACAAAACAAAATGGGAGTTGCACAGCTGCTTTGCTGATGACACTTGCTCTTTTTAGATTCGAAGAGAAGTTGCAAATTGGTGGGATAATTTGGGGAGGGGGCAAAAGAAAAAATTTTAAAAGGGAATCAGGGAAAAAGTAAAGGTTTTGAGGGAAAAAAAAAAGATTAGGTGATGAAAAATTGAATACAGATTGGGGGGAGGAGTATGGAGGAGGTGAACGTATTAGAATTTGGGATGGGCGTGTCAGCGGATGGTCAGAAAGATGGGGGAACATAAATTGATGGGGAAAAAGAGTAGTGGTGACTTAGGAGTCGTGGGGAAAAAAAACTTTGCCTTGAGGCAAAGAGGGGGAAAGTTTTTAAATAAGTTTTTTTCAACCTCTTAAAGGGTGTGAAGCGTGGGGATGAATGTTGCAGCGAGGGGAAGGCTGGAGGCAGTGGAGTGTCATTCTGAGGCAATGTGGGTGTGAAATAATCAGAGAATTCGAGTTTTGGGAAATTAGGGGGGGAGGTCGGGATTACCAAAACTGTTGTTTAGAGGGGTGAGGAAGGTGTTGAGGTTTTTTGGGGCATGTAGAAGAAGGAGCGAAACAGAAACTTCAAGAGTGTATCAGCTGTAGTGGAAGGAAGGGGGGGTAGGGGGCGGCCAAAAGGAAGGTTGGGGGAGGGGGAAAAGGATTTGGGCGAGGGGCTTGGGCTTTCCCGCAGGCATGCGTTAGCTGTTTTAAAAAAGGGGTGAATGGGACAAAAGGTTTTTTTTTAAATTGACTCTTTGAGTGTGAGGGGAAAAAAACATTTAAAGGGATTCAGGGGAAAAACCCGGGAGGCCGACTTGATCCCGGAGATGGGAAATACATGCCGCACTCGAAGGGGGGGTGTTAAAATTGCAAATTTAAAAAAAAAAACACCCCCCGGGGGTTTGAAAATTTTTTTTTTCGGGGCCCCACCCCCCCCCCCTTGGGGGACCGCCATTGGTAAAAAAATTAAAATAAAAAAAAAAAAAAAAATTAATAAAATAAAAAAATATTTTAAAAAAATATTAATATTTTGTTTTTTTTTCTTTTTTGCCACCCTTGTGGGAGGGGTGATAAATTTTTTATATTTATATTTTTTTATATTTATATAAATTTTTAAACTATTTTAAAGTTTTTTTAACTCACCTAAAAATTTCCACACTTGTTCAAACGAAAAAATATTCCTCCCCTTTGATTCACTGGCTTCACTCCTATTTAAACCTCTTTTGGGTTCCCCCCCCCCCCAACTTCCTTCTTTTCCCCCGTCTATTCTGAGTATTTTAATTGTTATCATTCTCCCCCTGACCCTTGGCCTCCTTTCCGTCAGGCCCCTTCCCCCAAAAATTTTTTTCGTTCGACATCCCCGGCTCTGGGGGGTACTTTTTGCAAACCTTTGCACTTTTCCAATTTTTTCTTGACTGCTTGAATGGTGTGGATTCCAACTGGGCTGCATACTCATAAGGGCCTGACGTAAAGGAACAATTTTTTGAAAGACTCCTTTTTGAGGTATCGGAACCAAAACCCTAGGTTTGCCAGGGCCCCTTCTGCCAGTTACTGATTTTTGTCGCCTCAAGTATCCGGTGTTATACTCACCCCAGATCTTTTCCTTTATGAGGTTTGCAGCTTTGGCCATCTAAACTAATTGTGCGGTCTTCATTTTCCCTTCCCCAATCTTCAGACTTTGATTTGGCGGTTTTAAAATCAAGGGGCCAGTTTTTGACCAGCTTGAGCCTTTCCAGGTCTCTTTGTAGTCTTCCTTAGTCCTGTGGTTTTGTGTGTTTGTGGGTGGGGGGTTGTGTGTGTTGTGTGGTGTGTGTGTGTGGTGGTGTGGTGTGTGTGTGGGTGTGGTTGTTTTGTGTTTGTGGTGTGTGTGTGGTTTGTGTGTGTGGGTGTGTGTGTGTGTTTTTTTGTTGGGGAAGTTGTGTTGTGTGTATGTACCTTAAAAACTCGGGAAACACAAAACCGAAAAACATTTTTCTTTAAAAAAAACTACAAGGTGCCCTGAAGTATAAACTTGGGAAAAAAACTGATCAATCAAAACTATTTAAAATATCATTGATTTGACATTTTGTAGCTCATCAAAAAAACAACGAAAAGATTTAGAAACTACCCTAACATATCTTGCATTTTTTTTCCTCCTTTTTTTAAATAAAAAAGCCCCTTACCAACCTTTCATTCAGTACATAATTTGATCCACCTGAGGGACCTTTAAAGATTGCCTGATTTTTTTTTGACAACATGAATGTACACTTTAAAATTTCTCTTTTTTTTTTTCTCCTCCCTTTCTTCCCCATTTTTCAATTTTTTTTTTCCTCGGACTCGAAATGCCCAAAATCGACAATCTTTGAACTTGTGGGAGGGAAAAAGAAGACCAAATTTTTGGAACAGTAGGTAGTTCACGGCCCTTGACCAAGTTGTTGAACCCTTTACAGCATCCTTGAATGGCTCCTAAAATATATTATAAAAAAATTAAAAATATATATATATAAAAAATATATATAAAATATAATATAAATATAAATAATTTTAATAATAAATTATTGTGTGTTGTGTGTGGTGTGTGTGTACTCACCTATTTTTACCACCTATTTGGGTTTCAGGGGGCGAGTCGTCTAGCTCCTGAACCCAACCTTTTACTGTTGCTACTGGGTCCTCTCTCTCCCTCTCCATGATTGGTGGTATAAAAGCATAAGCCTTCTTCTTGAAAGCTGGGGGCCCCGGGTCAACGTGTAGCGCAAACACACTCCAAGGTATTGTCCATTGGGGAATTGGGAAGCACGCGACCTTGTTCTAAGGTTGAGGTTTGAGTCTCCTTTAGCCAAGTCAGTGTTTGTGTAATTTTTCCCCCGCTCTGCGAATTTCCCTTTCAAAAATATATATCTATATATAACAAAAAAAAATTATATATATATTTTAAATAAAATATATATAATATAAATAAAATATATATATAATATGTCGGCCGAATAGTAAAACTGGTCAAAGCAAAACTCATTTAAATTAAGTCCTTTTTGAAAATTTTTTCCTATAAGTTTAAAGATATATTTTTTCATTAAATTTGAGTAAAAATTTATAATTTTTGCACCAAAGGGAAATTAGAAAACTTACCTAACCTTTTTATAAAAACGCAAATTTTTAGCCAACCAACTAAATAATTTTAAATTTGTTTACAATAATTTTAAAACTAAACAAAAACAAGAAAATATTTTTCTCGTTAGGTTCGAATGAATTTTTGGGGAAATTATTTCAACACAAATTTTCACTTTCCATAGGCAAATGAGCGTTTCTATTTTAAACCAAGACGCAAGTTCCGCCTATTCTGCACGACATATATATTATATATATAAATAATATAATATAAATAAATTTCTGCCCAAAAAGTAAAACGGTCAATTAGCAAAAACTCATTTTAAAATTAAGTTCTTTCGAAAATTTTTTTTTTAACGTTTTTAAAAATAAAAATTTTTTTTTGATGTTAAAAGTAAAATTTTTAAATTTTTCCCAAAAAATCTTTGAAAACTTACCCAACTTATTACAACAAAACAATTTATTTTTGCCTAACCCAAAAAATAATTTTTGATTTGTTTTCAGTAAAATTTAAAACTAAACAAAACCAAATGAAATATATTTTTTTCGTAAGGTTTAGAAGTTTTGGCGAAATTATTGCATACACAAATTTTCACTTTCCCATAGGCAAGATGAGCGTGCTATTTAAGCCAAAACGCAAGTTTGCCTATTTTGGCACGACAAAAATAATATAATTATATATTATATAAATAAATTATAAATATATATAATTTTAAAAAATAAATATAAATATATATAATAAAATATAAAATAAAAATTTAAAAATATAAAAAAATAAAATATAAATATAATATATAAATTATATATATAAAAAATAAAATATTCGTGCCCGAATAGGCAAACTTGCGATCTTTTCTAAAACAACGCTCTCTTGCCATATAGGACAAGGAAAATTTGTTATGCAAAATTTCGCCCAAATCATTCTGAACCTAAAAGAAAAAAAAAAAAAAAAAAATTTTTTTTTTGTGTTTCTTTTGTATTAAATTCTGAAACAAATCAAAATATATTTTTGGTTAGGCAAAATAAATTTTTCTTGTTAAATAAGGTTTTGGTAAGTTTTTTTAAGTTCCTTTGGTGCAAAATTAATTTTTTTACTTAAAAATTTAAGAAAAAAATTTCTTTAAACGAAAAAGAGAAATTTCAGAAAGACTTAATTTTAAAAGAGTTCTTTCTAATTGACCATTTTACATATTGGGACGACATATAAAATATATAAAAATAAATATATAAAATTATTAATATAATAAAAAAAAATTTTATAAAAATTTTGGTGTGCGTTGTGTTAAAAACGATTTTTGGGTTAAATATCAACACTTTCTTTCCAAAATGGCAGCGAAAATTGTGATCAAAAATTTGAAAAAATCTTTTGAAAACCCAACGATAAAAATAGTTTCATTTTGGTTTTATCCATCGCAGATACTGCAGCATCATGGGGTCTTGGACAAAAATTCTTTAAAACTTTTCCAATCTTTGCATGAAGACCTACTTAGACAGTGGGTGACCACGGACCCCGCCTCCTCCTCTTCGCCTCACCTACACAGTAATAAGCCCCGCCACGGCCCTAGCTGTACTTTTAAAAAGATTGATGGCCTGAAAACATCGACTTTTGCTGAGGGCGATTACCTCAAACTCCTCTCCTTACACCTTTCTGCTTTGTATTGAACTGATGAAGCCACTGTGTGGCGAAACGTTTCCTAAATAAAGGTTCCCATATGTTGCATTATGTGTCTCAGTCTTCAACGTGTCGGCTTTTTTAAACTATTTATCACAACTACCCTATTACCAAAACAATACTTTCCTATATCCTCACCCGAAATCTAAACTTGTCTAATTTTGAATCCATTATTGCGGGTTCTCTCTTGGACCAATACCTTGGGTGAAACTCTGGCACCTCAAACAGACTACACTTCCTGATATTGATGTACTTTGGAGATAAGTAGGACTTTAGGAACACTAGGTCACCATAATGTCCCTCCTTCGTGCCCACTTTCTCAGCTTCCCACCCTAAACACATCTGCACCTTAAATCTGGATCATATGGTTCCAGAATAATTACAAGAAAAATCAGAAGTCAGTAACAATGACTAATTAGGTTGTGGACTGTATGACAAAATATTATTAGGTGACTTGACAACTCAAAATAATTTGCTGGTCTTCGGTTTACATTGATTATAAGTGTACAAAAAAATGAAAGGCACTTACCCAACTGTTCCATGGGTTATCCATCCTAACGCCTCCCTTTAGGTAAGCAACTAATATTGGCCCATAAATAGCTAACCCAAAAACCCCCAAAAACCCTACCTGTAGTGCAAAGTAATAAACTTGGAGGCGTTACATGATATTAGATGACACATGTGGTATGCACTTTCTCAATACAAACGGCACACGTATATTACACATTAGTTCTTTCATTTAATTAGAAATATTCAGCCGTTAATTGCCATTTTCTTGGAGAGAGGGCTAACACTCCATCTCTCATAAGGCACCAGGCTGCACTGCCCAACAATGTACACCCTCCCCCCCATTTTGGAGATACCCACAGGCCCCTTACTGGGTATATTGTGTTGTTCTGTGACTTGGAAAAACTCACAGCTAAAAAATACACATTTACATTAAATTTTATATACATTATTATAGCTTCAAATCTTACATACTAATTTTAGAAAATTTATAAAAAAAAAATCCATGAGTTAGGTTAGGTTTCAAAGTTAAATTTTCGTCCAAAAAATTATAATCTTTATATTTCATTTGTTCATAAAAAAATTGCTATCATTGTACAAAAAGAAGTTTTTGGTTAAGGTTTAAATTTTAAGAGTTTGGCTTATTTGGAATGTTCGGCCCTTATTATGCATGTGGAGAAAATTTTCATGTGACCTTGCAGATCACTGTTGGTCTAGGGAAACGGAAAAGAAAGTAGAAGCTGTGGTAGTAGATTGATTTGCTAAGTCGTGCAGATCAGGGATTAAAAGAAACAGTTGCCAGCACTGAAAGCAGTATGGTCAAGTTGCTGTCCTGACATACAGACGAGACACTTTTAGTCCAATTGATTTAAATCATTGGAAGTGATTTTTTATCACGGTTTTGTGCAAATATAGTGTAGTAAACAGATGTTCTCGATTCTTGTGCCTGGAAAATCACATGATCCTCAAAGTCTGTGAAAAACTTTCGTTTCAAATCGTATTTTTGGTGCAACTCTTAACCATTTTATAGAAGCTACGCTAAATCAACATTTGAAGGAAATCTGAAAGTCTCTTCAAAGAAATCTAAAGAAAAGTTTCTATGTGGACATCTTCAGGGTACTGTGATTAAAGAGGGCACAGAGGAGTTGAAATCCTTATACAGAGAAGCTAACAGGAGATGAAAGAAGCATATGCCTCTAAGGATGTGGAATACAAATTCTAAGCAAGTAAGGGAAACTTATCAAAGAAGATTTCCCTGATGCTGAAATTCCTGATTGCAACAATTTGCTGGGAACTAATTTGGAAAAAACAGAAGATACTTTGATCTCAAAAGTATAAATATAAATCATGACAGTTCACTCACTAAAACGTAGTTTACTGTCAGAGGTATCACAATGTTTTGATCCTCTAGGAATCGTCTCACCCAAATTACCATAAAAAGAGTAAATACTTATGCAAGATGCAGGAAGCTCAAAATTGGATGGGATGAGAACTTGCCTCTAGAAAGAGTCAAGCATGGGATGAAATATCCAGGGAGTTTAAGCAACTTCTTCAAATTAAATTTCCCAGACAAATGGTCAAGAGGGAAACACTTATACATTACATGTGTTCTGTGATGCGTCATCCAGTGGTTTATGCGGCTGTAGCTTACATGAGTAATGCTGAGGAAGTGAACTATTACTTCAAGGCCCAGGGTAGCACCTTGAAGGTCAGAACAGTTACCACAAATTGGATCTGACAGCCACTCTATGTAGGTACAAAATTAAGCTGTCTATCTCAACAAAGTACTTGTCATCTCACTATTCAAAAAACGTGTTCTGGAGTGAAATGAAAGCAGTTCTCATTTGTTAATCAAATAATAGAGTAAGTTGGTCTATGTACATAACAGAGTAGCAGAAAATAAAGAGATGCAGAGAGATTTTCTCTTCTCCACGTGTCTACACAAGAGAATCCAGCTGACATGTTGTCAAGTGGTGTCCCTACTCAAGAAATTTGTGGATCAATAATTTTATAGCACCACGGACCGATCTGGTCTCATAATGAAAATAACTGGCTCAGCAACAAAGTCTCACATTATGCCAGAAGAAATAGTCTACTTGTACACAGCAGAAATTAAGTTGTGTTATACTGCTGACCACGACAGAAGAATAGTCATTGATGGATCTAAATACTCATATTGGGGTAAAACTATTAAGAGTTACAGCACTTGTCTTTGACTCATTAAGGAAATAACAACCTAATTATGAATGTCTTGAACCCATTAAATACTGGGTGAAAACTAATAACAGAAAGATGTTTTCTCTACAGAATATAAATTTCTATGACAAATAAATCCCCAAGAAACCTGTTATGATTAATTTCTTTAGGACTTTAGCTCGATCTGAAAAGATTATAAGATGTTCGAGGATGAATTCATAATTCTTCACTACCTAAAGTAAGCCATACATCCAATAATGATCCCCAAGAATCAATTGGCTAAAAAAACTGATTGTTCAAAAACGCCACTGTAGTGTTTACATGGTGGGGTAGCTGACACACTTTGTCATATACGACAGTCTACTGGATACCACAAGGTCGACAAAAAAAAAAAAAAAAAAAAAAACCCCCCCCCCCCCCCCCCCCCCCCCCCCCCCCCCCCCCCCCCCCCCCCCCCCCCCCCCCCCCCCCCCCCCCCCCCCCCCCCCCCCCCCCCCCCCTGTGAAAAAAACATTTAAGGGACTGTATTACTTGTCGTCACTAGATATGCGAGTATGTAGTATCCTGGTCACCCTCCACTTCCTCTGAAGAGTGTGTCTATGAATCCATTTGGGTGAAAGGTGTATGGATTAATCTGGGACCATATAATTTTCTCCCAAAACAGTTGACATAGTTACCTATCAAGGTGTACATCTGTTTGTTCACTTGTGCTACCCAACTAGAGCAGTATTCTAGAAGTAGCCAACTGACATGTCTGCTGAAAATTTTATTAAATTTTTCAGTAGGTTTGCAGACAGAAGGGATGTCCCAGACTGATGATTTCTAGGATAATGCAACGAACTTGTTGCTGGTGCTGCTTATATAAGCAAGATCGTGATCAACCAAGAAGTACAACAGATGCGGAATCATCGCAGGTGTCGTTGGAGATACATTTCCTCTAATTCTCCATGGCACGGCGGATTTTTATGAAACAATGATCCAGCATTGTTAAAACGTTGTTTAAGGAAGGCTCTTCATCGGGGGGATTCCGATACAGTTTGTGACTGAAATAGAAAAAATAGAGTCAACACATCAGTCCTCTAACTTATGTTACCGATGATATGGACAATTTAGGAGTGTAAGTCCATCTCATTTATCCATGGCATGAAGGTCGAACCTGTTCCTCCCATGAATGATAAAGAAATCATAGAGGATCCTACTTATTTCGAAACCTGACCAACTCAGACGTAAATTCAAAACACTTAATAAAGCGATTTGAACGTTGGGAGAAAATTTGGCGAGAAGCTATCTCACCTCATTGAGAGTACACTTCTATTGGAGCTGGTGTTCATGAAATCATAAGTCACTTAAGACTACGTGACATAGTGATATTGACATTGATTGTCAGAGGTCCAATGGCCACTTGGAAAATTTGTGACAATATATCCTGATGCAAATGGAATCTCAGCGGACAGTGATGTTTTGAGACAAAGGTGTAGGTGGAATTAAGCGGGGACAATAAATAAACTTGTACTGTTAGAATTACCACAGTGTTGAAAACAAAATAGTGGGATTCTCAGATACCACACAGACTAAAGATGTTCAGTAAGACAAGCAGCAGCTGGTGGCGAGTGAGAAAATTAAAATTAATGTTAAGTGATGGTTATTTCACCTGACCGCGAACCTCGCCGCCCTCCAGTGTGGAGATACTTTCTCCAGCGAGGGTGGTATCTGCCCCTTCAGTACTTTCAGCCCTTTCAGCCCCCCCACCCCCCACCCGCCCACATGAGGGCCCAGCCCTCTCAGAAGGGGCAAATATCTGTTTACTGATCCAGCGAGTAATTGACCCCAGTGCAGTTCCAGTATGTGACGTGCTCGACGCTACGTGCGGTCATGTGTTGCAAAGTGTAGGCTTAATAAAAGCATGTTCTTTCTCTTACCTTAGCATGACAAGTAAGGAAAACCCTGCTCCCACTTGATTACCATGGTAAAGATAGTGTAACATTGTTGTCTATGCTTTAGACTGCAAAGAAGCAAAACATTCTGCTTTGCTTCTTGTTGGAAGTGGCAAGGAAGCAAAAAGTACTAGGTCAGCTTTTCCTTTGTGCTGGGGGCAGTGAAAGGACCCTGGGTTGACTTGTGTGTCTTCTGATTACTTTTGACTCTACTGAGAGGGACATGATGCCAGGATAAACCAACAAAGAACGTTCTGTCGCGTTAGTGGAACAAAGTGTCTCATAAAACAATAAACACTTATAGAGAGTGTGATCAGCTTTTTTGGTGGTAAGATTGTGAACAACTAAAGACAAATCTTGTGGAAACATCGTGTTCCAGTGTGCGTATTCATAGACTATGCGAAGACGTGGACATCCAAGGCACTTCAGCTTTTATCAAGTACACCGATACCTGTCGAAGGTGTGAAGAACACCATATGCCTCATGCTACTAGTGCAAGGTAGGTTACGAATTTCTTGTAGGTACAGTGGGCTTAACAGTTCTTGAGTTCACAAGGAGTTTGTAATCATCTATAGTCGACAGTTAGGTGCGGACTTTTGAGTACACAAGTAAGTTTGTCGCCATCAGTGAATGAAATTTGCTGACATAAAACCCATAGGGGTAATTTTTAATATCTTGCTAATTATAAACTATTACAGCACGTTGAGAGATGTCATGCAATAACAATTCAAGACCTCGTCTGGCTGGGGCGGCTTTGTAGATGATTTGCTGTATTTTATCCAGATAAAGAGTTCCCTATATTTAAATTTAAAATTAAGCTTAACTAGTAATCCCATTTCTCAACATTTGGTCGCGTTTGAACCGGATAAAGGCCACACTATGGTCCAAATATGTTGATACTACAGTGTACATATTATACGAGCATGGTACCTCGAAAAAAGCTGTATAACTAGTGTTGTACAATAAAATCAGTAGATATGAGTCCTCCAGACTCAATCACAGAGAATGGGCAGCCAAAGAAAACAGGTACTCTCACTGCGTTTCACCCAAAGGAAAATGGGAGCTGGGTTGACTCACCACAAGAAACGGGGGATGGCACCGGAATCACTGCTCCTAGCTCGAAGATGTGCTGACTAAGACAACAACAAACCCAAGTGATGTTCGGTTTGCTGAGTGTTATACACACAGTGTTTATAACGTTTAATAGACAGAGATTAAGAGACAGATTGTGTTAAAGTTTTGTTTTCTATAGGGGATATACTGTTAATTATTGGAAACTTATATATAAAGTGATGTTTCTAATACATATTAACAGTGACATTTCTATATGTTAAGTAATATTCACGTGTGATTTACAGTTATAACTGTGACATTATAGTGTATAGTGAATGAAGTGTATAACATCGTTATTTACGATTTCATCGTGGTCAGGCTGACAGCAAATTCAAGCATTAAACACCATTCCTTAGTACTGTGTACCCTTCTTGGGTCATTGACCCTGAGGTAAGCTTAGTAGGTCTAGTATTGTCTGACCTGATTATGCTGGACTTAAGCAACAACTAAAGCTCAGCTGTTTATAGCGTACAGTGTTTTTAAACACTCTATGTGTGGCTGCTAGAATTTTCAGTATACCATAAATGGGCTTGTTTGAAAACTCTGTTTCTGTCTTTACAGACTAAGTTACACAATTAGATAATCTATTTCAGTCTGTATAGATAACTCAACAGTTTACTAACATAGATTTTGATGATCTCCACATTCCTTTTCCCCCCTGAGGTCAAATTTAAATTCTTACACAAACGTCTGAAAATAATTAATTCAGAATATACACATTATGAAAATAATTTCTTGAATTCAGATCCATTGAGGTGAAATTAAAAAATGTTTTGGATACTTTTAGTAATCCAACAATTAAGGTCGGACTGGGAGTACAGGCTATCTGCGCAAAACTCTGTCACAGAGGAACCACTGTAACTAGTGGTCAAACCACCTGTTACACTGTAACAACAACAAGTGTCCCATTACCAAGCTTACCTACATTGTCATTACCTATTTTCCAAGGTCATAATTATGAAGAATTTCATAGTGGTTATCAATCCATAGGTAAATTCAGAAACTGACATAGATGAGATTGCTAGTTCAAATTTTCTTAAATGTCTTGTGAAGGGAGAAACCCTATGAACTGATTATGTCATTTCCGGTGGTTAGGTAATTATCATTCAATTAGCCCTTAAGTGTCTTAACAGACATTTACTTTGATGCTGACAAGCCAGAGTAGACAGCAGTATTCATATCAAGTTTGAAGACAACCATAATATTGTTTTTCAGACTTACAGGCTTTAGAATCACATTAGACAATAGTCTCAGTTCTATAGGTGTAAAACTATGACTAATGACAATGTGATGGTTTATCAGTGGTATTGTACAAGATAAGTTGTCAACCACAAATATTGATACGATAAAGATTTTGTTCATTAAACGCTTATTTCACTTGTGATGAAAATTTGCAATGGTTTTACAAACATAGTTTAATGCATGAATGCAACGAGACAAGATGAAGAAATCAACAAATCCAGTGGATAACAAAACCTGCAACTCAGTATAATAAAGAGTAAACCTACTCCACTAATCCACATAGTGGGAAATCCCATATAGGCATTTATCAGCTGTGAATACAAAACAGACAGTAAACAAACTCGTCACTCATAAACGTACTCCAAAATGTGTACTACGTGATGGAACAACATTGGGCCTCGTATTGTAGTCAAAACACATCAAAATGGAGGCACGTTACACAACGGGTTCATCAGCTGAAAAGGTGCATAAAGTGTTTAGGTGAACACAAGGGAGGGAAAATGCTCAACTGAAGAGTGTTTTTAATGCATGAGTATTGCATTTAATACAGCATTTATGCCCAAATACATTTGCTGAACAGCTGCAGACTTCCACAGAATCAGGAAGTCAACAAGTCAACATGCAGTAAATGTGAGAGATAAGTTTAAGCAACTGCTCTCCCGATTAGCTCGAGTTCAGTTATCTAATATAATTACACAATACGAATGTGTAACACTATTTGATCAAGGCTCACAAGGGTCCTTCTTAAGAAGAACAGTGTTTGCAGAAACTGAATAAACAACCCTCTGCCAAAATACAGTTAGATATAGCTGGTTTTTTCCACCAATTCTGGTAAAACAGCCATATGACATAGCCAGAATCATGTTGATCTAGGAAACAGGAAAAATGACGTAGGAAGCTTGTTGGTAGTAGATGATTTGCCTAAGTCTGTGCAGAGATCCAGGGATTAAAAGAAACAAGTTGCAGCACTCGAAAGCAGCTAAAGGCAAGTTAGCCTGTCATGACATACAGACGGGACTATTTGTACAATTGTTTTATTCATTCGGAAGTGATTATTATCACTGTTTTGTGCAAATCTATAGTAAGTAAACATGATGTTCAACTGCTGAAACAGCACGGACGGCTCATGTGATATCGTGGGTCCCATTCGCTTCTCAAAGTGGGAAAGATGTTGATTTTTGTATTCAGTTGCGAAAAGGTTAATAGGTTACGTGAATAACCGCTGATCATGTACACAGCAAAAATTATCATTATGGAAGGAACATGATATGAACCAGTTGATAAGTTGTGGGATTTAGATGCGATAGGTATTGATGTAAATAAACAAGCCCACAAGAGTCTCAGACTTATAGCCAATATTTGGAACTGTCAGATATAAAGATGGACAGTATTGGGTTTGTTACCATGGAAATTTAATCCACACAACTGCCTAGCAATTATCGCATGGCTGTCGGACAGATGAATGCACAAATCATGTGCTCAGGAAGAATCCAGTAGCTACTGATGTCTATTTGATAATATCATACAAGAACTGTTGGACAAATAAAACTCATTGAGGAAATAGGTCGAAGATAAGTTGAATGAAAGAACGCTTCATTTATCTCCCGCACCATGGTGTCAGAAAAAGATTCTGAAACCCTTCCATAAGTGTTGTATATAATTGCAGCACACGTGCAAATAAAGATGTAGCAAGTCTTAATGATTGTCTGTTGGACCGGACCTCTCACTAAACTGAGGAAGCTTGGCGACAGTGCTTATGAAATTTCACACAAACCATATGCCTAAAGGCTGATATTTCCAAATGCTTTCTTAAGAGTAGGACTACAAGAAATAGATAGGATTTTACTCGATTCTTGTGGCTGAATATCCACATAATCCTCAAAGTCAGTGAAAACTTATCGTTTCAAATCAAATATTATTTGGTGCAACTCTTCTCCATTCTTACTAGAAGCTACTCTAAATACACATTTGATGAAATCTGAAAGTCCCTTCAAAGAAATCTTAAGAAAAGTTTCTATGTGGACAAATCTTCAAGTGTACTGTGAAATAATGAGGAGGATTTGAAATACTTATACAGAGAAGCTAACAAGGAGATGAAAGAAGCAAATATGCCTCTAAGGATGTGAATACAAATTCAAAGCAATTAATGGGAACTTATCAAAGAAGATTTCATGAAGATGAAATTCCTGATTGCAACAATATGCTGGGACTAAATTGGAACACACAGGAAGATACTTTGAATCACCAAAAAGACAAATGATAAATAATGCAGTTACATCTCACTAAACGTTGTTTAATGTCAGAGGTTTAACAATGTTTTGATCCTCTATGTCTCGTCTCACCTATTACCATCAAAGGTTAAAATACTTATGCAAGATGCATGGAAGCATCAAAATTTGGATGGGATGAGAACTTGCCTCTAGACAATGAGTCAAGCATGGGAGAAATATCACCAGGTGTTTAAGCAACTTCATCAAATTAAAATTTGCCCAGACAAATAGGTCAAGAGGCGAAACAATTATTACTTACATGTGTTCTGTGATGCGTCAACACAGTGGTTTTGGCGCAGTCGCGTCATGAGTTTGCTGAAGGAAGTAAAGTACACTAATTACTTCAAAGGCCAGGGTAGCACCCTGAAGGTCAGAACGTACCACAATTGGGGAATGACAGCACTTTAGTTGGATACAAAATTAGCTTTCTCATCTCAACAGTACTTGATCATCTCATATCAAAAACGTGATCGGGGTGAAAAAGAAGCAGTTCTCCAGTGTTAAGAAATAATAAGAGTAAGTTGGTATAGGTACAGAACAGAGTAGCAGAAATAAAAGATATTGCAGAGAGATTATCTCTTTCTCCCGTCTCTACCCAAGTGAATCCAGCTGACATCGTTGTCATCGTGGTGTCCTACTCAAGAAAATTTGTGGATAATAAATTATAGCTACCGGCCGATGGCTCTCTAATGAATAACTGGCCTCAGCAAAAAGCTCACCTTATGCCAGAAGAAATTGTCTACTTGAACACAGCAGAAATTAGTTGTGTAAATTACTGCTGACACGACCAGAAGAGTCGTGCATGGATCTAAATACTAATCTTCGGTCAAACTCTTAAGTGTTACAGCTCTTGTCTTTGAATTATTAAAGGAATATATAAAAACCAATTAATGAATGTCTTGAACCCATTAAATACTGGTGAAACTAATACAGGGAAAGATGTTTTCTCTACAGAATATAAAATTTCTAGAAACAAAATAAATCCCAAAGAAACCTGTTATGATTATTCTTTAGGACTTTATCTCGACGCAGAAAAGATTATAAGATGTCGAGAAGAATTTCATAATTCATCACTAACTAAAGAAGCCATACACCAATATTGATCCCCAAAGGGGGAATCATTGGCTAACAAAAACTGATTGTTCCAAAACGCCCACAGTACGTGTTACTTGGTGGAGAGTAGCTGACCACACTTTGTCATATAACGACAAATCCTACTGGATTTCAAAGGTCGACCCCATAAGTATGAAAAAAAACAAACTAAGGGACTGTATTACTTGTCGTCACTACGCTATGCGAGTAGTGTCGTATCAGTCCACCTCAATATCCCTCTGAAAAGGGTTTGTCATATGAATCCATTTGAGGTGACAGGTTGGAGATTTCACGGACTCAATAATTTTAACCAAAACAGTTGACAAAGTTCTTTCTAAGGTGTACATCTGTTTGTTCACTTGTGCTACAACTAGAGCTGGTACATCTAGATAGTAGCACATGAACATGTCTGCTGAAACTTTTATCAAAATTATTCAAGAAGAAGTTTGCAGCCAGAAGGGCAGTCCCCTGGATGATGATTTCAGATAAGCAACGAAACTTTGTACTGGTGCTGACTTATTTAAGAAGATCTTTGTTCAACCAGAAGTGAACAACATGATGCTGAATCAAACGCAGGTGTCGTTTGGAGATACATTCCTCCTAAATCTCCATGGGCACGGCGGATTTTATGGAAAGAATGATCGGCATTGTAAACGTTGTTTAAGGAAGGGCTCTTCATCGTCAGAGTATAGACTTAGAGAATTCCGTACAGTTGTGACTGAAAAATAGAAAATAGAGAGTCACACAACAGACCTATAATTATGTTACCGATGATATGGACTATTTAGAAGTGTTAAGTCCTTTCTCATTTATTCCAGGCGAGGCTCGAACCTGTTCCCTCACATGAATGATAAGGAAATTATTGAGGATCCTTCTTATTTTGTAACCTGATGAACTTAGACGTAAATTCAAACACATTAATAAAAGCGATTGAACGTTGGGAGAAAAAATTTTGGCGAGAAGGACATATCTCACCTTCATTGAGTAGAACACTTCTATGAGCTTGGTGTTCCTGAAAATTCATAAGTCCTTAAAGACCTGTGTACATTTGATTATTGACAATGATGGTCGTGGTTCCCAATGGCCACTTGGAAAAAAATTGTGACCTTATATCAGGACTGCAAATGGGAATCATCAGGGGTAAGTTGATGTTTTGGCAAAGGTGTAGTGATGGAATAAGCGGACAATAAATAAACTAGTATGTTAGAATTACACAGTGTTGAAAACAAAATTTAGTGTTTCTCGGAAACAAACCACTGACTAAAGCTCGTTCAGAAAGACAAGCAGCAGTGGGTGGCGAGTGAGAAAATTAAATTAATGTTAAGTGATGATATTCACCTGCAGCGAACCTTCGCCGCCCCCCAGTGTGGAGAAATTTTCTCCAGGAGGGCGGTATCGGCCCCCTTCAGCCCCTTTCAGCCCCTTTCAGCCCTGAGGGACCCAGCCCTCTCAGAATGGGCAAATATCTTGTTTACTGACTACCCCCCAGCGAGTAATTGACCCCAGATGCAGTACCAGTATTGTGACGTGGGACTCGACGCTTCCGTTGCGGGTCCTGTGTTGCAAAGTGTAGCTTAATAAAAGACAGTTCATCTCTTACCTTAGCATAACAATTAAGGAAAATCCTGCTCCCACTTGATTACCATGGTGAAGATAGTGTACATTGTTGTCTATGCTTAAGACAGCAAGAAACAAACATTCTGCTTTGCTCATCGAGGAAGTGGCACAGAAGCAAAAAAGTACTAGGGTCAGATTTTCCTTTGGGCTGTGGGGCAGTGACGGCATGGGGTGCCGTGGCGTCTTCAGATTTATTTTGACTCTACTGAGAGTGGCACTGACGACAGGATAACCAACAAAGTACGATCTGTGCTTAGTGTGAACAAAGTGGACTATAAAACAATAAACACTTAAGAGAGTGTGGATCAGCTTCTTTAGTATAAGATGTGACGAACAATAAAGACAAATCTTGTGGTACATAAGTGTACCAGTGTGCGTTATTCCTAGACTATGGAAGAAGTGGGACATCTAGATCACTTCAACGTTTATCAAGTCTCCGATACTGTTCGAAGGTGTGTCGAACACCTTAGTCTCACGCATACTAAGGAGCAAGGTAGGTGATAGGTTACGAATTTTCTTGTAGTACGGGGGACTGCGCAGTGCTTGAGTTGCAAGGAGTTGTATTAAAACCTATAGTCGGCTGTTACGTGTGGACTTTTGAGTTAAACACAAGTAAGTTTGTCACCATCAGTTTACCTGGAGTTTACCTGGGGAGAAATTCCGGGGGTCAACGCCCACGCGGACCGGTTTCTTGTGAACAGGCCTCCTGGTGGATCAGAGCCTGATCAACCTGGATGTTGCTGCTGGCTGCACGACAATCTCAAAATTCGGCCACCAGGCCCGGCTGATCAGGAAACTGACTTTTAGATGCTTGTCCAGTGCCAAGCTTGAAGATGCAAGGGGTCGTTGTAATCCCCCCTTATGTGTGCTGGGAGGCAGTTGAACAGTCTCGGCCCAGGACACTTATTGTACGGTCTCTCTTAACGTGCTAGTGACACCCTGCTTTTCCATTGGGGGGATGGTGCATCGTATGCCATTCTTTTGCTTTCGTAGTGAGTGATTTTCGTGTTGGCAGTTCGCGGTATAGTCCCTCTAGGATTTTCCAGGTGTATATATCATGTATCTCTCCCTCCTGCGTTCAGGGGAATACAGGTTTAGGAACCCAAGCGCTCCCAATAATTGAGGTGTTTGATCTCCGTTATGCGCGACGTGATGGAAAGTTCTCTGTACATTTTCTAGGTCGGCAATTTCACTGCCTTGAAGGTGATGTTAGTGTGCAGGAGCCCAATATTCCAGCTAGAGAGATACAAGTGTCGAAGAGGTGTAATCATAACATGCCCTAGAGGGAAGTTATAATCTTACAAATTATAATCATTACAGCCCGTTGAGAGATGATCAGGACAACAATGTCAAGACTCGTCTGCAGGGGCGGCTGTGTAGCGATTTGATGTCTTTATCAGCCTTAGTGTTCCCTATATTTAATTTTAAAATTAAGCTTAAGTGGTAATCCCATTTTCATCAATGCTGTACATTACATACATATATATGCAAACTATTGAGAAAGGCTGTCTTAACAATAAAAGAATGTCACACTGGATTGGGAAATCTTTAACTCAAGTTATTTTCACATTTTCTCAGTGCTTCATCAGGAGCTGTTGAATGTTGGCAAAGGAAGCATCAGCGAGAAATGAGGGGAAGCATTCTCAAGAGTAAGGCAGCGTGACTCCAGTAACACCACTCAGAACGTTCGGAGCCACAGCAGAATGTCATCCCACCCATAAGCCCCTCCAACCCTAACCCCATATGTGGGTCTGGGGTGGGTTAGGCCAAACTTTTCTGATAGCAGGGTAGAATAACAAGATTTTAATAGCCAGCCCTAGCTTCTTGTAAACCATTGGAGAAAGGTCAGGGGTCATATAGATATTACTATACAATAGTGAATAAATACACATACAGAATGCATTATTGTGTGTAACTTTCTAATTATATAAACAGAGGGAATAAATTGCGCTCACGTGTCAACTGTTAATATCCGATTGTCCCAGTACTTTCTGGCTCTGTTCAGGAAAATACTCTAAACATGATTAATATGTCTGTATTATTTATGGATCTCTTACTTTTTTGGATTTTCTAACAAGAACAATTCTGAATTTGTTCTTTATTATAATCCCCACGCGCTAACAGGACTAATTCTGTTAACGACTAAACAAGTTGCAATCAACTATGCGTACATTTGTACCGTTGTACCTAAACGTTTTAGAACTCCAGTAAGTCACTCTGCCTCTTTTTTTGGGCTATCCAAGGATATCGACACTTGTGTACCCATACCTGAATGAAGCCCCATTCCTACTTCCTTACTACTGATGTTATATCGATCATGTTGCAGTCAGTGATTGCATTCATTTGGTCTAGAGTACTTGTAACCTTACGATACCTTTATGCAGTAGTAGCTAGGCGGGTTATACTTTATGTCGAAGCTCATGACAGATATAACATGATGTTATATAGCGAAGTTCACGACGGACTTAACATAATGTTAAACAGAATGTAGACGTTCACGACGGACATAACATGATGTTCAGTGCACAAATTCTGATCTAACGTCACGGAACATCACGGGACTCCCTTGGCATTATGAGAAGCAAATCCTGCTATTATGGAACATTGTTGTTTAAGGCTGTGCACAATAGACGCCACTAAATAGCGATCGAGTTTGTATAGCCCATAATTTAATTTATATACGGCATTTCTATTTTGTTTCAGGAGAGAAGATTCAATTGTGTTTCTTTCCATGACAGAACTGTTGGGTACAATGATCTGGACAGCACCCCACTCCGGTGGGTGATTAGGAGAACTAACATGGTTCAAGATAGTATTCGACTCCTGGCCTGTCCTGATCGAGAACAGGTGCTGAGATAATCTGGTTTCCAGAAGTTTACCTGTCTGACCAAGATATGAGAGTGGGCAGAGAGTGCATGGGACCTTGTGCTAAGCTCTTCTCATACTTCCTGGTCACTCTTTGTGAATGCCCTGCCTTCCTTCTTTCAGCCTGATTACCTGGTCTTTGACTGTTGTTTTTCTCCTGATATGACTGAATAACAACTTTGGGTCATATTTGGGTTTTGATACTATGTCATTCTCGTACTGCCGCTGGGCCTCTCTCCTTATCCATGCAAATTCGTTTCTGGCTCTTCTGCTTAACTCCTTGATTTTTTTCAGTCCTTTGCTTTCTTTACTTTTTCCATTTTCTAGCTCACTTGGCTTTGGTCTCTTTACACCTCCAGGAAAACCATAGGCTCTTTCGTTTTTTAATTTTTTTTGTTTACCACTTTGGTAAGAATTTCTCTGCCCAACTACTGCTCTTCGTGTCACTTTTTCATCATTTATGTACTGTGTTTCCCTCTAATTTCTTTCCCACTGCATTTCATGCAGGAGTTGAAGTATACCTGTGTATTCCCCTGTTTAGAAGTTTGGCTTTGCAATCTTTCTCGTGTTGTTTCTTTCTCACTGTTAATACTACAAGGTATTTGAAATTCAGGATCACATGATCACTAGCTCCAAGGGGCCTTTTGTGTGATATATCTCCTTTGACTGAACAGTTCAAGGTAAATACTAGGTACAGCCTTGCTGGTATATCGTCTCATTTATCTCTGGTTGTATCCCTAACATGCTGGCATAAAGTTTTCCAGTACTGTTTCAAGCATCTTAGCCTTCCACTTTTATGGTCCCCCATGTGGCTCTAGGTTTTCCCGGTCAATCTCCTTATGGTTGAAATACCCCAAGACAAATAACTTTGTTCTACCCATCTGGGCCCTTCTGCCCACCTTGGCAGGTGTATGGACCATTCCTCTATTGCTCTTATCATACTCTTGCTGTTCAGTGGTCGGTTGCATATCACTGTTATCACCTTTGGACCCAAACTCCAAAGGAGATGATAGTCTGCCTACCCACTGCCCATTCCTCTCATCTCATCAAAACTCCACTGGTTTTTTGATGAGCAGTGCAACTACTCCTTCCCCGCTGTTATCTCTGTCTTTCCTTAGGATCTGATATGCAGCTGGAAAGATCACATCTGTTATCATCCCCATGAGCTTTGTCTCTGTGATGGCTATGATGTTCGGGATGTCTCAATGATTCGTTCATGCCACTCCTCACTCTTATTTGTGATTCCATCTGCGTTGATGTACCATACCTTCAGCTTCGTTTCCAGTACTGTATTCTGGGAGGTGGGAGGGGTTGATGCAGACTGGGGGTGTGGAAGACAGGATGGGATATTATGGAATGTTGCTGTGATGATGGTATTGGTGATAGGGGAAGGGGCTTGTGGGCTGTGTAGTGCAGTTTGTTTCTGGTTATTGTGTTTGGTAAGTATGGGATGGTAGGGAATGAGAGGATTCTGTGAGTATGTGTGTTTGGTGTTCCTCCTGTCTGTGATGCCTGCATGTCTCTCTTCCTTTCACTGGTTTCTTCTTTACCGTTACTCTCAGTTCCCATTCTTTTTGTGTTCTGTTGCAGTCGAGATACACTCTTTGATATTCTAGAGAATCCTTCAAAAGTAGTTTGTGTAGTAGGATGCTATCCATGACACGTCTGTCATCATTGTCTATTTTGCTGGGCAACTCTTTTCTTCGAATACCCCCTAATGTGAAAATTTATAGCAGGGACATATTCTCTCTCCAGTTATTGCAATGTTGTTCTTAATCTCATTTTTTCTCCCAATGTCTTCTTTCATCATAGGTCGTCCCTTCAGCCTCCTGAAGCCCCTGAATAATTACACTAGTCAAAAACCCCGAAAATTTCGTTGTCAAAAATATTTGAAGATATTTAGGGTGCTTTGGGGTGCTGATTCGAAAATGGCAATAGGGGGTTTCAAATTGGCTCT
>NC_069402.1:20043036-20068918 GCF_026875155.1 Cherax quadricarinatus
CCAACAAAGAACGATCTTGCTTTTAGGTAACAAAGTGTCTCTAAAACAAAAAACATTAAAAAAGTGATCACTTCTTTAGTGATAAGATTGTGAACAATAAAGACAAATCTTGTGGAACATAGTGTACCAGTGTGCGTATTCCTAGACTATGGAAGACGTGGACATCCAAGATCACTTCAACTTTTATCAAGTCACCGATACCTGTCGAAGGTGTGACGAACACCTTAGCTCACGCTACAAGAGCAAGGTAGGTTACGAATTTCTTGTAGTACGGGGGACTGCGCAGTTCTTGAGTTGCAAGGAGTTTGTAATCAACCTATAGTCGGCAGTTACGTGTGGACTTTTGAGTCCACACAAGTAAGTTTGTCAGCCATCAGTTTACCTGGAGTTTACCTGGAGAGAATTCCGGGGGTCAACGCCCCCGCGGCCCGGTCTGTGACCAGGCCTCCTGGTGGATCAGAGCCTGATCAACCAGGCTGTTGCTGCTGGCTGCACGCAAACCAACATACGAGCCACAGCCCGGCTGATCAGGAACTGACTTTAGATGCTTGTCCAGTGCCAGCTTGAAGACTGCCAGGGGTCTGTTCGTAATCCCCCTTATGTGTGCTGGGAGGCAGTTGAACAGTCTCAGGCCCCTGACACTTATTGTATGGTCTCTTAACGTGCTAGTGACACCCCTGCTTTTCATTGGGGGGATGGTGCATCGTCTGCCAAGTCTTTTGCTTTCGTAGTGAGTGATTTTCGTGTGCAAGTTCGGTACTAGTCCCTCTAGGATTTTCCAGGTGTATATAATCATGTATCTCTCCCTCCTGCGTTCCAGGGAATACAGGTTTAGGAACCCCAAGCGCTCCCAATAATTGAGGTGTTTTATCTCCGTTATGCGCGCCGTGAAAGTTCTCTGTACATTTTCTAGGTCGGCAATTTCACCTGCCTTGAAAGGTGCTGTTAGTGTGCAGCAATATTCCAGCCTAGATAGAACAAGTGACCTGAAGAGTGTCATCATAACATGCCCTAGAGGGAATTTATAATCTTACAAATTATAACTCATTACAGCCCGTTGAGAGATGATCATGACAACAATTCAAGACCTCGTCTGGAGGGGCGGCTGTGTAGACGATTTGCTGTCTTTTATCAGCTAAGTGTTCCCTATATTTAAATTTAAAATTAAGCTTAAGTGGTAATCCCATTTCTCATCAATGCAGTACATATACATACATATATATGCAAACTATTGCAGACAGGCAATCTTAACAATAAAAGACAAGTCACACTGGATGGAAATCTTTAACTCAAGTACTTTCACATTTCTCAGTGCTTCATCAGGAGCTGTGCAATGTTGCAAAGGAAGCAACAGGAGAAATGAGGGGAAGCATTCTCAGAGTAAGGCAGCGTGACTCCAGTCAACACCACTCAGAACGTACGGAGCCACAGCAGAATGTCACCCACCCATAAGCCCCTCCACACCCTACCCCATATGTGGTGGGGTGGGTTAGGCCCCAAACTTTTCAGATAGCAGGAGGTAGAATAACAAGATTTTAATAGCCAGCCCTAAGCTTCTTGTAACCATTGAGAACAGGTCAGGGGACATAAGATATTACTTTACAATAGTGAATAATACACATACAGAATGCACCTATTGTGTGTAACTTTCTAATTAATAAAACAGAGGGAATGAATGCGCTCACGTGTCAACTGATAATATCCGATGTCCCAGAACTTTCTAGCATGTTCAGGAAATACTCTCAAACATGATTAATATGTCTGTATTATTTATGGATCTCTACTATTTTGATTTTTCTAACAAGACAATTCCTGAATTTGTTCTTTATTATTAACCCACTAACAGCGCCTAATTCTGTAAACGACTAAACAAGTTGCAATCAACTATGCGTACATTTGTACCGTTGTACCTAAACGTTTTAGAACTCCAGTAAGTCACTCTGCCTCTTTTTTTGGGCTATCCAAGGATATCGACACTTGTGTACCCATACCTGAATGAAGCCCCATTCCTACTTCCTTACTACTGATTTTATATCGATCATGTTGCAGTAGTGATTGCATTCTTTTGGGGTCTGAGTATTGAAACCCCTTACGATACCTTTATGCGTAGTACTAGGCGGTTTTATTTTTATGTCGAAGCTCAACAGATTAACATGATGTTTTAGCGAATTTCCCGACGGATTTAAAACATAGTTAAACAAAGTAGACGTTCACGACGGACAAACATGGTTCAGTGCAAAAATTCTGATCAAAACCCCGGAACATCACGGGACCCCCTGGCATTATGAGCAAGCAATCCGCTTTTATGGAACATTTTTGTTTAAAGGGTTGCACAATAGACGCCATAAAAAGCGATCGAGTTTGTATAGCCCCCTAAATTTAAATTTTTTTACGGATTTTTTTTTGTTTCAGGAGAGAAAATTCAATTTTGTTTTTTTCCAACAGAAAAATTTGGGTACAATGACTGGACAGCACCCCATCCGGGGGGTGATTAGGGAAAACTGGTTTTAAGAAGTATTCGATCCCGGCCTGTCCTGACGAAAAAAGGGGCTGAGAAATTGGGCCAGAAGTTTCCTGTTTTGACCAAATATGAGATGGGGGAGAGAGGCATGGGACCTTTTGCTAAGCTCTTCTATCTTCCGGTCACTCTTTGGAATTTTCCCTCCCCTTTCCCTTTTTTCACCCGAATTACCTGGTCTTGACTGTTGTTTTTCTCCCTTTAATGTGAATAACAACTTTGGGTCTATTTGGGTTTTGTACTATGTCATTCGTACTGCCGTGGGCCTCTTCCTTATCCATGCAAAATTTTTTCTGGGTCTTTGCTTAAACCCCTTTATTTTTTTCAGCCTTGCTTTTTTTATTTTCCATTTTCTAGCTCACTTGGCTTTGGTCTCTTTACACCTCCAGGAAAACCATAGGCTCTTTCGTTTTTTAATTTTTTTTGTTACCACTTTGTAAGAATTTCTCTGCCAACTTGCACTTTGTGGTCACTTTTTCATCATTTCATTTACTGTGTTTCCCTCTAATCTTCTTTCCCACTGCATATCATGCAGGAGTTGAATTATACCTGTGTAATCCCCTGTTTTGAAGTTTGGCTTTGCCATCTTTCTCGTGTTGTTTCTTTCTCCACTGTTAATACTACAAGGTATTTGAAATTCAGGATCACATGATCACTAGCTCCAAGGGGCCTTTTGTGTGATATATCTCCTTTGACTGAACAGTTCAAGGTAAATACTAGGTACAGCCTTGCTGGTATATCGTCTCATTTATCTCTGGTTGTATCCCTAACATGCTGGCATAAAGTTTTCCAGTACTGTTTCAAGCATCTTAGCCTTCCACTTTTATGGTCCCCCATGTGGCTCTAGGTTTTCCCGGTCAATCTCCTTATGGTTGAAATACCCCAAGACAAATAACTTTGTTCTACCCATCTGGGCCCTTCTGCCCACCTTGGCAGGTGTATGGACCATTCCTCTATTGCTCTTATCATACTCTTGCTGTTCAGTGGTCGGTTGCATATCACTGTTATCACCTTTGGACCCAAACTCCAAAGGAGATGATAGTCTGCCTACCCACTGCCCATTCCTCTCATCTCATCAAAACTCCACTGGTTTTTTGATGAGCAGTGCAACTATCCTTCCCCGCTGTTATCTCTGTCTTTCCTTAGGATCTGATATGCAGCTGGAAAGATCACATCTGTTATCATCCCCATGAGCTTTGTCTCTGTGATGGCTATGATGTTCGGGATGTCTCAATGATTCGTTCATGCCACTCCTCACTCTTATTTGTGATTCCATCTGCGTTGATGTACCATACCTTCAGCTTCGTTTCCAGTACTGTATTCTGGGAGGTGGGAGGGGTTGATGCAGACTGGGGGTGTGGAAGACAGGATGGGATATTATGGAATGTTGCTGTGATGATGGTATTGGTGATAGGGGAAGGGGCTTGTGGGCTGTGTAGTGCAGTTTGTTTCTGGTTATTGTGTTTGGTAAGTATGGGATGGTAGGGAATGAGAGGATTCTGTGAGTATGTGTGTTTGGTGTTCCTCCTGTCTGTGATGCCTGCATGTCTCTCTTTCCTTTCACTGGTTTCTTCTTACCGTTACTCTCAGTTCCCATTCTTTTTGTGTTCTGTTGCAGTCGAGATACACTCTTTGATATTCTAGAGAATCCTTCAAAAGTAGTTTGTGTAGTAGGATGCTATTCCATGACACGTCTGTCATCATTGTCTATTTTGCTGGGCAACTCTTTTCTTCGAATACCCCCTAATGTGAAAATTTATTAGCAGGGACATATTCTTCTCTCCAGTTATTGCAATGTTGTTCTTAATCTCATTTTTCTCCCAATGTCTTCTTTCATCATAGGTCGTCCCTTCAGCCTCCTGAAGCCCCTGAATAATTACACTAGTCAAAAACCACGAAAAATTTCGTTGTCAAAAATATTTGAAGATATTTAGGGTGCTTTGGGGTTGCTGAATTCGAAAATGGCAATAGGTGTTTCAAATTGGCTCTAATTTGTGACATATTGCATACCTACTTTCAATTAACAGGGGACTTAGCCATAATGTTTTTCATCTCATCCACTGCATGCATCAGCCTTACTAGAGATTTTAACAATGCAAGGAATTCGCAAGAGCAGGCGAAATATACACAAACACTGATCTCTGGCTGAAGGAGACTCGAACCTACGAACCTTGGAACAAGGTACGCAGTGCTATACTAATCTACCCACACTGGACAATACCTTGGCATGCAGCTTGCGTTACACGTTGATCCAAGGAAGCCAGCTGGCTGCCTTGGATCAACTTCAGTCAGAGATCAGTGTTTGTGTATATTTCGCCTGCTCTTGCGAATTCCTTGCATTGTTAAAATATCTAGTAAGGCCGATGCATGCAGGGGATGAGATGAAAAGCTGTAAGCCTTCTCCCTGAAACCTGGCTGCCTTGGATCAACGTGTAGTGAAAGCTGCGCGCCAAGGTATTGTCCAGTGTGAGTAGATTGGTATAGCACTGCGTACCTTGTTCCAAGGTTCGTAGGTTCGAGTCTCCTTCAGCCAGAGATCAGTGTTTGTGTATATTTCGCCTACTATTGCGAATTCCTTGCAATATTAAAATCTCTAGTAAGGCTGATGCACGCAGGGAATGAGATGAAAAGCTGTAAGCCTTCTCCCTGAAAGCTGGCTGCCTTGGATCAAACGTCTAGCGCAAGCTGGACGCCAAGTATTGGTGTCCAGTGTTTGTGATAATGAATAAGCACTGCGTACCTTGTTCCAATGTTAGTCGGTTCCGAGTCTCATCAGCAGAGAATCATTGTCTTATATATTGTTTATATATATATATATATATATATATATATATATATATATATATATATATAAAATATATATAATATTATATATATATATATACTGTATATTTTTATAAAATATACATATGTCGTGCCGAATAGGCAGGACTTTGCGATCTTGCTGAAATAACAAGTTTCATCTTGCCAATAGGACAATGAACATTTGTGATGCAATAATATTCGCCAAAATCATTCTGAACCTAACGAAAAAAAAATTTCACTGTGTTCTTTTAGTATTAAATTATTGTAACCAAATAAAAAAATATAATTTGTTGGGTTAGGCTGAAATAAATTGCAGTGTTGATAATAAGGTTTGAGTAATTTTTCTAATGATTCTTTTGGTGCAAAATTAAAAATTTTTACATTAACATTAATGAAAAAAATATACCTTTAAACCTATAAGAGAAATTTTAGAAAAACCTATTTTACATGAGCTTGCTAATTGACAAGTTTACATATTCGCCGACCATATATATATATATATATATATATCTATATTATATATATATATATATATATATATATATATATATATATATATATATATATAGATATATAATATATATATAGATATAAATAATTATATATATATATATAAATATATATTTATATATATATGTCGTGCCGAATAGGCAGAACTTGCTAACTTGGCTTAAATATTCAACGCACATCTTGCAATATAGGACAAGTGAAATTTGTGTAAGCAATAATTCGTCGTCGCCAAAAAAACACTCACAAACCTAATGAAAAAAAACATATTTCACTGGGTTTGATTATATTAAATTATTGTAAACAAAGCTAAAATAATATTTAGTTGGTTTTAGGGGCTAAAATACATTGCTCTTGGATAATAAGGTTAGGTAAGTTTTCCTAAGATTTCATTTGGTGCAAAATTAAAAAAAATTACTTAACATTAATGAAAAAAATATATCTTTAAACGTATAAGAGAAAATTACAGAAAGACTTAATTTTAGAATGAGTTCTTGCTAATGACCATTTTACATATCGGCACGACATATCTATATATATACAATGTATACTATATATATATATATATATCTTAAATATATATATATATATATATATAATCTATATATTAAATATATATATAAATAAATATAATAAATATATTATATATAATATATAGATATATTTAAATATACATATGTTATATATATAATGTCGTGCCGAATAGGCAGACTTGCATCTTGCTTAAAAAGCAAACGCTCCATCTTCTAATAAAGGACAATGAAAAATTGTGTATGCAATAATGTTCGGCCAAAATCAATCTGAACCTAACGCAAAAATTAATTTCAACTTGTTTGTTTAGTTAATAAATTATGTAAACAAATCTAAAATAGATATAGTTCATAGGTTAGGCCTAAAATAAATTGTTCTTTTTGTAAGAAGTTAGGTAAGTTTTCCTAAGATTCTTTTGGTGCACAAATTATAAATTTTTACATCAACATAATGAAAAAAAATATCTTTAAACGTAATAAGAGAAAATTTTAGAAAGGACGTAATTTTAAAATGATTTCTTGCTTAATTGACCAGTTTTTACATATTCGGAACGACATATATATATATATTGGTATATATATATTATAATAGATAAATATATATAAATATATATATTAATATATATAAATATATATATATATATATAAATATAATATATATATATATCCATATATATAAAGAATATATATATACATATACATAGATATGTATATGGTATATATATATATATATATATATATATATATATATATCTATATATATATATATATATCTAAATAGATATATATAATATATATATATATAAATATATATATATATATATATATATATATATATTTATAAATATATATTAATATAATATATATATATATATATATATATATATATATATAATATATAATATATACATATATATATAGCCTGGAGTTGACCTGAGAGAGTTTCGGGGTCAAACGCCCCCGCGGCCCGGTCTGTGACCAGCCTCCTGTTGGATCACGCCTGATCAACAGCTGATGCTGCTGCTGCACGCAAACCAACGTACGAAGCCACAGCCCGGCTGATCAGGAACTGAATTTAGTGCGTGTCTCAGTGCCAGCTTGAAGACTGCCAGGGGTTCTGTTGTAATCCCCCTTTAATGTGTGCTGGGAGACGTTTGAACATCTCGGGCCCCTACATCTTTATTGTATGGTCTCTTAACGTGCCAGTGGACACCCCCTGCTTTTTCATTGGGGGATGTGCATCGTCTGCCAAGTCCTTTTGCTTTCGTAGGATGATTTTCCGTGTGCAAGTATCGGTACTGAGTCCCCTCTAGGATTTTCCAGGGTGTAATAATCAGTATTCTCCCTCCTGCGTTCCAGGGAATAACGGTTTAGAAACCTCAACGCTCCCATAATTGAGGTGTTTTAATCTCCGTTTAATGCGCGCCGTGAAAGTTCTCTGTACATTTTCTAGTCGGGGCAATTTCACCTGCTTGAAAGGTGCCTGTAGATGCAGCAATATTCCAGCCTAAGATAGAACAAGTACCTGAAGAGTGTCACATGGAGCTTGGCCTCCCAGTTTGAATTTCTCGATTATCCATCCTGTCATTTTTTCTAGCAGATGCGATAGTTACAATGTTTATGGTCCTTGAAGGTGAGACCTCCGAATAATCACAACCCATGGGGGAGTCTTTGACGTTGTGTTTCTCCTATTTGTGGCCAGAAATTTGTTTTGTACTCTGATGAAGAATTAATTTCCTCATGTTTAACCATATCTGAGTAATTGAAATTTCTCATCGAGAACTTCTATTGTTTTCCTGCATCCCACTGAAAAAGATTTGGTTGATGTCCGCCCTGTAGCCTTGCAGTGTCAGCAATGGAAGACACTGTCAGCAGATTCGGGTGTCAATCCTGCAAAGGAAGACACGGTGCTGTGGCTGACATCCTTGGTCTATGTCGGATATGAGATGAGGAACAAGATTGGGAGGCTAGTACTGTCTTGTGAACAGAGCTTCACCGTAAACTGCCTCGGACTTTACTCTGTTGAAACGACTACTCTCTGTGTTCTGTTAGTGAGGAAATTATAGACTCATCGACGCGACTTTTCCTGTTATGCCTTTAGCGCGCATTTTTGTGCGCTATACGAACACATGGTCACACTTGCGAGGCCTTTCGCAAAGTCTGTAATATATTACATTCTGCATTCTTTTGTCTTCTATGCATTTAGGACCTTGCGTAGTGATCCAGAAGTGAACAACAGGAGCTACATGTCTAAACCCATGTCCCTGGGTTGTGTAAACTGATGGGTTTCTAGATTGGTGGTGATCTTGCTTATCTTAAGGACCCTTTCAAAGATTTATTTATGATATGGGATTGTTAGTGCATGGTCCCCTGTAGTTCTTTGCTGTTGCTTACTGCCCCCTTTGTGAGTGGGGCTATGTCTGTTGTTTTTAGTAACTGAGGGAGAACCCACCCCCGTGTCCATGCTCCTCTCCATAGATGGAAAAGCCGAGAAGGGGCATCTTGCAGTTCTTGATGAACACAGAGTTCCATGAGTCTCCCTTGGGCAGAGTGCCTGGGCAAGTCATTTATCGCCTGTCGAATCCTTTTGCTCAGATAACCATCGATAGCTTGTGTTCTAATCACAATTTTGTGGCTCTCTCATAAAAAAATTCATTTTGATCGTCCGACTCTCATTCTGGTTAGAGGCTTGCAAAAACTGATCCTATTGGGCTGAGTAGCTCACTCAATTCCCTTGTTGTATCCTGTGTAGGACCCATCTTGTTTAAGTAGTGGCCCAATCTGACGTTGGTTCTCGATTTTGATTTGGCATTAGGAGAAGAAATAGTTTGGGTTCTTTCGATTTCATTTATGGCAATAGGTTCTTCCCTGCCGATTCCTGTTTAAGCTTAAGGTTCGATGCTTGCTATTCTCTGACCAGTGGTCTCCCTGCGCATTCAGATAAATTGACCTCTTTTAAGGCCGCTCTGTTATTCTATCCCGACCGCCTTAAAGGAGCGCCTGTCTCTTTTTCTTATCTACATCTACTCCTCCTTTTCTCGAGATAAAAGCCTTGTGCATACACGAGTGCCACCGAGTTCATCTGTTCTAAGGCATAAGTTTGGGTCTGTGTTGCTTAGTAATTTCCCCGCTTATATAGTTAGGACTATGGTTTATTTGGTCCCACCACTATGTTTTTGTTATTGAAGTTGAATTGGTGAATGCTCTCCTCGTGACTGGGTAGTCTCATTCTGTCGGTCTGGGGCTCCACGCATACATGTCTGAACCTCAATTATGTTGTGATCTGAGTATATTTGTTTTTGATATGGTGACATTCTTATCAGAACAACATTGTAAGTGAAGATGAGGTCTAGTGTATTCTCCATCTAGTAGGCGACTATTTATTTGCTGGGTATAAAAGTTGCAGGATTAGGTGGAGGCGAGGGGGGGGGGGAGGAGAGTTATCGGGCGCACGTGAGAAGTTGTAAGCTTCTAAGCTACGACGTGACTCGAGCCTGAACGCTGTGTTTATTGCATCTACAAAGAGCATTAACTAATGACTCAGGTTTCGGAGATGTATTGCTGATAACTATTGTCGGGAATTACCATTTTTAGTATAAGTCACGCACAAGTTGATGCATTTGTTGGTGTGGCTTAGGGGGGAGTTGAATAAAAATATCCCCCAGGGGGGGAGGGGCGGATATTGGGGGGGGGGGTGGATTCGGTATGTGGGCAGGTCGTAGTGACTTGCAGTCGTGGTGGCGAAGGTTATTGCTAACTAACGGAGGAGTCACAGGGAGATGAGTGCTGTGAGTATATGCATATTAGCGTTAGCGGTAGTTAAGGGAGTGAAGACACTCTCGCATGGTAGTACTTATGGCTTGGGGGGATGGTGGGGCTAGTTGGAGACACATGAATCTCTCTGAGTGCAACTTCACGAGGAGGGTACTTCTGTTAGGCTTTGTTCTGTCGCTATCGTTCGATGATTGCACAGGGATATTATAGCTTTGAGTTGCGTATTCAACACAATTGACCCCTCTGCTATGTACAGGCCACCCCCCCCTTTGCCTTGTTTCACTCTGTCACATCTGTAAGGTTTGTAACCTGGGATCCATATTTCGTTGTCCAAGTGATCCTTTATGTGGGTCCTAGTGAAAGCCTCGAACATTGCCTTGCCTCTGCAAGCATCCACGGTTGAAATGTATTATGTTGTTTTGTTGCTGCTTTAGACCCTGTATATTGCAAAGAAGAATGATAATCGGACTGGTGGTATTGTTTGGTAATGGGGGATTTTTTTTTCCGCATTAGTATCTGTATCGGTTGGTTTGGAGTGGAGCCATCGACTGTGGTTCCACGCCAGGATTGACTGGATTTGGAGTACGATTTCTGCCATTTCCTGCCAGTTTTTTTTCCTTCCTGCACTAAAAAAACCTCTCCCTCTTGATGAGCTGTGGCTACCCAGTTTTTCCCAGGCCTGGATGTTTGTATCTTTTTTGTCCCCTTTAGATGGTAACCTGGCCAATTTAAGTTATAGCACAGTCTTGCCTGTACTGAATAGGTACACATTTCAGGGTGAAACAGCTTACAGGAAGGAGTTTGCATTTTCCTGTTGTCATAAGCATGACATTTTCTAGGGAGGTCATAGTTTGCAATGTCCCATCTGTTTTTCCAGATTTCCCATGCCAGCAGATACCAAGTGCATAGTATGTGCACAGGCTTGGTTTCCGTTTGCCTTGGGATTTCTGTGACTGTATTCCCTGTTGGTGCATGTTTCCCAGTCTTAACACCTATCCTCCCTAGCACAACATGGAGCTCCCACTATAAGTTGTTTTTTGGTAATTTATCCTCACTATTGCTATTGGAGCCTCTTGTTTCTTTTTCCTGCGGTATTTCTAGTTTTACAATATTGGATTTTATCTTATCTTGACTACACTTTTTTCCTACTATGGCTTCCCTGTCCTCTCTGAGGTCATTTAAATGTATTCCATCATGCTTATAATTCCCGACTTCCTGGACAAAATCTCCAGCTTCCCATTACTGTCTCCCACGAAGTATCTCCAGCTTCACCAGATTCTGTCTCCCAGGACAGCACCTCCAGCTTTCACCATTACTGTCTACCAGGACAGCACTATCCGCCCCACATTTACTGACTACCATAACATCACCTCCAGCCTTACAGTTTGGACTACATGGCCAGTACAAGGCATCCCATTCAAGCCCAGGACTTTATATGTCCCATCTGTTGTAGAAAGCTTCCAGTTTTCTATGAAAGCACTTTGATGTTATCCTCTTTTAATACCCTTTGATTTAGTCCACAGATATTTCCTCAACTGGGCATACCCCTAAACACTTCTCTGTTTATATACTGCATTGTAGCTAGTTCTGGGATATCTGCACAAGAGCGTGACAGCCAATTTCCACAAAATGTCAATTTTTACCATGTGGAAGCCCGATTGTTTGACTGACCACAGACTACTACACAGCTTCATAATGTTTGAATGGTTGATTGACTGAAATTCTACTAGCACCTCTTTGAATATAATATTAAATAACCTTAAATGAAGCTCTAGCTATTTGTATTTCTGTTTCTAACTCTTTTTTGTATATTGGACAGCTTACCGTCACGTTTCCTGATTTTTAATGTTTGTGTTTATAGGTCCGCCTACAAACCCATCCTTTTACAGTCTGCTTTATTCGTCCAACGAAACTGTTTTGAAACCAGTCCCGGGTTTCGGACCATCAAGGGTTCGACCAGTCAGGGTTCGGGACCAGTCCACGGGTTCGGACCAGTCAAGGGTTCGGACCATCAAGGGTTCGGACCAGTCGATCTGCCTCTGATCAGTGGGTCCACTTATATAAAACATACTGGTCGGTGATTTGAGCTACACATGAAGGATCTACTGAAATTATCTACCCGAGTAATATGTTGATTTGGACTGATACAATAGTATAACTTTGCGTGTTGAAGACGGTGATATCTGGCAGCTCCTACAATGACGTACAGTCGACCTCTTTGTTTATCAATCGCTGTATCTGTCTTTTTCTATTTTTGTTTTTTCTGTCTCCACCACAATAACTGCTATATTATCACTATAGTTGACTGGTGCAAATTTTGAAGGAAGGACGCTTTTTTTCTTGTAGTTAAAAATTGCTTCTCGTTGATGTATATGCGAACCGCTGGTAACCTACTGGTTTTTTATATGAATATATATATATATATATATAATATAATCTATATAATATATCTATATATATTATATATATATATATAATATATATATATATATATATAATATATATATATATATAATATATATATATAATATAAGTCGTGCCGAATAGGCAGGAACTGCTATCTTGCTAAATAGAAACGCTCACTGCTATAAAGGACAAGTGAAAATTTTTGGTGTATGCAATAATTTTCGCCAAAATCATTCTGGAACCTACCGAAAAAATATATTTCACTGTGTTTGTTTAGTATTAAATTATGTAAACAAATCTAAATATATTTAGTTGGGTTAGGCTAAAATCAATTGTTCTTTTGTGTAATAAGGTTAGGTAATTTTCTAAGATTCTTTTGGTGAAAATTATAAATTTTTACATCAACATTAATGAAAAAAAATATATCTTTAAACGTATAAGAGAAAAATTTTAGAAAGGACTTAATTTTAAATGAGTTCATTGCAATTGACCATTAACAATTCGGCACGACATATAAAATAATATATATAATCTATATATATATATATATATATATATATATATATATATAATATATAATATATATATATATATTATATATACAATAAATATATATATATACATAACATATATATGTATATGTGTATATAATATTATGTATATATATAGATATATATATATAATATATATATAATATATAAAAAATATATATATATATAATATAAATAATATAATATATAATATATCTATAATAAAATATATATATATAATATATATATATATATATATATATATATATATAATGCAAAACAACCTACTCTGAAAGAATAGAGAAATTACAAGCGCTTTCGTGACTACTCACAGTATCAAGGAACTATAATAGTTTTCCTTGATAATGTGAGTAGTCACGAAAGCGCCTTGGAATTTCTCTTTTCATTCAGAGTGGTGTTTGCATATTTTGAAATCACCTGTTTACTGTGATCTATTGCATATATATATATATCTATATTATATATATATATATAAATATATATATTAATCTATATATATATATATATATATAGTGACATATATATATATATTTATTATATATATATATATATCTATATATATATATATATATACATATATATATAAAACATATATAATATATATATAGTATTAATATATATATATATATATAATATATATATTATAAATATATATATATGTATATATATATATATGAATATATATGATATATAGATATATTATAAAAAATATAGATATATATATAAATTTATAAAATATATAAATATATATAAACATAAACATATATATTATATATATATATAGATATAAAATATAAAAATATATAGATAATCTATATATAATATATATATTTATAAGATCGATCTATATGTATATATATATATATATATAACATAAATATATATATATATATATATATAAATATATATATATATATAAATAATTAAAAAAAAAAAATATATATTATTATTTATTTATTTATTATTTATTATCACACTGGCACGATTCCCACCAAGGCAGGGTGGCCCGTAAAAGAAAAACTTTCTCCATCATTCACTCCATCACTGTCTTGCCAGAAGGTTGCTTTACACTACAGTTTTTAAACTGCAACATTAACACCCCTCCTAAATAATACATATGTATAATCAAAATTTATGTAGGAGTAAGCAAAGTGGAAGCAGTAAATCAGAGGCCAGTATCTCTGACATCCTGTAAAAACCCTTTAGAAGTTTGCGAGGAAAAGAATACTAGAGCACTTGAAGGTAAGAATCTTTACAGAATATTTGCTCTGATTTTGTTCCAGGTTATCCTGTCTTACAAATTTGAAGGAGTTATTTGACAGAGTTCAAGTTATGAAACAATGAAGATAAGGTTGTCTTCTTGGACTTCAAGAAAGTAATTGATACGGTACTACAGCAGAGATTAGTACACAAATTTAATACACAGGCAGAGTTAACATACAGTGTTAAAATTAGTAGCAGAATACCTGAATGACAGAAAGAAATTTAATATTAGAATGGGAAAATGCGTTCCACAAATCAGTATTAGAACCGATTTTGTTCCTAATATACATGAACGACCTTAAAAAGTTGATCACGCTTTATGTATCACTGTTTGCTGATGGTACAAAACTAATGAGAAGAATGAGAACAGGAGAGTACAGTGATAAACTCCATGGAGACCTCAACAGCCTACACATTAGGTTAACCAGGTAGTTTCTTAGGCTCATCATGAGCATATATAAGGTCATGAAAATTCGAAAAGTTGAGTGCAACATGGGCGCAGAGAAACTGCAAATAGCAGTATGAAAGTGTCCTGAGTGTGAATATAATTCCAAGTGTAATGTTAGAATTAAATGTAATCCAAATAACGTCAGCGCCATGCAAGTTTAGCAAGTCTCAGAACAACAGTTAGGAGCATGACTAAGGAATTTCTCAGATTTTATTTACATGTGTTATGCCAGTCAGTGGAAGGTAGCATGGGGATGAAGCCCACTCTTTGTCATACATATGAGGAAGCTCGAAGAGGTCCAGAGAATCGCTGTCAGGCTTGACTGGTGGAGATAAGAATATGGCAAGACATGAATATAACATGCAAAATCTTAAGGGGAATTAATAAAGAAAATAAGGACAGACTAAATAAAGAGTACCGGAATCAAGGGAACATATGTAGAAGCAGAAGACAAAGACGAACCGCAGTTTATATGTAAATATTTCTTTTAGCCTTGGGGGGAGGGAGGTGATTGAAAAAGTAGAATGACTTAAGAGGCGGTAGTGGAAAAAGCTACTAACGCATTTCATTAGTAAATATGATCAGGCTCAACAGACTAAGGATCCGGTATGTCAAAGTTATCTATGGAGACATGCCAGAGCTGAGTCTCTTTCTTTGCAAATTATCAACTTGGAGAGTATAAAACATTAATGCCCATGGTACTTGACTACATATCGGACTGGTTTTTTATAACCAGAAATGCCACCGACTGATAGGGTATAAGAACACTGAACCAAGGGCATAGACACTGGCAATCTCTCCCTCACCCACTACTCTGAATCAAGGAAGACTTTTTACACTGGAATGTATGGATCCAGCTAGAAAAGAAATCGGAAATCAAAGAAAGTTGTTTAGAAAAGGAGAGGCAGAGAGAGAGAATAAATTGGATGGCACAACATACATTTCATAAAGAGCTAGTTTGGAAATCAGAATGGATAGGACTCACACAAACATTTTAATGTACTCCGATGAATTTTGGAAATAGTGAAAAAAAAAAACATGAGATGAAAGCTTTGAACTTAAGAAGAACAACCAACAATGATGACAACAACCCGCAGACTGGAACAGGATATATAAAGCTGGAGGAAGCTCTGAAGAAAATTATGGAAAGATAGGAGAGGCAGTGATAATAAGGAAAAATCCGGAGTAAAAGAATCAGGAAGGGGCAATGGAGAAACGACGTTAGCAAAAACACTCATTTGAGACCCGGAGGCAGAAACTGGAGACAAGAGACAAGGCACTCTGGAGGGAATGATGAAGGAAGGAAGACAGAGAGATTACTGTTGATCTGCTAACCTGAGGAAGCTGATTGTAGGTCAGGAAAAAAGATTATAGAATGACAGATGTAAGGACAGATGTAACTGAGTGTACAGAAAGAGAAAAAATAAAAAAAAAGATGAAAATTTATCAGACAAATAAGTAGTATTCTTTGCAGAAACCAGTACTAATCAAACTAATCTTTTGACCAGTAAGGAGCTCCAAACAGAAACTTGAAATAGTATAACCTTGTCAGGTTATACCTTTTTAATGCACTAAGATATCACTAAGCATCCTCCAGATTCAAACAGAATAGAAATGGAGAGGGAAGAACTGAAGGAGCATGTAAAAATTATCGATCACCCAAAGAAGAAGCAGGGAGGAAGGTGGCAAGATGAGAGAACGCTAAGCCTCCAGAAATCTCTCAACGCATACTCAATGCCCGTCTCTCAGCATGCCCATTTTTAGACCAGCCGTCTTCATCTAGCTGAACAATGACTCAGCATTATCTGAATCCTTTCCTTTCGTTCCTTTTTCTACAGATATAACCATTCTCGAGCCCCACCCACCCCACCTTTTCCCCCTCCTACATATGGGCAAGGAGTAAAAAAGTTTGGACACACAAGGTTTTAAGTAAAACTTTCTCAAATACAGGTTCACATTTGGGACTCCATTTGGATGGAATCCCAAAATAAGAGTGATAAATTTATAGAACGAAGGCAGAGGCACCCCAAGACATAAAAATTTACAGAAAGAAATAACAAAAAAAATATTTCCAGCAAGAAATAAAATAAGGAGGGGAAGAGGACCAGTGGCACTGAAAATCGTATCAGAGAAGTTTGGAACGGAGGAGAGGGATAAACAAAAATTATTCAAATACTCACCGGGGCCAAATCAAGAGGCACATTAAGGGTCTTTTGCTGAAAAATGATGGGGAAAGAAAAAATTATTGTAATTGACCATTTTAACTATAAGAAAAATAAATTTTAGCAGCCTATGGGCGGGGACTATAAATAAAGGTCAGTAGAATTTTTTAAAGTAAAAATTAATTTTCTTACGCACCATCATATAATGAATAGAGCTGAAAGGGGAAGGTAACAAATATCTAAATCAGCAGTGGTTTATTACATCAATTCGGTTCAAAAAACGTATATTTACGGGAACGGGAAAAAACATGCACAGGAAATTTAAAAACGAACCTTAAAAAATGGGAATGATTGGATGATAAAAAAATCGTGTTTTAAAATATTTAAGAGAAACTAAAAATTATTGGGGACAGCTAAAAAGTTGTATAAAGAGTTATAACAAAAAAAAGGGAAAAAAGTATAATTTAAAAAAAAAATAAAATAGCATGACTACTATAACCCCAAATTATTAAAAACTTTTTTAAAATTTTGGGCGAACACAAAAAAAAAAATACGAAAAAAAATCAAAAGGCAGATTATACTTTAGAAAAATTTTTTCGCCAAAGTTTCCCGGGGAAAAACTAATTAGAAACTGCAAAATGTAGATGAATAAAGGAAAAATATAAAAGGGATGGACATTTTTTCGAAGAAAAAGCAAAAATTTTGTCTTTTTGGGGGGAGATGTCAAAAACGGGGGGGCCATAAGGATCAGTATGTTTTTTGACTGATAAGGGGCTTAAATTCTTATATGTTAAACCAGGAGAAATAATATATTAATTGTTTGAGGATGATGCAAAAATCTTTTTACAAAACAAGTGCAAAAAACTTTATTCAATCTCGCAGGGGACTCGGAAAAATTAAACAAATCCAGAAGACAAGGGAAATTTTTAATGTAAATACCATTCAGTAAAAAGGAAATAAAGCATAACTAGGCAACATGAAGAAAATAGACTGACAAAATATTGAACGTATAGCAGAGAGAAGGGCCCAGTTTATTAACAAATAATTCATATGAAACTCGGGAAAATTATAAAATGGGTCTTAAAATAAAGGGATGAAAAATCTAAAAAAATTTTTAGATTTATTAGACAAAAAACTGAATTCGTAACGGTAGATGTCCACCCTTAAAACAAAGAGCAGTGGTAAGTAGAAAAACCCAGTGAAGAAATACGGGGTGGTTACCAAGTTAGAATTATGATAAAGGCTGCAGAAAAAAAGATGACCAAATTGGTGAAGGAGGAAGAGAAAGACGATTTATGGTTTAAAAGGACCTTCAAGATGTTAAAAAAATAATACCTCAAAAAATTGCAAGGGGCAGCGTTGAAACTGCAGAAAAGTGGAACTAAAGGGGTACTAGGTTTTTCGTCGGTAAAAAAACTGACCAATCCCAACGAATTAAAAAGGAAAAAAAAACGTTCTAAATCCTTTAAAAATTATAAAAATTGGTATGGGGAATCCTTCGAAGCTTGCCTAACCATATTGCTTGCCCTACTTCCCTAGTGATTTTTTTTCCAATAGAAATTCGTCTACCTCTGCTTGACCTAAATTTTTGTCCCAACACAAATGTTGTATTTTTTATCAAGAGTGATGGACAAAAATACATCAATCCAGGCTGAAGACTGATTACCTCAAGCTCCCCCTCATCTTCCAGCTTTTTTCTTTTTGGATTGAAGAAGCCACGACGGGCAAACTTTTCCAAAAAAAGGTCCCAAAACTGTTGCACAAGTGTACCATTAAACAACCTTAAAACAACTCTTTCCAAAAGGGCACTGCTAGAATGCGGAAACAGCAATTGTTTTTTCCCCAAATTTTTTTAAGAAAGGAACAGCATAGTTCAACCAGCCCATTGTTCTGATATGCACAGATGTGGGGGAAAATTAAATCTGATAAATTAGAACATGTGCAACCTTTGGGTATCTTTATTGGGGGAAAAACGTTTCGCCACACAGGGCCCTTTCATCTCCTACGAGGAAAACTGAAGAACGGGAGAAAATGAGGTAATCAGCCCCCAAAACCTTTTGAGTCGATGTTTTCAGCCATAACTTGAATAAATACGATATCCCGGAGAAGACTTATAAAAACCGTATGGCGGGAAGGGGTGCAGCAGTAAAGGGGTCGGGTCAATTTGTTCAATGGGAAGTAGTCGTGCCAAGAAGGCAAAAAGAATTCCCTAAGTATTAAAATGATCCCAAGAAGTTGCAGTGTTCCATATTACAGAACGGGGTTCCTTTTACAGAATGGAATAAATTCGTTAGAAAACTTTCAGGAGGATGACTAAATTAATACATAGCTTTTAGAAATTTTTCCCGAAGAAAGGGGAAGACTCTTAATTATTCACTTGTTAGACGAAGAGGGGGGGGAGCCTAAACGAGGTATAAGGGGAAGTAGTATTAATAAAGGGGGATTTTAATAAGGTGTTGAGGATACCTTTCCAAGAGAGAACCCGCAGTAAGGGATTTAAATTTTGAAAATTTTTGATTTAAAAAGGGACATGGGAAAGTATTGGTTTGGAAATAGGGAGTTGATAGGGGAACAGTTACCTAGTTGGGTTATTGAGGCTGGAAAATTGGGTATTTTCAAATTTTGGGGGATAATCATGAGTGGGGGGGGTTTGGGATTTGAGGGGGATTGCCCAGGGGAGCTTTTTTTGGGGGGCATTAAAAAAGGGGTCAAATGTTTGTTAGGGGGATAATTGAAAAGGGACCTCCCTAGTATGGCCAACAGGCCTCTGCAGTTTTCCCTCCTTTCTTATGTTTCTATGTTCTTTTTTGAAATGAATGGTTCAGAGAACCGAATGTTGATAAATTAGACACATGTGCAACTCTTGGGGTATCTTTATTGAGGAAACTTTTTCGCCACACATGGCTTCTCATCCAACGTAGGGAAACTTGAAGAACGGGAAAGAAGAGGTAACAGTCCCTAAAAACCGAGTCGATTGTTCAGCCCCACAATTTTAATAGAATGGGCATATCAGCGGAAAGCAGCTTATGCCTAATTCTTGGGCACAAAATTAATTTCCCACATTGAACAAATGTGACACACCTATACTGCTGCACCTCTCCTGCCATACGGTTTATAAGCTGTTTCCCGCTGAAGCCGTACATTAAAATTTTGGGATGGCTGAAATTTCGACTAAAGGTTGAGGGATATTCCCTTTTTTTTCTTTCCCTTTTTTCTTTCTCCTGCGAGGACTGATGAAGCCACTGTGTGGCAAAGCGTTTTCCCAAAAAAATCCCAAGAGTTGCCATGTGTCTAATTTATAAACAGGCGTTTTTGAACCATTCATCTCAAAATTAAATTACCGGGATATAACTCATAAGATACATAACATAAATGGTAACAAAGAAATTATTCTTTATCAAGGTTACAGAGCAAGTGGAAATTTTAGGACCTTAGGTAAAAAAAATGTCGCCTTCGTACCTACGATAATCTATTCTCCACAGTCCTCTGCACCTTTTAAATTTATTTTAAATAAATATACATCACCAGGGAAACTGGTAAAAACATTAATATAAATAGTGGACTGTATTTAAATTTAAAAAGTAATACTAACTTTAAGGAGAATTTATAATAATGACCACCAATTAGTCGGAGATTACGGCTGTATCATACACAAAACCCCCGCCTAAAAAGAAGAAAAACGGCCAGATCCAACATAAATAACAAATTTTAATGGGTTACAAGGGTATTCTGTCCACCTGCTTAATGCCACGTTTGCAGGATGCAAATCCAACAATTTTGGCTCCCTATTTGAAGGGTTTTTAAACCAATTAACCCCTAGGTGAAGAAAATTTTTGACTTTCACTCACATGCCTTTTCCACATTAAAAAAAAATGGGGTCTCCCCCAGCGATGCTCAAAAATCACTGGGTCTTTTTTATTTACAAATTTTAAATTTCATTACCTACGATATAGGCCATCACTTTACATATAAAATACTGTATTTTCCGGGGAAAAATAACAGTACTGTATTTTCCAACTGTGGGTGGGCGGGGGATCGTTGCAAAAGATCAAATTGCTCATTTGGCAATGGGGGAGGTCGGGTACAAAAAGGACTGGCTCCACACGCGACATATTACACAAGATTTTAATCACGCTTTTTACCTTTTTCCGTCCTTGTGGAAAACCCGAAAATTTCCTAATACAATTTTAAGGGATCTTGTACCCCACCAGGGATTCATTTTTTAGGACATTTAAAAACAATTAAATTTGTTAGATGAGATTTTGGGGAGTAAATGAGTGTTTAGCATAATACCCAATTCAGCATTTTTTAAACCTACCCTACCCAATTTCATTGTTCCTAAATACAGCCCCAATTTCTCTATTTGGAACCTTCCAATTTTCTTTCCATCACAATTTAATCTCATTTTCATAGATTTTTTGACCCCCTTTATTCAATTTCAAGGAAGTAAAAAATCATGTGAATTTTCATCTTGTTTTGAAATTTAAAACACCCAGTACGGCCAATTAGCTTTATTTACCAACCAGCTCGTCCCCTTTAAAACCCTGATACCGCATTCAAATTTTCATAAAGGGAAACCCCCAAAACAAAAATCAGTGGGTTCTCTCCCCGGGATTTGATTAAAAGTTAACATTGCTGACCCAAACATTATACTTCCTTCATCGATTAATTTCGCAACTCTGTTTTGTTGGGTCAGTCGTCATGTTCAGTGGTCAGGTACTGAGGGGCACAGACCCTGACTGCTTGGGGATTAGCGTGGGGCGGTTACAAGCAGGCTTGCTTCTACAGTGTTTAAAATAGGGTTTAGAGTTTGAAAAAGGGGGCGCTTCTCCCGAGGAGAGGGCTGAAGGTCCACCTCAAGGGCCTGGGGGAAGTGTAGGTGGTTGGGGATGTGGGGGAAAGGGCTTCTACATGAGGTGCAGTCTGTCTCTCACTGTGGGAGGCCCGTAGGTTTGGGGGGGTAGCAACCTACCACATGAGGGGCCCCAGCACCTGCTACAATGGCGGTTGTTTACGTATGGGAGGCGCATCAGAGTAAGGAAAGTAAGAGTGCAGATTTGAAGGTAGGAAAACGCTTCCTGTTCTCCCCGGGGAAAAATTTCTTTAGTGGGCCCGGGGAAGGAAGGACACTGCCCCCGCTAATGAAGGAAGCGCATTTTGTGGTGGGACTCTCATAAGATAGTTGATCGTGCTTTTTTTTATGGAAAAAAAAGAGTGGTGTGCTTCCCTGAGCGGGTTGGGGGGCATTGTCAAAAGACTGGATAAATCAGTCAGGGAATGGGAAAACCCTTTTCTTTTTCAGTGCTGTGAAAAAGATATTGGGGGGGTGGAAAAACTGCTAATAAGTACAGGTAGCTATAATTTCATTAAGTCAAGGGGGGTCCCCAAACTATGTAGCATCTTTCCTAGAAGGGGGGTAGGAAATGAAAAGGGTTTCTGGGGAATGGTTAAAATTTCTGGGTAGACAGATACTGCAAGGGGAAATTGCAATATATTACAACGGAACAAATTTTTTTGGAAACTGATAGTACAAGGGATGGGGTTCTCTTCTGGGGGAGGGGTGGTACACTTGGACCGATTTAAAGCCATTGTGAAATGCCATGAATTTTTAAAGATGAAGATAGGGTTGGGGGTTTGTCAAGCCCGTTGCAAAACTAGGGTTGGAAAAGTAAATTTAAAAAAAAGGCATTCAGCATAAGTTATAAATAAAGACAAAGAACAGTCACAAAAAAAGGGGGGGCACAGAGGGGGCAGGGATAGCTCCCCTTTAAAGGGTTTTCTATACAATAGCGGATTTAGTTAAAAAGATGACTAAATTAATTGCAAAGGCAGGAAACAAGATATTTTGCTATAACAGAGACCTGGCTCAAAAAACTGAAAAAAGAGAATGCCCCCTTTAAAGTCACATAAAAGGCTATAAATTATTACACTGACAGGGGCAACAGGGGAAAAGGGGGTGGGTACGATGTATGCAAGACAATTTAAATTGTTGTGTTAGACAAAATTAAATTTAAAACGCAGCCATGAATCTTTGGGTTTCAGTTCTCAGGGCCGAGAAAAATAATTTTGGGGGTATTTACAGGGGCCCCCAAACTTGATGGGGGTGCGTAAACTTCTATGGGACGAAATTCGTAAGGGATTACATACGAAAATGTTGTGCTAAAGGGAGATTTCAACTATAGCAGATTGACTGGAGAATTTGACGGAAATTTTAGTCGGTGTTCTTGATACGATCCAGATTGTTTTTTAAAACGTTTTTGCAGACCAAATAGGGGGAAAAACCCCCTTGACTTGGTTCTTGCCAGTAGGAAACACTAATTAAAATCTTGGTTAATGTAGCGGGGAGAGTGATCACAAATCACTCAGTTTTAACATATCATGGGAAATTTCCCCCAATAATGGCAAAAAGTCTCCGTCCCCGCTTTCGCTTTTCGACTAGGGGGAAAAAATTTTCTTAGGTGGGGCTGAACTGGAATGACCTGATAGGGGGCAGGTGGGGGTGGTTCCGTTATGCTTTCCAGGGTAGTTCTAGCTGCTCATCCCAAAATTTTGTTCCAAATAGGGGGAAAATCAGATCAAACAAAAATGATCCTAAATGGATGAACAATAGATTAAAAAACTGATTGGTAAAAGAAAGGCAAAATAGGCAAACAAAGGGGAGGGGGCAATTAAGAAATGATAAATTCGTTTTTAAAAGAGAGAAATAAAAAAGGGAATTAGAAAAGCAATAGAATTAGAGGGGTTTAAAATTGCAAGAAATCGAAACAACCCAAAAGGGGTTTTTGGGCAAATAAATCAGGACAATGGCCCACTCAAAAGTTCCTCGGTCAGCTCACACAGTGATAAGGAAATTTAGAATTTTTAACACATACTTCCCCTCTTTTTTTACACAGGAGGGAAACCCCGATATTTCCCGTAATGAAATTATGTGAACGGGCGATAAAAAACTGTGCACTATTAGGCACAAGTGACTGGCCTTAGGGAAATAATAAATTAAAAACCCAAAAAAATCCCCCCGGCCCTATGAATGTATGCAAGGGGTTTTAAAGGAATGTAAAGAAAGGGGCTTTGACACCTTTGGCTATTTTTCAAAAATATCACTACAAACTGGGATGGGGCCAGAAAGTGGAAAAAGGGAAATGTGTACCCTTTTTTAAAACAGGTGACGGTCCTTAGCTTTGAACTATAGACCAATAAGCCTAACCCCATGTGGGAAAAATTTTTGGAATAATAATTGCCGACAGTTCGTAGCCACCTTGAAAAACATAATTAATCAACAACTCGATGGTTTTTCAAAAGGGGGTTTCCGCCTTACAATTTTAACTTTTTTCACTAAGGTATTTGAGGAGGAGATCATGGTAAGAATATGATATTGTGTATTGACTTCAGTAAGGGTTTTTTCGGGGCCCAATCAGAGACTATTGAGGAAAATTAAAGCACATGGAATAGGGAGGGGAAATTTTTTCCTGGGTAGAGGTGGTTGACAAATAGGCACAAAGTTGCATAAATGGGGAGAAATCAGGTGGGGAAGCGTCACGAGCGGGGTTTCCCCAGGGGTCAGTGTTGGGGGGGGGCCCCAACTAAAAAGAAATGATGAGGGCAAAAAAAAGCGACATCGGCAAGTTTGCCGATGACACCAAAATAGGCCCTCGAATTCATTCTGACGAGGACATTCGAGCACTCCAGGAAGATTTGAATAGACTGATGCATGGTCGGAGAAGTGGCAGATGCAGTTTAATATAGACAAATGCAAAGTTCTAAATGTTGGACAGGACAATAACCATGCCCACATATAAACTAAATAATGTAGATCTTAATATTACGGATTGCGAAAAAGATTTAGGAGTTCTGGTTAGCAGTAATCTGAAACCAAGACAACAGTGCATAAGTGTTCGCAATAAAGCTAATAGAATCCTTTGGCTTCATATCAAGAAGCATAAATAATAGGAGTCCTCAGGTTGTTCTTCAACTCTATACATCCTTGGTTAGGCCTCATTAGATTATGCTGCACAGTTTTGGTCACCGTATTACAGAATGGATATAAATTCTCTGAAAATGTACAAAGGAGATGACAAAGATGATCCCATGTATCAGAAACCTTCCCCTATGAGGATAGACTAAGGGCCCTGAAACTGCACTCTCTAGAAAGACGTAGAATTAGGGGGGATATGATTGAGGTTTATAAGTGGAAGACAGGAATAAATAAAGGGGATGTAAATAGTGTGCTGAAAATATCTAGCCTAGACAGGACTCGCAGCAATGGTTTTAAGTTGGAAAATTCAGATTCAGGAGGGATATAGAAAGTACTGTTTGGTAATAGAGTTGTGGATGAGTGGAAAAAACTCCCAAGTACCGTTATAGAGGCCAGAACGTTGTGTAGCTTTAAAAATAGTTGGATAAATACATGAGTAGATGTGGGTGGGTGTGAGTTGGACCTGATAGCTTGTGCTAACAGGTCGGTTGCCGTGTTCCTCCCTTAAGTCAATGTGACCTGACCTGACTAGGTTGGGTGCATTGGCTTAAGCCGGTAGGGACTTGGACCTGCCTCGCATGGGCCAGTAGGCCTTCTGCAGTGTTCCTTCGTTCTTATGTTCTTATGTTCTTATACCACATTATCAGACCAAATTAGAGTGTCGCTAATATTTATCTCCTGCAACTTATTTCTTATATAATTAGCTAATTTGACACCTACATAAATGGCTGTTAATTCCAACTGAGGTAAGGTATGTGATTTAATTGGAGACAATTTAGCCTTAGACATAACAAGAGAAATGACACTATTACACTGAAGGAAAGCAACTGCTCCATATGCCAATTCTGAAGCATCACAAAAAATGTGGAGTGTATTTTTCCCACCTGGATTGGCCACCTGGCGTGGGAACCCTACATTGGAATTTTTTTTAAATCACCAATTAATT